>OX438647.1:16119261-17319261 GCA_949316285.1 Eupithecia subumbrata
CTCTGATTGATTAAAACGCTAACAAAGCGATAAAACTGATCAACGGAGCTTTCAGAAGCCTTTTATGTTCTGTAATCAAAGAAACCCTACGTAAATCATGGAAGAAAATCTTTGTGGCTTTCGCTCTTGTTTTGAATAGAATCTTCCATTAGAAGAATTTAGAATAAAGGGTGCAGACACACAGATTTTGGCTTTGAGGAAGCTCTACCTATACATACTTTTCTTTTAAATATTTTGTAAGAGCAGAATCGCGTAAGGATCGATAGGAGTACATGTGTTATACGTTATATTTGACGTGTCTATACAAAAACAATTTTGATTGTTTTGAAAAAACTAAAAATCGCTTTAGAATCCTTTTATTTTACACTGTTTTTAAGTTTTGCGGAACAAGTACCAATCCCTCGGGAAACAGTTTTTAAATAACCACGGGATCATTCTCTATACAAAAGCGAAAGAAATTTGAAAATTAGTTCATAATTGACAGAGAAATCAACGAACATATCTAAAATAAAACAATAAAAAACGGTTGGTTCTCAATGCATATCTACAGTCCTTTGAGGTATAAAGTCCTTAAACGGCCGTCGAACGAAATTGACCACAAGGAAGATAGACCAGGAAGCAATTGAAAATGCCCTTTAAGCAAGTCGCCATCAAGGAATAACGTCATGAACGCAAAAAGCATTTCAGAATAAACTAATAATTGAGTTTTTCTTTTTGACTGGGAGCTGTGCTGGCGTGCGCTGCGTAAACCAATAGAGTTATATGAATGCAATGTAGGTAGGTACTTAATAAGGAACTGCTTCGCTATTTGTTTTTTACTCGTCGGTTGGTAGTAATAAATAAAATAGTTATAAAATTAATAATTATAAATACATAACTATAAATACATAATATTATATATAATAAATTATAAATAACTAAATATTGACATTTAAATACATAATAAATTATAAATAACTAAATATTGACATTTAAAAAAAACAATGTCTAACTCACTTGCCAGGAATCGCGTTTTAAATCGAGGACGTTCTTCTTTCATGAGCATTTAAACAACCAACGGTCGGTTGACAGTCAAGTCATTTCGCTTTGTACGGGCAGCACTTTTTCAATTTAGGACGTTTTGCATTCATGACGAATCGCATAGTGAACGTTTTACTACTCGGAACATTTCGCTCAAAGGACAAACTACTCCGTATTGAAAAAAACATACATATAGCCGAACATAAAACTTTCTCCTCTTTTCGAAGTCGGTTAAAAGTATTGGTTTTAAATCAGTTCAACACTACTTTCTACCCACGGCTCACTGTAGATTTCAAAGAGCAAAATAGTTTTTGAACTTCAGACCTGGTTCTGGATATTTTAAGAACTTACATTTTTTACCTCTACTTATTAATTGCATGTCGATATTTCCTTATATCCATTTAATTTTTACCTAGACTTTAGTCTAGGTAAAAATTGCGTGCCATTTATGGCACGCTTGATTGTTATGGGTTATGTTTTGATACGAGACCACTCAGTCATCGTATCTATAGTCTAGGGGTCGTATAGGGGTCTGGTTGGGGTCACGAAGTCAAACCGACAGATGTCGACCCCCGCAGCGCGAATGATGAGCCTAGCCGGTAGCAGGATCATAAATTCTATGTAACGAATTATACCCTCGTACAGATGTATTGTTTTAATCGAAGAAGCTTTGTCTATTTTTTTGAAAATGATAGCTTTCAGGGAACGTGTTGAGAAGACATCATAAGATAGCTTAATGCCGTTTAATTACAGTGTTTCAAGTAAAATTATTATGACGAGCCTACTTAATGTGTTGATGTTCTCATGGCTGAATTTTCGGCCACAGCGAAGACTTACTATGTGAGAAAATTAAACCCGCATACTTGTTTTTTTGCGGTGTTTTTCATTTAATGTTTACAAAATTCATTACAAATAAACGTTTTATCGAAGTTTGACCCCTATTAAAATCAATGCTTAGTATCCTGGCTATCGGCAAGCACACAGTGTTTCACATTGATTTTTAGTACCTAGTAATAACGAAACTAAAATTGTAAAAAAATGGTATATCCTTTCAAGTTCAATATTGCATTTTTTGCAAAGTTTGTATCTTAACAGCAATCAAATCCGTATATAGGCGCAAAAATGCAGGGTGTCATATTTTTTGAATAATCAATTGGTTGGATTCGCTGCTAAGGTGACATGACACCCTGCATTTTAGCACCTTTCACGACTTTTCTCTAACTCTCATGGTTTCAGATTTGGCCATCCACCCCCATCTCAAAAAACCATCCTGTCTAAAATTCTCTTCCACCAATATGTTCAATTTGATCAAAATATAATTAATTAATGAGCTTTTCCACATTCTTCATAGAATTTGCGATTAAAAAGCTAAATGATGTAACAAAACACCCCCAGTAAAAAGCGGAAGCGGTCGATTCGGTGAGCACGTGTCAACACGTGTCCGCTTCCGGTCCTAATGCGATAATATAATAGGAGACATCTCCACATTCTTCCCGTGTTTATACAAAATACGCTGTTAATATTTGGACAGTCATTTTCTCACAGTAATTTTATTAAAAAGGTAGAGGCCTCTAACTTGTTTTCGTTTGAAATGGATACCTACCAACTTCCATATGTAGAAGCAGAAATTTCTTTTCTGAACCATTTCTTCTACTAAATGTTGTAACGTATTGGCTTAGGTTAAGCTATAACTGGATTACCCTAGCGAATGGGGCTATCCCTCCATAGGCCAAGGCTCGTGAACCTACGGGCATAACGCTGGGGATGATAGAGAATGCTCGCGCGACCCGATCTTGCCCTGGACTGTTCACGGGTGGGTTTTTAGTGGTTTCAAGCCCCACACACCCCCTACGGCACCCCCGTAGCGGAGGGGTACTGCGATGGCATTTACCCACGCCAAAAAAAGGATTAGTTATGACTATAAGTTTGTGTAGAAATTAAATAATATCCCAAAAAGTGTGTGGGCTTAGGCACTGTTAAAAACTAAAACCTTAAGTTCGAAGCAGTGTAGAGCAAACTGTGATTTGTATTGATCTTCGTTTAGTACTATTTGCGACCCAATTTTTCCTAGCACTGGGAGAAAAATATATCCCACGGTTCTCTAAGAAGAATATTACAATGAAAACATATCATTTTCTATATTCAATATGGATTATAATGCCATGATTGCTTTTGCACAAGCCGGCTGGTGCATTGCCGACGGCAACCGAACTCCCTAAACGAGTAATCATAGGATTTCAAATAATACAGGGGTTGCCATAATCATGGTTATTACAACCATATTAAATGTGGTTTTCTCTTCCGTTGAAAATAGTAATCAATTCTATTTCATAAGCATAGGCATAACTATGAATAATAGTAGATTACCTATGCCCAAGGGCGTAAAGCAGTGATCATGCCATTGAATTTACATTACGTTTATTTACAGAACATTTTTTTTACGGGCGTTTTTGAATCACGAGCAAAAGTTAGTTAGTTAGTAGTTACTGGCGTTACATGATACTGCATTTTTCAAGCAAGGAATGAGAAAATCATAGAATCGAGACCAGGACTCGACCTTCATCGAAAGACTAAAATTTTTTTTGGTATTTGAATATTTATTATGAACGATTTTAGAAAGTTGTTTTTAAAAGGTTATGATTGATTGACCAATTTGTTAAAGAGTAGAGTATGTAGGTAAGTCATTAAATTAACACCTATAGTTCGTAATGTGTTATTTTTAGGTCAACTACTCACAACACAGTTTCTAATTTCCTAAAGTGCGATGCCATCTGACATTTCTTGTCTGTTGTAAAAATCAAAAAGCTTGGAGTGCTCGCACTTAACTTGATTATAGGAAGCCCTATGGTGGTACAAAGCTATGGCCACGCCATGGTGTGTATGCCGCCCTGTCGCGTGGCATGGCACGTCCTTCAAAAGCGGGCCACGTGGCACATCAGATGGTAATTGTAGCATGCGATATGAACATCGATATTACAAAAGGTTTACCTACCACTAGCAACTGTAAATTATCGTTAGAACTCTGAATGGAGTGACAAAGCTGTGCTTGGCTATTTTGTGGAGTTTGTACACCGGTCGCCGGTTTGCCGACGCAGACCAGCGGCTTAGGGTACAATTACCTACTACACTATGGCGGTGAGATGTAGCATGTCAGAAGCGCGTCAGATTTTTGAAGTGAAAACTTCTTTAGCGGCGTTGAGCACTTTTTCTGTAATGGGTATAAAATCTTAAACTCGCGTCAGGACACGTGACCTGATCGAAAAAGCGTAAGACGGATGGAGCAACGACGACATTATGCCGAAGGAATAAAGCTCAAAATTGTGCAGGATCTTCATTATAGCTAGGAAATTTCTTGAAGTTTTGTTTTGAGATAGAGTTCAAAATCGATCATTATTTTTAGGTAAACAGAATAGATAATAGTACTAGTTTCCGACAACAACAATAGGCCCTAGCTTACGTAATAGTTGCTAGCGTACGGCTCGCTTATACCTACCTACTTATGTATCTATAGATAATTAATTTCTCGAACGAATCGAAAAGAAAGACAAGGACAAAAATTTTCATTTATTCATTAATATAATTTTATAATTAAGGTTAGGTTTCGATCGAGTCTATCGTACTGCTTAACGGATGTAAACAGACCCTTCACGAAGCCGTCAACCAAGCATTCTGTACATGAAACTAAGTAACACTGCGCAAAAATAATTGCTGGGAAACGGAATTTATTTTTGGACTTTAAAAATAATCAGATTTTTGTAGCGGGTAATGGTTTGCGCGCAACCGGCTGTAAATAATTTTAATATTATTTAATATTGTAAAATAATTGTAATAGTTTTAAAGTGTTAAATTTTTAATGTAATATAAATTGTCATGTTTGTGTACGATAGCGCAATAAATGAATATTGTATTCTACCACATAAATGATAGTACTTTTATACTGATAAAGCAATTGGTGCAAAATTATTCCCTAACCATTCCAAAATATCAAACATGCTCAACGTTAATAATCAAGTTTTCACTTCTGCCGGCACTCCCGGAGTGCAACCCGTCTTTTTTTTTATAACCGTACTAAATGTGATATCGATTTCATACATTAAGTACGGTTAGAAAAGAACTTTCCGTCAAGGCTTGGAGAAATTCAATTATCTTGGATACATAGTAGTCATATACCAATCAAAGGGAATAGGAGAAATGACCTACTTTAATGTACGCTTAATGTACGGATGCGAAACCCGAGCGCTAACATAAAAGAGTGCAAACTGCTGGCGGCCGAAAGGAAGATCTACCGAAAAATTCTGAGACCCAGTATGACACCCAGTAGGAGGATGGCAGCTTCAGCTGCCGTCTTCCCGCTGGGTGGTAGTCTCCCTATTTCGCAAAAATCAAGATATAGAAGATCTAGTGTCCGAGCCAAACATCATAGCAGAAACTAAATCCTTGCGACTCCAATGGCTCGGGCATGTAGTCCGAATGGGGGAGGATCGAGCAGCCAGCACAGTGCACGTGGGTCGTCTGAGGTACCGCTGGAGCGACGACGTTGAGACAGACTTAAAATAACTTCGTGCCGTCGACTGGACTGAAACAGCAAAGGACCGGAACCACTGACGATCTCTGGTGTCGGAGGCCAAGATCCACTTCGGGTCCCTGCCAGTAACTAATTAACAAGAACAAAATTAAAAATTTTAAAACCCCTCGACAGATTTTCATTAAACATTGCTAAGAACATTCGGGATAAAATTATCTATGACACAATAAAAACTAAACGAAAATCGGTTTATCCGTTTGGGACCTACGATACCACAGACAGATACACAATACACAGACAGACACGTTAAACTTACAAAACCCCTCTCTTTTTGCGTCGGGGGTTAAAAAAACACTTTGTGTGTTGTGCCGCTGTAATAATATGCATATTCTCTAACCATACTAAATGTATTAGACCGCTACACACATAACACACCACACCACACAGTAGTAGGTATAGTTGTTCCTAGTCGGCGACATGTCAGCTACTTCCAAAATGACAGAACACTGGCCTGCAATATTCATACACCGAAATGTCGCCACAAATCGCCGGGTAGCAATATCGCCGACATATTTTTGCCGCGAACAACTACCCACCTTGTCCGGCGGTATTGGCGGCATTGGCGGTGTGTACAGTCCTTTAGACATACTCTTTCGCTCTATAATATCCCATTAGTGCAACTGCACTAACAACTCTATAATACCCCACTATAATATCTACTAAATATCCCATTAGTGCAAGAGTACTAACATCCCCCATTAGTGCAAGTGCACTAATGGGGGTTGAAAAAAATCAAGGCCAAAAAACTATTAAAGTCAAAGTTGGGCGTGGAAGACCACGCTTACACGGTCTTTTTCCGTCAACTAATCAGAAAATGGTTCCAATAATTAAGATTATCGTTAAGAGTAGAGTTCCTTCATATAATAAACATTTCCACTTTTAATCGGACACATTTCCCGTGACTGCTAGAAAATACCGATAAATTTTGAGCACCAACTGTGTTGCAATTTCTGCAAGGTTTATGTTCAGTTTCCGTGTCTTCAATAACGTTTAGTCAAATATACATAGGTAATGTAAGGTAATATGTAATCTCTTCGATCAAGGAGTATAGTAGACAATTTTGGTTGGATGGTTTTTTTTTTCGATATGTAATCTCAATCTACTCATTATTTTGACAACCTTCTTTGAGAAAAGTCGACCTCCCCGCTTTAGGTAGGTACTCGAAAAGACGCCACCGTAACATTACTGGGGACTTTTACTGCCACCAATTTTTGTTGTAAAAGAAATGGTGAGAAACTCATTTTGAACAAATACCAAGAATTAACTAAATGCGAGTTAGAGGTATAAAACCTCTTTCAAGCCATATATTTCAGCTAGTCTATGAAGGGCTGCAATGCTGACCGCTATGATGACCTGCGCTACGCTGCGCCTTTGGCCATCATCATAGGGTCCAGAAACTCACCCATCCATTACAGACCTTGACGGTAATATCCTATTCATTTTAGTAGATGACCCTCCTGGTTTAAATTAGAATAACTATCACCCATAACAGGGCAATATGTTGCAGAATTCTCAGGGCACAAACGCCCGCCCCGCAATAATCTTTAAACTTTTATTAAGTGCGGTCGTTGTCTTTGCCGTAAACAACAATAAATACAGCGTATCGCCCTAACTTGTCCGTGCAATGTTTATAAACAAACTCAGAAATACCTCCTACTGAAATAATTTGACATTATTTTCATCCCCATCTCACCTTCCAAAGCTTTGTTTCGCGCTAACAAAGCAAGCAGGACGTCAGGCGGTGGGGGGTCGAGAGGATGCTGCATGGCGTCCAGCGTCGCATCCATAGGGACCTCCCGACGCTCGCAATCCGCCACCACGTCACCGTACGTCTCCATTGATTCAACACCTCACTCACCGCAAACATTCAAATTACCTAGGTAGTAGATACTATAATTGTACACAGTGTTTTAAACTAGGTGTTTCAGTTGTCATGGATGCTGTAGACAGGCGCGCACGCGGGTGCTTCGGACGCGGACGTCGCGAAGCGCCTGAAGCCGGACCCACGTGGCGACCCGCCCATGCCCGCCCCTCACCGCACTCGACGCGCGCCGCCCTCTGCCTCCCATTGAGAAGTCATTTTTTACCCCCTGAATCTGATAAACCCCGGGGCTGCGGGGTAACGCGGGGCTCCCCCGCCCCGAACTAATTTGCCAGAGTCGTACGACACACCCCGGGTACTTACATCCATCTACAATATTACTGTAGCACGTTATCTTGCTCGCGAGGGCACTTCGCTTCTAGTCATCCAGTTATATCTGCGAAGGAAGGGAATTTTGAGGTGATGACGCTTGTATTTTTTTTTTTACTTATTTATTACTAGCGGCCCGTCCTGGCTTCGCACGGGTGGACGTTTTTAAACATATAAATATAGCCCATGTTACTCAGGGATAATGGAGAATTCTAATGGTGAAATATTTATTCAAATCGGTCCACTAGTTTTTGAGTTAACTCGTTACAATCATACAAATCATGTATTAAAATACATGATTTGTTTGATTTGTTGGTTAGGATTTGATTGTCATCTGTGAACTCTGGGCTTTAGTCTGCTGTGTACCCACCTACTTTAAAATCTTTGCTGAACTCCGCCAGAACATGTATAGGGCGTATTATAATATCCAATCTACCTTAGCTAAATAAACGTTCTCTGTGGAAGAACAAAAGGGAAAACGCTTTGCAGTAGGTTCGGTTTATAGGAAGTACCTTGGTCATATTATGTATGTGTTATTAATAGGCGAAGATAAGGCAAAGAAAATTTGTTAATATTTGGAACTAATCGCAGTTACATGTCTGACAATGTTTCTATCTAAAGTTTGTTACTAGGATAAGTATTAATATTCTAACTACATAATAATAATAATAATAATGCTGGACAATTACAATTACATTTACAATTACATGGATAGACTTAGTCTCATTATTACTTTGATATAGGATATTAATATTGAAAATATAGTAGGTAGGTACCTAAAAAACATACAGAGCGCTTGGTCAGCTGAGATTTCGGGCTAATCAAAATTATTAAAAAAGAACATATTTGAGTAATTGGGATCTGAGGTGATGAAAATAGACCCATTCCTAGTGAGAAATGTTTTTTATCAAGACACTGACGTTCAACACCTTGAATCAATGGAACCGGTGCATCCAGAATAACTTTTAGCACAATTGTGGAATACAAATAAACAACGGGCGCGCAAAACCTTTCGCCGGTGCTCGTTACGCTGTCTAGTGGCGGTTTGGGTATAAATGACCTTAGCTAAGTTACCTACCATTACAAACCATTAACAAAATAAGTGCAACTTTAGAATGAAGTTCATACTTATATCATTTAACGGCATTTCAAAGTGAATCTCAGTGAGGTCGAGCATAGACGGACTTTAAGGTAATATTTAAGTACTATTGCCAAGTTTCTTCAGAAACTTGTGACCTTAGAAGAGAACATTATAAATAAATAATAGCACGTATATTATACACCCTGCACGCCTAATGGAGCACGGATCACGAACTGCGGACGAGAGATGCGCGCGAGATGGCATTATTAATTAGCTAATTAATTACTAATTGTTTTTTAATAATTTGTGTTGTTTTTATGAACTTTAATAAATTATTTAAAAAATGACCAATATTGACGATTTTCATATATATATCACGACTGTAAAATAAATAAATATTTTTTTTTATTTCAGACTAATAAAATCTATAGATGTTACACATTTAAATACACAATTACAATTATAGACTGTGACTCTACTTATTATAGTTGTGAATAGATTAGTACCCTATCACATTAGGTGTGCCTGTAATGATAGGTGTACAATATTTTTAATAAATAAATAAATAAGTATATGTAAAACTGCGTAGGAATAATTATGTATTATGCGCTACCGCGAATAGAGATCACTATCGTCCGCTTGGGTCTCTACTCTAGGTTCCTGTAAGTTTATACGTAGTTATTTGTAATTAACGAAGTTAAGAGTTGTTCTTATGCACACATTTAAATATTGGTTTGGTATCTACACCTACCACACAACTCGTCCAGTAACTATCTACTGAACCCTTGAAATTCTATTAATTTTAGTTTCTAGTCTAGTTATACATATGATAAAAAAAAATCTTCTTTATTTTGTATTTGTCAATTTCTTTATGCGTTAAATTTTTTTTTGCGTTAATAAAAGTTTTTAATAATTATTGACAGGGTACATAATTAACAAAGCAATTCTAGGAACAAATTAGAAATGGTAAATACAATTGAAACAATATAGTTTGCGTATAGTTTTCGTTTCTGATTTATTTCGAACAGATCGTACACGCATAATATCATCACCACTTTGGTGCATGCTGAAAATCAGCGTTGTGGGTTATCGACTCGCAACATTCAGATGAACATGGACCTCTTCTGATACTGCAGTACACTTAGCACCGATCAAAACACATTTCCATTCTTTATATTTAAGAAAAGCATGATAGTTTGTAAGTTGACCTCGTTTTTTTATTTCTAACTAGCTGCTGCCCGCGGCTTCGCTTGCGTAGTTCCCGTTCCCGTGGTAATTCCGGGATAAAACATAGCCTATGTCCGTCTCCTAGTTCTAAGCTGCCTCCCCACCAATTTTCAGCCAAATCGGTTCAGCCGTTCTTGAGTTATAAATAGTGTAACTAACACAACTTTCTTTTATATATATATAGATATAGATAGTGATCTGTATATCTAAGCTACCTGTTTTCATGTTGTGTACTATTGTATCAGAATAAACGTATTTCATTCATTCATTCATTGCAGCTTTCTTTCTAAGACTCCTAAGACAGCATTATATAGTAAGAATTGTTATGCCATGTGTGGCTCTATATATAATAAAATCCCTGATGACATCAAAAATTTACCTTTAAAATTATTTATAAAAAAATTAAAATTATGGCTCATAGAAAAAGGTTTTTATAGTGTTAGGGAACTTATGGAACTAAAATTTAGAAATAAGTAGTAATCAACATTATTGATGTGTATTGTTCAATTATGGTTTAATCTTGTTACAATTTAAATTAATAAAATTTACAGATGTACCTATTTATAAGAAATTTTGCATGCCAATGTGTTTTGGTGAAGTATGTGACACTATTCTAATGTTCAAGACCCTGTATTATGACCATATTTCATGCAATAAATGATTCCAATTTGAATTTGATAAGGCGCTGTTTCAATCAGGAAATATTGAAGGCGGAAAAATACCTGCAGGTTCCATATTACCACCTTCTCCCGATATTCTTAACGAGAATTTTTTTTTTGGGTAGCAATTTCATTAACAAAGAAAATTATAATACAATTGGTATTTACAATTGAAACAATTGAGCTAACTGCAGACCGTTGCAAACAAAAAAGCAATTAATTAATTAAGCTTTACATGAAATTTTCTTCCTAGCCTATGTTGTTAGCTAGTTTGTATCTTTTAATCTATCTTGTGTGGATTGTCCAGTATTATTAATTATTATTATTATTACGTGTCTATCCATCTTATAAATTAGGTATTTAATTATTATTATTAAATTCTTATATTTGAAACTTGTACTTAATTAGCCTTCAGTCTTCCTTCATACTCATGGTAAATATCCCGTTGTAAATGACTTTAGTGTTATTATTAACACACCAAGATGGATTTAAATAAAGAAAAAAAATAATGACTAGTATAAGATTTAGCTTATGATAACATGCATGAAACATGCGTATATGACTTTAGTCATAGCTAGTCTTTGATCAGGTATTACCTCATTTATCAGGTAGTACCTGTACATAATAATACATAATACCTAATATTTTTGTAAGGTTCTAGTGGTTCTAGGTATCTACCTAGAACCACTAGAACCTTACAAAAATGACACTCAAAATTGTCTACGCCTTGTTTTGACGCAGACAGTTTGCGCAGAGCCTGACAAGTTTTGTGCATAAGGAACAAAACTCAACCTCCTTAAATTTTCAAAATGAGCAATTGAAAACTGACATTGGCAGAATTGTGTCAAAACAAGATGCAGAGCCAAATATAAAAGAAGAAGAAGAAGAAGAAGAGATTAGTGGAGTCGAATTTATTTTATTTTATTTTGTAAGTAGGTTTATTTTTATAAGGATTATTAAATCAACAGAATTCAGATGAAGATAATGAATCATTTATTGACTAAGCTAAAAATAGGTCTCAACATTACCATATACAAGTACTTAGTATATTCAAAAGGGTAATTTCAGACATAGTACGATACTAATTTAAATAAGTTAACAAAAGTTAGTGAATTAAACTTTAAATACAAAGTTCTGGTGGGCACTTTAAATAAAAAAGAACTAGTTTCTGCCTTAAACACACACCAAAAAAAATAAATAAAAATTCAATAAAATAGTCGCTCCATTTATCACATCTATATATATAAAAGAAAGTCGTGTTAGTTACACTATTTATAACTCAAGAACGGCTGAACCGATTTGGCTGAAAATTGGTGGGGAGGCAGCTTAGAACCAGGAGACGGACATAGGCTATGTTTTATCCCGGAATTACCACGGGAACGGGAACTACGCAGGCGAAGCCGCGGGCAGCAGCTAGTTAGAACTAAATAAATATTGTAGGTAACATAGGCAAACCAAAAAACAATATCTAATGCTGATTTGTTATGGTATGGATACGGCTAATGTACACAAACAATAATTATAAATGTAAAATGTACACATACAATTATAACACAGAGTTAAAAATACATTAAAATTACTGAAAATAAGAAATTCCATCCATTTTCTTCTGCTTGGACGAGTGATTTTTACAGTTTTTATAGTTTTTATACGAGCACTTGGTCATGCTTTCTGTTCGAGCGCTAAAATGACACTAGTTGAAACTTTGTTGAAATGGTCAGCAAAACATGCCAAAAAGCTTCTCTTTTGATAAAGACGGTTTCAGGGTGCGCTTTGTAAATCTACGGGGGGCCAGCGAAAATCTTGATCGATGTAGCAAGTCTACTATTCTTAAAAATCGGAAATTAATAAATATAATTACTCATTATGCAGGTAAAAATTGTCCGGTGATAACCAGACGCAGAGCAATAAAGCAAGAAGTTGAAGTAGAGATCCATAACCAACTGAAAATTATTAACCTCCTTCCCGATTTAGATTAGAAATATGTCGTTCATTGCAAAGAGAATACAATATACTACGTAAGACTTCTTCGTTTGTGACGTGGTAGGTACGTCGTTAGCATGTCAAAAAGTGTTAACGTGATTACATTTTCCTTAAAAATTTACAAACACTAATGTTTCTATTTATTGCTTTTATCTAATTGCATTAATATATGTAGCACTATGTCACACTGCACACGTTATAATCCAGATAATATTTTCACTAAGTTTAAAGTCATTGAATTTCCGATATCGTATGTGGGCTTATGGACCAAGCAGATCCTCGATTTGGAGACAGATCTCATCAAGTCTGCTTATCTAAAAACTATGTGTGAAGGGAATCTGATGGTAATTTATCTAGTTTTTTTTTATTTAATTCAACCGGACTACTGATACATCGAGCGACTCAGTAGTCCGGTTGAGTTAATTTTAACCGGACTACTGAGACTACACCAAATTTTTCTTTGTGGGTATACCAGCATTCGGATTTTAATTTCAGAGATTTGATGATGCTCGTAATATTTCCGCATCCCATCGATCTTTTCTCATACATCAAATAGATGATCACAGTATTCAAATTACGTTTCATCCTATAAGTGAATGTGTTGGTCACGTAAAACGCAAAAACACTCTAGACAATAGATTTGTATTTGACCTACGTTTGATAAAAGTGGATGGACTTCGATGTTGCAATAATGAATTTCATTGGGAGATCGGTCGATACTATATAAGTGGACAATTTGAATACTGTAAAATAACACATTTTCCCAACCAAATAGACTTTGACACCGTTATAATGGAAACAAAAGTGAAGAAGAATGTACGAATACGTAACGAGTCAAGTTTGATCGCGGCAAAATTTGAATACGTTCGAGTGTCGGGGTTCGAGGTCATCCCAAAAATATTTAAAATACTTCCCAATGCGACACAACTGCTATCTGTAACAGTCCATCCTACGTGTCTTAAGATAAAAGACACATTGACTTTCAGAGTGCGAAATCCACATGACGGTTATAACACCGATGAAGATAACGAAGAAGACAACTTTTTAACGTATAAAATAAAATGTAAAGTAAAAATTATCTACAACAAACCACAAAAAGTTGTTAAAATAGAATCCCTACATAAACTTATACAGCAAGATGTTAGATATGCGTTCACAACTGAAGATCAATTGAAAATAAAACAGAGATCAAGAGAAGCCGCTGCGAAACATCTGCAAATATTTAAATCTGCTTATGCCAAGAAACCTATACTTGAAAAATATACCACCGGAAGAGTAACATGTTATAAAGATAATTTAACGGTCGCGAAGTCAAAACCACCGAAAAATTTTGGTAAAATACTCCGACAACGCGCTTCTATTTATGATCTTTTGTACATAATGATAGTACCGTTTTCCATTGACTTCGGCAGGATTGCCTTGAATAGTCAAGGATCTTGTGATTTAACTCTAATCAATAATTCTAAACATGACATAGTTCTACACTTTCATATTGATGAAGCTATTTGTTATACAAAAGAAAAACTGGCTGAAACCGCTATCGCAATGAAGCCAAATTCAAAATCAGTAATTACCCTTTATTGCTCGGGGTATGTGGAAGGAAACTATAATGGAACATTTATATACGTTATTGATAATAAGTATTATCGGAAACACGAATACAACCTTCAGGTGGGAAATCCAACATTAATTGTACTGGACAAGATTCTAAAGTTTGGAATGATTAGTTCTGATACTTACGTAACATCCGTGCCAGTAAAAATACAGAACCATTTTAATATTCCTGTTGAATACGCATGGGATGAAATAACGTCAGAAATACCTTTTGAAATAATTCCTCATAAGGGTGTCATTCCTGAGCATTCCACTAAAATTTGCGACATATTTTACATTTGTAAGCCATCTAAAACAAAAATATATGAGATTGAATTTAAATCATTAAAAAACAAAGTTATACCAGTAGAACTTAATGTTATGACAAGGAAACTGAGTATTAAATTTGTGCAGCTAAATGTATCATTCAAAGAAATTCCTCTTAATTTGGAATGTTCTGAAAGCGTTAAATTGGAAAATGCCTCGAGAGAAATGGCATCATTTTATGTTGTTGAGCCTTTAATTCCTGGAGTGAGAGTTGAACCCATGAACGGGAATATTCGTCCAAAAATGGTTATATCGTTTAAGATTATTGTAAAAATCTGTTGCGTGTTGGACTTTGCATTTGACATCGTTGTTAAAATTAATAACAAAGAAAATGTAATACTTCCCATTAGTGGAAGCGTAGTCGAGCCTAGGATTTCGATTCATCCTAAGGTTGTAAACATTGTAAGAGTTCCAAGCTATATGGTTGCATACGTGCCTGTTACATTTCACAACCTCGGCAGTTTAAAATCTTTGATAGAAGTTATTGAAACAGAAGATAGTTTTCATATATTTTTTGCTCAAGGAAACGAAAAACTACGAATACATGAATTTTATGTGGATGGTGGACAATCTAAAACCATATTTATTAAAATATATGATACTCACCGAAGAGAATATGAAATGTACTTGCCATTTAAAGTAAACGGTTTGATAGGTCCTCCTGATGAAAATGCATGTTCTATTGAACTACATCATTATACGAAAATATTTGAAGAGTAAGTAACCTTTGTTATTTATTATCATGGTAAAGTTACATAACATCAACTGAGTGCTTCCCCGTTCAACCCACAATTTTTCTACCCACTTTATCGTTTTGAAATATCTATTTATTGACCGTCTTCAAAAAAAGAGGAGGCTCTATTCGTTTTTTTTTTTACAGAAGTTATGAAAACAATCCGAAAGTAAAAGTCAAGATGATTAATAAAGACATTTCCTACTGTCGTTTAATAGGTGTAATAACGCTTCCTTGGGTAGAATTTTCATCCAATGATTTTGAAATCGTATACACTCCCAATGGAAAAAACACAATTGAGTTTACTATGAAAAATGTTTCAAGATATTATTTATATGTAACAATCCTTACTGCAAAATTATCACCATATTTCTCAATAAATTTACTGTCAGAAGAAGAGGAATTGATAATTAATGATCACTGCATAAAGTTCGACTTTGATCGGCAGAAGGAAGCTGAATTTTCTGTCAAATTCCAGTCTAAAGGATACGGAAGATTTGTCTCTACAGCTATTCTATTTCTAGACAAGAACATGACCGTTGCCTATTCTAATTTGACTTTCATTGGAAAAAGACTAACACCGACTATGACATCCAGTACACCTAGAATAATATTTCCACCGTCCTATGTCGGAACCGTGATCGTCCGAACATTAACTGTCAAAATAGACACTTTAACAGACATAGATTCTTTCTCTTGCATATCAAAAGATGAGCCAAACCTAACAGTAAAGTTTGTGACTTGTGAACAAAGAAAAGAAGAGAACGATATTTACACATTAGTAACGATTGACATAAAAGTCACTTGCCGTGTCAGCTATGCTCGTACTTTAACTATGATATTTAACCACGACAGTGGCTCTGGGTGTGAAGTGGAAATTAATTTCTGCTTCACATATTGCCCATTGACTCTGCACACCAACTTTCTAATCAGCGAGACAGATAACCCTTACCCATTTTTCCCTTTGAGCTCTCAGCATGATCTGTACCAGTATTTAGATACATCAAAAACCTTTTTGGAAAAATGGATGTTTCAACAAGGATTTCGTAGAGAACTGTACCCAGAGATACCCGAAACATTTCATGCCATATCCTTGTCGTTATCGTCACAAGGAGGTGGAATAAAAAAGGGATTAAACGTATCATTTTTAAACTACATGAGAAGGATAGCCGGACCACTAATGAAACATGTGCGAAAAATAACGTAAGTCTTTATCAGTTACGTAGCATCGGAGATCGGCTCTCGGGGTTTTTGGGTTCTTTGTTATCAGGGTGTTCGCTTCATTCATAGAGGATTAAACTAAGAAGTGCGGTGTTTGGGGGTTCCAATCATCATCGAATGGACCCACTGTTTTGACTGATTTGTAACAAATATTCATCAAGAAGCTTTTATTTTTTTAAGTTCTTTTGTTCATAATTAAAATGAATTGAACGTGAATGGAAAGAAACTGAAAGGCCGTACGAACCCTCTGTGTGCGAGTTAACTTGCACTTGCCCAGCTATATTTTAGTACCTACTAACCTAAATTTATTTGTTTCAGTCCACAAGATTGTGATGAGTCTTTTAAAGTCGTTAAAGAAATATACGATACGTATAAAGAAATCATTAACTTGATAAAGTCTCGCGGTGGTTCGTTATGGACCTTACAAGCTAGATTTCTTCTTAGCCACGACCAGCTGGTTATTTATTCTGAACATGAAACAGCCAAATATAACGCTGATATTATTTTGATTAAAGAACTAGTGCAAGACCTTGCTGCTTTTAACAGGTTATCTAAACAAAGTTGGATGGATGTTATTTTGCAAAGTTACAAAGTATTCGTACTAGACAGTTGCTTTTTTGATTGCGTATGTGTTAGCAACCAACCTAGAGATATCATAAAGAATATTACAAATTGGTACAATGAACATATTCAGATACACCATAATAAACTCCGAGGTAAAGATAAACCCGCTAAGGTTATAACAAACCTTACAACAGATTTATCAGATGGCATCGCTATTATTTCGTCATTTTTAAGTTACTGCCCCTATTTAACAGACCAATTCAGTACCTTTTGCGAAATAGATGAAGACGAAGAAAGCGGAATTATTAACAATGCATGTCTTATCATAGAAACTATGAATTGCTTAAGACTCTTATTTCCACTTACTAGTAAGGACTTCCTTCAGCCTAATTTCGTGCAAATGTTATTCTTGTCGATTCATCTTTACGTGTCACTGCCAATGTTCACGCCAAAAGAAACAATCAAGTTCCACCCTCCATTGCTAAGGAGCTCAATAAGACATGTTGCCATAGGCCCGGCGAGTCCAGAGACCCTAATATTCAGCTACGTACTTATGAACAACGAAAACAATAGCTTTGTAGTTGAAAAGGGTCCTGCCGAAAATGGAAAAAAAATTTTGTTGGCCGTCAAATTCAAAGCCAACTTCATACATGAAGAAAACTGCGTACTTTTAGTTCATGGATATAACAAAACACGAATTTTCGATACATTTATCGTGTTTTTACTGCGAGGCAATGTAAGCGCTCTCTATCCTTTAAGAAAATGTAAAGTGACCGGACCACTCTATCGACCCAATAAAGTTGATGTTTTAGTTGGATCACCTTTTCTAGCTGTAGGTCATTTTACTGTATCTCTGACCGATATAGAACCTAAAGTGCCGATTGTTGTTGAAGAAATAACAAAGCCTCATTTTTTCTTGAGGCGACTTAGTTTGATTGAGACTGATATAACTTTGTCTGGATTACCTCAAGAAAGCGGCCAGGAATACATGGATTCTAAACTTCATATGCAAGTAATATGTCTGAGCACTCAAGTCGGTTCCTCATGGATTTGGTTCAAGGGAGAGATGGGAGAGTTCTTTATAAAAGTTACTACGCAGCCCCGGTGGGATATGGCAACAGATACTCTGCAAGCCAAAATGCAGACTTGGCCAATGGATCCTTGCAGCTGTGGCGAGTCATGCGAATGCTACAGAACAACGACCCTCATTGTGCCTCATCGTAATGAGCTGATGGTTAAGGCTTTACGATATGCCCTAATTGAACATTCTTCCGAAAACATGATGAATATTTTCGATAGACTTATAGGTAAGTAGGTCGTTACTATTTACAGTTCCTTTTCAAATTTTAGGACGAGTACATAAAAACATTGGGCTTCTTTTCAGATTCAAACACGGGGAGGATAATACTGGCTATGCTGCTGGAAGAAGGTGGTACAGACATGTCTGAAGTACATCATATCCTGCAAAGTGAAACCAACTTCCGTGTCACTTCCCGTACACTTCACTCCCGATGGAGCAACGTGAAGCTTGCACCTCACACGAACGGGGTTCTGACATTACCAATCACCTTACCGACCGGCAAAAATGACTTCAAATACACTGTGGTGCTTACATCAGCCTGCGGAATGGATATACGCACCTACAAGATACTGTTTATGAAAGAAAATATCCATGAATCAGTTTCTAATTAAAGTAAAGTTTACATAGCGCATTGCAATACGTACCTACCTAAATGAACCTGTTACGAATAATGAAACAACCGACAACCCACCACGGCTTAGCACGCTTTTAATGTGATTCTGGGTGATCTTCCGCGTATCATAAGGAGAACCTTAGGAATCTTCTGTTAAAAACTTCAAATAAGTACCATGTTAATAATATCGCGCAATTTTTTTAATACTTTATCCATGTACTTAATGTATGATGTATCTAAATTGGGTCTCTACTAGAATTTTTTTTTCACGCGAGACTCTTATACTTAAACGCAACTCACATAACACGTCTCAAATCACGATTTTTTGACAATTTTCAATGAAAATCTGTCAAAAAATCGTCATTTCTCGGACGTTTAGGTGCCATCTTAAGGAACTCCATAATGTCGGTATTTAAACTTACTATTTATATGTGCCTTGATGTTAGAGTCTGTGCAAAAAGAGAACCGTCGCGCGTCGTGGCGTTACGGTGAACTAACACTAAGATACCGATGATCCGAGTACTGATGAAAACAATTGAGTGTCTACGATGTCTACCAAGTATCAAACGCTTTTAGTCGTACTGGCAATGACAGAGCAGTGTTGTCAACGCAAAAAAAGTAGTAAATTGGCACACGGGCGACCTCAATTCCTAAGACGCTTCTCTTTTTGCACAGACTCTACCTACCTGAAATGACTTCTTGTCGTGTGTCGACTCTAGAGTTATTAACAGAATTATAGTGCGCGGCGAATTTATTCACGACCTTGACATAACATAAACAACACGAAGTCAATAACCTACAGATTACTAACCTACTCTTGTTATCACTTCCATTCCATGCAATAAAGGCGGCATCAATTTCTTTTTGATTTTTTTGTGGAATTCGGCACTCTAAGGCTTCTTTTCGGATCGGATACGGGTGGAATTTATGAAGTCAGATTATTGGTCGAATTGTTCAATTTAGGACCATTACCAACCTTTGCAATCGATTTTACTTTTAATCTCTCTTATAACTATCAATTTCTTTGGGTTGTAGAGTATGCAGGGTGTCCCACGACCTTGGGACACAGGAGGGCTAGCACCAGAAATATTTAAGATAGGAAGTTTTACAGTAAGGAAACATTCCTTTATTTTTTTAATTAAGTAAATCTGCATCCACAGAGTTTTGAAAAAATACTTGCCTTATCCGGTAAAAGAACCTACTAATATACAAAAAATCACCGATCGGTAGAGGCGATCACAGGAATCAAATCTGTCGCATAAATATTGCATATTATTTTACTATAAAAACTATCGTAGTTTGACGAATTCATTACGGATGTAAGCGGGTTAACTAGTTCGTAGTTAACCCGCTTACATCCGTAATGAATTGCATATTATATTATTAATAATAATATTAATTACATTTATTTATTCTGTCGACTTTATAATATTGTAGGAAGACAATTTTACATTCCAATGTGTTAGTCAGCTTATAACTTAAAATTTATTAATGCTTTTGTCCTTTGGGACAATTTATATATTATAGGACGGCGCGCCCTTGCGGATCGCACCGCCGAGGCTGGGCAGTGAATGCGACATACTAAACTAAAGGAACACCATAAAAAATCGGCCATAAACTGGGACGAGTCGAAGCAGTTTGACTGGCTCGTTAGCATCAGTTGAGCCAATCTGCTGCAGGCGACTGATGGGGACCATGAATAATAAATCAGTCACTGGTTTTGGAGGTCTTATCTTAGATAAAGGGGTTTGAAGATTTTTTTATGGAGGGTACCTCTAACATTTGTTTATTTTGCAAAGGCACCACGCACAATAAAAGTTATATATTTGGATAGAGGACACTAAATAAAATAATTGATAAAATAATGTCCAAAAGCGTCAGGTTTCTGAGATATTCACAGATGAAATTATCTAAATTTTTCTTCATGAGTGAATTTCTCAAAACCTGACGATTTGGGGCATTATGATACAGAATTTTTCGACGATTAAAAAAAAAACAAAATGGTGACCTATGTCAGGGCCAAAATCTTCCCTTTGACACTGACAAAGACAGCAATCGTTTTAGTGTAGGTATAGGTAGGTACTTAGACAACGCTTTGTCCACCGTGTGGACTTCGACACGGGGTGCTCGGCATGGGGTGCGGCGAAAGCGCTTGCCTTCAGGAGCCAGTCTAACTGGAGGGCGATTACGGTGTGGAAAGGCAAGGCATTACGGCTCAAACGTTAGCAGTTGAAACGTTAGTGTGCGCGGTCACAGGCCAGCATCGGACAATCGGACATCAATCCGTGCGGTACAGATTGATAAAAAATCCGTACCGCACGGAGCGGACTGTCGGCAATGCCGGCAAGGATTCTTGAAGGCAACTTTTCCGTTTAATGCAAATGACGTCATTCTGATTGCCGATCAGTGGACGCACTTGTCAGCGAATAGTCCGATATCTGCCTGTGAACACGCACCCTAACGTTTCAACTGCTAACGTTTGAGCCGTAATGCCGTACCTTACCACACCGTGATCGCGGCCCAGGGCTTGACCTAGAAACTGGTGTAGGTTAGGGTGCCATAAAAATCGTTCCCTTTTTGACAGACTTTACGTTCTTCTTCTTATTTAATATGTAATGTTTATTAGACACATTTAGCTTGTATTGACTCTAGCGACAAGTGCCATATAATTTTTTTTATTAATATAATAAAATTAATATAATAATAAATTTGGTTTTAAGAGTTGCTTTTTGGATTTTAGTGAGTTCGATTGCCAGAGAAGCGAGTAATTTTTCAAAATTTAAAAATTCGGTTTTACTCATTTTTAGAAATAAAGCATTGTTACCCTTCAGTAAAACTTCAAACTTTCAACTTATCTTCAATGCGATATTTTTAATATGAAATTATTTATTTTATAATATTTTTCTATGAAATGTACCTGGTTACTTCATCTTTAACATCCATGAAGGATGGTTTATGTAGTGTTTGTTTTTCGACACTTACGTAGATGACTTGACAGGCCCATACTACAAACGACGGGTTACATATAAAGATATTAAAAAAAAAAATGGCGACTAATATGTACAAAAGTTACCTAAATACTAGCCAAACACGATGTAGAATGTTTCTAAACAAACCGCCCATGCTTAACCTAAAGTTAAATTGTATATCGTATTCGCTGGATTCACTATGTTGCTGAGTCTTTTTATACGCAATTTACATTACTTGTGGATTTGAGATCATTTCTTCTATAAATATAGCATAAAATTATATCTGGAACACGCCAAGTACCTAAGTTTTAGTCATCTGAATATTCTACATCGAGTTTGTTTTAGTAGTGTATAGATCTACATATATTTTATTGCCATGGAACTAAGGTTTCCGTCCGTGCAAATCACACTTGGACGTTTTTATAGTTATTTTGTACCTACTTGTGCATTTATAATTTAATTTTAATTTGTTTGCTTTGTATTTGATGATTGCTTACGTAATTTTAGAGGTGTTAAACCTACAATAAATATTTTTGAAAAATGTTAATGATGTTTGTGTTACCTTCATTTTGCTAACAGATTATACCTAACCTACACAAGATTCTCAGTTCAAGTTCAAATTTTGTTTTACAGGTATACAAGATTTTACAGGTACTTATAAAACGCGAAAGTATCTATACAAGTAGGTATTTACTTGGATTTTTAAAATACCTACTTGCCTATCCTATGCCTATATTAACAGGCACAGATGTATGTTTGTATTACCTACATAATGAATTATTGAACAGTAGGCACCTATTCGTATGGTTTATTTATTATTAACTCATTTATTTCAGATAGGTAGTAACCATCCATAGACACAACATAAAAATTCACAATAAAATCAAATTACATAAAATCTTAACTTAATTAATAATAATGATTAAATTAGATATAAAAACAATATATAGTTCATGATTACATTACAATTACATAAAAATTACATAACATAACTACCTACTTACTAACATAAATTAAATTTTTAAATGGAGTTACTCCCCATCATTATCATCATCCATTTATTTTGGATGGGACAGTCCAGACGGGACATAATCATTTGCAGGATGCTGTTGCTGCTGGCTCGCGCTCGCTGAGATAGGGAAGCGACTTTTTTGCGAATAATCGCGTAAAAGTCGTCCGTTCGCGCCTCCGCAAACATACCAGATGCGCTGCAAAAGCGAGGCAGCCGCATCAGCATCCTGAAAATGTTGTTATACTGAACACGTAGAGCGCTGGCTGCGCGGCGGGAACATTTCAGCCAGAGGCTGCTCGAGTAGAACGACTGGCAGTATGCCTTAAATAGCGTCACTTTCACTTCTCTCGAGCAGCGTGCGAACCTACGCGCGATCATGTTCCCCCGTACAGCCAAAGCTCTACGCTCCCTCTCAACATCCGCATCATCACATAAGGAGTCGTTGACGACATGTCCTAAATATCTAAACGTACTAACTACCTTCAGAGCCGCACCATTGAGAACTACGGGCGGAACATAGGCTGGCCTTACATTTCCACTCTTAAATACAAGGATTTCACTCTTTTTGGAGTTGTATGTGAGTCCATGTTCAGCCGCGTAGCCCTCACAAATGTTAACAAGCTTTTGAATAGAACCTACCGATGGACCCAGCAACACCATATCGTCAGCGTAACTTATGTTGTTTACACAAACATTATCAACAAAACAGCCTGTATGGGTATTGCTGAGCTCAACGATAAGTTCATTAATATACAAATTAAATAAAAGCCCCGAAGTACTTCCACCCTGCCGAACTCCGCACTCCAAGGCATACTCCTCAGATAGAGCGCCCGCCCATCTCACCTGGTTTTTTTGACATTTGTACCAATACTTCATGACGGAAACTACTTCACCCGGTACACCCTCGCTTACCAGTTTTTCCCAAAGCCTGTGATACAGAACTGTATCAAAGGCCTTGGACAAATCCAGGAAACAGGCATAAACAGGGGTCTTCCTCTCCGTATAGTACCTGACAGCTTGCTTAAGAGATAAAATCGCACTCTCTGTAGATAGCCCGGCCTTAAAACCAAACTGAGCATCGTGAAGCTTGACATGTTGCAAGAGAATGTTATTAAGCAAGCTGTCAAGCACCTTTGCGATGATGGTTGCTAGTGAGATGGGCCGGTAGTTGTTCTTATCTGACACATCTCCCGTTTTACATTTCACAATAGGTACAACAATGGTTTTGGTCAACGTATCAGGTAAGTAGCCATGGCTTAGGCATAAGTTAAAGAGCATGGAGAGCACATTGGGAAGGTGAACGCCCGCAAACCTCAGATGTTCAATACTGAGGCCGTCATGCCCAGGAGACTTACCCCTTTGCATGGTCTGAATGACTTTTCGTACATCTCTCGCTGTAAAACTTACCGATCTCCTTGGCATGACAACCTCAGCCTTGACCTGCTCACACACAGATGAGACCGGCTTGGGTACCTTAAAATGCTCCCTGAAGAGATCGGCGATAGAGCTCGAATTACCTGCTTCATTTACTGTCACAGGGAGGCCAGGCTTAGCATTCATTTTATTTGTGTTCTTCCAAAAATGCTTGAAGTCTCTGGCGTTATGTTGACTAGCAAGAGCATTCATCTTTATTTGCTCTTGTTGGTCTTGACACCACTTCAACTTGGATTTAAATATCGACCTGCTTTCGCACATATCAACATAGATTGGACCACGTTTTGGTTTACCGCACTCAACCCACACCATAAACTTAAGCCTGGCCTTTCTGTGGTGACATGCTACATGTTTATTCCACCCAGCAATGTAACCCTTTCCCCTCCGCGGCTTAGCTCGTGTATAGGTAGTTTGTGCGGCTTCTGTTAGTATATTTACAATGTTGTCAAACATATTACTTATCATTACTTTATGTCCCTCGTCAACACATGTTCCGTCACAACAATGGGCGAACTGTACTGGAAAATTAATTTCTCTTAACTTAGAATGACAAAGCTGTTGATATTGCTCAATCTGGCTACTTGTACGATCGCCCCAGGTAGCCAAATTGTGCACTAAATTCAAATCTGAGTCAATTCTAGAAATTACTCTACCTAGGTCACATTCAACAATCAAAGGGTAATGGTCAGACCACTGCACATCGTGCTCTACCCACACACGTTTTACTGTCGATAAAGCAGATCTAGTGACTAAGCAGTGATCTAACCACCGTGCACATCCGTGCGCTTCACTCACGAAGGTAAAAGTACCAGAATCCGCACCTAAGATGTCCATATCAACACACGTCCAGTCTTGATCCGCACAAAACTCTAAAAGTTCACCACAAAATCTCTCACTCGGATGCGCATTATAGTCTCCTAGCATATAAACCGCGTCAATGTCTATGCTGTCCTCAATAATCGAGTTTATTGTGCCCAAACATTGCGTGAACTCAGGCAAATTCTCCACACAGTCAGTAGGCATATAAATACTGAATATCAACATAGATTTATCACATAAGCTAACCTTAATGCCCGCTATACGCACGTCATCGCACTGCAACACTTTTACCGAGCTGAAAACGCTTTTCCTCCACAGTAAGGCGACCCCTCCGTGGGGCCTTCCTCGCAGTAGGCCTGCCGAAGTGTCGACCGCAGAGGTTCCCGTGCTTCCGAAGTCGTCGTCAATTGTAGCTAGCATCGTTAAGTCATGAGGCAACAACCAAGTTTCTTGGAGCGCCACAATATCTGCCATCTTACAGAGACTTCTGACACCTTCAAGAGACCGCTTCAGTGACTTACAGTTGAAAGAGAGTAGTTTTCTGTAGGGTGTACTAACCATTTTGGTATGGTATGTAGGTATATGTTATGGTAATTACCTTAGCAGACGACAAAGTCAAACTGGACCACGATTAAACAACACCACGTCTACCAAGAATCGACGTTAAGGCAATCGACATAGGGGGAATCGACGAGCGAGGAACAATTCTACCAAGACGTGGTGGTCCTGTCAAAACTCATTGAAAATTTAACCATCATTGAACAAAGCTTCAGGTTTCCAACAGGAAAACATTTTATATTTATATCAGACTAACCAAAAGATAAGTGGTTAGCATTTCATTTGATTAAAAAAAAGTAGGGGTTCAGAAAAAAAGTAAGGAGAAGGATCCCAGATATTTTTTACCCGGCAGTGGGACATAAATTATAGGTACCTAGTTTAAACAAGATCCGTCAAGTGCGAGTGTAATTCGCGCGCCGAGGATTTCGAACGTTTGTCAATGATACAAATATGTACTGAAGGTACCGGTTAGAGACTTCGCTATTTAATGAATAGGTACCTAAAAATAGTAGATACCATAGCTTGGTATCCACTATTTTTAGGTACCTATTTCAGATGGATCTCTATGCATAGGTACTTCGGTAATAACGGGGATATTAAATTATTCGACTTTTTTCAAGATATTTCAAAAAGTACCTATGTAATTCACAGAAATGTCAAAACCTGTTTTAAAATGTATAAACCTTTCATTTGATACCCCCACTTGACCTTGTAGGTTAAAATTTAACATCACAATTTGTATGGAAAATTTTCATTTTCATTTTTCATTCATTTTCAAATTTTTTTAAATCTGTACAGGCACATGATATGTATTATTATTTCATATTTCAAGTTTAAAACTGCGATAGTTGCTGTCTTAAAAAAATTACATGCAGAGCGAGACGGGTTTCGAAACCGATCTCGAAACCCTAAAAAGAAGAGAAAAAGATAGCGGAAGAGCTAGGCTATTGAATAGGTAGTGAAGCGAGATCGGAAGCGCTAGAGATATCACCGAATGTCTCCTAGACCGCCTTGACCGAGGCACTGAGCCGTGGTCTTCAACGTAGTTTGGAGTCAAGGATATCTCTCGCGCTGTAATATAATAGACTA
The DNA here is from genome assembly GCA_949316285.1 of Eupithecia subumbrata. NCBI lineage: Eukaryota > Metazoa > Arthropoda > Insecta > Lepidoptera > Geometridae > Eupithecia > Eupithecia subumbrata. The sequence continues at coordinate 16,146,021 of OX438647.1, forward strand.
GCTGGTGTGCAGGATTAGTATTTCCAGTAGCTTATATTATATACTTTAAATACCAGAAGCGATAAAAGTATCTATTTTCATTTAGGAATCAAGTTGTTACTACCCAATGTGCATTTGAAATAAATTATCAATTTTTATTGTAGTTATCGTTCCCTATATTGGCTATAATGGCTTACACGTAAGATATATACTGAGGCGGGCTTTTCTGTAGGTCTATTTAAGATAACATTTCCATCATATGGAATCAATCTAGCTAGAATATATGATTATTAATAAGTTCAAGTAGTAGGTATAGGTACATTTACAATTTTAGTCAATTGTATCCACGAGAGCTACTGCCGACAAACTGATGTACAGTTTGGCAGAAACTTTATAACGTAATTTCCTACTCTTAATTTGAAAATAATAAATAGTACCTAATATAAAAATACCTATTGTCCTTCACCTCCTTTCGCAATGCAATTCGTTTTGTTTTCTTCCTTATTATAGTCGATCAGACACGTACCTAGGAAGTGCACGTTTTATTGTTACCTAATCGCAAATTGTATTGCATGGAAACGTACAGAAGGTACAAACACGATTATGCGATCATAGCAGAATCACTGTTTTATAAATTAAATTGTCATAAATTTTAAACATTAGAAGTACTATTCTAAGTATTTTATAGAATAGAAGACTAGAATAGAATATAGTTATTTACTCAGGTAAAACACAAAACTACATTTCGGTTAGAAGTGCCCTAGAGCCTTTTATGAACCGAGTCTATCAAATATCAATTTCTCAGTCCACTCCATGATCCAAGAAAACTAAGTGCGAAATGCGAAAACGAAGGGGAAAATATCACACTATACCATGGTCCAATCATTTTAGCCAAAAACTAAGTCACACTATACCATGGTCCAGTCATTTTAGCCAAAAACTAAGCCCAACCTTGGAATTAAAGCTGGAAACACGTAGGTATAGGTACGCCTTAATTTTCGCGTTATTAACATTGTCTTAAAAGTGAAATAAAATATCGCGTTGAATGCGTAAGTTTTTCAAGGTTAACTTTAGTGTCATAAAAAATCAGTCGCAATTAGATAATAATTGCGAGCGACCGAACCCTAGATAGGTTTCTATAGCTCCAATGATGTTGATTTTAACCATGTACTCGAAGAACATAAAATTTGCTACAAATTTTGTTCCTAACATTTTTTATGCGCACCCGTTTTTGAGACCGAAAAACCAAAAGTTTTAAGCTTTATTTAAGTTATCATAAAGAATTAAAGGTTCCTAAGACAGTTTCCATGTTCATATCTTCTCTATATTAATATTTTTTGATCAATTATACTAACCTCCACTGATCAGATTTTTTCATCATGAAAAACGTAGATTCTTTGTTTCGGACGCGTCACAAAATGACTCCTTTGGTTTCGGATCGCTAAGAAATACCTGTCAAAATCATTTTTATAGAAGGGTCGTCGAAAGTACGGATCGGTCGTCTTTCGTTTTATGTGCGATCCGCCATCCTTAAATTTTGTAACTTGTTTTTCAAAGTAGGCATCTTGTTTACCTATGGAAATCATTAGTCACCAGTGATAGTGAAAATTATTAAATTGTAATGATGTTTTAAATAAGTTTTAAGGCGCACATTTCATTCCCTCGATAATCAAATCATCGGGATCATTCTCTATGTCAATATTGAAAGAATAAGCAAAATCGGTCAAACATTGGCGGAGATATCAGGTAACATACACATACATATAAACATACAGCCATATATGACTCAATTCAATTCTTCATTTGTGATACACAGGTATTACAGGGATGTTCAGACATATAATTAAGAGCACTGTGATCTGCCATTAGGCGTACAAATTTTACATAATTCATCAATAGAGAAAAATAATATTAATAATAGTGAAGCTCACAAGAAAAAAAATTAAGAATTGAAAAAAATGCGTTTACTAAATTGCAACGAGTATCAACCATTCTGAACTCTACATTTACTTAATACTTAACTGCGTCAAAAATTCATGCAAATTTTAAAATGTCTTACTTATTAAATAACTAAAAGGTTAGAATTAATACCTCCTCCTTTTTCGAAGTCGATATAGTTACCTATATCTAGCCAAAATACGCGCTATATTACAAACGTTGATAAAATTCACATAAATTTGTCTAGTCCATGACGAATAATTTTCCTGATGATGTCTTTCAAAATTTATGGTTTGTACGAGGAAAAGTTTCCTGAACATAAATAAGCTTTCATTCCTAACCCAAATCAGTTCTATCATTTTATAGTAGAGTTTTAAGAAAACTTACAGCTAGAAAATTACAAAGTAAGAAACACGTGAGAATTAAAATATGCTTATGCTGAGGGCTATTTATAAAGTTTCCACTGGTAGGCAGAATTACCTACAGATGATAATGGTGGTCGATTCAATTCAGTTTAAAGCTGTTTTTTATCCTCAAAGTTTGGGAATCCTGTACAAAATATGAACGAAGTGGGTATAATAATAGAAGACAGGTTGATGACAGAACGAGTTAGGCTCGTTTGCATTTATCCCACACAACAGCCTAAGACCACGTAGGTAGGTAGTGTGGAAAGGGAGGCCTTTGCCCTACATAGGGATCACATTAGCATTACGGACGGCCCAAGATAAAATAATAGCTTTAGATTTTTAAAAATGTGTTTTAGTTGCAGATGCGAATGTATTACTATATCTACTAATGGTAGCAGTTTGGTGCCGGATCTGGGGGACTCTGAGAACTATTCTGAGTTTTCTAGTTAAACGTAATCATTTTTAGTGAAATTTTGTGAGGTTAATTTTAATGTAGTTTGTATATTATGGTTGTATTTTTATTTAATTAACAAATTTACTCTGTTATAAAAACATTTGCGGGTATTTAATCACGTGTGTTTTCCCGACTTTGTTTCCCGACGTTTCAACAGGTCGACACTCTACTAATAATACTTTTGTCTGTCATTTTAAAGGACCTAACATTATTTTTTATGTTTCATTGCTTATCTTATGTTCGTATTAAAAATTTATTAATTAGTGTAATTGTTAGTATGTAGTTCTAATTGATAAAAAATAAATGACTTAACGTATTAGCAATCGGCAGCCTGAAAAAAACGACAAAAAGAAACGATAATGACCAAAAAGTTGAATTGGTAAATTAAATATCGTCTAAGTCTTCATCTCCAAAATCTTCGAATCTCGCTCTGCTTGCCGTTCATATTAGGTAGGTACTTCCCTAAAGGAATCTGATCTAAATCTGAAACCTTGGCATTATTGCCAACCACCGCACAAAAATCACAAATTTTCGGGGCTTTGCCCGCTCTCCTGGCGGAAGAATTAACTTGGCTTGCTTCGCTCGCCGTTGTAATAGCTTACTTGTCTTTTTGCAAACCGCGCACCAAAGCTACTACCTTTTCCAGCCAACTCCATCGGCTTCTTGACTTTTTAACGGGTACTTTAACCTAAAAATTTCCGAGAGCGTAGTTATGAAAGTACACACCGGTCGCAAAAAAGGCTATAAACTGAACGTAATATATAATATGTAATAATATGTTATTGCATTTTAATTTCATCCACAAATGTGCTCAGTGAGCTCTGCGCGCAGGTGAATACGCCGGTACAAGCTAGCTCTTAGCAATACACGACAACAAGCAAAGCAACCCGTGTAGAAAGCTGCTCAACTGCTACCTATATAGCTGTCTGCAACCTGATCACACCACCATTGTCTTGTTAAACCTCTGCTGATTAAGTTGACGTGTCGTGGGAGTGCAGTGTTTGTGATGGAAGCACAACAGTTCAGGGAGTTCGGAAGGGCCGCTGTGGATCTTCTTGCTGATTATGTCGAGAATATTAGAGACAGGTTAGTACTAATTGTTTTTTTTTTTAAATAATAATATGTTATTTCTTTACCGTCGCAAATGCATGAACCGATTTGGGTTTAGGTTTATTTACGTTGTAAAGGTGCTTGAATTTGAGTGTTTTTTGAAAGATTAAAGTAAAATTGGTATAGCCGATAAAATGTCATTATAATATTATTTATTATAAGCAAAAATTTTCGTCGAGGGATTTCGAATATTTTCATAATTTGCCTTTTTGAATAATTTTCACAATGTTTAAAGAACTTACTTCGATTTAATGTTGGACAATTCGCAGTATCAATTAACTTAATTGATTAATTAGTACCTGTGTGCTAAAAATAATAAAAAGAGTGCTAAAGAATTGTATAGAATATTTACCGCGTGAAGGCTAAGACAACCACAGTACCTGCGCGGTAATATTGACTGGGTACTTAAGACGACTATTGATAATAAATAAATAAATAGGTTTACACAGGTTACACATGGAAACACATCTCATTTTAGATAATTTCAGAATTTGTTTAGAAGTGATTTTTATTCTATTTATTTACGTTTCTCGACTTTATAACTATTTATCTAATCCTATCTGGGAGAGATCGCTCTTGGGCAAAAGGACCGCCAACTGTCTACTAAACTAATTATCAGCTATGTGCGCCGGGGACGCTGGACATATTATAGTGCACAAGTGTGTGCCCAAACAAAGGTCTCTATTCCCTCTCTCTTAATTTATTTATTTGTTTATTTACAAATGAACTTACAGTTGAAACCAAAACGTAAAGGAGTCAGATACATAGAAATAGCCTTTTTATAATCCTATAGAACGGCAGACCGACACAACCGAGGAAAATTCAGACCTACGGCTTAACGTGCTTCCCGAGGCGGGGGTGTAACACCGCCAACTTTCTGACTTTGCGGTCTTGAACTTTCCGGACTGCTACTGTCATTTTTTTGCTAATAAAATCCCGATAACAATTTTTGGCCCAACCAATAATTTGATCTTCCTATTTTTAGGTTGCTGAACTCACCAGAAACTGAATAAAATTGATAAAGATAGACAATACTTAGTTTAAAAAAAATAATAATATAAAAAACAACAGTTGGCGCTCTCTTGAGACTGGCTGTCGCCGCTGTGGCCGAAATTCGGCTAGGAGGACATTATCATCAATATTCCGTTGTAGGTTGCTGTTCATAAGATTTGTAACTTCGTAGGTAATATTTTTTATTATTTGACTTCAACATTATTGACGACTGATGTGGTGCGGCGGGCGAAGGTCTGCCTGAGACGCAGGAGATTGCGGGTTCGATTCCCATCTTGGGACAAAAGTTTGTACGATCTGCAAATATTTGTTACGGGTGTTTTGGGTATATTCTATGTAGGCATAATATAAAAATATCTATCTATGTAATTTATTGTATTATGTACGTAGGTATATCAGTCATCTAGTACCCATAACACAAGCTTAGGGCTAGATAATGCTGTGTGGATTGTCCAGCATTGTTTATCAATTTACGCTACGATTCAAGTTAATTAATCCTTTTGTTTATGGTGGCATAGCTAATTAAGCTATAAAATACCTAACCTGTTTAGTGTTACGTCCTTTGTAGGAGGGTAATAGATCTAGGTAACGACCAGCTCATTAGCTGATGTTATTACTAAGGATAATTGATAATTTGTTCGATATTACCTTTTGATAGAAATAAGATTCACGTATCTATCCAAGAACCTTTTAAATATAATTTTTCTGAAGTAACAGCTATCTACAATATATCTATCTCAGGCAATCGATCCCCAATCCATCTTCTCTTTTCTTTTCACGGTCGTCGACTAATGAAAATAAAAGAAATAAACAATTTTAATTATAATAAGTTTATGTATTGTAGATTCATTATTTGTACATTTCCTCTACCTTTTCCATCGCTTCTCCTAAAACTCTAAGGTTTGCTGGAAGAAAACTCTTTTACTGTTAAGCTCGTCTATGTACATATCCTATTATATAAAGTTCATGCTATGTATTAATTGTGTACAATAAAAAATTACAAAGAAAATAATTTTATTTACCGTAAATTTACTACACAACACAATAACTAACGAAACACTAAATAAATCTTAGACCTAATTTTTGTGCGTAGCAGATTTAGGGCAAATATGACCTACACTCAGCATTGTGCTGGGTAGACCTGGCGTGTCCACCTAGCGCTGGTTTTCAGTGCAGGCCAAAGACAAGTCACGTCACGACCATCTGTGGTAGTGCGTTTTCTAATGGGGTAAGCAGGTATTCATATTTTTATTGTACGAAATCCTACATAGAAAACTTTAAACTAGAGAGGTAATGGCAAAGTCGAGCATAACCCTAAAAAGAGCTATAAAATATTTATTGCATGTTTGTATTTGTATATAATTCTTGGCATGGACCAGAGCTTGACCCATATTTCAGGTCATCTTACCAACCAAGTGGACCAAATGAAAAAAAAAAACATGATACATAAATTTCTCGCCGCTAATGGATACAGGTTCTTGATTTGGTAGAGTCCAGGGCCCTTGTGATATGCGGATAGTTGAATAAAGCAAAATTATTAAATTACTAGTTTCTGCCCGCGGCTTCGCACGCGTTGTTTCTATGGAAACGTTCAAAAGTTATTTATATCCCATGGGAACTGTTTTATGGGATAAAAGTGGCCTATGTTTGATTCCAGGCTTAGAGCTACACCGATGCAAAATTTCAGCTCAATCTGTTCAGTAGTTTTGGAGTGAAGACGTAACAAACATCCATCCATACACCCAAACTTTCGCATTTATAATATTAGTCTGATAGTGTGATAAACATTTCCATCATACATTTCATAATATATTTGCAACTGTAGCGGTTTTGGCAGCGCACGCCAGAATAGCTCGCAGATGGTAGATTTTTTCCTACTTACTTGACACTTATCGTCATATTTTGGACAATTCACACAATATATTTATAAATTGTAGCCCATGTGTTATTCTGATGTATAAGCTATATTATTGTAAAGTTTCATTAAAATCCATTAAGTAGTTTTTACGTGAAAGAGTAACAAACATCCATCCATCCCTCCATACTTACAAACTTTCGCGTTTATAATATTAGTAGGAAGTAGGATAGGATAGGATATTTCTTACCATCTTACTAAGATTGATCACTGAACGAATTTAGGATAAAGCATGCTAGGATCAAAGGATCTTAAAAAACTCATGTTATCGGATGACCTTGACCTAGTGAATAAATTAATGAAACTAATGTTTATTAGCTACAAGCTGTCTCTTCGTGATGGGTTAGTAGGTGCATACTGACTTCATAAGTACCTAGGTAGGTATCTACGAGTGAACATCAAGAACCTAAACAATGGAAAATATATCTAGTCGTAGAGTCATTAGCAAGTAAACAAGGTAAAAAACTCGTTGCAGTAATAAGTTAACTAAACAACTTATCCTATGTGAACATGACCTGCGGTGCGTCTTGCTCATCTATACTAATATTAGATTTGATTGTTTGTTTGTTTGTATTGAATAGGCTCCGAAACTACTGGACTGATTTAAAAATTCTTTTACCATTATAAGCCCACATTATTCCTGATGAACATATGCTACTTTTTACCGCGGAAAATGCTTCATTCCTACGTTAAATCGGGTAATAGGACAACGGGTAGTAAGAATGCAGCTAGTCGATAAATAAAAATAATGATTATTTAGTTTTTTTCCAACCTCCAATTAAATATTTATTTCTTCCTCGCGTCTTTTAACTAAATATATTTATACTAAACTCGTTCATCGAGTACGGGATCAAAGGTGCAAGGGATTTTACGACTTTTTCAAGACTTAAATGAGATCAACAGGATAAATTATGTTTAAAAAGCTCGGTGTCGTGAAAACGTGTCTTCTAGCTTATTGAGTACCTACCTACAGATAATGTTAATAACCATAAATGTTATTGAAAAATGTGATTTTACGTTTATCTTTCGAAAAGTTTTGAGAATACCCTAAGGTACCTACCACAATAGTGGCCCCAGGGGTATTCTATGTAGATTGAAAAGTAAAAATAAGTACCTACCTACCTAGTGTAGATAATTTATCGTAGAATCATGTATATCAAACAGCAACTAAGCTCGTTCTACCTACTCGTACAATTTGGAAGAAAACGTCTAAAAACGTTTGTATATTTTTCAGAGATGTACTACCGTCAGTGGAGCCAGGCTACCTCCTGGATATCCTGCCTCAAGATGCACCGGAGCAGCCTGAAGATTGGAGGGATATTATGAAAGATTTCAAGGAAAATATCTTGACTGGGGTAAGATTTTCAGATCTCAAAGGTTGCGAAAGATAATTACGCGAGACATCACATGAGAAGAGACTTATGCGTAACGCTACGCGTTAAATACAGGCATAATTAAGAGGAATATAGTATGCAGTGGGCTCTGCATCTTCGCACGCATTTATCCGGGATAAATAGCATGTCTTATTCCAGGTCTAGAATTAGGTAGATCTTTGCAAAATTTAAGCCCGATCTGTTTAGTAGTTTTGGCGTGAAGAGTATATCCTATTGAATTTTGTGAAATTTGAATATTTGTACCCTAGGATCTCCAAAACTACTGAACAGATCAAGATGAAATTTGGCGTACGTTTAGAGCAAATCCTAATTTAGATAATAGGCTATTTATTATACCGAAAATACGCGTGCGAAGCCGCGGGCAGAAGCTAGTATTTATATATTGTGTGATGTGATTTTGTACGAATTGGCGTGCGCGTTGAAATCTTTTGTTTGCTACGCAGGGCCGACGACGTAGCGTTGTATCTCTATTATAGTAAAATCCCAAATGCGCTGCATACCTACGTCTTGAATAAACAGAGTTAAACCTATAAGTGGAAATCATAACAATTATTATAATTGTACGTAGAAATCGGGTGCGCGTTGAAATCTTTTGTTTGCTACGCGTCATAGCGTAGCACGCTCTACGAAGCTCTACACCTATGAATCTTCTCGTCTTCTCGCGCGTGTGGCACTCGCATCGCGCAAATGTCTTTCATTCAAGTCTAATAATAGACTAGCTTCTGCCTGCGGCTTCGCACGCGTATTTTCGGTAAAATAAGTAGCCTAAGTTCGACTTTGGCGACCTCCGTGGCGCAGCGGGCGAAGGTCCGCCTGCGACGCAGGAGGTTGCGGGTTCGATTCCCGCTTCGGAACAAATTTGTGTACGATCTGCAGAAATTTGTTCCGTTGGTCTGGGTGTTTTCTATGTATAATAAAAAATATCTATCTATGTAGTGTATTGTATTAAGTATATCAGTTATCTAGTACCCATAACACAAGCTCTGCTTAGCTTGGGGCTAGATAATGCTGTGTGAATTGTCCAGCATTATTTATTTGCTCTAAGCGTACGCCAAATTTCAACTTGATTTGTTCAGTAGTTTTGGAGATCCTAGGTAACAAAAATTCAGATTTCACAAACTTTCGGCTTCATAATATTAGTAGGAAGAAGAAAGTAGGATTAGTGGGATAGATGGAAGAACGCATATCATTGTTCTAAAAGCCGTATATCAAATTTATTTTCTCTATTGTAAGTAAATCAATTGCTCATTGTATAAGTTCAGGCAACATTTCACTGAAAATTTTATCCGAGCAAACTGATTAAGCAAAGATTAACGGCAATTTTTTAATTTTCAGGTAACCAACTGGCACTCACCGCGATTTCACGCTTTTTACCCTACAGGAACATCGTACGCCAGTATGATTGGAGGCATGCTCAGCGATGGATTGGGTCTTATCGGATTCAGCTGGGTAATGACTAATTGTTTTATTTGAGTGGCTTAACCCCGAATACTCAAACGCAACTCACATGTAAGCACATCTCAATTTGCGGTTTTTGTCAGTTTTCCATGAAACTCTGTAAAAATTCGTCAGTTAAGACGTAGGTACTTAAATCTGAGTTGCGTTTGAGTATTTGGGGGTAGAACTAGCATCGCTAGTCGCCATCGCTAAGTATACCAATATAACGATTTTGTGACTTTTTCAGATGTCCAGCCCCGTTTGCACAGAGTTAGAAGTTGTCACAATGAACTGGCTCGGAAAGCTTCTCGGCCTCCCTGAAGAGTTCCTGAACTGCTCATCGGGGCCAGGAGGGGGGGTGATTCAGGGCTCCGCGAGTGAAGCCACTTTAGTGGGTCTCCTCGTAGCAAAAGAGAAAACGGTCCGCAAGCTTAAAAAACTCAACCCAGACCTAGATGAAGACGAAATTAAACCAAAACTCGTCGCCTATACCTCAGACCAGTGCAACTCTTCCGTAGAGAAGGCAGGTATATTAGGGTCTATGAAAATGAGGCTGCTGAAAGCAGATTCAAACGCAAGACTCCGCGGAGAGACATTAAAACAAGCGTTCGAAGAAGACCGAGCGCGAGGTCTCATCCCATGCTACGTCGTCGCCAATTTAGGGACTACTGGAACCTGCGCCTTCGACGCTTTAACCGAGATTGGACCGGTTTGCAGAGACGCGGATGTTTGGTTGCATATCGACGCCGCATACGCTGGGGCTGCATTCTTGTGCCCCGAGTACAGGCACCTCATGAACGGCGTGGAGTATGCAGACTCTTTCGACGTCAACGCTCACAAATGGATGCCAGTCTCTTTCGACTGTTCCTGCATGTGGGTAAAGAACGGATACGACCTTATCAATGCCTTCGACGTTCAGCGAATCTACCTCGACGATGTTCAAACCGACATCAAGATACCAGACTACAGACATTGGCAGATGCCACTAGGGCGCAGATTCAGGTCGCTGAAACTTTGGATGGTTATGAGGGTGTACGGAGCTGAAGGTCTGCGAGATCATGTGAGAACTCAAATTTCACTGGCTCAGCATTTCGCCAACTTAGTACGAGCCGACGATCGCTTCGTGGTCGATCCTGAGCCATCCATGGGATTGGTCTGCTTCAGACTAAAGGCCGGAGACATCCTTAATAAGCAACTATTGAAAAATTTAACTAACAAGAAGAAAGTTTTTTTAGTCGCGGGAAGCTATAAGGAAAGAATGATGATTAGATTTGTAGTGTGTTCGCGATTAACAAATAAAGAAGACATTGAATACAGTTGGAACGAAATCAAAACCGAGGCTGATTTACTTACTTCTCAAAAGAAAATACATGTGAAGCCACAGATTCCAGCCATCGGTATTCCAACCATTGAATTATGTGAAAAGTCGAAGTAGTGGAATAAACGATGTGTTTATTCTTAATACCTACAAGAGCTGAAACATGAGCAATTAGTCAATGGTGCGTGGGAGAGAAAATAGATAAGAATCTCACTTTACGTAAGATAATCGCTATGGAGTCAAATAACAACATTATTAGCATAAGTGAATATTTTGACCTCTGGTCGTTATCCCTATAAAGATTTGTAATAAGAATGAAACAAAATAACATTAATAAATTAAAGGAGTTCAGTCATCGAATAATAATAATAATAATAACGGCGTCTAAAGAAAAATTAAAAAGTATTTTTTTAACGGTAAAACACTTATTGGTTTTTATATTAATTCTGTCTCCATTGCATTCTTTATTATAGTAACTGTTTGTTTCCTAAAAACAAAACAAAAACAAAAAACACTATACTTAAGTAGGTATCTACCCCTATGTATTTGATCAATTGCACGACCCCGTTTGAGCATTATTTCCTCACTAGAGTAGGTCTGTATGTACCTAGATCTTAATAAAGTACTAGGTGTGTAGAATCTACGAAAAGTATGGAATTTATCAGTTAAATTAAGGCCAACCAGACTTCGAAAAAAAATCTGCTTCATATCATTTAAAAAATTGTCGTGGTAGGCTTTATGGTGGTAAAACTAATACCTTAATTTAAGTTTGTTGAATAAAATAAAAAACTTTATAAAGCTTGTTTATTTCTTTCGGTCCTTGTGAATCCGTCAAAAGTATTGCTCTCTGGGTTAAAAATGAATAACATGACATTTGTTTTACCCAAGAACTACAGAGTTTGAATAACTTTGCTTACTTACATCTAATACCAATCATAATAATTAATGTCCTTTTCACTTCTCCGGTAGTAAATAGACAGAAAAAAAATTTAAGTGAATAGAATTAATAACAACTTTTTTCTATTTGAATTAAGTTAAAAATTTCCCTTGTTATGTAACTTGCTTATTATGTAAACCGTTATAAACATTATAAAGATTTTGATTTTAATAAAACATAAATGCAATCAGGCTAGAATGTTCTTTTATATTTTTAAATTCATTTTACTCTTACAATTTCTCTTCAAACTAACAAAAATTACGAATTAATATTTCGTTTCCTCGTCTGCTAATATTTACTTTTACATAGCTGCAATCACACGTATAGATTTTGATATTTCTACTGCAAAATATTTTAAACGCACGAGCACACAAAATTAACACACAGTCCATAGGTGTACCCTTTGGGTACACAACGTTCTTGGCAGATTTTGTCGTCTGTTGCCTCTTCGTATTCACAAGACAAGCGATCAGGAAAAGGTACCTTTTCTGAAAATAAAAGATTTACATCAAAATCATTTTAATGCACCAGCATTTTCGACAGGGAATCTTACTAATATAACTTATAAACTATTTCTGCCCCTGGCTTCGCACGCGTTGTTTCTACGGAAACTTTAAACGGTTATTTATTTCCGTTGGGAACTGATTTAAGGGATAAAAGTTGCCTATTTGCTATTCAAGGTCTAGACCTGCATCTATGCAAAATTTTAGCCCGATCCGTTCAGTAGTTTTTGCTTGAAGAAGTCACAAACATACATCCATCCATCTTTCCGAACTTTCACTTTTATAATATTAGTGTTGAAGCGAGAGTTTGTGAGTGAAGATGATAACATCATAACAAGTGTGGTACCTACCTAAGATCTCCAAAATTAGGTACTGAACAGAAAAAGATGATTTAATAAAACACAATGTAATAAGGGTACTTTTTGTCCGGCGGTAGGAGCTAGTAAGTTATAATAATAATAATAAATAAATAATGCTGGACAATCCACCCAGCGTCATCTATCCCCAAGCTAAGTAGAACTTTTGTTATTATCATTACGGATCTACTAATGGTTGGTGTAAAATTCACAAGAACGACGAACGGAATATGTACATAGGTAGGTATATATAACTACTCATTATATGACTCAACAATATTTAAATACAATAGACCTTCCCAGTATGTAATGATATTATTTTTCAAGTGAAACTTTTACCAGAATATCTCATCGTAATGACAAAACAGTTGCTTGCTAAACAATGAGTTAGTATTTGACTGGATTATGTAAACTAATATAAAAATCAAATTCGTGAGATTTCTCGAAATGTGAAAGTTCAAATCGAGCAATTTGGACTGCAAGTTCAAAATCACACTCTCATAGGGTTAACACCTACAGAAAGACATTGGACTTGGGAGTCCAATTGCTCAATTTGGACTCAAAATTCAAAGTCAAACACTGTATTTATTTTAAGTCAACTTATTTATTTACCTAAAAGTGTAGGTTTTTCCTCCTTTACCACTGCCTCTACATTTTCATCGGAGGGTGGCACCGCAAAAACTGTTTTAGAATATGCCAAATTCACTGATAAAACCACTAAGAACAACACAAATACGTTGCGTAGCGCCATTTCGATATCTTTTTTTAAACTAACGCGATTTAAAATGCAAGGTTATCTGGGTCGCAGTTTACTATGCAAGTAACATTCAACGCGTGCGGTTCTAGCTATTTAAACTTACGAAGTATGCTTAGTTGATGACCAGCGCTAATTTAAAACATGACGTGTAATTTCTTCGGAAACAACAACGTAATGGCAGCCGAGTATAACAATAAGTGATTCATCTTGGAACAAAGGTTATCGAACACGAACAGGGATGCAATTAATAAACGAGTCATTTCCTAGTGCAATAATATCCTTAGTAATCAGGTTAATAATTAAGGGTCGTTAAAGCGATTAATAGAGAATCCACGGACAAAATGTAAAATTCTTTCACCATTAGAATGCTACATCATCCTTGAGTAACATAAGTTATATTATTTACTTGAAAAAATTAGGAATCCTCACCAAAACTTAAAAATGTAAGGTGTAAAAAAATTGCCATAAAATGTCTTTCATCGCGTGCGCTGCGGAAACTATTGATGATAAAACAAAAATGTTCTACAATATTAAAGAACATATCAATATCTACAAAAAAAAAATCGCAATACTTAATGTCCAACTATTCTAGTTATGTCACTGTAACAACTTTTTACCATTTTAAAAGTTGATAGAAATGCCGACCAAAATCGGACCATGTTATCCATACCTTTGTATTAATCCTTATCCAAATAAATCATTCGTATTCAAGACTGTTTCAATACCTGTAGATTACGTTTTGAGTTATTCAAACTGGACATTTCATTCAAAAGATATACCAAATTTAAAAATTTCAATCTAATCAAAATACTACCGCCGCGCCGCCTCCGCCTCCGCACCGTGGCGTTGTCGGTGCGGTGTGGCCCCGTGCAGCGCAACGGGCAACGCAGCGAGGCAAGTGGATAAAACATAAATATCTTGCATAAAGATATGTACATATTTTACTCTACGGTAATTTTAAACAGTTTAAAAAATAAATGTCCAAGTGCGAAGCCGGGACGGGCCGCTAGTGTAACATAATGCAAGAGTGCGTGTAAAAGAACACAAAAAAGGAAGGGAAATGTAATTTTTCAATTAATTGTTATTTTCAAGTTGATCCCCTCAGGGTCCAAAACCACCCCCTTTCGGCTTAGTACACTTGTTACGTGCCACCCTGTATAAGTATGCAAACTACGAAAAAACCCCATTGGTTAACTCAACAATCCTATACTAGCTACTCTATTGTGTCACAGAACTTTTTTTAGGGGCAATGAAATTTCATTCTCCCATAGGAAAATAAAAATATTGATGTGTATTGCTAAACAACCTAATAAATATAAAAGGGGGCTTGAAAAACATAGATGACGATAATTGTGTCATTTGAGCTTGTAGCATAATCACCAATCCGACTGCAAATTTAACTAAGTTTTAAAATATGCACAACTTACTTTTAGAATTTTTCAGCTTTATTTCTCATATTATTACGAGTATAAATCAAGGAGTTTTTCCCAAAGAGAAAGTGTAAGTCATTTTTAACTGCATTGTACATATGGTTTGGTATACACGTGCATTTAAACTGGCTACAATAGCCGTAGCTGTCCATTCTCGTTTGACAATAGCTATTGCAAGAATCATCCCTGGCATCAATTAGATGCGCACATCTCAAGTCAAAAGGTACAGTAGTCCACCACCCAAATGTAATACGGTTATCAGGACGAATGGTTATCGTATCTGAAAACATAAATTTAGTATATCCATAGCAAATTTTTAGATTTTGTTTATGAGTACTAGCTTACTGTAAATAAGCCGGTTACCACCGCGAGCGGAGCGGACCCATTTTAAGGCGGTAAACACACTGCCATGCACCACGCTGCATGTTGCGTGTCAACGCACCTACGCGCGTACTTGCGGGAGTGTAGATCTGCATCATCGTGCGGGTTTTTTACGCACTCACTTGCGTTATTTGGATTAACGTCGGCTCTGACGCATTTCATTATTTTTTTATTCATCCCTTCCAAAATCACGCACGGCACTGCGGGACTCGGTGTGTCATACCTTGCGTCTCGCCCCGCATCTACGCGCGGTGGAGCATGTTTCTCCGCACTTGAGCGCGTGATCTGCATGAACGCGCGTGGATGCATTTTGTGTGTTGAACTGTGCGTGTTTTCTATACAAACGGAGAAACAATTAACGTTAGAACACGCATTCACGCAACATGCAGCGCGGTCCGTGGCAGTGTGTTGATCGCCTAACTCGCAAGAGTAAACTACATAAGTACGTGTATTTCCACCAATAAATAGTCGAGCGGAAAGAACTGACCGAGCAGAAAGGAGTGAGCGAGCAGAAAGCATTGAAATTAACTCCGCCTACTCATCTCGCATTTCCCGCTTCCCCAGCTTTAGACTGCAAAGTCATTAAGTATGTCAGCATTCGACAAAACCTCCCTTGATTGCAGCAGTAGACCTATGTATGGTTGTATAGTATGCTAGTGAGGAGGTATACTACACCTGTCAATTTGTAATAATATGTCTAGCCGTTTGTTCTACAGCTTAGAAAACATGAAAACATGCAGGTTTCCAGCGACAGCCCACGGAACTCACAGTGGTTGGCCTACCCACATGGGAACAGTAATAGTTACCATTCACCCATTGAATTGCTTGCACCATGAACACATAAAAAATATGATATTGACACAAATTATGCCCAGTGTGTGAATTATGGCATAACCTAATGATAAGATTCAATAAAGATTTTTCATATATTTTAACCCACTTTCGAGAATGTGTCGCCAGTACAATGAGCTAGCGAAGGCGAATGAATGCAGAGATGGGCGTATTTTATTTAAATTTGTATACCTAGTTTTGTAAAACTACTAAGATATCCTCCATTTTAACCGCGGGGGCGATAATGCACGGAAGGACATCGCGAACATGGTAAAAAAATTTAATTAATTAGTAAAAATTAAACAACAACCTACATAGGTTGTTGTTTTATATTTATTGTCTCGATCATAGTTCTTCAAAAGTTGAATTAAATTACAAGATTGTTTAAAATTTTAATATGCATAACTACTTCGTAACTAATGTAGTTCTATTATTTGTTGTGTGCACATAGGTTACGATTCAAGCCAGATCATATTTAATTATTTTTTATGTTATTCTATTACTGGTTGTCATGTGTTTTGTGTACCTAAGAAACTAAAATAAAAAATAAAAAAGCGCTTATCTGGGGAGGCTTATTTCCTACAGTGGACTGGTAAAGTGACTTAGGTAAACTTTCTTTTTGAAGTCGATTGAAAATTACCTCGTGATTCAGATGTGCTCCAAGTGATTGCACAACATAACACAATGTCAAATAAAACACTGCAGAAACCCATCTTTCTTAGACCAATTATATGATATAACTAAATCGCACGCTAGAGGAGTTACCAATATTGTTTGATGTTTACTCCGATGGTAACAAACAGTCCTATTGTTTTTGATGTTTTTTTTTTAAACATAAGGGCTCTTTATTGGATTAGCTCATCACATTAAATGGAGTGGAATTTCAGTAAGTACCTACTCTTGTAGGCTATTATTCTGTTTGATAAGAATCACTATTATCTTATAGGTCGCGCAAATTTTTATCAATTCTGTGAACAGCCGCGAATGCGAAACTGCGCATGATACATTACAGTGTGTAATCATTACTTCCTTCCGACACCTTAAAATAAGCTACCGCGCAGTCACCGGCGCGTATTTACCTACTTCCGAGAATTCATAAGATTTACGCGTACTATACTATACCTAGGTACATATGTAGGTACCTACCTAATGAAATTGGACATAGCGTTTAAACATAGACTTCTCCTTTCCTCCATGCGTCGTATCCTCAATACTGGGGCTCCTGAGCCACCAAGGAAGCGTACTATGTTGGGCCATCCGACTCTCAGCGGTAAGCAATGCTTCTAACATGTTGATGTCAGGTGAGGTGCGGATCTGGTCCGACCAGCGCATTGGGCTCCTTTTTCTCGGTCACTAAACGGACTATGCAGGTTGAATTTGATTAGACATATAATAAAATAAGTGCTTCCTAGGTAACACTATACTGGGAGCCAGAATTTTTTTTAATCAATTAAAAATATAAAACGATTGACAGTGAAATCAAAAGGTTCACCTACCTACCGAATACAAATGCAGTTGTGCAGTTATTTCTACCGGTTTCTTTGTTTATTGAAACATCTTAAAGTCACACACAGAAACCGTGGCGGGGCCGGAGGCGAAGGCTTAACTACGAAACCTTATTCTTCACGACTCGAACCGCACTCACCCTGAAGAAGTCCCTCGTTAAGGGATGAAACATGGTATTCTTCCAACACAAATAAGGTTCGTAGCTAACCCGATTACATTCGTAATGAATTCGTCAAAGTAGGATAATTTTTATAGTAAGTTAATAGGAATATCTAAGACGACCTAATATTCAAATTTAATACCAAAGTAAAACTCCTATTTCACTACAATGGTACTTCTACTTGATACTGCACTTCGTTTCAATGGTAATTATCCTTGGGCCTGTGGTATTTAGTGCTAGTTTTTGGTTAAATAAAAAAAATCATGCTCTAAAAATTGGTTCTATTTCTGTTGGTAATCACAAAACACATTAAAATGCATGTCGACATAATTTTGTTCAGTAGAGATGTAATTATTATGAACTTATGTACATATTTTGGAAGAATACTTTACCTACTTAATAAAGAAAATTACAATCAAATAATAGAAACAAATCAAAAGATCGTTAATACATCTTCATTAATTTGATTAATCAAAAGATCGATAATTCTGCTTTTGATAAACTGTTGTCTTTATTACCTAAGAAAATGACAATGAAATTATAGAAACAAATTAGAACTAGTATTTACAATTGAAACAATTGAGCTAACTGCCTGTGGCATACAATCTACAGGTAGGTCAACTAATCCATATCAATACAAGTACCACCTACTTAATTACTACAGTTACTAAGCAAGAACAAAATTAAAAATTTTAATAAACCCCTGACAGATTCTCATGAAACATGGCTAAGAACACTCGGGATAAAATTATCTACAACACAAAAAAAAACAAACGAAAATCGGTTCATCCGTTTGAGAGCTAATATACCACAGACACAAACGGCAAGTTAAACTTATAACACCCCTCTCTTTTTGCGACGGGACCGGGGGTTAAAAATACTCTCACAATCACAATTACTTTGCAAAATATCTCTAAATAATTCATATTTGTTTTACTTTCTGCTATTATGTTGCTATTGTTTAGACAGGTACTTAATCATACCTCAACACCAACTTATATATTAATATTTTATACGCAAGCGCACATGTAATTAACACACACTCCATATGAATACCCTCTACGCAAACAACGCTCCTGGCATCTTTTGTCTCCTGTGATGTCTTGAGAATCAGTGCAGGGCAATCGCTCAGGGTAATTTATCTTTTCTAAAAATAAAAGATTACATCAAAAACATTAGGACCACCAGAACCTATTGGTACTTTTACAAGAAAGAACAACAAATTTACATATTTACATTGCAGATTACGATCTGCAAAAGCTGGTAGATATTTAATACGATTTTTATTAGCTGTAGAATCCTCGCAGCATCATCTAGCCCCAAAGTAAGCGCTTTTTTTTTTGTTTTTTTGGTTCCGTACCTCTAAAGGAAAAAGGAACCCTTATAGGATCACTTTATTGTCTGTCTGTATGTCCGTCTGTTAACTCCCTTTTCTCAGGAACGCGTGGACGCTTCGAGTTGAAATTAAAGTCAAATACTCAAGTCCGTAACTCAAAAGTTACAGCCGTTTATGTCCGAATATTTAGAAATTTCCAAGGGAATCACATGCACACAAAACTTGGGTTATTTCCGTAGACCTAGAATTATGAAATTTGGCAAGAAGCAAGGCCTTATAGCACAAAATCCGAAAACAGTAAATTTGTAATTTATTCACAAAAAAAATACTTTGATTCTCGCCATGGACCAAAACCTACAGGGTACTTCCCGTAAGGTTGATGGCTTGATACAATACAATATAAATATATTAATCAATATAAGTATAGATCTCTATATTATATTCATTTATGCTAGATCCTTTCAGCCGTTGTGTTGTAAAGAGGTTTATAACAGACAGAGTTGCTTTTGCATTCATAATATTAATATTAGTCTGGATTTAGGTAATGTTGTGATTTGGAAGTAGAGTGAGTAATGTTGAAGACGTGAAGGAGGTGAAATGTAAAGTAATGCACACACAGCCTCTACATTTTCGTTAGAGGACCGAAAAGCTATACCTCAATACCATCAGATTACAGGGCGCTAATGGTGCTCAAGAAGAGGTTTTATGTCTAACTGTTGACTAGCATAGCATATAATCGGGAGCGCCATTTTGACAAACGTTAAAAAATACTGTGATACTTACTAAAAAGGTAATTTAGTTCCCCTTTTAAAGAATCGTATATATATTTCGAAATACATGAGCATTTATAGTTGGCACAGTAGCCGTAAGCGTTCCCTGTACTTCTACAATACTTTAAACAGGAGTAATCCTTATTGTCTTTTTCGTGTGTACATTTTACGCGCAAAGGAATAGACCTCTTATCTGGAAACAACAGGTTATAGTAGATACCCGTTTCATATATTTTTATATCAGTAACAGGCAAGTCAAGGAATAAAATATGAGATATGAGATCAATATTTTGAATAAAGCCAAATTAAGTAGTTAGAAGCATATTAAAATTTTACTTATCAACTTACATAGGGATAGTGCACTATTGGGAATTAATCCTACTGATAATAACTATAAAATCACAAATACCTATTGATGCAAATATCTTTGCTTGACCGGGTGTCATGCTTAAGGCCCCAGATAAATTGAAAACTAAAAATAAAAACAACACATTTAAATAGAGACCCATCTCTCCAAAGCCACTTTAATGAAGAGTACCAATACAAACTAATATTGAATCCGTTAAATAGGTCACGCTTTGATGACAAAGATTCAACACAATCAAATTGTTTTGGTGTTGATACAACGTTCATTTACAATTGAGGAGACTATTGCAAACAAATAGACGGCGCCTAGGCGATCTATCTAGGTCGAGTGATCTGATTCATCCATTGGTGAACTCTCTAACCCAAAGCGTTACCTACATATTTTAATTTATTCCATACAATTCAAACCTTTTGTTTCAAGATGCACCTGTTACTTACACGTCTACACACGGATTTGATGCATATGATGTTGTTTCCTTAAAACTAAAACGAGCATAACTATTTAGGGACTAGGTACGTAATCAATTCTTCAGATAAACGAAGTGATCCTATATTTTTTTATTTTTTATTTACAGAACTAGAACCAGAATTATTTGGTCAGTCTTTGAATCCAGGTTTAGTTCTCAAGATCTGGAACTTACTAACTGTGTTCAAAAAAAGCCCTAGAGAACTCTCTTGACGTTTTAAAGGCTTTCGAAAGGTTTTGGCACAAAACGATAGGCTTAGGTCCAAGCGTTCAACATGCAGAGTTCCGCTCTTTTCTAACTTCCTGAGCGACTTTCTGAGTGATAAAAATACCAATCAAGTACCTAACTAGTTATCGATGACTGCTAGACGGATTACGATTTATTTTTCGAAAACTATTGAATGACTACAAACTAACATCGGTGTACCTCAGGGGTATGTACTTTCAGCCATATTGTTTTTGCTGGACATGAAGGATTTGCATATAATTTGATACGCAGACGACAAACATAACTATGTATTTAGTTATTATTTACATACTAGGATAAGCCAAATTTTCAGTCGCTTTATTTAACCTTTGTGAGCTTAAGTATTACTTTGATCATCAACTCAACTTCAACAAAACTCGTATGACAAATACTTTTAAAACATTCTGTTATAAAATTGCTTTCTTGAATGAACAACTGGAGGGTTAAAGCACAAGCACCGATACCTAGAGCAATACCCGGAACTGTCCATTATAATTTCACAATATTTATTGCACCAATAATCGTCTGTCTCATTTAGAAAAGCACATTTTATGTCATAGCTAATTATAGTAGGCTGCCACCACGGTAATGTATTATGTAGAGCCGGACGTTTAGTCACCTTATCTGAAAATAACAGGTTTATTCAAATTTTAATTTTCTTATTTTTGATTCTTGTTTTAAAACTTCTGGACAAAACGTCAAGAATTCAATCAAACCTTTTATCGTAGATGTAATTGTTGTAGTGATTGCCAAATACAACATAACTGCTAAATATAAAACTTTTGAGCAGAAACCCATCTTTCCTTTTCCACTTTTATGATATAACTGAAATTAGGACGAATGTGTTATTTCAGGTAAAGTAGTAAACATTACTATTGTTTTTGGCGATGAATACCGGCAAATTTTCGTTTCTAAAGAATAATGAATTCAAACAAAATTATTATAAAAGTGTATTTACTGGATTGTTTCATCTGTGGTAGCTAATTTTTCAGTGCACCTACTAAAATAAACGTTAATCTCTCACGAAATGATTTCACTTGAATTATATTTCATAGCACTATACGCCAATGATAACGATAACGATAAGTATGGCTAAGAACACTCGGGCTAAAATTTTATCTATGACACAAACAAAAACTTAACGAAAATCGGTTCATCCTTTGGGAGCTACGATACCACAGACAGACACACAAGTTAAACTCTTTTTGCGTCGGGGATAAAAAACATAGGTACATACAGCCGAACATAGAAACTCCTCGTTTTTTCGAAGTCTGTTAAAAATTACATGTTTTAAAGAAACCCTTGCAAATCTGCGTCCAAACAAGTCGTAGACAATTTTAGTCATTTCTGCAAGGTTCAAGGTATCTACGGAGGAGGTACCTGAGCGAAGACACTACTTTGTAGTTGTATCTTGTGATGCCATGAAATAAATGATAATTATCATTATAAATTGGAATATACGAAATACAAATCAAACGAAGAAGAGGATGAATAAGCAGGTTGAATCATACAACTCAAGTTGTTTTTAAGTTCTAACCTAATGATTATAAATCGATAACGGGTCCATAAAATCATTAAGTACCTACTAAAAATGCCTAACTACGCTATTAACCTGCTTTTATCTGCAGGTTATTGACATCCCACTACATAAAAGCAAACATTTTTCGTTTTCTTTTACTAACTGACCATATTTATTCATATTTCGTACATGTTTGTTGATAATACGTTTATAGGTCCATGCTGATCATCAGCAATGGCCTTTACATCCAAGAAGGATGGTTTATGTAGTGTTCGTTTTTCGGCACATGCTGATCATAATACCTACATAACATTGTCACAATTTGTTTTTGAATATTAAAATGAAATATAGGCTGTGTCCAGACTGTGTCGCCGACTTTAGTGTAAAGGCTTAGGTACCCCGCACAGCGGATATAATCCGCGCCAATTTTTTTAAATACTTCCGGATAGTTTTCGTTTGCGAGGAAAAGTTATTTGCCCATGTTATGGCAGTACTATTTTTTTTTTATTATATGTGATTTGAAATATGGACTGGTTCCTACAAAATAAGTGGAGCAGAACTGAGTGGAACGTAGATGTGTATAATCTACCAAAAGAATCTCTTACAAGAGTCAACTAAGGGAACCTACAACAGAAAGGGCAGCAGCATTCTTCTATTTCGTTTTTCTTTCCACGTTGCTTATATGGAAACGTTTTAAGGTGATTTCTATCCCATTGGAACTGATTTATGGGATAAAAAGTAGCTTATGTTTGATTCCAGGATTAGAATTGCCTGTATGCAAAAATTCAACCAGTGCAATGTGATTGCCATTATAGCTAAGGATGAACTACTAATCCTAAGGGTTAACCATTTTAAAATCTGAATTGCCTTTATGCAAAATTTCAGCCAGTGCAATGTGATTGCCATTATAGCTAAGGATGAACTACTAATCCTAAGAGTTAACTATTTTAAAATCTATCTAAAAACACCCTACACTTAGGATATAAAACAATTTGATGGTGGATGGACGGACGCACTTGACAAAACTATCTGGGTTCTTTGAAGGGCTCGGTACCCCGTAATTTAAAATACCTTCAAGTCAAAAATATCGTCACCAGTCTGATTTGTGTCTTTCAGTGGTGGTAGTGAGTTGCACGGAGTAGACTGGGACGCCCATGAACCTTGCCTGGGCAGGCGGCGGGCCACGGTCACGCGAAATCCTTCGCCGAGGTTGAAAAGGACCCCATACTTTTCAACCTCGGCGAAGGATTGCAGTTTTACCGTTGGTGACCGACTCAAAGTCACAAGAACACCTCAAATTAATTTAACATAGCTATCTTACAACGCCCAACACAATCATAGGATTAAAACAATTTTTATGGCGGATGGATAGACGACGGACGTACTTGACAAAATTATGCATTCTTTGGGGGACCAGGAACCCTAAATGAATAGAATCTTCTTTATCATTTGAGTTAGCAACCATTGTTGTGCAAGAAAATTTTTAGTTACTCACATTAATCAAAAATGTCGTCATAGGTCACGAGTGACCGTTTCGCGTCTTTCGGCGGTGGGTTGCGCGGACTGGACTGCGGCGCCCATGAGCCTTGAGTTGGCGGGCGGCGGGCCACGGTCACGCGCCATCCTTCGTCCAGGCCGTCCAAGGCCGTGTTGGCTTGCGTTGCTGCTTCTGTGCTTTCGAATGTTAGGAAGGCTCTGAAATAAAGAAAAAGTAAATAGTTAACAAAAATTAACATATGAACGCACAAAAAACAAAACAAAACTTTGGTAACTGATGACAACTTAAAGGAAGACTACACACTAAAGAAAACTTGCAAATACAGGTATTACAAAAGTGCTGAGAAAATCCAGGCTACAGAGTCACCAAGAATTCTATCTAATCTGAATGTGAAACCGCACTCACCCTGATGTCCTTTGTAGAGGGGTCGTTCATTAATGATGACGTGATGTTTTTTATATTTTTTTATCTGACTAACCAGGTATTAATTTATGGGAAGTACTTACTTTTCATCCTCTGGTTCTTGAGTGAAAGTGAACTCATAAGCAGCCAGCCGGCGCCTGATCGTTTCTTCGCTGATTCGTGGCCCGGTGACCTGGAGGGTGCAGATCCGAGGAGCACTTTGTGTAGGCGTTTCACTTCCAACGCCAACAGGCCGAGGCGTTTTATCTTCACCACCCCTGAAAATATAATTGAAAAACTAATTGATAAATAGAGATAAAAATTATGAAAAGAAATAACCCCAGGACACATCGATCACAAGATTCCTCCTAAAGATTATCTTTACTCTCCATCTAGACACTCAAAATACTTTATGTTATTGTGATTAGATTATTTAATTATTCTGACATTGTTTAATTATTCTTATTCCATTATTTTATAAATGTTTTAGCTTACTTTGACAATGCCCTTAAACAGCAGCTTTATTTAAATGTGAATTTAATTTAAATTATTTAATTTCTGACATTGTATCATTTTTATTTTCTTAGTATATTTAAGTTTGTAATATTGTACATTATTTTTAGTATAGTTTGACAATGCCCTTATACAGCAGCATACCTTGACATGCCCTTTAATTAATTAATTAATTATTTATTTGATCATAATCAATTATTCTTAATTTTTAATTTTAATTTTTTTTTTTCTCTCAGTCATGTCTGTCTGATTTTTTTTTCTTTGTACCTTATGGTGTTTCCTACAGCGAAATACATGTGTGTTATTGTTTAAGAATAAAATATAGAATGTACCTAACGAAATCAAGTGTAACAACAAGTGTACCTACGATGGAAATAAAAATACAAATACAAATACAAATTAACTCTAGTGTTATCATCATGAGCACTATGCTGGGCCTGACTAGTGTTTGAAAACTTGGGTTTTGCTACTTACTTCTCCCTTGATGTTACAAATGAGTCATATAGGTATTTAACTTTGGGGGCAGGCTTCTCTTCAGGTGGAGGTGGCTCTTGGGATGCACTGAACGGCTGGTATGAGGCCACACCACCTGGAGTTCCTGTAGAACCGCTTAGTTTCCTTTCTCGACCTGCAATTTGTTTTAGGTCATATTTGTATGGAAGCTTCTATTAATATAGGGGCACTGTTAAGTTAAGCGCTTGGACAGCAACTATGTAGCAGACTCTCAGTCGTGGGGGGGGGGGGTGTCTGGTGTACCGAAAACCACTAAACGTCAAACTCATCTTGACGCATCCACTGCCCAGCCTCGACACGGGGATCGAGAGGCACGTCTGCGTCTTGGGTCATGAAGGTGTTAAACGTGTGTCGAACACTCGACCAAACATTTCGCGAGCCGCGAAATGTTGTTGTTTCGTAAAATTTTATTTCAGTGTTTTTCATAAATGACCGCAAAACCGACATCCCGCCCAACCCTCAACTCCTAACCTAGTAAGTATAAGTAATGGCGAGCGAAGCGAGCCTCGATATTTTTGAGATTTTTCTGATGTTTGGGGAAAAGTAAGAGAGACATACCTATGAAAAAAAATATGTTGCGCCTTAGCGGTCACCGTGAAAAATTTGGCTTTTTGAAAATTTTTCGCGGTGGTAGGCAAACTGATCTAAACGGGTGTAGAGCACTGGACCAAAAAAGTGAAAGACAAAATATTATCGGCGACCGGAGCGAGCCGCGAAATTTTGTGGTTCCGTTACATTTTTTGCATTTTGAGCGCAAACACATCTCATCCCGACCCTTAACTCCTAACAAGAGCGAGCCTCGAAACTTTTTTGAGATTTCTTGCTTACTTTTCCCAAGACAGAAAATCTTGGGAAAAGTAAGCAAGAAAGAACCTATGACAAAAACAATATAGCTAGCTAACGGCTTAAGGACTTTGCGGTGGTAGATACAGGACGAGCGAAGCGAGCGAGACTCAAATAATTAAGAATACAAAAAGATGTAACCGCCGAAATTTTTGTTACTTTTTCGCGATGCTTAGACAATTTATATCAACAAATGGAATGGGTTGCAGCCTTTTTTTGAAATAGGTGAACCATGCGTAGGAAGACAAAGAAGCTAAATAATGAGCTAAGAACAATTTATTATAAAAACTATTGTAGTTTGATGAATTTATTATGTCTCGGTCGGTAAGGTATGAAACGTTGGTGTTCTTCCAACACAAATTATGATTCGCAGTTCGCTTACACCGTAAATGAACAATTTATGAGTTTGTCGAATATCAACGAAATACGAGGACAACATACTATAACCTATAGAATCAATGGCGAGCAAAGTGAGCCTTGAAAACATTTATGCTCTAGCTGTGCGTGAGTAGAAGGCAGTAAGAGGCATTAGAATTTTTGCAGTAGCAAACTCACCTGAAATGGAGGTTGAGTCCTGGACTAGAGCAAGCCAGAAGCTATATGAAACAGCAGAATGTTATCATCTGTCGGCAAGCAGAGCATGCCACGAAAATTTGTTTGATTTTTGGAGTATAATGCAAACTGACCTCAAACGAGGGATGAGCCCATGACCAAAGGCAGACAATAACGTTGTTGGAGAGCTGTGACATTTTTGTTTTTTATTAGATTTTTGGGTCGTAATGTTTTATCAAATTTGGTAGTGACTTTAAGCGGGCGTCAAGCTCAGGACCATAGTCAGAAGGAACAAATGTTATCGGCGAGTGTCAAAGCATGAAAATTTTTATGTTTACTTCGATTTCTTTGGGCTGGTTGACAAAGTGACCTCGCAGATTATTTGTTACATTTGTCAAAATCAAACAAAACAAAAAAACAAGGTGATAATGACTTGGAATATTTTCAAGCACTTTTATTTGGCTCTTTAGTCGACTGGCCCCGCTCGAACTTATGCATAATTAACATATACTTTTTTTGTGGAATCATGGAGGGGTCACTAGAGGTGCAACTTTTCTTAGTGACATTGACCTCTTATTTCAATGACCTTGGCGCTAGAGGTCAAAATGGGTCGCTCAATTACAAGGCGAAAAAGACTTATCGTTTTAAATTGTTCCTACTTGAGTTAACCCGACCTGGAGGCGTCCCTCAACATTCACTTAACGAAGCCCGCCCAACTCCCGCGGGGCGGGTTTGTGGCGACTCTCTGACTGATAGGGTGTGTATATGTTTATTTGCACCCAGAGCCATAATGTTATAAATAAATAAATAATGCTGGACAATTCACACAGCATATCTAGCCCCAGGCTAAGCAGAGCCGTTAACACAGCAGCAATGTTAACACAGGCGTCCCACCCCCGCGAAGCGGGGGTGGTCCTGATCTCCAGGTCAATGACCTTGAAAAAAAAAAAGATTTTTCCTTGCGTCCCGTTAACTCCACAGCGACCTGATCCACATAGGAAAGACCCGGAGAAGGACAATGGATGGCTACTTTTAGCCTGAAAATCGTGTGCGAAGCCGGGCATTTACTGTAAGCATAGTAAAACAATACCTACCTGCTCGTGGCCTTTTAAAAGTAGCATTTTGTGGAGTTGCAGGAGGGCTTTTTATCGCCTGAATGGCACCACTTTTGATAAGTTTTCTTGCAATCTCACGGGCATCACGTGCTTCTGTTGGCCGTTTCGGTAAAACGGGTTTTTCAGGCTCCGGTTTTGGGGCTTTCAATGCTTGCAATGCTTTCTTTTTCTTTTTGAGTTTCTGGTATTTCGCTTGCAGCATCAGTTCCTCCTCCGTCAGATGATTTGGAAAGTGCAAGTAAACCATTGTAAAGATATAAATCAAGCATAGGAAGATATTTGATTGAGTATAATCAATTCAATTCAAAAATCAAAACGATTCAAAGAAAACAAAACAAAACAACATTCAACAATTCAACTTCAACTTCTTGTCAAATGGCTTCTGCATCTGGTTTGACAAGGGTTGCCACTAAAAAAAAAACTGCCGTGTTTTGGATGTCAAATCGCCGTGTTTTGAGGCAAAATTTGAGAAATTGCCGTGTCTCATACATTTTCATGAAACATTCCTATTTTGTAGCTTTGCTGTACTTATTTAAAGGTTTAAAGAAACAAAAATAAAACAAATAGCTGTTTTATTCATTAGAACCCCTACGGAACGTAGTCATAGGATCTAATGACACTAAAATTTATTTTTTCTTCTTCTTCTTTCTATAATTTGTATTTTGAACTGTCTTTCATGTCATTTAGCATTTCTTTAGTGACGTGGTAACATTGGTCCATAGCGTCCATGAATCAACTTCAACTTCAAATGGAATGTTTTTGAAATTGACGTGCCGTTGACATAGAAACTTCAATATGTCAGAATGACTTAAAATGAGATGTTTCCAGCTATAAGTTGATTTTTTACGTAAGAGGTGTGACCATTAATCGACTACACTTGAAATGTCACTTGTCAAATGTAGTCGATTACGCGTTTATAGACTGTGTTCTTTACTGTGTTCGATTTTAAAATAGATTTCGCTGATTGCCGTGTTTTATGATACGGTAATGAATGTTCTGCCGTGTACCGTGTTTTTTTTGCCAAGCAGCCCCAATTGCCGTATAACACGGCAATTGCCGTAGCAATGGCATCACTGACACAATGAGGTAAAGGTATAGCAATTTCAATAGAACTAGTATCCATGTTATGCTTGAAGACATAAGAATGATTTATCTTTTTGAATTATCCAAATCGGACCATTACGTACGAAGATATTAATTTATTTATTAAGTAATCCGACAGCGATACATTTTACATATTATAACAGTGTAATACTTATGCTAAAATAAGGCCAATTATAGGATTACATAGAAAAAGTAAAGATTTACAACAGAAAGGTGAGTGAAGTTGATAAATAGAAAGAAACGTTAACAATAAAACAAATATGTAGTACAGAGTTCACAGTAAACTGAGAAAATTTCAGTGGCTTCGCGACGTGTGTTTCAGTGAGCGTGCGTGTATGTATATGAGTGTGTGTGGTATGTGTGTGTGTGTGTGTGTGATGTGTTGTTAAGTGCTCCTGAAGCAACAGTCTCATTAGAGTCTGGACAACAGGAGACACCTTGTGTGGGGGGGGCGAAGGTGATGCGAGTTCAAATGCGGGAGGGATGAAAGGAATTAAGGAGCTCCTGAGGCACCAGTCTCTTAAGAGTCTGGGCAACAGGAGACACCCGGTGTCGGGAGGGGAAGGTGATGTATTTTCGAATGCGGGAGGGATGAAAGGAATTAAGGAGCTCCTGAGGCACCAGTCTCTTAAGAGTCTGGGCAACAGGAGACACCCTCTGTCGGGAGGCGAAGGTGATGTATGTTCGAATGCGGGAGGGATGAAAGGAATTAGGGATTAAGTAATAAACATTAGGTACGCCGTTGCTGCTGGTTTAATCAAATGATGCGTGTACGTGTGACGTCACAATGCTCGAAGACCGCCGGTGAACCGTGCAACCGGCAGATATCAGTTTTTAGTGATTGACTCCGAAAATATGAGCTGAGGAAAAAAATTAATAGAACTACCTATATAAACTCTAAAAACGTTACGGATCCTCATTCTGCCAACAATGAGGATGCGTAACGCTTTTAGTTGACAATGCAGATTTAAAGAGCTAAGAAATCCATAACACACAATGCAAAAATTTTTGTTCTACGACAAAAATTGACGAAGTTATGACCAAATTACCAGCGAAGTTCACCGAGTGACCGCCGCGGGTGCGTGTGACTTCACAATGCTCGAAGACCGCCCATTAAATAGAGGAGTTACTCTGAAACTATAAGTTAAGGAAAAAAATTAATAGAACCAGATATTAATCAGTTGAAGCAAAGATCCTATGACTACGTTCTATAAAGATTCATGGTTACGTCACACACTTCAGCCAATGTATGTTTCCGGCTAAGAAAGCGTGGTTTTGTTAAAAGTGCAATTTTTTGGCGAATTGTTTTTTCGGAAGCTATGGTTGTCTGAGCAAAATCATTTTGATGAACAATTCTATGATTTTAGTCAAAATTATGATCAGTTTTACGATCATAATTTTGTTTCAGAAGTTTATGAAAGTCCTACACAGACACTATTTTAGCAGAGTTGTAGCTGAAAGCAAACAGCACCATTAAGAAAGAAGTTGAATGTTGACATTGACACTTGTCTAAAATTGACACTGACAGCAAAAAGCGAAGAAAGGAATGATGGGATGGAAAATTTGTGGAAAATTCAATCAATCGCCATTCGCCGGAACAAAATAGAACAACATTCTTGAAAAACTAAAAAATTTAAAATGTTTCGTATTACGAAAGCTTTGGCTTCTACATTGTCACACAACATAACAAAAAGATTATGTCCACATCGAGAAAATATATTATCTGCACTGCAAAACGAGAGAAACTTGTCTAATTCCGGTAAGCTAAAAACCCCGTTTTACTCTTAGAAGCTTGTAAAGAATACATTAAAAAAAGCTCTAAGCCCTAATGCATGCTGTAGAAGAATCATAAGAACTTGAACACTGTTTTTCTGTAGGTAAGTAGGTACACATATGTCATCCATCTGCTTGACAATACCCAAAAAACTTTGTTTTTTTATTTAACACAACCCCTACCGACTATTCTTTCTTTTCTGCGTTCACAGCTGATAGCCAGTTTTCACTGAAACATGAAGAAGTTGGACGACCACTTTATTTTGATGCCCAAGCAACAACACCCATGGTAAGATTGTCATACATTATGTGCAATCAATCAATCAAGAACCTTTCGTTTACATTTGTTAATCCATAATTACTTTCTTCCTTTCAGGATCCAAGAGTTCTCGATGCTATGCTACCTTATTTTGTCTGTTACTATGGTAACCCACATTCAAGGACTCACACCTATGGATGGGAGAGTGAGGCCGCTGTTGAAAAAGCTCGGGAACAAGTAGCGAAACTAATTGGCGCTGATCCTAGAGAGATCATTTTCACATCTGGTGCCACAGAGTCTAATAATATTTCAGTAAAAGGTGTGGCAAGATTCTATGGGCCTAGAAAGAAGCATGTTGTCACAACACAGATAGTAAGTTTTACCAAGATCAAGTTTGGGACTCAGGCAGGCATGAGGATACATGGTGAAGGTTTTAATGTAGTTGTTCTTTATTTTTAACCACTAGAAATACCATTTATTTATTTAGATGAGGCACCCAGGTCTGTCCTAATGTGAGCGGAGAAATTAAATTGGCACATTACAAGACATGTCTGATTGCCTTCACTTATCTATACATGTTGGACTCACATAAATAGAAAATCCAGACATATTATGAGTTCTCTAAAATTACATCATCATGGCTAGTATAACCAAAAGGTAAACTACTCATGAGGTGATGATGTAATTTCAGAGAACATTATATTTTTTCCTCTTTGTTGTTTGTGTATTATATTACACAGTGTAAGGTGTCATCCTAAATAGCTTAGATCAGGGGTGCTCAGACTTATGGTGTCTGCGATCTATCAAAAAATATTTTGAAAGCAAGAGATCGACTAAGCTACTATGTAGGTAGGGTTAATATTTTTTTTAAATATCGTGCTACTACACTTTAAAATTGAACATGTACAAAATGAAGAAATCTTAAGACGAAGTGGGATCGGTTTTGCGAGACAAGGACGAGCGAACGTCGCGCTGGGAAGGTGAGAAAGGAAGGCGAGAGACGCGGAATGGCCAGCCCGCCTGCAATTTCACTGGCCGTTTGTTATTAATTAGTTTTTTGCACTAAAATAACACTTTCGCAAAAAAATTAAACCATAATCGCCTAAAGTACTTATTACGGAACACGTAGACTAAATTTTATTGAAATATGATAAGTAACTAGCAAATGAAACTGCTTTTTCCGTAGAAGTATTTGTGCAAAAATGAAGATGAAGGAAACTTTGCGATTTTTTTGTATCGAGTCAAATTTTGTCAATCGTGTTTCGACTCCCATAACTTACTAACGAGTATCCTAAACTTGTATCCTAAACTTTCGATGCTTGTCAAAAAATTGAAAAAAATTAAATGTTTTTTTGCCATAAAAATTGATTTTCCGCATATTAAAAACGTGGGTTTTGGGACTCACTTCACCTTATCGTAACTTACGAACTACAAATTCTGTGTGATCGTCGATCGTCGCCGCGCACCGTTCAATGTTACCTATTATTTTAGGCAAGAGTAGGTACTAGGTAGGCATAATGAGTATATTGCTGGCGATCGACTCGAAAAGCTTTCGCGATCGACTCGAAAAGCTTTCGCGATCGACCGGTTGATCGCGATCGACCGTTTGAGCACCCCTGGCGTAGATCGTACGAGCAAACAATTCATTTCGTTCATGACGAGGTTAGATACACATCTATTTAGAGTGTCCTAATTGAAGTTTGCAAGTAAAGTAATTGCGCAAGCACTTACTTCGAATCCTCAATAATGATTGTACTACAGGTTTGATTGTACGATCGTGCAAACAAAGGTACAAACCTCATGAGTGTCCTAATCGGTCACGCTTCATTGTGAGACCACTGACATAGACACTGACTGAAATCTGGCATTGCTTAATGCCCATCATCCAAACTATTACAACCTTTTGGAACATCGCACGACTAAATCGCATCGTTCAGTTGTACGATCATTAGCCAATTAGGACAATGTCTAAGCTCTTCAAGTTTAGCCTTCAGAATAAATAATTAAAATCAAGTTTTTATAATGTAATGTCATTTACTTTTTAGGAACACAAGTGTGTCCTCGATTCTTGCCGCGCATTGGAAGGAGAGGGCTTCAAAGTCACATACCTGCCTGTACAGACAAATGGAATCATTGACTTGCAAGAACTGGATAAAGCCATTCAACCAGACACAAGTCTTGTCTCTATCATGACTGTCAATAATGAAATAGGTAAGTGAGTTTTAAAATACATAGAGACATAGACATCTCATTTATTTGCAACCACACAATATAAATCATAAATCAGTTAAATCACTTGAATGAAACACTTGTGCTGTGCAGATAGGTTAAAATTAATTGATTTTACTGAAATATAGTATGTAATCTGACCATTATTTTGACAACCTTCTGTGTAAACTCGACCTTAACGGCTTACTCGAAAAGGCGCCAGCAACATCGCTGGTGAGTTTTAGCCACCACCAATTTTTTTAAACTATTTATTATATACTAGCTGCTGCCCGCGGCTTCGCCTGCGTAGTTCCCGTTCCCGTGGTAATTCCGGGATAAAACATAGCCTATGTCCGTCTCCTGGTTCTAAGCTGCCTCCCCACCAATTTTCAGCCAAATCGGTTCAGCCGTTCTTGAGTTATAAATAGTGTAACTAACACGACTTTCTTTTATATATATAGATTTATTGAGGAATAACTAACGACTTCATTAAACTTATTATACATTTATAAGGAACCCTACTACATTTTTAAAAGGAATGTTAGGAAACTCATTTTGGACATGCACCAAGGAGGTATATTTTATTTTTAGGTGTAATGCAGCCCATTGCAGAAATAGGAGCGATTTGCAAAAGCAAAAAAGTCTTCTTCCACACTGATGCAGCGCAGGCTGTAGGGAAGATTCATTTGGACGTGAACAAAATGAACATAGATCTTATGTCAATATCTGGTCATAAGATCTATGGGCCTAAAGGCGTTGGAGCCCTGTTTATAAGAAGAAGGCCCAGAGTTCGCGTTGAGCCGATACAGAGCGGTGGGGGACAGGAGAGGGGAATGCGCAGTGGGACAGTGCCTACGCCTTTGGTTGTTGGATTTGGTAAGCGTTATTTTTGGTCAGTGTGAAGATTTTGCTGTCATTTTTTGACTGTAATCATTTTCGAATGACTTGGTTGCTACCAGTACCACCATCAATCATCATTACGTTGTTGGCTATATCCTAACTAATATTATAAAGCCGATAGTTTGTGAAATCTGAATTTTGTTACCTAGGATCTCCAGAATTACTGAACAGATCAAAAAGAAATTTGACGTACGTTTAGAGCAAAGCCTATCTTAGATAATAGACTTAATATATCGAAAATACGCGGGCAGAAGCTAGTTATTTATGCTACTTAAACAAGTGTAACTATATTAAATACCTATGGGAGATTTGTGTTACTTATCTAGGAATGATAATTATGAGTGAGTAACCTAATCCTAAGCTAAGACCGACTCTTGCATTTTATCAGGGGCCACGGTACCCTCTGGTACCCTGTTTTCGAACCAACTCGAGGCACTTTTCAGCTAGATAAGTATCTTAGTTACAAATGAAACCTAGGGTTTGAAAATTAATTTTCGGTACCTAACATAGTTGACCAACTCCCAAAATACAAGTTTCTTATGAATTTAGTTTACGAAATATCTTCCCTCAAAGTAACGCTATTTCGTCATCACTCACCCACTGACTGACTGAGTGACTGACAAATCATAAAAATGTTTAGGTACCTACTGCTAGCAGGTCTACTAACATAAAATTTTGATTAAAGGTAGAATTTAGAGCCAAAATAAAGGATAAATTCTAAAATCATGATTTTTAGGGTTCCGTGCTCAAAAAAATAATCCTAAAGTTTCTTCCTTGTATTCTTGTAGGTATGTAATTTCCGAGGGTTCCGTGTTATTTATTATAAGACCTTGTTTCTTGACAAATTTTATGATTCTAGGTCAACGGGAAGTATCCTATAGTTTTTGTGTGCATGTCATTCGGGTTCCGTGTTATTATAAGACCTTATTTCTTGCCAAATTTTATGATTCTAGGTCAACGGGAAGTACCCTATAGGTTTTGTGTGCATGTCTCTTGGGATTATAAAATATTCAGGCATAAACGGGGCTGTAACTTTTGATTGCGTTGACTTCGATATCACGGCTCCAAGAGGTAACGGCCTTAAGTATTTGATGTTAATTTAAACTCGATATCTCCACGCGTTCCTGAGAAAAGGGTTCCGGAGAAAAGGGGTTTTTAGGGTTCCATACCTCAAAAGGAAAAAAGAAACCCTTAGTTGTCCGTCTGTCAACCCTTTTTTTTCAGGAACGCGTGGAGGTAACGAGTTGAATTTAACATCTCTTCTATCAGAATATTTTAAATTACCAAGGGAATGCTCACAAAACCGCGCAAGTGCGCGAGTCCAACTCGCACTTGACGTACCTACATCATTTTCTGTGTTCGGATCTTGATTTACATCATTTATTTATTTTCTAGGTGCCGCGTGTGAAATAGCAGAGCGTGAAATGGAATACGATCATGCGTGGATGGTGAAATTATCCCAAAGATTCTTAGAGAAAATTAACTCAAAATTGACGCATGTCATAAGAAACGGCGACCCAATACAGACGTATCCTGGATGCATCAACTTGTCTTTTGCTTATGTTGAAGGTAGTTAAGCCATTTAAGATTAGTATAGTTAAAACGCGACTCAGCGGTTTTTTTGCTAAACCTTGAAACTGTTTAGCGCCAATTAAAAAGAAAACGTAGCATGTAAGCCGATACCGATACGTGGATTACTATTCCACATTACTGCATCGGTAATGGAGCGTAACAATCGCTTGTTGTCAGCAAAAACAAGGACATGTGAGTGGAAAGAAAGTTAAAATGATAGGCTCATATACTAGGACTTCTTCCTCATCGTCATTGTCATCAACGCGCTAACACCCACTGCTGGGTACGTATCCATAGGCCTCCTGTTTTACACGCCAGCTTAATCGGTCTTGTCCGAGCCACATCCAGTTTTGCGGCTTCTCTTTATCGACGCAAAACAATGGAACTGTTACTTCGCGCAAGAGTCTAGTCAAATAGAAATTATAGCCTTGTGAATAAATACATACTTGCCTATATAAGTTGTCTAGGTAATTGAATTGACAACTGCATATATAGGTAGATAAATAGATAGTTTATATATTTATCTACCTATCTATGCAGTTTTTTTTAGGTAC
Organism: Eupithecia subumbrata; assembly: GCA_949316285.1. NCBI lineage: Eukaryota > Metazoa > Arthropoda > Insecta > Lepidoptera > Geometridae > Eupithecia > Eupithecia subumbrata. The sequence continues at coordinate 16,182,355 of OX438647.1, forward strand.
ACTCGCAAACAGCACAGGAAAAGTAACAAAAGAACACAAGAACAAAATTGAAAATTTTAAAAACCCCCCGACAGATTATCGTGAAACATGGCTAAGAACACTCGGGATAAAAATTATCTATGACACTAAAAAAACTAAACGAAAATCGGTTCATCAATCATCCGTTTGGGAGATACGATATCTAGGTACCACAAACACAGATATACAGACAGACACGTTTAACTTATAACACCCCTCTCTTTTTGCGTCGGGGGTTAAAACAGTATTAAAAGTACCTGGTGTACATATTAGGTACTAGCTGTACCCGCGACTTCGTTCGCGATTGCCATACCTGCCGACTAATTAAGTTCACATTTCACCACAGTTTCTCTCATATTATGATACGCCGCCGCCGTGCAAAAAAACTTCGATGCGCAGAATTGGACCTGTTACACTTTTAATATAAGAATATTTATTTAGGTACCTAGTTAAATAGTGTATAAATCGTGTGGGGTCTACGGCGGATAGCATGTTGTCATCTTCAATCCCATTCTTTATCCACAATACTTTCAGCTACGACTCGGCCAGCGTTAGTGTTAAGAAGTGTCATACTCGTTTCACTTCTTACTCATGGTTCCGTTCAGCTGGGGCCCTATTCTGCTAAATTAATCGCTTCACTATGACAGGGACGTCACAGACGTCACGGAATGACACGTTTTGGTATTCTACCTTAGATGAAAGAAATTATGATGAATGCAGATGTAGAGACGCGCGTCAAGTTTGAAACTATTAATTTATCTCGTACGCACTATCTGGAGTTTTATTAATCTAAAGATTCTACGTAATGATTCTGCGACGATTACATTGTCATAGTGAAGCCATTGTATTACAGAATTGGGCTCCTGATCCATTTGACTGGACCACCGTAATTTTTTTTCGTTATTAGGTAGGTACAGTTGATTGTGTACCACAGTCAAAAATATTTTTCTGTGGTCCAGTTAGTTTAATTTGACCACTTACTCCAACCAAACTTCGGTGGTACAGTTACCTAACTGGACCAGCTAAACCACCAAATATCATGTTCATGAATATTGCATGGACCATTTGTACATTTTACTTTGCCTGAAATAGGCATTGACGCACTCATTAGTTAGGTTCCTACCTACTAAGGTAGAACCCTAACTAATGGGTGCGTCTTGGAATAATAAATGGATAGGAACTTACCTACCCTTTATCTACTGATTTTTTTGTTTCAATGAACTGATTTTCTACTCGACTTTCTACTGATTTAGTCAAATTCGATCTTGCAACATTGTTTCTAATAAAAAGAATGCATGAAATCGGCGACGCGTTAATGAATTACAACTAAGAACACATTTTGACTTTTATCCCCTCTCCCAAGAGAACCGTGCCTACTGATATCCCAGATAAAATGCATCATTTGATTTCATTCTGTACTTGTGGCGTGATGCGCGACCCAGGAATTTGACTATTATCCCCCTCCACGGGAACCTTTCTGAATTCTGGTATAAAATATATCTTTCCCCGTAGTATGAACTCAAATCGTGCCGACTTCCATTCGAATTCATTCAGTAGTTCCGTCGTGATGCGGGGTTAAATAATTATATTTTTTCCTCTCTCCCAGGGGAACCTTACTGAATTCCAGGATATAATGTATCCCATGTCCTTCCTTGTAGTATGAACTCAAATCGTGCCAGGTTTCATTCCAACTCATTCCGCAGGTTCGGCGTGATGCGCGGTGAAGGAATTTTACTTTCATCCTCTCTCCCAGGGGAACCGGATAAAATGTATCCCATGTCCTTCCTTGTAGTTTGAACTCAAATCATACCAATTCAGTCCAACTCATTCAGCAGTTCAGCGTGATGTGCGGTGAAGGAATTTTACTTTCATCCCTTCTCCCAGGGGAACCTTACTAATTCCAGGATAAATGTATCTTTCCTCGTACTCAAAGAGTAGAACTCAAATTATGCCGAGTTTCATTCGAATTCATTCAGTAGTTCCGGTTTGATGCGCGGTTAAAGAATTTTACTTTCATCCTCTCTCCCAGGGGAACCTTACTGAATTGCGGGATCAAATGTATCCCATGTCCTTCCTTGTAGTATGAAATCAAATCGTGCTAGGTTTCATTCCAACTCATGCAGCACTTTCGGCGTGATGCGCGGTGAAGAAATTTTACTTTCATCCCTTCTCCCAGGGGAACCTGACTGAATTCCGGGATAAAAAGTATCCTATGTCCTTCCTCGTAATATGACCTAAAATTATGCCGAATTTCATTTCAATACCTTCAGTAGTTTCGACGTGATGCGCGGTGAAGATATTTTACTTTCATCCCCTCTCCCAAGGGAACCTGACTGAATTCCGGGATAAAAAGTATCCTATGTCCTTCCTCGTAATACGACTTAAAATCATGCCGAATTTCATTTCAATACCTTCAGTAGTTTCGACGTGATGCGCGTTTAAGAAACAGACAGACAGACAGACAGACAGACAGACAGACAGACAGACAGACATGAATGAAAAAAATTACAGTTTTAGCTTCAGTATCGATAATAGAGTGCCCTCCAAAAAAAATTTTCAAAATATCTTCAATGTACAGAATTGGACCTGTTACAGTTTTATTATAAGTATAGATGTAAGCAGGTACACAATTGTAAATTTATAACACAAATATTATTAATATTAATTCAAGTAAAAGCAAACCAACCAAATTTAATATAAACAGGACCTACCCACCAATAGTGCACTCGCCTTAGTAGGTAGCAGGTAGGTAGTCACCGCCCACCAAGCACTTAAACGAGCGAGCGTGTCTTCATAAGACTGCCGGCGATACACTCTCCCGTAGAGTCTGTCTTCCAAATGCTTGCTGGTAAGCATTTCATAAGTATATTTGAACAGTAATTATGTTTTAGGTGAATCTCTACTTATGGCTCTAAAAGACGTTGCGTTATCCAGCGGATCGGCTTGCACATCGGCGTCACTCGAACCTTCTTATGTGCTGCGAGCTATCGGAACAGACGAGGATTTAGCACATAGTTCCATAAGGTAGGTTAAGAGCTCCTTTAAGGTAAGTATTATAGTCATTGATATAGGTAAAAAAGTACTTAGATCTTTGATTATTGTCGCTTGATTTTACTTTTACTTATGCTCTATGTCACGGTGAACCCTATTACCACAAGTTATGGTACACATTTCTATTTAGGATAAAAAGCCACGGGCATTCGCGATCATTCTGACAACTGCGCGACTGTTTTCTTGAAACAAATATACCTACCTTGACGACCTAGATAGGGTATAATATCCGGTACCTAATCTAGAAAACATCCTTCGATTCCCTTTCAATGTCCTTTAACCCTAAGGTAGCTGAAGGAGTCACTACTGTGCGACCTTGCAATTGTTACCTATACAGGGTTATTGGTAATTCACTGACACTAATCTAATTAATCTAATTTTATGCTACGTATACTAAATTCAAATCTAAAATTAATAATCTTGTAATTTTTTTAATGTTATTTACAATCACATTTAGACCTGCCATACTCTTTAATAATTTTGTACACCAATGTATATTGGTCAAACATGTTGAATCAAAAAATACTATTTGTCATCTTTTTTTACACGTGTTTACAAATAAATGACTTTTACTTTTACTTTACTTTACTGCGTAAACTGCAGGTTCTGCCCATCATCACGAACACGTTAGTGTAGACGCCAGGTCTTAATTCTTTTTTTTTGTAATCGCCTCCCATGCAAAATAATGTCCGAAACCTAATTAATTACTAAATACCAATCTCCCACTCCTGCTTAAATTCACATCATCATCATTGGCTTATTTTACATCCACGAAAGATGACTTAAATGGCATCAGCCCGGCTGGAAGTCAGCCGAACGCACACACACCCTCTGATAATTCAGGGCAGTGCCGTTTTTTGGTTTCGTTTCAAAGAAAAGCTAATGAACGATTTTTGAGTGGAGGGCGTTACATACTAATATCATTCCCTTTCCACCAATTTTAAGAAGTTAAACCTGGCGTCTTCACGGACGTGTTCATGATGGTGGGCAGACCCTGCAGTTTACATAGTGTCAGTGAATTACCAATATCCCTGTATCTTTATATATCTGCAACCAATGTCTTCTGTGACGTTGGTGCGTAGTATTGGTTGGTGTTTTTTTATTTATTCATTTAGGTAGGTGAACGTCACTACCGCGACGTGAGTGTGCCACGCCACGGTAGTATTAGGTATATACTAGCTGTACCCGCGACTTCGTTCGCGATTGCCTTACCTGCCGACTAATTAAGTTCACATTTAACCACAGTTTCTCTCATATGAAACGCTGCCGTGCAAAAAATCGTGTAGGGTCTACGGGGGATAGCATGTTGTCATCTTCAATCCCATTCTTTATCCACACGACTTTTAGGTACGACTCGGCCAGCGTCAGTGTTAAAAAGTGTCATACTCGTTGCACTTCCTACTTACATGGTTCCGTTCAGCTGGAGCCCTATTCTGCTATACTAATCGCTTCACTATGACAGGGGTATCATCACAGAATGACACGTTTTGGTATTCCACCTTAGATGAAATAAATTATGATGAATGCAGATGGAGAGACGCGCGTCAAGTTTGAAATTATTACTTTATCTCGCACGCACTATCCGGAGTTTTATTAATCTAAGGATTCTACGTGATGATTCTGCGACGATTCCATTGTCATACTGAAGCAATTGTATTGCAGAATTGGGCTCCTGATCCATTTAACTGGACCACCGTAATTTTTTTTTCGTCAGTAGGTAGGTACAGTTGACTGTGTACCACAGTAAAAAATATTTTTCTGTGGTTCAGTTAGTTTAATTGGACTACTTACTCCTACCAAACTTCGGTGGACCAGCAGACCACCATAATATCATGTTCATTAGCACCATATATCACGAACATTTTACTTTGCCAGAAATAGGCATTCACGCACTCATTAGTAAGGTTCCTACCTACCAAGGTAGGAACCTAACTAATGGGTCCGTCTTGGAAAAATAATTCGATAGGAACTTACCTGCCCTTTATCTACGGTTTTTTTTCTTCAATCTAATGATTTTCTACTCGACTTTCTACTGCTTTAGTCAAATTCGATCTTGCAACACTGTTTCTAACAAAAAGAATGCATGAAATCGGACGACGCGTTATTGAATTACAACTAAGGACACGTTTTGACTTTTATCCCCTCTCCCAAAAGAACCGTGCCTACTGAAATCCCAGATAAAATGCATCCTATGTTCCCTCGTAGTATGAGCTCAAATCATGCCAAGATTCATTTGAATTCATTCAGTAGCATATTATTACTTTCATCCACTCTCCCAAGGGAACCGCACTGATTCCGGGATAAATAGTATTGCTCATTTGAATTCATTCTGTAATTTCGGCGTGATGCGCAACCCAGGAATTTGACTTTCATCCCCCTCCACGGGGAAACTTACTGAATTCCGGTATAAATGTATCTCTCCTCGTAATGAATTCAAATCGTGCCGACTTCCATTCGAATTCATTCAGTAGTACCGTCGTATCCCATGTCCTTGCGTGTAGTATGAACTCAAATCGTACCAATTCAGTCCAACTCATTCATTAGTTTCGGCGTGATGCGCGGTGAAGGAATTTTACTTTAATTCTTTCTCCCGGGGGAACCTTACTAAATTCTGGGATAAAATGTATCTTTTCTCGTAGTATGAACTCAAATTATGCCGAGTTCCATTGGAATTCATTCAGTTGTTCCGTCGTGATGCGCGGTTAAAGCATTTTACTTTCATCCTCTCTCCCAGGGGAATATTACTGAATTCCGGGATGAAATGTATCCCATGTCCTTCCTTTTAGTATGAAATCAAATCGTGCTAGGTTTCATTCCAACTCATTCAGCACTTTCGGCGTCATGCGCGGCGAAGAAGTTTTACTTTCATCCCCTCTCCCAGGGGAACCTGACTGAATTCCGGGATAAAAAGTATCCTATGTCCTTCCTCGTGGTATGACCTAAAATCGTGCCGAGTTTCATTTCGATACCTTCAGTAGTTTCGACGTGATGCGCGTTTAAGAAACAGACAGACAGACAGACAGACATGAATGAAAAAAATTCAAGTTTTGGCTTCAGTATCGATAATAGAGTGACCTACAAAAAAAAATTCAAAATATCTTCAATGTACAGAATTGGACCTGTTACAGTTTTATTATAAGTATAGATTATGTGGCCTGTGGCCGCTACTTGCGATAGAAACTAAAAAGACAGCTAAAATAATCCTTTGTTTTAGATTTGGTTTGGGTCGATTCACGACTATGGAGGAGGTGGACTACACAGCAGAGAAGACAATAAAACATGTAGAAAGGCTCAGAGAAATGAGTCCGCTATGGGAAATGGTACAAGAAGGCGTCGATATCAAGAACATTCAGTGGTCACAACATTAGAAACTGCGTAAGATCACGACGTTTGAAAATAACTGATTAAACAAGCATAATATGTAAATGATTACTGTTCTAAGATCTGCATGGTTCTCAGAAGAGAAAACATTGCTATCAAGCTTTCGGACTTAGACCTGATGTCTTGCAGTGTAATCTCTCTTAAGGGTCCGGCGACGGATGAATTTCCCATACAAACGTAGTACCAAAATGATTTGTAATTTGAGAATGTTTTCATCATGGTTTGCTATTATTTGTGTTAGATTAGTATTTATACAGGTTCCTGCCATAAGATTTTTTCAAAATACTTATCTACACAATTACTAAGACAACATTCATTCTTTCATGTAAAAATGCGATTAGGTTTAATTTCATTTCAGAAAGGTATTTTGAAAAAAAATTGTGGCAGGAACCTAGATAAATACTATTTTAATACAAATAATAGCAGACCATAGTGAACATATGCTCAAATTAAAAATCATTTTGGTATTACGTTTGTATGGGAAATTCATCCGTCGCCGGACCCTTAAGGAATATGAAATACTGAAACTATGTATTCTCTTAACAATAGTCCACTGAAAGGAATTATTTTTAAGTGACTATAGATCTGCATTAATAGTTTTGCTGGCAGACATTTACATGACTAAAATATACAAATGAACAATTTAAAAATATTTTCATATTGGTGTAAATTAAGGTCAGAGTTAGTAAGGAAACTTGTTCATTTTTTGTATAATGTCACGAGCCATAAGTTCGTTGGAGTCCTTCTAATATTATGTATGGGAAAAGAAAAATCATGCAATTTTACCCTTTTGAACAAATTACTTAACTCTCCAAGTCGATCTTTGAATTATTGTGATAAATATAGTAGGATGTACTGTACAGTTGACAACAAAAAAAATTTAGAACAGGGTCAACCTTTTTACGGCGAAAACGAGGCAAGGTCCTGTTTAAAAAAATACATTATTCAATAATGTTTGCTGTTGACTGTACCTATGTATGAATGAGTTAACTCAGTAGGTTTTTAGTAGTTAGTTGTTAGTTATGTAGGTACGTAAAACATTAAGTAAGTCATGAAAAAACAACTGTTATAATTATAAACACTTTATTTGTTTCAAATTGTTAAGTTATAAAGTAAAATATATTCTTAAAGTATGTTTTAAAAACCAAAATATATTGCAGTGGTTGTAAACATCAATTATTTATATTTTTATTGTTTTTATTCCTGTCTCAATTTGCAATTAGTGCTAAACTACAATCTAGTTATTGATATAAATACAAGCTTTTATTATATTTTGATTGTTTTATTGCATTAGTGAAATTATTACATTATTTATGATATTTACATCAGAGGTAATATCTTTTACAAAATATTATAATTTATATCATAATAAATGAATGTATATATTGTTCAACATAAGAATTGATATTATTAAAGCTTTCATCACTTACACAAAAGTGTCAAAATCTATCTGGTTCAATAGCTCTAAAATAATCACTTTAAAACTAGGCCAATAGTTTCAACAATTTATTTAATTATTATTTTCAAAAGATCATGCTTGAGTATTTCTGATAGAAGATAGTATTCACAGTGATTATAAAAGAAGCCAGAAGATGAATTTTTTTGTAGCATAGGACCACTATTTATATAAAAACACATAACTTATCAAGTTTTCACACCACAAAACACTCTTTGATACTTCCCTTATCCTAAGCCAACAAATCAAATATTCTGCAAGCACTTCAATTAGACCACAATAGCATTTTTAGTTCTGGCACATGCTAGGAACTTCAACATCAACTTGAAACAGCATGACAAAAAGTACTATGCAAAGTGACCAAAGTTTTAGTTAGATTTTAACAGCTGCAAGAAGGGTCCTCTTGAGGTTCTGGGTTAGATATTTTAAAGCTGTTATGATCTAAAGTCTGAAGTTCAATCCTCGATCGGTTTGATTCAACAAGCTGCATTGCAATATCAGCAAACATGTCATCCACTCCTTTGCCATTCTTGCAGGATGTCTTGTAGGTGGTGTTAATCAGATTATGGCATTGTTCACTGAAAATAAAAGTTATATATTACTACACTTAGCTAATTACTAAAATAAATAGAACATTTTCGAGGCACATGTGTCTATGCAAAAAAGGTGATTCTGGGGGTTAAGTGTAACCAGCACATGGAAATTAATTTCCACATCTACCACAGGTGTTAAGGCCAAAACAATGAATTCAGTTATTCTTATAAAGTGCCTCTTGTGAGTTTTGTAAATTAATACCTATCTCTAGAACAGAAATTCACTAATTAAATAGCAGTGGGTAGTTAGCAGCTAGATTATTCATATCATGATTGCCATAGGCAATGAACATGGTCCATGTACCACATGAGCAATGCTGTAGGTAGGCTTGTATCATATCGTCATTATATGCAAGTAATTCTTACCAAAACATTTCAATATCAGCATCTGTAACTTGTGGGGACCTCCCTTCCAGATCTGACTTATTTCCACATAAGAATATCTTAGCATTTTCTGCATATGTCACAATGTCCAAAAGGTGTTGACTCAAGATATGAAATGATGAGGAATTATCCAAGGAGAACACCAAGATTGCTGCCTCGGCAAACTTGTAGTAGCTTGATGTTACTGATGCTATCCTCTCCATACCACCAGTATCCCACAACTGTAACTATAAGGGAAAAAATAGATTAAAAAGGTATATTTTGTTATCTTTACAACACGAACAAAATTTTATGAAATCAAATTATGTATTATGAGAATGGAATATTATTATAGATTATTTATGTTTGTGGTATGACTATAGATTATTAACTATATAGTATAATTTAAAAAAAATTGTCTACTAGCTGTACTCCGCTGCTTCACCCCCATGGAAATTTATGTCTCCAACTTTCTTATTTTTTCTTTCATAAGAACATAACAAACTCAACAAAACAAGAATTAGCCAAATTGGTCCAGCTGTTCACACATGATGCTGTGACCAAGGGAAATAGGGATTAATTTTTATATTAGCGTAGGCATGATGCCCAGCATGATTCAATTGCGTTTGTATGCCTACACTTTGCGATGCGCATAGAGTTAAAATTTTTTTTGTGGATATTTCAAATAGTATTTATTTTTGTATGGAAATAAAAAGTAGCTTATTATTAAAAGTAGTAGAACAAACGTTGTTGCTGATGATGCTAGGAAACAATTAACCCTGTGTAGTTAGATATATTTTTTTATTCTTCATGATAATATATAACTACAAATTTATTTAGACTACATGCTCTCTATCAACTTCAAACACATGCCATATTTTTGAACACTCGGAAGAGTTGATTGTGCTGACTGAAAACTAATATTATGATCAATTTTATTTACCACAATCACAAAGCAATAAATAGTTTCAATGGTAAACGAAGTAGCTGGGAAACATCAAATTAAACCTACTTGTTTTATTACAAAGTAAATTATAAACCGAGCCTTGATAATTAAATTAGTGAAGATTCGGAAGTGCAATTTAGGTAAGAAGTGTAGGTAGTCGACACGGTAACATTAAAATGGCTTACCTTTACATCTTTGTCACCAACTTGAAAAACTTTCTCAAAATGATCTAATCCTAACGTCGCTCGTCGATCCACATTAGGGACGAACGTATTATTGATGAAACGCCGGAACAAAGAGCTTTTACCAACACCATATTCACCGCACAATATTACTTTTAGCACGGGAGTTTTCACGACAGCCATAGCAGTTCTTCACGTAATTTTCTTCAAGCTTTGACTTACACCACACCTCGCAAAACAAGCAAATTCTTGCTCACGTATGTAATCCATTCATGAATATTCAATGAATACAATCAGTATTTTTACGCCCATCTATTTTTATTTTATTTACATCCATCCACCATCGAATCCAACCAGTCGTCAATCAATTTTTTTTTGTTCTCCGTTTGAAGACTTGAAGTGCTGCCAACTTAGTTATATATTTTTATGCAAGACAACGCACTAGGGTAAATGAGCGTGCGAGAAGTGCCACAAAAAGCAACAATCAAATAGGTCCCTTTACATATGCTATTATAACGTAAACGTAAACCACATAATGACCTATCTTTATTGATCATGTTGCCATTCTGGCCTGAAAAATATATAAGTGATGATTATACTAAAAAGTTCAATGCATAACAAGAATAATAGTCTTAAAGTCGCCACACACTGAAGCAAGTGGCAGAGCGGTGGCGGACGGTAGCCGAGCCAGGCGTGGCGTTCGCGTTGCGGATGTCTTCACATTGCAGGCGCATTGCACGCGTTGCGCGTTGTGTGAGAGCCGTGGCCGGAGTGGAGGCGTTTTGGAGCCTTGTGTGTATAGGTCACGTCGTCGTCGCATTATTGTAAAGATGTCCTTTTTATAATCTTTTATATGGCGGTCGTATAAACAACGATGTGATTGAACTAGTACTATCAATTTTTCGAAATAGTCCATTTTATATAGCGCCTTATTCGGGTCACATGCTAAAAATTTTGTAAATAAATACAACTCGTAACTTCGCTAGTAGAACGCCTCCGCACCACCACGCATTGCGTGCACACTGTGTGAAGACACTCCTTAAACTAGCTGAAATACAAAGCTAACACGCCACACCTCCGCCTCGCCGCCACCGCACTGGAAAAAAGGTCGTTTGATGCAATAAAACACAAGTTATAGCACTAATAATACCAAGCTGGAAGCACTTGCAGACATTGACTTTATTTGAACATGACAATGACATACCTTCGTCAGGTTGTCCGAGGACAGTGACAGGACAGTACAGACTGCAAGCTTATTACACTAATAAACGCACGCGCCTAAACGCACGCAAACGCACGTAAACGCACGTACGTGCGTTTGCGTGCGTTTGCGCGCGTTTGCGCGCGTTAGTGCGCGTTTGCGCTTATTTAAGCGTACCTATTTATTTGGTTCATTATCTCACTCATTGAATGAATGAATGAAAGATCAAAGTGTCAATTGTCAAATTATTACGCTGTCAAAGTACTAGTGGTGTGAATTGTCAACTTCAGTGAAGTTGTTTTGTCTGACATGTGACGGAGGGGTGATTTCCTTCGTCCGAGGTGAGAATAAACAAGCAAATGTCTATGTAACAGAATCTAGCCAGTCCAAAGATCCTATGAATGCTTTATGAATGACTACATTCCTTCTATTGGAAAAATGCCACGGGCCATGGATCCCGCCGATGCACCGCGCACCGTCCCGCGGCGGCGGCGGCGGCCAGAAAGCCGGTGGTTCTACCTCCCAAGAGAAGAAACATAATCGCGATTGTTTTTAACTAAGTCTTGTTTAACCTCGGAACGATTATAAATGTTAAACAGCGGGTATACAGTGCTGTATAGCCAAAGTCCCCGCTTATTACCATTTGGCTGCCCATAAAATGTAATGTTAGACCTTTTCTAAGTGTACATTTATTGTAATTATGGATATAATGAGTTCTTGATTTTGATTTTAATAACACGACTGTGGAACACGGAAAGGTGGATTATGATAATCGTTCTGGAATGAGTTTTTATGTGTATATAAATAAATAAATAATGCTGGACAATCCACACAGCACCATCTAGCCCCAAAAGTAAGCTACTCAAAGCTTGTGTTATTTTATTTATTTATTTGTTCCGAGGCGGGAATCGAACCCGCAGGTGGACTCTCGCCCGCTGCACCACTGAGGTCGTCAAAATAAATATGTGCACTTAATCACGCCGCACTCGCCGCACGCGCCGCAGTCATCGAATTTTATTATTATTATATGCATTTCTGTAAAATCCTGTAGGAATATAAATTCCATAAAAAAATTCAGCGTGTACGGCGCGGGCGGTACAAATGACGTCATCCGTTTTCAATCAGTGGTGACGTCAGTTCTATACATTGGTGATGAATGATGCGATTCAGTTTGTGCACCACGTATTTACGATGCGGACAGGTGCGCCTTCAACAATACGCATAGTGGCTTTAATTTTGATATTTTTAATTAATTCAACTATTTTAATAATATAAAATTCAATAAATTAGATGTGGCTTTAATTAAAACAAAAAATCACATTATTATAACCGCCTATTGTACGTTATATATATTTTTTTTGTTTTTCGTACTCAGACTGCATCCATTAAGTGCATGAATTCATAAAACATTGAAGATGATAGGTGAAATGTACCTAACTTTATAAGTATGGTTTTGCTGAAATAGTATGAAATTATGTGATAATCGATGCAACCAATAATAATATGGGTAGATAAAATCAGAAGGTAACGATGATGTATACATAGCTTCCTAACCCTTACCTACAAATGCCGAAATCTACCATTAATAATTAGTACATTTCACAAAACATTATGACGACCTCCGTGGCGCAGCGGGCGAAGGTCCGCTGTGACGCAGGAGGTGGCGGGTTCGATTCCCGCCTCGGAACAAATTTGTGTACGATCTGCAGAAATTCGTTCCGTTGGTCTGGGTGTTTTCTATGTACTTATAATAAAAATATCTATCTATGTAGTGTATTGTATTAAGTATATCAGTTATTTAGTACCCATAACACAAGCTCTGCTTAGCTTGGAGCTTGATAATGCTGTGTGAATTGTCCAGCATTATTTATTTATATATTTTTATTAAAACTCCATCTGGCAGCACCAAAGAGAATAAAATCACCCTAGCAAGCTGGCAACACTGATTGTCTCTGGCTAAGTGTTTGTGAAATCTTTTCATCCTTCTATCGTATTCATTCAAAATCATTAAAACTGCATGGAAATGGATCTTGAATCTCTGCAAGATGATTCTCCAACAAGCCCGAATACAGAAAACCGTGGGCGCCCACGCGCTGTCGTCAGCGCATCCGCAACAACGTAAGTAAGATCCATCTCGGTATAAGGTTTTTATAGAAGAATAGCACATAGGCTAATTTTATCCCGGAAGACCACGGGAACGGGAATTACGCGGGTGAAACCGCGAGGCGCTGCTAGTTATCAAAAATTAAGATTAGCAACCTTAGGTACCTACCTAGTTCGTTTATGTAATTAATAAAGAGTAAGGGTCCTAGAACTCATGTGGAACTCTAGCATCAGCGCCCCTTAGTTTAAACATGTAATTCAGCTCTGTTCTAGTCAGTGGAAATTAGTTATTTGTTTTCTGATTCTAGATAAGATTCAAGAAGCTTAGATAAATATTTGATTGTTTTTATAAAATTTTGTTTGTTTATTGCGCAGACACCTGAAACAAGCCGGCCAGGTCGGCAGTGGCGACAGATGGAGCCTGTGATCCACGTAAGTTTGTGCATAAGGTATTTTTATTTAGTGGATAATGGAGATATGGCACCTTTATAATCATCAAGATATTCCGTAATAAATAGTTTACATACTTATAATTCTATTAGTTTAAGGAAAAGCAATGAGACCATTTCAATGAAGAATTTAATGCTCAAGAGCGTGAAACACTTATTCTGCACACTGTGACTAATAAGGGAAACTACTAGATAGATAGACAAATGTTTTGTATTGCATCATCAAAACTTATTATTTTAATTTAAAAAGCAACCTTTTTTTAATTGTTTTCTTTTACACAGATAACTGGAACCAACCAGCTGCCACGGCACTATACACAGAGCGAGCTTGCTGACCACGTAAGTAAAATTCAATACTTTATACAGTTAAAAAGTGAATACTGTTGGACCTACTGTGACTGTCTATTTTTGATAAAACTAGCAATAAAATTAGATAAACGCTATTTTGTCCTATTCTATGTTTCGTCTATCATCTCGAATAAAAAAATTTCTTCGTTCCATAATGAAGTCTTACGGCCGCTCCACGCGAGCTATACCAACTCAAGATGATGATCTTAGAAGACACATGCAGGTTCAAATGGATGTTTTAAAAGTAAGTACAATATTATTATTTGAAGAAATTGATTTATTAAAGGCTATTTATTTATTTATTACATTACATACTTCGAACTCTTATTACAAAATAACTACCAGGAAAATAACACAAGACAAAGTCAAAGTACCCCAGCCCAATAACTTCTATGGACGTAGAACCATAGAATTTATGATACCTAAACTTGTAACGAATTGCCACAGAAAGTCAGAGAAAAAGGCAACGATAAAAACGAAATGTTTATCCTACAAAATTATTATCACGAAAGGCTGCAGAGTGAATAGGAGCATGCTGCCCCTTAGTCATTCTGCAACACCAGCAGTTTTTGTCGCTGGCTGGGTACAGTCGTCAATGTTATACTACAGTAGGTTTTTTTGCTTCGATCATAATATAAGTGCCTACACACAACTGGCGAACAGGTGAGCCAACTGCAGACTGCTACAAAAAATCTGCAGGTGGCTCAACTGATCCATATCTAAATATATTTATAAATCTTTAATTATAGTATTATATATCTCGATATTCCACAATCAAATAATACGATAATAACGTTTTACGACAGCTTGTAGGTAGGTAAGTACTTGCCAGAATCTACATTTTAACCTGGTTTTGCGTAATTTCATTTATGTTTTATTATAAATCTAGATAGTAGTGATAATTAGTGTTTTTGTTAATTTTATATAAGACGAGTCTGTGCACCAACACAAACCTAATATGGTTTAATGGTGCAACATTGTCAAAACATATGTATTCTTTTTAAATAAATAAATATTCTATTCTATTCTAGCCTAATAAATTACTTCTTACTTAAACGCAAACATTCTAACATTGACATTTATATTTGCTTGGAAAGGTTATATTCATAAATTAAAGAAACAGGGATATAATTTGCAATTTTTATTACGGTCACTTCAATATACATACAGTGTACGCTACGCATTGTTAGTTTAAAATATTTAAAAAAATAAAGTCTTTTGTCTTTTACCTACTATTTTTTTACATAAGTATTTATTAAAAATATTGTACACCTATCATTACAGGCACACCTAATGCGATAGGGTATTTATCTATTCACAACCTTAATAAGTAGAGTCACAATCATTATAGGTAATACTAATTAATCGAAAATCGGCAATAATGGTCTTTTTGAAAATAATTAATTAAAATTCTAATAATAACATAAAACAATACAATTTTATTAAATAGTAAAGCCTTGTCACACAACACTAAGTATTGTACGACTCCTCCAGCTTATTTTTAAGTTTTAAAAGTATCCTATAAAACCATCACATGATAAGTGTATCTTTTAAAGGGCAATGTATGGGCTTCTACAACAAAACTCTGAGTTGCAAAAATTATCAATAAATAAATTCAAAGAGGCTTACTTACTACAAAATATCACATTATCTAGTCTAGAGGATAAAAAAGAAGAAAATAAAAAACTCGACCCCTAACTAACTTTGCAAAAGTTACTGCTGTGCTAAGAGAGTAAGATGTTAATTTAAAATCTTTTGATTTCAGGACATGGCCAAATCAGCGCAGAGAACTGCTGCGGCAACAGAAGAGATGAAGGAGTTATTAAAGGAATTGACGAGATCGATTAAAGAGATCTGCATTCAACGCACTTGAATGCAGATCTCTTTGATCGATAACACAAAAGGTCCTTGCTTTGTTCCTGGCATCGACGATCGAACGAAGTAGGAGGGTGGTGGTCATTAACCTTCAACCACCTCCCTCTTACGTTTGGCCATCGATACATGGAGAACCTTGCTATTTCGTTTGATTTTTCTTATGCAAGGTGTTCGGCAGACCGTGTGCATGTGTGTCATAGTATTTAGTGCTGTAACTTCTTTCGCAGCACGGCTGATTTATCAACCTTATCCACTCCAAAGTCACATATATGTGACAAGCATCACTGTGCCCTTTTTGGAAACATAATTGAGACTGATTAATTAGAAATAAGTTAGCTTGTATAAATATGATCATTTATAATAATATTTATTGTTAAAATTATTTCAACTCATTAGGTAGGTACTTTATGTTCTAAATGATTATAAACATCAGGCCTGTGATAATTATTAGGTAGTAGATATATGGAAAACCTTGCATTGATCTTTCTTAAGACATAAATATTAGATTATTATACAGATCTGTCCTAGCTAAGAAAATACTGCATTTGCATTGATTTTCTCTAAAATATAGCGGGGCAATGCAGCCAACATCTTGGGGATGCTTCCCACTGGTATTGCTAGGTATAAATAATTTGAGCTACCTGCAGATTGTTTGCAACAGTCTGCAGATAGCTCATTTTGTACCTACGATACCTACTGGTTTTAGTTTGTTTCTAGTATTAATATTTTATTTGTTATTTACAAGTTATTTGATAGACTTACCTGTTATTTTAATTAAAATGTTATGTATTTTAAGTACCTATAGGTACAGTAAAAGGCAAAAATATGTATACTCTCCACTGCCTCACAAAACGTCACCCTCAACACGATTATAATCATAAAAAATCTAAGAGTTTATAAATATGTACACAATGTTTGGAAGTAAGTATGTATACAATAGTAAATTAATGTTTCCAACAATCAGCACATAAATTTGGAAAAATCCTAATGTTAATGTTTCCATAGTTAAAAGCAATAATATGTAAACACTTTTATCAAATCAAACTTTAGAGAGCATATTTCCACCACTCGCTCAATATTAAGGTGTACTTACTTAAACATGATTGATAAATTTAATACGGAAGTCATCATTACAGAGTATTTATTTCAATAATAATACCTACAGGAAATAAATACTCTAAGATTACAACACAGAAAGGATTACATACTGTGATGATTACATGATTTATTACCTATTTAGTCATTATGGCATTATGGCGTATACATACAAGTTAGTGCAACTTTTAAGGATATATATTTTTATTAGTGTTACATGTATACATGTTTTTCCATTTGATTGTCTACATGTTTTAGCCCATAACAAAGTAAACATACTTGTAAATGCTTGAATGTATGCAATTTATTACCTCTGTAGATGAATACCTAACAAACTGTATGTGTATACAATATGTTTTTGCCCTTGACTGTACCTACGTAGAAAATATTCGGAATGTCTGCAGATCATTATGTACAAACATTTGTCCCGAGCGAGGCAGGAATCGAACCTGAGTCGCCGGCAGAGTTTCGCTTGCTGGGCCAACAAATGATAGAAACATGGAAACAAAAGATTATTTGGTAAACAGTTTGTTTTATTTTCTGTACATAAATAACACTATGTCCTAATAATCAATACCTATATAATAGCAAAGGCCGCAGCGCTGCAGCCGCGCTGCCTCCGCGCGACAATTTGCGGCTAATTTGAAGGCGCCCTTAATCTCTTCCCCAACAACGCCGCCATACCTAGAATAAAGAGAAAGTTAATTTTCCCTTAGAATTAATGAGAGTTTTAATGAGAAAGTACTCGTCATGAAAAAATAACGTGCATTAGCAGACATAGAATGAATTCTTGAGCTGTGGCAGATAGTTTATTATGAACAGCTTTCCAGTATTGGATAACAGGGCTTCTCCCCCAGGCATCAGCTCTCTTCACAACCCATTACGTACCTCCGATATGTGGGTCTGATGTGTGGTTGACTGCAATATAGACGCCTCCGGTGCCGCTCATAGAGATCTGGCCCTGCTGGGTGAGATCCCTGATTTCCCAGCGAAGACCCAGCAAATCGATCAGCGACTGTGGCAACGGCGACCGAGGTGGTGGCATGCCGATTGAGAGTCAGCGTCATGGCCTATGATGATAGGGTCACTGGAAAATAAAAATATTTGTTTATTTATTAAATACTAGTTCATGCCCGCGGCTTCGAAACGTATAATGATGATTTCTATGCCATGGGAATAGCCTATGTTTGATTCCAGAATGAAATTTTTTGTATGCAAATTTCAACCCGATTCGCTCAGTAATTTTGGCGTGAAGAGGTAACAAACATCCATCCATCCAAACTTTCGCATTTATAATATTAGTGTGATGTACTTCTAGGTATCTCAGTAATTAAACATTAGACTCAATGTCTGAATTTTCTCATTCATTATTTTCATACCTATTAAATTATTATTTTCAATTGCGCATTGTCCCACTGCAGTGTAAAGAGCCCTTACTCCCTCCCTCGTTTGCAGGTTTCTCTGTATAATATTAGGTATATCAGCATTATACAATAAAGATTGACAAGGAGGTAGTGCAAAGTGATTATTAGGTTGGTAAGGCATTATGCCTTGGTAATGGCTAGAATACCTTTAGACAACTTATTTCTTGAGCAGAATAAATAATTACAAACACTTATCATGAGTGGAAGATTATCAGTGCAGTGATAAATAACCTATTTTGGTATCATTTTTATCTAGCGTACTATTAACAATAAGTTAGTAG
Organism: Eupithecia subumbrata; assembly: GCA_949316285.1. Classification (NCBI taxonomy): domain Eukaryota; kingdom Metazoa; phylum Arthropoda; class Insecta; order Lepidoptera; family Geometridae; genus Eupithecia; species Eupithecia subumbrata. The sequence continues at coordinate 16,201,121 of OX438647.1, forward strand.
GTACTAAGTAATAAGTTAGTACATACCACATAAAAATATACATCAATTCCTCTGAAAATAGGTACTTATTAAATTCTGTCTCCTCGCCAGCGCCACTCTGTAGAGAGAGTCGCGAGTAAATGGATGTGCTGCTTGCACTGCTGCAATTCCTCTTTCCTCTTCAAAGTCCTCTTGAGGTAGCACCCTTTCAAATCAGAATACCATTTTTTATTTTGGTTTTAGTTGTATTAAAACATTTCATTTTTGTAGTCAAATTAAATACATTACAAAAAGCTTTTAGCTACTAAGTTACTACATACCTACCTATCACTTACCTGTAATAAAGCAATATGTTGTACAATGTACATGCAGTGTAAATAAGTTTTGATGCATGATTAATGGAGAACCCTGTCATGTCTTAAGCATCGGAAACTATTCTTAATGTAGCCATTTGTCCTTTCCACACAGTTCCTTGCCTTGCAGTGCCACTGTGTGTAAGCTTGCTCTGCACTGCCTTCTGCAGCATGCAGAACTGGTGTCATAAGCCAGGGCTCTAAAGCATAGCCAGAATCACCTGAAAATTATAGTAAAAAATAATGTTTTAAGTGTAGCAATAAACAAATGACACAAATAAATCCACACTAATGTTATAAAGAGAAAGATTTGTATTTCTGTACGTTTGTAACGAATAAACTCAAAAACTACTGACTGGACCAATTTCAAAAATTCTTTCACCATTAGAATACTACACTATCCCTGAGTAACATAGGCTATATTTATATGTTTAAAAATAAATTTTACCCAGGCGAAGCTGGAACGGGCCACTACTGTCATATATTTTACTATATACCATAAGGATGCATAATATTCATTATGGATGTAAACTTACCTATTAAAAAGTAATTTCCTCCATTTTCATAGACCTCCTTCATTTCCCTTTTTACATTTGAGTTGTTGAAGATGTATTGGTCATGGACCCGTCCTGGATATCGTGCAGTCACACTGAGTATCCGGCAGTTAACATCAACAATCTACAACAAAAAGTGTATTGTTCATCATGGATTAATGTAAAGAAAAAGTAGGAATAAAGCACTTTTATCTTTATCAAGAATGAACATACCAACTGACAGTTTAAGGAGTATATACCCTTTCTATTTTTATATTGAGCAGATTGGGGTTTTTTGGGGGAAACTATAGCCACATGTGTGCAGTCTATAGCCCCTAGCACATTATCCACCCCATATTTGGCAAGGAAACCATCTGAAATTTCCTTCCGTTGTGTCTCTGTGCCAGGAAACATGATCCACTTGGGAAGTAATCTGAAATCATTAGATAGGGCTTTATGGCACTAATACCTAATTAAAAAGGAAATTTCCTCTCTGTTATTTACAAAATAACTGATTAAATAAATAATTTTAATGCTTCTCAGTGCTACTTACACTCTAATTACAGCAGCTGTGAAATCCTTGAGAATAATTGATACCGTTGGCTGCGCTACGCACAACCCCAAATTCTGGCCTGTTCCTTTCTGATAACTCCCATCCGCAATGAAACGAAGGCCAATTAGGACCTGAAAGGCATTATATTAGGGCAGAATAAAGTAAGCTAGGTCAATATGTATTTTGGAGTGTAGGTATAAGGTGCAGTGATTTATTACTGAGTGAGGAGACCTTTCTTAACTAGCAAGTAGACCTTTATAGACTAATATGCAGAAGGTTTTGCGGCAGACAAAGGTGGGTATTTTACTATTGGATGGATTGATTGGACTGATTGGAAAGTTTACTCGGGAAACTCACTTTTAAATGTACTGGCACCCCTCCTGCGCGGCGAGGCTCGAGGTCATTTTTAAGCTGCTCGGTAATATACAGTACCATCGCTTTGTTGGCTCTAAAGAGCGAAACAAATTCAACCTCTGGGATCTCAAAAGGGTTGGTTTCATCTCGTATAGTTACCTACGTTCCAAACGCCTTTGGTGGCTTCTGGCCCTACGCCGCCGTCGCCACATTTCAATGAGGGCGTAATCCATACTGTGAAACGAACAATAATTGAAAAATAAAGTACCTACCCATGTGTGTGTACCTACTGTCTTGAATCCTTTAGAAAAAAGGTAATTATCTACCTAAAGAGTTTTATGGACATCATCACTTCAACACAAGTAAATAACGATGAGTAACAACTTGTTTCGTTGATTTTACAAATAATTATGTATCTTACCTTAAACAATACCTACAAAACAAGATTATATCTCAGTAATTTTAAGAATCGTATGCACAAAGAAGCTATGTACAAAGGAAATACGAACAGAATAAATAAATAAACAAACAACATAAAAATAAACGAATTGAATTGAAAACACAAGGAAATTTATGACTTCGTCACACACGTGTGTACCTATAGTACTATGTACCTATAGTATCGATAGCTCATGCGATGCGGTTGCGGCCATATTTGTTTGAGCGTTAATTTTATCCGCCTACAAATCGACCCCGATAAATTTTTGCACCAATTTCCACTGCCGGAGTACTTTTAGGCAGCAAATAAACGCACACGCGTGAAATTTGCTACCTACACGTGCTAGGCAGGTTTTTGACAGTATTTACACGCGATTTGACATAAGAGAGTGATTTATTTAGGGTTCATTCAGTTATTTAGCCAATCAGCTTAATGAAATAAACGCGCACGTGCTTATGTGGCGCGCCACATAAGCACGCAAAATGGCCGCTAGCCAGCGTGTATTTCCACTTAACGCTATGTAATTAGGCTACTGGTACAGACAACGACATGGGTGAAAGACAATGACAGATTACGCCGACAGAATGTCATGCATGGTCAATGCGGTGCGGTCAATCTTTGATGAGCATGAGCATTGTTTGAATTTAAAAAAAGAAAATTCTGTTTTATGTTGTTTTATCGAACGTAGTTTATGGATCCTTGTGATTTAAAAACTCGACGAAAGATAATGACTCTTTTGACCATAGAGTAACTGCTTTTGACATGGACACTGGCAGAGTTGTGGCAGCTCAGACACAGCGAGCCTTGAAATAAAAAGTTGAGTTGAAGTTGAGCAAGCATGAGCATAAGAAAAAAGAAGTTGAAGTCTAAGATTGAATTTTGTTTGTGTTGGTTGTGTTGTGTGTGTTTGTTTGTCACCGTTTCTTTCGCTCACGGATTATTGGCGAAAATCTGAAAAAATGCCATCTTGAGGTAAAGTTTTGTGTAACGAAACCTCCCATATCCCCTCGATAAAGGTTTTATAGATCAATCTGCTAGGAATCGCGGAACTGGTTGGGTCTGAGGACGCCAATAAAATGTCGATTAAAGATTTGCAAACGTCTCATTTGGCGGCCGCACTCATGTCGGGAACCGCTTACATTGCAAACCCTGAAAGTCTGATTTCAAGTAGCGTTAACAATGAACAAACTAAACCAGAAAAGCCTTCGGAGAATAACAAGGATCCGCCGGAAGAAGATAAAGAAGAAGCAAGTGGTGAAGACTTTTCTGATGAGGTGAGTAACTCTATTGAATAAAATAATAAATTACATCCTTATTGAATTCGTCAAACTACGATAGTTTTTATAGTAAAATATAATAATATACATCAGTAACTGATGCTTTTTAGTAACTATATGAATGCCGACACCAAACAAAAATATTTTTGGTGTATACATACCTATCTAATGAGTTACTAACTGCTCTGCTAAGATCTCTAACATGCTGATGAAACAAGCAATAATAAGTCAGGTTTTAACATTTTAGGAGTCAGAGACACAAACTGGCAGCAAGTCGATGCCAGGGAGAGGTGTAACATTACAAATGCTTCTGGAGGAGAAAATGTTAGAGCCAGGAATAGCCGCTATGACTATTGAATATCTGGTAAGAGAATTTATTGACTGTATATTATGTAGAAATCATGTTAAAAATTATACCTTACTGTGTGCATTTTGTTTGTAGGGCCAAAAATTTGTTGGTGACCTGCAAACTGATGGTAAGATAAAGTCACACGAGACGGAAACAATTTTTTGCTCTCCATCAGCCTGGGCAATACACTGCAAGAGAATTATTAATCCTGATAAAAGATCTGGGTGCGGATGGGCTTCTGTGAAGTATAGGGGAAAGAAATTGGATACCATCAAGGCAACATATCTGCGAAAGAAGCAGATACAACGAGAAAATATGCATTCAGATGGTAACTGTATTTTTATTATTATATACATTGTATATTAATTTATATATTAACATATATTTATATTGAGAAGTATTGCAATGTTTACTTAACTGGCAACCATTCTAAATATTGTACCTACTTACTACCTACATAGTTTAAAAAATAGTGTGCAAACTTATCATTATGTTTTCATTATTCATATAAGCACTTAGATATTAGAAGTACCTATGTACTGCTCACTGAAATAAAGATTTATGAACACCTTCAATGCCACCACGATTTTTATTGTCTTGCCGGATGCCGCATAAGTTTCACGTTGACGCGCCAGATGCATCACCGGCACTGGAATAAAAATTACGTGAACATGCAGGGCAAGCCAGTGGCACTGGACGTGTTAATATTATTAATCAATAAATAATATTTTTCTGATTAGAATTTCTCACTCCCCTAGCTAGTTTTTGACTCTGGCCACTGCTGCCACATTGACAATGGTCATAGTTGATCTTCTGTTTATTTCTACAGAGGAAACTGAAATGATGGAGGTTGAGAGCCCTCCAGAACCTCCACCACAGAGGGTTGTGATGAAGCATAACACAGTGCCAAACAGGATGATGCAACAGTAAGTTACTTTATCATCATCATCTGCAACCTGACTTCACCCACTGCACCCACACTGCTGCGTATAGGCCTCCAAACTTTTGTGCCACTCCGTACAGTCCTGCGCAAAATGCCAAGTTACTTTACAGATTTACAAAGAATTGATTATGAATCTCTCCCATCATCATCAGCATCACTATCATGGCTTGAACATAGGCCTCCCCAACACCACAAACAGTGGTCTTGCTGTGCCTACATCCATCGAATCTTTGATCTCTCCCACATAAATTTAAATTCACTGGCTGTTTTATCAAAAAATTCCATGTCAGTTATGTATTTTATGTTTTTCTTTTGCAGTGATGCCAATATGTTGATAGAAGCCGTATCCTTCTCATCAGCTGGTAAAGTGCAGCCTTTCTTGGTATCAGTCAGCTCTAATGCAAACCTTGTTTTGGATATCCACTGCCATTTGAAGAAGGAGGAGGTTTATGGATACCTAGCTGGAACTTGGGATCTGAATACTCACAGTAAGTTTGATCACATAATTGTTCTCACAGTAAGTTTAATCACATAGTTGTTGTAATATATAAGGTTCTTTCAAGAAGGAGGCCGGTGATAGGGTGTATTGGCACTGTACGATTTCACATACAAAAGCCAAACTCGTAGAAACACATTCTACATTGAGTTTGGCTAGTGTACATATATGTAAGTCTAAAGGTTCTAACTAAAATCATGCTGCATAATTCTGTAATTCAAACTTATATACCACACCCACTTATATTTTAATGTAGTTTTTGCACCAATTTATTAAAGCCTTTTATGTATGAAATGTTTATTTAAAGCCTTTTTATGTTTTTCAGACTTGATGATAACCCACACATTCCCATGTCTGATAAGCAAGAATGACAAGAAGCCCAGAGTGATGGTTGAGTTGGAAATACAGATGGAAATTGAAAAGCTGGGTTTGATTCTATTAGGATGGTACCACTCTCATCCTTGCAACCCAGCCATGCCTAGTCTAAGGGACTGTGACAATCAGCTTGAGTATCAGATCAAGATGCGAGGACCTACTGAAGTTTCCTATGTCCCTTGCATCGGAGTTGTGTGCTGTGAGTAGTTTTCGAAGCTGCTAGTATATAGCCTTCACCTACAAAGCTTCTTTGATTAAAATGTTATTTTTTCTTTCAGCACCTTATAACCCTGAGAGTCCAGTGCTAGAGTCCTCGCTAACATTTTTCTGGGTCATGCCTCCTCCAGAACAAAGGCCGACGGAGTACCCCCGACCTTTACTACTGCAGTACAACCTTGTCAACGATAGCCATCTATCTCAACACGCGATGGAGCAAATTCGCAAGTCTATTAAGTACTACTTTTCATTCCCTGATGACAATTTTATCAACTTTAAAGATACTTTCAAACCTGATATTTCGTATCTCGATAAGCTGAAGTGTACGCTGACGGCGAAATTTCCTCGGGAGCAAAGTGATGGGTTGCTCTGGCATTTCATAAGAGAAGAGCTAGGGTGCTCGTCTGAGAACGATGATAAGATGGATTTGGACGCGCTGCTAGCGGTCCCGCAACCGATACCAGTGTCGAAGCCGACTCCACCTACTTCTGTGCCTAGCTTCCCGTCAGTCAGCACACTGCAGCAAATGGTCAGCCGACCAGCGGGCGTGCCGCCTATCAATGTATCATCTAGCATTGGATCAGGCTCTCCTCACAAGTTCGAGGCTCCACAGCTAAACATTCCCGTTCTATCGACTTCGTCCAAATCGTCTTCGAAGTCGACTACCCCTACTTTACCGCCGTCTTACCCGACCGGTTTGGATATGCTGACAAGCATGGCTCTAGGACTTGGCCCCGCAAACTTGTCCATGCCACTAGGAGCTAGTAGCTTAGAAAGCCTGGCTGCAGCTAATAGTATGCTCAGTAGTCTCGCTCCAGGGCTGCCGCCCAGTTTGACGGCTAGTTTGACTGGAGGAAAACTACCTGATCCACCATCCTATGCTGCGTCACTACAGAACTTGACCAACAGCTTGGGGAGCTTTGATAAAACGCCGAGCAGTACTTCTACTAGCACTTCGTCAACTCCCATACCTGCCAGCATCGCCTCCAACCTCATGATGAGCTCAGCTGATATTGCCAATGCTCTATTTTCTGCAACGAAGTATTCAAACGCAGGCATTCTTGGCATCCCCGATCCCATGTCAAAGTCGACGTTAGCGGCCAACAACATGTTTCTATCTCCATCATTGATAAAAATGCAAGAATCTCTTATGAAACCGCTGTCTTCTAGCAGCCCGATATCTGCTAAAGCGGGCTTGGATCAGAGTGCATTGATGAAATCTCCACATGAGTTATTGAAAAGCAGCAAAGAGTATGGTAAGGATTATAGTAAAGAGTTTAAGGAGTTCAGCAAAGAGTACAGTAAAGATTATAGCAAAGATTACAGCAAAGAAACGAAAAAAGATTATGGTAAAGATTTCAGTAAGGAACAGGCTAAAGATTATGGCAGAGACTACAGTAAAGAACAGGCTAAGGATTACGGTAGAGACTACAGTAAGGATTATGGAAAAGACTTCAGCAGAGAGCAAAGCAAAGACTATAGCAAAGATTACAGTAAAGATTATGGTAAGGACTACAGCAAGGATTACAGTAAAGATTTTGGATTGGACTTTAGCAAAGATTATAGTAAAGACTACACGAAAGATGCTAGTAAGGATTACGGAAAAGATTTCGCCAAAGACTATGGCAAGGATTACAGCAAAGAGTATGAGAAAGAAGCAAGTAAAGATTACTCTAAAAGTTTTAGTAAAGACTACAGTAAAGATTATGGCAAAGATTTCAGCAAAGATTACAAAAAAGATGCTTCGAAAGATTACAATACTGCTAAAGATTATGGTATAGATTACAGCAAAGATTATGGAAAAGATTTTAGTAAAGACTATACGAAAGACAACAAGGATCAAAACAAAGATTACGGTAAAGATTTCATCAAAGACTATGGGAAAGATTATGCAAAAGAATATGGCAATAGAGACTACAATAAAGAGTTTAAGGACTATGCAAAAGAGTATAAAGATTACCTCCCGCCCGACTTTGGAAGCGTTGTGAAAGGAAAGCCTGATTCAACAGTGGAGCCAATGAAACTATCAAATCCAGGGATTTCTTCAAGGACTGATCTATCTAAACCTGAGCCCATGGACACGCAAGCTACAGATTTCAGCATGCCCCCTCGAGTAGGCGGAGAATCTTTCCTGAATCAAATGCTTGAACTGACAAAAAAGACTACAATGCCTGATTACATGGGTGATTATAACCCTCCGCCAAAACTGGCCAAGGTTGAGGAACTGGCGGCTCCGATGTCGTCTTCTAGTCATCCGTACCTTGGTCCAGCTAGTGTTGTTGACCCTATCGCTCAAATGGGAATGGGACCGATGGCTACATTCGCGAAGCCCGACGAACCTTTGGATTTCGAGAAGGAACAGGATTACTCCACTCCTGCTGCAAAACCAAGTGAAAGTGATAAATGAGATTCGGCCTTCGATTTCTGGAATATGGACTACTTTAACTTGTAAGTTATCGTAATCCCTATCCCAGGAATTCGCTGCTTAATCATAATAGAACTGATATTCAGCTTATTGAGCAGCTTGGTGAACTTTGCAATAGTATACTTTTTAGTATTTTATCTGGTTAAGTGACATCTCTGGACTGAGTACAAGTGGTTAAACATACATTAAGTGGACTGAAGTAACAGAATTGTCCATAAGTTTTTACTTATGGATGGAATGAGAAATGACTAATTTAAAACAGTGCTTCGGTATTTAAGTGAGTTTATTGGAAATATTAAGGTTATTATTAGATTCAGTGCGTTTTTCTTTATGTTTTACACGATATTAGTACATAATAATGCATTGTATTTGATGTTAATATTATCAGCTATCTAGCCTCTAGATCTAACTCTAGCGCTTGACATTATAAATTTGTCTTTACATGACACTTAGGCTGAAGCCAAACAAGCGTAATCATCATTTTAGTTCAAGAAATCAAAAAATTACGCTCTTTTGGCGCCAGTTTTATCATCATGTTTTTACGTAGATTTTACGAATTGTGTGTAGTACTATGATATCCAGATACTCGATGTTTTAAATAGGTTATATTTTGATCTCTCGTATGTTCTACGTTACTCGACAATATTACTATTACGAGTAACCGACGATGCTCTCATGATAAGATGAATGTTTTTTAATTACGAAAAAATAATTGTAGATCTTTATGAAATAAGATTCATAGAAGATGAGGTTTACAGTCAACATTTAGGTAGGTACTTACTTAAGTACCTAAGTATAGTATTTCTTTGTATGTTTATCGGAAATAACTTATATGCATTTATTACATAACCCTAAGTATTAATATACCTATTATCATATATTACGCTTTACCTATTTATTTATCGCCAATAAACAAATTTAGTACAAAATAATATTTTTAATATCTAGCACCTGAAAACATTGGTTAATCTTTTTAATGATGAATTCCTAATTATCCTTAGCATGGGAAATCAGACCCCAAAATTTTAATTTTGAAATATTTATTAATTAAACTAAAAGGTATTTCAAGAGCATTTCGATATAATACGGAATGATTGATAATAGAAACAAATCAGTACCGCGATTGAACTATGATAATTAGCTGATAAATGGCTTATCAAATCAAAGCTTCTTATCACATTGATGACTGAATTGATTATTTTGAACAAGCACATTTCTGCATGTTATTGTAGAACTGCGTTTCCGGCTGGAAGGACTGACGCAAATTAGTACTGGATATAAAGAAAACATAAGTAGGTACTTAGTGGTATTGTGACAAAGTGACCAGTGCTGAAGTGAAAGTGATTATGTTGTGAATTATTATCACAAAAAGGTCAGTACTTACATATTATAAGAGTACTTACATATTATAATCATTGTGTTCCCGTTGCCCAGCAGACAATGTCCCCGGGACAAATACAGGCCATTAATTTTCCTCGCCGCTTGAGCTAGCAGGGACAGCGGGAATTCTCTCAATTGCACGTACTTAATCTTCAAGTTGAGAAACAACGCTGATGCTTCGTAAAATCCCTCGTACCTCGTTCTTCCTCCCGTTATTCCCGTTGTTTTATAGACAAATCTTAATCTACTGATATTTGCTATCGGATTTGCAACGAAGATGCTTTTTTTCAGGATACCATGGCAGCCACAACGCCAGGTTTTAAGGGATTGAAAGAAGAAAGCGATGAGTCAGATTCCGAGTTCACCCCTCTTTACGATGAAGATGAAATCGAGTTAGTAAACCTTATTTAACTTTTTTAACTAACTACTTACATTAGGTAGTTGTGCTAAATTATGTTGTATTGTAGATATGACGTATTTTTGTATCAACTGAGTGCAAACAGGCCGTTTCTTCGGGGAAGTACCAAGGCACATAACATAGCTGATTAGATTATGAAAAGTAAAATATGCACCTATTTTTTTTTATATTTGCAATATAGATAATACTAAGCTACAGAATTGACGCCCATGACCAATAAAAGAAGCAAGTGGCGTCTTAATCGATTTGCAAGTTGCTGGTTTGGAGGTTACGGGTTCAATTCCCGTCTCGGATATCCGTTCTCATGATGGGATGGCAAAAGCACTTTAACAGTCTAGAATGCGAAATAGAATTAGTAACTGATAGTACCGTAAGTACGCAGATTCCTATCTACTTGATTATTTATCAGTGTGACGTTTCTTGTTGGCCATTTCAATTCATATATAGCTACTGAAAACCTCGTTTTGCAAGCCTTTGTTTTCTCTTTCTAGCCAAAGAACAGCACAGGAGACAAAAGGATGGAATCTATTCAGAGAGATTCCTGTCAAAAAGGAGAGTGGCTCTATGGAGTCAAAGGACTGGGTGGTTATCTGCGTCAAAATCCTAAAAGTACTAGCGTACATATTGGTATTTACCGTAGTCCTCGGATCTGCTGTGCTTTCGAAAGGAACGCTCTTATTTATAACGTCACAGCTGAAGAAAGGAAGGCAGAATGTTCATTGCAATAGGATTTTGCGTAAGATACTTTTGCCATATCATAATTTTACTAACTCGACTCGAACCGCTATTTAATGTTTGTAAGAAAATAAAATTTGGCTAGAACGAAAGCCGTTACCTCAAGCCGCCGTTATACCGATACTATAGTTGCCAACCACTGGACTGAATTCGCAAGGGACCGGAAAGAATGGCTCATTAAAGAGGAGACTTATACCCAGCAGAAGCTACAAACAGATTGAAATTATGATGAAATAGGTATTTAATTAATGTTACCTATTCTTTTAGCCTGGAACACATCAAGCCAGGTTTTAGCTCGATCTGATGTAAAGAATTGATACCTACTGATAGAATACACTGAATACTCTTCAGCTCATTTGCGTAGGTAATGCTGAACATCTCTTTGGGGAGGCAACTCCCCAAAGGGGTGTTTTCCATGATCATCACGCTTAAAAGCTCTTAAGCCGAGCAGACTCTGATCGTGTCAACGCGGCTTTATTAAAACACATCACACTCTTTATTGAAATTGTTTTGTTTACAGATTTAGACCAACAATTCCTCAACACTCACACATTAGAAGAGCGCATAACGTGGCTCTGGGCAGCCTTGATTGCATTCGGTATTCCCGAGGTCGGAGTGTTTTTTAGATCGTGCCGGATTTGCTTCTTCAAAACTGTACAAAAGCCAACAAATTTTCTGTTTATTATTGTAAGTACCACCATACGTACCTATAGTATTATTATATCTGTGACCATACCATTTCAGTAAATTTTTACTTGGTAGCTACTTTCAATTTTATCAAATGAATGGAATGTCTGCTCAAATCCCAAGAAAATTTTAAAAGAGATTCCATATTGGTGTTTGCGAAATCGAAAAAATTCAAAAAAAAATTGCCTAAAAATACCTTACTTGAATTTGCAGGCGGATTAGTGTTCGTAGAGGAGGTGTTAAAAATACACAGAAGGTAGCTGGAAGGTTCCTTAGTCGACTCGTACTACATCAACAGGTTCAGTTTGAAGGGTCGATTCTTACAACTACCGGCTCGGCAAAAATTAACTGTAATTAGTAACTGGCGCCAGTGGCACCTAAGCAATCCATATAGTTTAAACATTTCTAATCAAATTACTCTTTCCAGGCTTTTGTCATTGAAACGCTCTACGCAATCGGAATGGCTCTTCTAGTCCTTCTTATTTTGCCCGAGCTCGACGTGATCAAAGGCGCAATGTTGACCAATGCCATGTGCATTATACCCGGCATCCTAAATGCATTCAGCCGGGACCCATCAGACCCGAGATATATGATGAAGATCATGGTAGATGTAATAGCGGTCTCCATGCAACTGACTGCGTTTGTTGTTTGGCCTCTTCTGAATAGTGGTACAGTGCTGTGGATGATACCCGTTGCGTGTACTTTTGTATCGCTGGGTTGGTGGGAGAATTTTGTTTCTGTTGGTACGCATTCTTCAGGTTAGTTACTTGCATTTTATTTTGGACTAGTTGCGCCCCGCGGTTCGTCCGCGTGGAAATCATACAAATTTCAGAAATTTACAGCACACCCCTCCCCCTGAAAACCGCCATATTGGATTTTATCCCATGGGGGTTGGGGATCGCAGTTCAGAGGTAGAATTGTTCTGCAGGGGACGCTGCTGTCCGCTGGATGTCCCTTAGTAGCCTCTTAGGACACCCGCGGGAAGAATTGGGGTGGTGCAAATTCTAAGCCGGCACCACGCAGCTATCATTATATCAGTCATCTGTTACCATTATACAAGCTCTGCATCGTTTATGGCCAGATAATGTGTGTTTTTGTCCACTTTATTTACTAGAGGCACTCCATTTTTTTGCCTGTTAAAGGTACACAATTTCGAGGAAATAACCGTCGTAAGCCCTAAATCGAATTCCACTTTCCGTTTCTAGGTTGTATGGAAATCCCGGCTTAGTTATCGTACTAATATTATGCTTTTATAATCGTAGGTACATATCTTTTGTGAGTCAGGATATCAATCGATTCAATTTGATAAGTAGAATATAATCGTAAAATTGTTTATCTTTACAGCGCCCATGATATACTTACAAGAAGTAAAGGAAAACCTGAAAAGGACTCGATACTACACACAAAGGTTACTGACATTGTGGAAAATATTAGTATTCATGGTCTTTGTTCTTGTTTCGTTGCATTTACAAGACGATGACCCATTTTCCTTCTTCACTAAAACTTCTGACGCGTTCAGTGAAAGGGAATACGTTGTTGAAGAGGTAAGAGTTCTTTTCTGCTGTAACTTTCTCCATACTTACCAAAGTTTTCATCCACAGCCGGTTTTCTGTTTTTTTTAGCGTTTGTCTGCGGCTTCGCCCGCCCCATGACCTTAAAAGTGGTCTGTAAGATAATCCAAACTTAGTTCAATAAGAAATTACATCTATGCAAATATTCTGAAAATATAAATGCTATCCGGTGGTCGAAAACTTAGTATTTATACCACCCGACTCTTCCCGCGGGTCTCGTAAGAGGCGAATAAGGAATATCCTCCGAGGGACGGGCAGCTGCGCCCCTAGCAGAACAGCTGTGTTATTACGCAAAAATATCACATCCTAAAATTGACATTTGAAAGCCCTTTGAATGGTCTTGCAAGCTATTTCAATGGTCATATCCAATAATAATCAAAGGGCTTTCAAATGTCAATGGGTGCGTTTTTTGCGTAATCGCACAGCTGGTCCACCACCGAACCGCGATCGCCTACCCGCCAACCAAGCGTAGCGACTAAGAAATACCCCCCAAAACATTGACCTTTCCGGGGGAGGCCAATGTCTAGCAATGGAATGAGATTTCACGTATAATATGTAACTTCTGATCCGTTCTGTACTTTAAAGGAGTAAGAGTACCAAACATGTTCTTACATCTTCGCCTTCTTAAAGTATAATTTTAGTTTAAAAGTCATTCTGTTTTTAGGTCCAAGTTCTACTCGAAGACGTTTACCAAGGGATCGTAGAGTACGCTGTCACAGGAGAATCACTGAATGTACCGGTGTACTGGCCAGCTGCCCTCTGGGTAGTCTTGATACAAGTTCTTGCTGGCTACGTATGTTTCGGAGCGTCGAAATTCGCTTGCAAGATCTTAATACAAAATGTCAGCTTCACATTTGCGCATACACTCGTCGTGCCGGTGACAGTTAACTTTCTGATTATGTTTTGTGGAATGAAGAACGCGAACGCGTGCGCCTTTTATGGAACTATCCCCGACTATTTGTTCTTTTATATGCCGCAAGGTGAGATTTTTTTGTACTTAAATTAATTATAAGTAATTACTTTGCTCAACATTACATGGCAAAGTGAAATTAAAAATACTAAGGTCGGCTTGCATTAGGAAATTTAACTTTCATATTTATGATTAGCGAGTTGTCAAACCATACAATTACGTCGAAAGTTAATCAAAATAAGCATTTAAAAATCGTTGTGCAAGTGCGTCTAAGGGTGTTACGGTATGTGTTAAAACTTAGATAAACGACGCCCAGTGGCCAGGTGTCGGAGGACGCGCGAGACTATGATTGCAACGAGACAGGGCGCTATGGCGCTATAACGCTCATAAGGGGAGGCCTATAAAATAAAAAATAAAATAAAATAATTTATTCAAAAATAACTTAGAACTAGAAGGATAACAAAGAGTTTCGTCTTAAATTCTAATGGTATTAAATAATGCGCATGCCTGAACTAGGTAAAAACCTGTTTTTCAAGCAAAAAGAGTGCTAATAACAAATAAATTAAGTAATCGAATAGGTACATATAACTTACAAATTATACAAGGCGATGGTGCATACTTTAAAATGTCCAACTATGTCCAGCAGTCGACTAGCATATGCTTATTATGGCGAGTCTGTATTTTATTTATAAATCTGTGAAACTGCCAATAAAAATTGATCTTCCGATTTCCAGTAAACCTGCTTCGACAATACATCGGCGGCACCGAAATAGCATGGATATGGCTTCTCTGGCTAATCTCACAAGCCTGGATCTCTTACCACACTTGGAAGCCGAAGTGCGAACGACTGGCTGCTACGGACAAACTGTTCGCTAAGCCTTGGTATGCGGGTGTCCTAGTAGACCAGTCCATGCTGTTGAATAGAACTAAGGATGAAGATGTTGATATCGCTATTGAGGTAAGACATAAATTAGCAGTGGATGCCTCCCTAAACAAAGGGGCTTTTGTTAATGACCAAACGGCCTGTGAAGCGTAGTCACCACGCCTGGTAGGCCGTTTGGTCATCGTCGAGGCGTTAAAAATACATAGAAAGAAGCTGCAACCCTTGCTCTGGTAGGTTCCCTTAGTAGAATCTTACGACATCCACGAGTTGAAGGGTTCGATTCTTACGCCGCGACCGCCATGGCCAACAGTTTGTCTTTTGTCTATGATAAAACAGTAGAGCCTTGTGGATTGATTCTACATCTATATAGGATTGGATTTTATAGCCATGTCAATACAACAAGTTTCTTCTTTACAGGATTTAAAAGATCTTCATAAAGATAACGTTTCTATCGCAAGTTCAGATATAGCAAAAGATGTTAAGCCATCCGATGGGATAACAAGGTGAGCATGTTTCAAGTGTTTTTTTTAAGCCTATGCATAAATACATATAGCAGAAACATCCTACTTACCTCGGTTTCTGTTCAGAACAAAAATTTTGTTAGTCTATAAGTATATTTTTGTTACCAATGATCTCCAAAACTACTGAACAGATCAAAATGAAATTTGGCGTACGTTTAGAACAAAACCTAACTTAGATAATAGACTACTTATTATACCGAAATACGCGTGCGAAGCCGCTGGCAGAAGCTAGTGTCTAAATAAAATCGAAGCAAAATTACTCTACTTTTATTCTTTTCAGAACAAAACCATAAACTGCCGATTTTTCAGAATTTTGTCATGTGATGTTTTATGAGTGTTTCAAAACCAACGGAGATTTTCTTAGGAAAAAGGAAACAACCGTTCTATTTTCTTCAGGTATAATGATTTTCTTTCAGGATCTACACCTGTGCGACCATGTGGCATGAGACAAAAGATGAAATGATTGAGTTTTTGAAGTCCATAATGCGATTGGATGAAGATCAAAGCGCAAGACGCGTCGCTCAAAAATACTTAGGAATTGTTGACCCTGACTACTACGAATTAGAAGGTATTAAAAACGCCCTCTAAAGGTATAAAGTCGAAACTACTTGAAAACCGCTTAGAAAAACAAATCCAATGGCAAAAAGCAAATAACGATCGATTTATCGATAACTCTATCAAACATTCGACACATTTAGTACTTATAACTTTTTGAAATATTTTGATGAAAGTCAATAAATTGACCTAATCTCCGAAGTACCTATGCAGAGTGATCCATCTAAAATGTAGTTTGGTACCTACTATTTTTAGGTAGGTATTCAAATAGCGTCGAGTTACCTTTAGTACATATTTGTATAATTGACAAACGTTCGAAACCCTCGGCGCGCGAGTTACACTCGCACTTGACGCATCTTGTTTTTTACGTTTCATCGCTCTACGATTAATATTATCAGTGGCCGATTACTGGACTTTCCACTGAATTGCAGCATTTTTAACCCCCTACGCAAAAAGAGACGGGTGTTATAAGTTTAACCTGTCTGTCTGTGTATCTGGTTGTGGTATCGTAGCTCCCAAATGCATGAACCAATTTTCGTTTAGTTTTTTTTGTGTCATCGGTAATTTTATCCCGAGTGTTCTTAGCCATGTTTCATGAAAATCTGTCGCGGGGGGGGGGGGGGGGGGGGAAGGGATTTTTAATTTTGTTCTTGTTAAACAAAATATCAAACAATTAATGCTTTCTTTCAGCTAACATTTTCATGGACGATGCGTTCGAATTAGCTGGTCACAATGCCGAAGACATGCAAGCCAACCGTTTCGTCCAATGCCTGGTGGATTGCATCGACGAAGCGGCATCCGAAGTTCATCTTACCAACGTTCGGTTGAGGCCTCCTAAGAAGTATCCTACCCCGTACGGTGGTAGACTGGTGTGGACACTTCCAGGGAAGAATAAACTGATCTGCCACTTGAAAGATAAGATGAAGATTAGGCATAGGAAGAGATGGTCTCAGGTATATACTTTGATTTGATGTTCTCTCGCTACTTTGGAATAAATTGTGATGTGTGTGTTTTGGAAAAGTATAAATGCTAAGACCAACCCCCAAATACTCAAACGTAAATCAAAGGCGTTTGAAGATTTTGGACCTAACATCGGTCACCTTTTTGTTTTTGTGAATATGTCAGAAACCTGACACCTTAGGACATTATTTTATAGGACTTTTTTTTTGTTTTAGTGTCCTCTATCCAAAAATATTTAATTAGTATTGTGCGCGGTGATTAAGTGAAAAAAACAAATGTAAGGGCCACCTTCCATACAAAAATCTTCAAACCCCTTTGAGCAGGACTCGGAGACATGATTTCATGACAGATTCAATGAAAATCTGTAAAAAAATATTTAATAGCTGCTCAAACCTTTGCTTTTAATATTCGGGGTTCAGACAGAAAACTAAATGCAACATTGATTTCTACTCACGATTTGCTACAAGATGTTTGCGATTTGTAGTTAAATAGTAATTTAGAGAAGTGAATAAATTAAGATCTTTATCGCCTATTACTAATTTATGATTAACATTATACAAACGACGTAAAAATTCGCGCAAGCTTTAACTAACTTCTTTCCAATAGGTGATGTACATGTACTATTTCCTCGGCCACCGACTAATGGACCTCCCCATATCAGTAGACCGCAAAGAAGTGATAGCTGAGAACACCTACCTACTCGCTCTGGACGGTGATATTGATTTCAAACCTGAAGCAGTGACGTTGTTAATAGATCTAATGAAGAAGGACAAGAATTTGGGCGCCGCTTGTGGACGTATTCATCCTATGGGTTCGGGTAAGGAAAATAGATAGCTTGCGATTTTTGTAAACCCCCGGCTAAAAAGAGGGGTTTTATAACTTTGTCGTTTATATATTTACATTTATTGTTTACATTTATAGTTTATACATTGGCGACCTCTGAGGTGCATCGGGCGAAGGTCCGCCTGCGATGCAAGAGGTTGCGGGTTCTATTCCCGCCTCGGGACAAATGTTTCTACGATCTGCAGATATTTTTTCAGGGTGTTCTGGATGTTTTCTGTGTATAATAAAAAAATATCTATCTATGTAGTGTACTGTATTAGGTATATCAGTTATCTAGTACACATCATAACACAAGCTCTGCTTAGCTTGGGGCTAGATAACGCTGTGTGAATTGTCCAGCATTATTTATTCATTTATTTATATGTTGGTCTGTCTGTGTGCATCGTAGTCCCTAATCGGTTGAGCCGATTTTCATTTAGTGTTTTTATCTGAAGGGATACTTGATCCGGAGTGTTCTTGGCTGTTTGATGAAAATCGCTGAAGCCGTCTTTATGTTAAATGGTTCAAAGTAAAACTATCATCGGATCATCCATTTGTTTGCGAAATTAAGCTTGTGGCACACTTGTGTAGCACCGCTGCAGCACAGCACAAAAATGTGCATTAACTCGAAAGATTTCGATGAGTTTTATATTGACGACATCAGATGACAAACCGCTCGCTGACCACTAGGTTGAAGCTTGTGGCAAGCCATTTTGTCACCGTAAAATGTATCTAAATATATGGGCTATAATTGAATGCACATTTTGTACTGTAAGAAGCCTAATTTACCTTACATGAGATGTAAGGTTGTATTTTATTTTTATTTTATTTATTAAAAAGTACACCTATCCTTACAGGCACACCTAATGCGATAGGGTACATAATTATTCTAAATCTTACAGTAGAGTCATGTCATACAATATTTAGTCATTTTTAAAGTAACTTATTACAATTCTAATAATAACATAAAACGATACAAAACGATACAAATTAATTAAAAAAAAAAATAATAATAACAATAATAGTAATTAATTAATTAAATTAAATTCGAAATTAATAATTCAAATACACCAAAATAAAATAAGAAAATAACAATTAATTCAATCATAAATAGGTCATACAACATTAAAAACATAAAATAAACAATAAAGCCTTTGTCAACTCGTTCAGGGAGCAGTGAAACAAGTCCAACTTCTTTGCAAGCAAATTGAGTGTGCGGATGCAGCGCGTCATGGGAGCTTTGTTAACAAGATTGGTTCTTCCTCGAGGCAGAGCGAATAGGGTGGGACGCCTCCTCCGTATTTGTTATGAACCTTCGCGTAAAAAACATTTTGTTTATCGACTGTCTAATTTTTGGGGACAAAGAACCGAGATTTGTAATACATTTCCTTTTACAGGTTTCATGGCTTGGTATCAAATGTTCGAGTACGCGATCGGCCATTGGCTGCAAAAGGCGACGGAACACATGATCGGCTGCGTGCTCTGTAGTCCTGGGTGCTTCTCACTCTTCAGAGGAAAGGCTCTCATGGATGACAACGTTATGAAGAAATACACGCTCACGTCAAGCGAAGCTAGGCATTACGTACAGTACGATCAAGGTAAGTTTTTCGACCACTCTTTTCTTCAGCTAGTTAATTCAGATGTATTCGTAAGTGAATCACTCATACTAACATAACTAGACGACCGATTTGGCGCGGCGGGCGAGGATCCGCCTGCGACGTAGGAGGTTGCGGGCCCGATTCCCGCCTTGGGACAAATTTTGTTTATCTGTTAATATTTGTTCCGGGTGTTCTGGGTATTTTATAATGTAAAGTAAAAAATATGAATGTATGTAAAGTATTGTATTATATATATCAGTCATCTAGTACCCATGACACAAGCTCTGCTTAGCTTGGGGCTAGATGACGCTGGGTGGATTTTCCAAAATTAAAAAAAAACCTTGCCCCGCTCGTTTCGGTCTGCCGTCCCATCGGATTATGAGAGCGATGGAATAGAGAGTGCACCTGTGTTTGCGCGCACACTTGTGCACTATAATATGTCCTACGCACCTGGCTAGTCTTCGTTGAGACCCGTGGCCGAATTTCGGCTAGGAGGGCATTATCGTCACTTATAATATTTTCATTAGTTAATTTTTTTGCTTTTATTCGTAATCAAAATGTGGTGGGTGGCAATGGTGTCCATTCAACTATCGCCAAAACTTAACTTATTTGACAACACTAAAAATATTGTCGTCCGTCCCTTTCATAACGATCGAAATAACAAGGATGGCGTTATTTTAGAGCTGTCAAAGAGCGGCGTAAAATTGTATGACTCATACACTCACGAATACATACATCTGCATTTAGCTTGGGCTTTTTTCACCTTGTGCATAGTTTTATAATCTAGTAACCTCCCAGTTGCAATATTAAAACTTTTACTTTCTCTCTACTCTACTCTTTGTCATCTAGGCTATAACAAAGCTTGGGACGTGTTTTGCTCCAACTCGAAAATAACATCTAACAGGCTAAAGGTTTCTTCGTTGCTTCTTTACTTTAGTCTGTAAACCGAAGCGACAGAAATAAAAAATATCACTTCATTTCAGTGTCAGTGTTTAGTTTTATAATTTGACCTTTTCTAAGTGTATAATTATTGTAAAGAGTTTTTGATTTTGATCGCTTTTCAGAAATAATGTAACAGGCATTTAGTTAGGTAGCTAAACCCTGTTGCGGGCATTGCAATTTGTATTTAAGATCAAAACTTTAAAGCCTATTGTCGCATAATTTTCAGGCGAAGACCGTTGGCTATGCACGCT
Organism: Eupithecia subumbrata; assembly: GCA_949316285.1. Taxonomy (NCBI): domain Eukaryota; kingdom Metazoa; phylum Arthropoda; class Insecta; order Lepidoptera; family Geometridae; genus Eupithecia; species Eupithecia subumbrata. Next base: position 16,221,646 of record OX438647.1, read on the forward strand.
ACTTCTACAAAGAGGCTACAGAGTGGAATATTCAGCCGCCTCCGACGCGTACACCCATTGCCCTGAAATGTTCGACGAGTTTTTCAACCAAAGGCGTCGATGGGTGCCCTCAACTATGGCGAATATCTTCGATCTGCTAGCTGACTCTAAACGCACTGTGAAAATGAATGATAATATTTCTACGATCTACATCTTTTATCAGGTAAAGTGGTAACAGTAAAGCTAGAAACAGACTGAACCCGCGCCACGCAACGTACGCGACGCATTATGAGATCTGGACGCTTAAGAATCCGGCGAACCTCGCTCGCAACTTCAATTCGAGGCGCGTGCAAAAATCGCCCCGAATATCGCTATCTCTGTTTAGCGAATGCAGACGCGCGCGCGGGTCGCGGTACTACAATAGGTACGTGTATACAACCTTAGTGCCGTGCTTGTGCGTGTGCGTGAGTAGATAGGTAGGTATACTATACACCTCTGCTATCGAAGTAGGGTAGGTAGGTACTTACCTACCTATTTCTTTTAGCCATTTTTATTTATGTACCTACCGTTTCGGGTTTCATACCTACCTACTTACCTACTAACATTTTAGGTAGTACAAGTATATGTAAAAAAAATCGAAGTGAATGTTTAGTTTGCTAATGCGTTTTTTCTTCAAGTTTCTCTACAATGCGTACGTAGGTAACTATACTATCTCAAGAAATACAAGTAGTATGTATGTAATCTGATCTGAACCTATACTCCAGGCAAATTTGGTGAGACATTTTTGTAAACTAACCGAATTTGGCTGGAGTGTAGGTAGGTTCTTCTACAATCTATACTAATATTACCTATAAAGAGGAAAGATTTGATTGGTTGTTTGTATTGCATAGGCTCCGAAACTACTGGACCGATTTGAAAAATTATTTTACCATTACAATGGAAAATGTTTCAATCCTGCGGGAAAACTGGTAATAGGACAACGGGTAGTAAGAATGCAGGTAGGTAGGTAGTAGGATATAAATTTAGGATTAAATACAGCATTGTGAATTTATGACAAGAAAGTAAAAGACAAGGATTTAAAAGTATGTAAACATTTATTTTGACACATTCATTTATAGGTAAAAAAACACTCAAATTTTTGAAATTGACTGATATACATTTATAAAAAAACAAATCAATTTACAATTTTGGTAAAGCCTTGTGGGGTGACCATATCGGCTCACTACGACGATACAGTACGAAATGTATTATGGTAGATAATCAAAAATATTTATATTATATAATATTTATTTATTTATTAACGTTCATGACCTGATTTGACTCGAGTTCAAAAACAGGATCAAAGCTTGCTGGTGCGTTTATTTCAGCCGTTGTTGTAATTTTAATGCCAACTGGTTGACACGAAGATCTGGATGATTTTTAGAGAGTATACATTAAAATATACATAGTTTTATTGATATGAAGCTTTTTTTATTTGGAATATAATGCAAGCATTCGTGAAAAACTTATCTAACATACCTGCTACACGACTGACTAATTGGTTCAAAGTTCATGACCTGATTTGACTCGAGTTCAGTAATAGGATTAAACCTTGATGGTGCATTATTTATCTCAGCCGCTGTCGTGATTTCAATGCCCCTAGGTTGACATGAAGAAGATCTGGCAAATAACTGTTTATTCATGTTTGATTCGATGAGTATTCCTTCATGTCGTGTTGGAAGTATAGTACGTTGCGCTGATCTAAAAAAAATATTTTGAACGTTAAAGTACCTACTCATAAAAATATACACTAAAACGAAAATAATCACATAAAAGAAAAGAGATAATTTAAAAAACCTACCACCTTGCCTTTTATGCGCATTTACTCACCTCATAGAACCCATATTTTCTTTTCTTTTTTTCGCGGGTTTTCTTTTTCTGGGAACTGATGACCATAAGCGTTTTTTAATAGATCGCCGTGGCTCTGTAAATATTCATACAAATTATAATAAATAATTAAATAATGCTGGATAATCCACACAGCGTTATCTAGCCCCAAACTAAGCAGAGCTTGTGTTATGGGTACTTAATAACTGATATACATAATACACAAACAAATGTCTGCAGATCGTACAAAAATTTATCCTGCCTGAGGATCGAACCCGAAACCTTCTGCGTCGCAGCCGGACCTTCGCCCGCCACGCCACAGAGGTCATCGATAATCAAATCAGTTAACCATAACCGCCTCTTCTTTCGTGTGCAAATCGGTGAAGAACTCTGTATATCCATGAGATTAGCTACTGTCGTTGAAATATTAGCAAATCATTATTATTAGGTTGAAAACGGGTTAGTAGTAGTACCTTACCTACTATGTCTAAGCCTGTGAATATGATTTTTCGAATTTCGAATATTTTTTATTCATATGTAGTTATTAGATACCTACGTTATGTATACGAGTACACGAAAAAACTAATATGTAGAAAAAACGACTAACTTTTATAAAAAAAGTAATAAATTTCCAAAAATCACCCCTTTTCGGCTTAGACCCTTTCGGCCTTTAGGTTTACACCCTTTCGTGACGAAGAAAATCCGGATCGTGCCCAAGAAGCCAGACATGTCCGCACAAATCCGATCGTCTGGTGGCCCTACCCGGGGTGCCCTCAACTAAATAAAATACAAGCTTCTGTCTGCGGCTTCGCACGCGTTTTTCTGAGATAAAAGTAGGTACCTAACCTAAATGTACCTAAGTATTTCAATCTTCCTACATCTATGCAAAGTTTCTATGCAAGCTAAATGAAACATTTGGTATTACCTACGTCATGTACCTACTTTACTTGCCTAGGTAGTACTTCCTACTTACCTATCAAAAGATAAATAAATAAATAATAAATAAATATTGCTGGACAATTCACACTGCATTATCTAGCCCCAAGCTAAGCAGAGCTTGTGTTATGGGTACTAGATAACTGATATACATAATACAATACCTACACTACATACATAGATATTTTTTATTATACATAGAAAACACCCAGACCAACGGAACAAATTTCTGCAGATCGTACACAAATTTGTTCCAAGGCGGGATTCGAACCTGCAACCTCCTGCGTCGCAGGCGGACCTTCGCCCGCTACGCCACGGAGGTTGACAAAGGCAAAGAATAAAAAACACAGTTACCATTTTTCAAAACGCTAAAATGACAATGGTACCTACCTAACTTGAACCACCAAAACGAAAAAATATGGAAAAAACGGTCTGCAGTTAGCTCAACTGTTTCAATTGTAAATACTAGGTAGTAGTACACTGGTCTCAAAAGTAGTACACTGGTTTAATGTCAATAATCTTTTGCTTAATGAAACTAAAACGAAATGTATAAAATTTGCTCTACCTAATGTAAAACACGTTAAGATTGATGTAAACGTAAAAGGAGAAACGTTAGAAATTGTAAACAGTACAGTATTCTTAGGAATAACCTTAGATAGTAAACTTCAATGGGGCCCACACTTAGATAAGCTATCGAAGAGACTTAGTTCTGCAGCGTATGCAGTCAAAAAAATCCGTCATCTTACAGACGTTGATACTTCTAGACTAGTCTATTTCAGCTACTTCCATAGTGTTATGTCTTATGGCATACTGCTGTGGGGGAACGCTGCAGATATTAACACCGTATTTGTGCTGCAGAAGAGAGCTGTTCGTGCAATCTATAATATGGGTCCCAGAGAATCCCTGCGTGATAAATTCAAAGAAATAAACATAATGACAGTACCATGTCAATATATTTATGAAAACTTGTTGTACACTCATAGAAATAAAAATCTGTTCCCTAAAAATTGTGATAAACATAACTTTAATACCAGAAATAAACATAAACTCGCTGTGCCCACAACTAGGCTACACAAAATTAATGTATCTTTTAAAGGGCAATGTATACGCTTCTACAACAAAACTCCTAGTGAGTTGCAACAATTATCAGTAAATAAATTCAAACAAATTGTCAAAACCTTGCTGTGCAAAAAGGCTTACTATAAAATATCAGATTATCTAGAAGATAAAAAAGCTTGGAACGGGTTTTGCTCCAACTCGAAGAATAACAACTAACAGGCTAAAGGTTTCTTCGTCGCTTCTTTACTTTGGTCTACATACCGAAGCGACAGAAATCAAAAATATCACTTTATTTCCGTGTCAGTGTATAGTTTTATAATTTGACCTTTTCTAAGTGTACTTTTATTGTATTTATGGAAATAAAGAGTTTTTGATTTTGATTTTTGATTTTTTGGTAGGTAAGTATAAGTACCTAGTTGTAATTTATTTCTATTACCTACCTTGTTGATTGTAATTTTCTTTGTGAACTAATAAATAAGTTAGGTAGGTAGGGTACTTACTGTGAGATACATCCCAACGTTCCGAGTCCATATCAGCAAGCAACCAAACCGTAAGTGAAAAATATCAAAGTCCGTAAAAAAGCCAAGGTCGTAGTACTAGGTACCTACCTAACTATGTAGGTAAAGAGGTAGGTAGGTTATTGTTTCCAAACAACAAGGCAAATCTCAATCCAAGTTAGTAGCTAGCACAGGTCAATAGAATAGTGAACAAAAAACTCTATCAATCCCTATACGCGCGTACAGGTTTCGACGAATCAGTCGAGCAAGTCCGTCGAGCAAGTCCGTGGTGAGAGCGTTTTGTTTTGTCGCTGTGAGAAAACTTCCTCTATTATACAATAGACTCTCCTACCATAGTCTAGAACCTAATGGTTTCCTACCCCTACGACGACCACCGAACAATCCCGAGCGGTGCCGGCGCTCCGTGTAAATACACGTTGCATTAGTGTGTGTCTGTCCGAGCGATCAACAACCGAAGTGTCTCGTCCGCGTCCCCCGGCCCTGCACCCGAACCGTGCGTACGCGATAGCAATATAAGCCGTTCAAAATTTGGTATGAATTTGGTTGTGTTCCGTAATACCAAAAAAGATGACTGAAAAGTATTTGTATTCTTCACAAAGTAATATTATTCTGTAAGTAGACAATATAAGCTATGTTCCTAATCATACAACACGTAAGATATTGTTGTTTTTAATACGAAACGAATAGGAAGAAAACTTGTCAATTTTAGCTTAAAAATATACATAACGCGATCGACTTTATTTTAATTTCAGGTAAGTAATTTCAAAAAAAAACTATCCAGGAACCTAGATAAACACTATTCGAATACAAATAAAACAATAATATAGTGAAAATGTGCTTGAATTAGAAATCATTTTGGTATTACGTTTGTATGGGCAACTCGTCTTCCGCTGGCCTCTTAAATTGGTCTGAAAACAGGTGGTTTAGAGACACGCTTATCATACGCCACGCCATCCGACATTTTCTACATTTCTTCAGGTGCGTTGCGTGGCGTGGACTTTTTTTGTTTCTCGCTTTAAACCTCTGTACTTAGTTACCTTTTTAGCTATTATTATTCTTTTTTTTTTTTTTTTTTTTTATTTAAATCATAGTAAAGGGACTTTGTCGCTTAGCGATCACATCGCCCTATGAAGATAACATGAAATTATATTATATAATTAAACAACAATATACCTAATTAAACACCAATTAACACAACAACAAGATAAACAAAATTTTTTTGAATAAAAACTAAATTAACAAAAAATTAACTTCTTAATTTAAGGCAACATTCAGCCAGGTCATACAGCTGTGCTGCTTTGTCCGACAGCGGTGACGCCAATATAGCGTTGCACTGTCCGACATTGAGCACTTTGGAGGAACCAAATAGTTTAATTCTTTCACTTACGTTCCGACAACATTCCATCAAAACGTGCTGCACATCCTCTATAGAACCACATACATCACAATTGGGCGAATCAACTTTTTTCATAAGGAATGCGAACTTATTGGTTGGAATGTGTCCGGAACGGAGCCTGAGAGCAATCACAAGTACATTCCTATCATAGGTACAGTCATCAATCCAAGGATACGACATAATTTGAGGCTGTATTGTCCGGTACCAAATGCCTTTCTCTACAGATCTTTTATCAAAATATTCTTGCCAAAGGTCAATGCATTGAGTCTTAACTAATCTGACATAGTCCGAGTGCAACGGGATTTTTAACAACGGGATTCCATCATAGCTAGCTTGTTTGGCAAATAGGTCAACTATGTCATTTTCTTCTAGATTAATGTGTGACGGAATCCATTGCAAGACTATTGTTTTATTTTTAGATTGTAGTAATAATATAGATTCTAGAATAGTATAAGCAATCGGGCTGCCTCGCACGGGCGAGGTGCACCGAGCTATATGTTGCAACGCACTCTTTGAATCGCAGAAGATAACAAATTTGTTGCATTCAATAGAATCTACATATGAAATAGCTTCAGATAAAGCTATTAACTCGAGATGCATGATCGAAATATTTGAGTCAATTTGTAATTTAATGTTAATATCTGTAAAGGGATCATAAAACGCAGCTCCACCTTTATCTCCATCCTTGGATCCGTCTGTAAATATTTTATAATGATCTGTATAATTAATATCGATGTAAGATATACACTTATTTTTTAAATCACGACAATTATATGAGCGCTTCGAATGTACAATGGCAGGAATGTTATCTATTATTACGTTAGATAAATTTATATTGCTAACCCAAGTATGTAGGGAAAACATTTCAAGTTTGTCACAGGAGTGAATTGATAAGGAGTTTAAAATTGGATGAATCGTAGCTAATATCGGTAACTTTCGTTGAGACCAGTACTGGGATCTTTGTGCAGCAAGCTCATCGATATATTTAATAACTCTATTGTCTTTAAATGATTTAGACTTGAGCCAAAATTTTTTGGCTAAATATCTTCTACGTACAAATAGAGGAGGTAAGCTCAAGTCACTCTCCATGGCATGTATAGGTGTACTACGTATGTACCCTCCAACAACACGCATGGCTTGGTTTTGTATCCTATCTAATTTAATTACATTACTATGGCAACTATTATCATATATAAAACTAGCGTAATCAATCCGACTGCGGATTATCGAAATGTACAATTTTCTCAAATGTTTTTGGTGAACCCCCCAACCTGAACCAGCTAAAACTTTAATTACATTGATATATTTTTGAACCTTAACACGTGTCTCATTAATATGTTTACCCCATCTTAGTGAGCTATCGAGCCATAATCCCAAATACTTAACATTATCACAGAGCTGTAATGAATAATTGTTATGCGTTAAATCTATTGTGCCTCGATAACGACCTTTTTTGAAGACGCATATTTTACTCTTAACAGGGGAAACTTCCAAACCAATACTATCTAATATACTACTTATTTTACCTAAAGCTAGCTGTAGTTCTCTTGTCGCATCGATCACGTGTTTTTTAGTACTGTAGATCACAAAATCGTCAGCATATTGGGATATCTCCACATTGTTTATACTTTTACATATTTTTAGAGTGGCTATATTAAAAAGAAGAGGTGATAACGGGTCTCCTTGGGCTAAACCTTGATACGTCCACCTCGTTAAAACACACTCCTCAGTGGTAATTTCTAACATTCTCATAGGGTAGTTGGACCAATAGATGACTGATTAAGCGGAATTCAAGTTTTTTTATTTTTTATCTCAACTCCTATTCAAGGAATATTCTATGTTTTTGGTTGTATACGTAGGTAGATATTTGGTGCATCAACTAGATAAACTGTTTTTACTCTGAACTATTTGTAAATATGTTAAAATTGCAAAAATATCAAAAAAATGACTTTGGCCCTAATTGTGACCGGTTTGGAACTAATTCTGACCGAAATCGGCCCTATTTATGACCGACAAAATAAAAGGCGAAATTCTTAGTAACAAGAGACTTTATTTGAAAGTAGTGGGGTTCCGTATATATAACTTTGTCTGCATATAATACTAAGGTACTTATCATAATTTTAATTGCTTGATAAACAAATAACAATTAGTCTACACAGATAATAATCAGTCTAAACAAATAACAATCAGTCTAAAACAATAACAAAATAACAATCAATTGACATTTATTTTAAAATGTAATTTATTGTAATTTATTTTATTTAAAACAATAATAAAGAACTTAAGAAAAACTATAATAACAAGTAATGTAATGATGACAACAGTTTGTAAGGCCAACGAAATTGGTTTACTTTTGATTACGAAGAACCCTAATAGAATTCCACAACAGTTTTTTTGCAACAGTCAAAATCAGCCGGTCACTATTAGGTTTTGAGGTCCAAATTATGAACGAACAAATTTCTTCGGTCACAAATAGAGCGTTTGGAACAATAAATGACCAGCTAAAAACTAACAGCCCAAAACAACGATTTTTCTTTAATTAACCTCCGGTCATGTTTTGGTTTATAAAATTATGTATCCAAAACCATTAAGAAAAACGTAAAAAATCAATAAAAAATCAAAGATACAATCTACAATATCAAAACAAAATTTGCAGGTCGGAGCTAATTCTGACCGCTCGGTCACAAATAGGATTTTATGTATCTTTTTTAGACCAGTAATTGAACAGCAAATTTCTCGAAAACCTTATTGAAAATTACTTATTTTCTTTGATTTTCTACTTGAGATAATAGTCATAAATGCAGGGGAACACATTAATAGGGCCTAATTATATCAAGTAATCGGCAATCCACTCATAAGCTTAAGAAACTGGTTTACTCACCTTAGCTCGTTCTCCATACAAAATGGCGATGGCCGAAACAAGTCTGCACTAAATGAGGACTTGGAGCGTGACTGAGGGTCCAATGACGATGTATTAATTTTTAAAAGAGGGAACAGTATTGCCGCTTCTAAAGAAAAAATACGCCACTACAGGGAGTACCACTCAATTCTTATAATTCAAGAAAATGTGCGTTTCGGTCATCTACTGGGGGGTGGTCATCTTTTGGTCCGACTACCCTACTTAAGTAGCACCATAAGTACCTGCACATTTTGTAACCAACTTGAAATTCATCAAGAATTTTTAACAGGCATGACACGTCCACATTATTATAGGCATTCTTGATGTCTATAAAACACCCTACAGTTAATAGATCATTTGAAAATCCTTTCTGGATTTGAGATGTAAGGCAAGTAAGATTGTCCAGGCAAGAGCGTGCTTTACGAAAGCCAACCATAGTGTCCGGAAATAGGGATTGTTTTTCAAAGTACCATTCAAGCCGTTTATTTAGAATCGAATGTAAAATCTTGCATAAACACGATATTAGAGAAATCGGGCGCAGAGCTGATGGTGTACCATGTTTAGGTATAGGGATGATTTTGATTTTACGCCATTGTGAGGGGACAAACCCGGAAGTGTAGCATCGATTATAAAAGTTCAGTAACAGTAGTTTACCAACTAGCGGCAGGTGATTTATCATTGAGTAGGAAACCTCGTCGCTACCTGGCGCAGTGTCATTTTTCTTTATGCAATTCAGCAATTCAGACAATGTTATGGCCATTCCTAGCGTACAATTAGTTGAATAAAAAGTTGGATTATTTGGGCTGACAAAATCAGGTGTTAAATCGGTTAGCAATTGTTCAGCCTTTGCTTTGTTCACGCTTTGTTTAGGTATTGAACGGCCCTTTATCCATCTCATTTTATTCCACATTTCTGACGCAGACGATGTTTCGTCCACAGATAAGCAAAACTTTTGCCACGACTTACATTTAGCAACTCGGATCAACCTCTGAGCTTCAGCTATTTTCTTTTTTAATTCAGTCAAATTTTGAGGCGATGGACAGCGTCGAAACGTCGCCAAAGCCAATCTGCGAACTGCCACTGCCTTCGATAACTCAGTATTCCAATAAGGTTTTGGCACGAACTTATGTTTTACATCTGTAGGTATTTTAATGTATGGGATATGAGTGTTTGCGGCTTTTTGTAAGATATCTATTAACTGATCATAAAATATTTGGTGATCGTCTGGTGGCTGAAAGTCAGATAATGAACTCTCTATAAATGAAGCATATTCAATCCAATCACTCTTTTTAAAATTTCTTTTTTTAATACAGTTTCTTAGAAAATTTTGGACGAATGCTATTTTAATGATAAGATGATCACTACCAAGTGATTCATTTGTAGTTATCCAATTGAAGTTAATTACCGAATCTGAGGAAATAAATGAAATATCGGGCGAAGATTGTTGCAAAACACCATTACACAATTTTATCCTTGTATGGCTGCCATCATTGAGATAAGTGAAATTGGAAACCAGCATCGCCTCCATAATTTGATTGCCCCTACTATCGTTTTTATAAGACCAACTATTATGATGACCATTAAAGTCACCTAATATAAGTGTTTTATTATTACAAATCGAAAAAACATGATCCCAGTCGCTTTGAGAGGTATGAGTGGAAGAAGGGCAATATATGGAGATAATATTCTCAATATGCTGACAGTTTAGGATTTTTACATGCAATAATTCGATACCAGTGTTTCTACTGCGTGATGGGCAAACGCGAGACGTAACAGTTTTATGAGTTAAGACTGCCACGCCCCCGTATGAGTCAGCCCTATCCAGTCGATAACAATTATAGTCGCTAATATTAAAGTTACTCTCAGGCTCAAACCAAGTTTCACTTAAAATTGCAATGTGAACTTTTTCTTGGGTAAGAAGTGCTTCAAAGGGTACGGATTTAGGTCTTAAACTTTGGCAGTTCCATTGGATCAGATTAACTGTTAAATCATTTTGTGGACTTTTATCCATAATGAGGGTCAGAACTAAAAAAGGTTCCGGCCGACACATAACTTACAGCTTTAGATATTACCCATTCAATACACATCTTAAACGACATTTCTATCTTCTTATCTAAGGAGCGCCTACTAAATATAATGTCTTTTAACTTACTCAGTAAACTCTTGAATGTAAAATCATTGTCACTTTCATACGTCTGGTCCGTTTCCATATTATGTGGTCGAGAAGGCTGTTCCTCCTCAGAGCACACTGAGTGATCCTCATCCCAACTGAAGGCACTGGCCATGGGTTGTTTTCGTTTTTTCGGCTTCTTCTTCCGTCCTCGATCATCTCCTAAGCCTTGATCTGGCTCCTGTCCCTGCAATTCGTTCTCTTCCATATTTTCTTTCTGTTTGTGTGTTTTTATGGTTATCTGACTCGGTTTTTCTTTGTCCACCTTCTTCGATTTCGCTATAGAAGCATAAGAACATCCAGCTTCTGAACTAGAGACTATAACAGGCTTCTGAACTGTTGGAAGTGGTATCGGGGTCACATTAACTTCAACGCATTCATCGTTGCTTGCAGATGGGGGTCTTTCTAGGCATTCTGCCATAGGGGATGGTGGCACATACATCTCCTTTCCCTTTCTGTAAGTCACATTAAACTCGGACATAAGTTCACGAATCTTCCTTTCTTTCTTGAAGATCGGGCATAATTTATACATAGCCATATGTGGCCCATGACAATTAACGCATTTAAATGACTCCGTTTCACAGCTCTCATGTTTTTGGTACATTTAGGGCAAATTATCTTTTTACTAGGGCAGAACCTTGACATGTGACCGAATTTCCAACATCTTCCGCACTGAGTCACTGGGAATATGTACTGTTGAACTTTTATGCGTATTTTATGAATGAAAACATAAGGTGGCACCGATGTGCCCCTGAATCCCAATCGGATGGATTCACTAAGAACCCATAAGGCACCACCACCATCAGTCTCTTCCACGTTTCTTCTATTCAATCGCTTAGCCGACATGATTTCAATTGGAGAAGACACTTGTTTCAAAATGTCTTCCTCAGAAAGATCCATCTCCACATTTTTAATTACGCCGTACGATACTCCAACTTCTGCCGTTTTATGGCATTTCCACTCCATATCAGAGAATGCTTTTGTATGCAGAAATTTATCTGCACTTGACATCTTATCAAAGGTGATTAATATTTTACTTGTGCTGGCATATTTCATTTTTGAAATATCCTCAATAACATGGTCTTGCAATAATTTAGCAAGCGCAAATTGCTTTGGTAAATCATTTTTACTAGTCACACAGATCTGAACGTTTTCTCCTATCTCATCTACAACATTGTCTTTTCTCCCGGCTTTTTTTCCTCTCGAAACTGTCTCCCATGAATCCTCGGAAGAATTCCCTTCTCCATTTATCTCTCTCAGTCTCTTCCTGAGCCCACTAGGCTCCGCGTCCCCTTCCATCTCTTCTGGATTTGCACAGTTTTGTATCGTATCCGTACGTGCCTCCAAAGTATTTTCCATATTATTTTCCTCGGTCACGCCAAACTGAACTGAATCAATTACAATACAAGGTTGAGGTTGAGAATGCATTGCGATCGAACGCTAGGCTAACAACCCGAATAGCCGGGCGTGTTGCCGTGCACCTCACTCAGTAGATAAGGATTTTGCTAATTAACACGGAGCTAATGTACGCGACCTTCGCACTCGGAGTGCAACTGTCCACTGAGCTATTATTCTATTCGTCCCTTATCGGCAGTATGCTAAATGAATGGCAGTTTTTTTTTTCACACACGTGTAATGTTGTGTTCCTTTACGGCGAGATGTTGAATGCGTATACTATTCGAAACACATAAAAACAAACTAGGCGAAAGATAACGTTTGTGAGATTTTTGTCTCTAAATAGGTACACAAACAAAAATACTCAAAACGCTACATAAACTCTGCTTACTATAAAGTTAGATGATTCTGTGTGAAGTGTTTAATACACTTATTATTATTATTATTATATTATTATTATTATTTATTATCAGCCAAGTTCATCCCACTGCTGGGCAAAGGCCTCTAATACACTTATATTTTATTTATTTATCCAGAGTTTGCTGATGGTCGGAACGATACTGGGTCCCGGAACCATCTTCCTCATGATGATCGGAGCTATGAACGCCATTACTGGTATCTCCAACTTAAACGCACTGTTTGTCAATCTCGTCCCGATTGTGATCTTCATTACAGTATGCATGACTTGCAAAGCTAAGACACAGGTAAATAGAATTTTGATTTCGAACAGTTATTTTTGTAGATTTGTCTGTAGATAATCTAACATATTGGCCGCAGGTGACCCTTGAGGGACATACAATACAAGAGTTAACAGAGTAAAGATGATCAAGCCATGAGTGTGTACATTTTCGTATTCACATTGTTCACATTTTTGTGTTAATTTGACATCCAAAGTTCAGTGTACAACTAAACAACGAATATACTTACAAAAGATAACCTATTTATTTATTTTCAGCTCATGTTCGCAATGGCTATAACCTGCGTCTATGCCATGATAATGATGCTGGTTATGGTCGGTATAGCTCTCCAAATTGTAGAAGACGGCTGGACAGCGCCATCTAGCGTTTTCTTCGTAGTAACATTTGGAAGTTTCTTTATAACAGCAGCATTGCACCCCCAAGAGTTCACCTGTCTTCTGTACCTGTTCATTTACTACATAACTATACCGAGCATGTACATGCTGTTGATTATTTACTCGCTGTGCAATTTGAATAACGTTACGTGGGGGACAAGAGAAACGGTCGCTAAGAAGTCTCCTAAGGTAAGCCAATCCAATCTTTCTATTTTTGTCCCTCGACTTTTAAAATCGTGTCGGGGTTCTAACACTCTGTCACAGGGGTTTAATAAGTTTCACGCCTGTATGAGTCTGTCCCTAGCATCTTGGCTACAAAACGGATAAACCGGTTTCGATTTTAATTGAGTTTCTTTTGTTTGAAAGGTCTGACTGCATTGAGGGTTCCAACGTTAGGGGGGTTCAAAGTAAGGGCCCTACCTCTGGGATGCCACGGTGAAGTCGCTAGCAACGTATCCAAACTATTGTATGGCAAAAAAAAACGTTGGCAAACCGTCGTTGCCAAGTCAGTTAGCTGCCAAACGTTGCCAGCGACGTCGCCGCGGCATCACGGTGTGGTTAGGCCCTAAGGGGTACTCGTTTTTTTGTAAAATCAGCATGTCGATCTGTTCATGGTTTAATCGGGTATTTATAACGTTACAGCGACTGTCAGTCGCCACCCACCCTAAAGCCCCACCATAAATACCCGATTAAACCATCAACTATGTTAACAAATCGCGAAAGTTTAAAAAGTTTTATGTCTATCTGTGTTAATGTTTAAAATGGGCTTTTCAGGAATTGGAAATGGAGAAAAAAGAAGCAGAAGAAGCAAAGAAAAACATGGACACTCACAGCGTTCTAAAATGGTTCGGAATGAACAAAGGGGACGAAACCAGTGGTTCGATGGAGTTCAGTATCGCAGGGCTATTCCGTTGCATGTGCTGTACCAATCCTAAAGACTTCAAGGAAGACCTGCATTTGCTTAAAATTGCAAATTCTATTGAGAAGATTGAGCAGAAATTGGAGTTGATGTAAGTTGTGAATTTAAAGCTTATTTTAATTAGTGGAACTGCCGACTTCAGAATTTTGAAAAAGTTACTCGAGAGGAAAAAGAGGAGTGTTATAAATTTTTCTTAAGGGGCAAACCAAAAAGGGTTTGTTTGTCAAACTAGGCCTAGATTTAATTACTCACGGTATCCCCGTTACAAAATTCAAAATTTTTTCTTTAGTTCCTTAGAATAGAAAATAGGATCGCGAAAAAAAAATTACGGTAAAAAAAATCATGAAAGTGCACATGTGTGTTTTGCACCTAATTTGTTCGAGGTCTCAGGAACCCTTCGATCGTTTGGTGCCTAAATTGGTCTATAGAAAAGATTTGTGTTTGGATTCGTAGGTCCTTATTATTACTAATTCTTTGGTTCCTTAATACAGTTTCTTCATATGTTTTGTCGTCATCAATTTTGCGCTTACGCCGTTTTAACGTATGCTCTGTCCCGCTCCTATGAACGCGAAATATGCCCTATGCCTATCCTTTTCATAAAATGGCGAGCAATACGCCCTCTTCAGTGTCTGTTTATCTACCCCCTAACGGTTTAACCGATTTAGATTTTTTTGAACAAGTGAGAGACCTGTTCTGAACTTCTTTCTATGTTTGATAACTCGGATCGGTCCAGCCGTTCTGATGTTCCATTACGATAATTCAACGTTATATCGTCGTGTCCTTGACGACAATTTTGATATATTAGTAAAATTTACTTGTTAAATGATCTGAATGATTTGTAGAGGTGCAAAAGAAGAAGCAGAGGTGAGACGACGCTCATCTCTGGGAATGCGACGCGGATCAGTTCAAATGCCGGAATTGTATGAGGACAGCGAAGATAACGGTTCTGCTGATATAGCTAAAGTAAGTATATGATCTCCCACTGGCCATCCTTTTCTGAAACCACTTCGGCAGGTAACTGTAAACAGAATAGCTACAAATACGACCTCCGTGGCGCAGTGGGCGAAGGTCGCCTGCGACGCAGGTGGTTGCGGGTTCGATTCCCGCCTCGGAACAATTTTGTGTACGATCTGCAGAAATTTGTTTCGTTGGTCTGGGTGTTTTCTATGTATAATAAAAAATATCTATCTATGTAGTGTCACAGATATTATAATACTATACTAGGTAGTGTATAGTATTAAGTATATCAGTTATCTAGTAACCATAACACAAGCTCTGCTTAGCTTGGGGCTAGATAATGCTGTGTGAATTGTCCAGCGTAAAATAAGGAATTCAAATAAAATAAAAATAAATAACCCATACAATGTTTGTTGCAGGAAGACAGAGACGATTTAGTAAATCCGTACTGGATTGAAGACCCGAATCTACAGAAGGGGGAGGTTGATTTCCTAACCACTGCTGAGATAGAGTTTTGGAAGGATTTGATCGATTCTTACTTGAGGCCTATTGACGAAGATAAGGCTGAATTGGTAAGCAGGTTTTCTTCTTATTAGTATTTCTGGATAGCCATTTTGCCTTGAAACCATATGTGGTAGTGGTGGTAGTCACGGCTTCAGAATCGACCCCTTCAATGAGTTAAGTCGCTCATTGAAGGACCAATCGGCCTTTCAAGTGCGGTGACATGAAAAACTGGCGACCCTGATGATGGGGTAGGCCTATGAGCAGCGTTAGGCGTTTATGGGCTGATATGATGATAACCCAGACCTTTATTTATTTTGTGTAGTCAGAGACCGATCAGTTTTACACACTTTATAAATAAACTTACATAATAACTTATAACCGTTATCAGTTATCTGCATGTTTAGTTCTAGGATCGTTTTCACCGATAAGGCCGCCGTTCACTATTTTCTTCAATTATTTTATGATTTGTTTATTTTCTTCTCTATTGTCAGCCAATTGTGGCTATTTTTGGTTGTAGGCGTCCAGTTCATCTTTCCATCTCCGCCTGCGCCTGAAGGTAGAAAAGGAGGCCTTTGCCCTGCAGTGGGATCATACGGGCTCTTAATAATAATAATAATTTATTTATCTACACTAATGTTATAACATTCTACTTATGTTTCCAATACTTGACTTATAATTACTACTGTTATAGCGCAGATAACAAAACACTCAATTTAAGCAATTTCACATGATGGTATAATATCCACATCGATATCGTACAATCTCATTATAACATCAATAAAACGCGACCAATTAACCTGGCGAGCCTTTTGTCAAAATCCTCATACAAGTTGTATAAAATTTTGATATTAGGTTGGCTTTTGAAAACAGTTGGGTTATACGTGAAAACTTCGTCGAAACTACTAAACTTACATACACAAAACTCTTTGGTAAGATCTTATTCAAGTCTCAAATACGATCTTGAACAGTATAGAAAACAAGACGAATGAAGTAATTATAAATATTCCGACTCCGTCTACGAGCTCTACTGCTTGCCCCGCGGCCGCTACAGCTGCTGGATCAATAATTAACATTAACTTTCAAAATTGTACCATCCAAAATTTGAACAATTATTATAAATAAACTATTGTCAGCTTTAACTCTTGTTGTTTGATTAATTGCATTAGTGAAGATAAAGTAGTGTATGCAACTGCATATAACACGGGTATTAAAACACTCGTTACTATTATGAAACTCGCTGCGCTCGTTTCATAAACTCACACTCGTGTTTTAATACCCTTCATTATATGACAGTTGCATAAACTTCTATTTCAGCAACGTATTGCCACCGATCTGAACAACCTCCGAAACACAATGGTGTTCGCCTTTATAATGCTGAATGCGCTATTCGTCGTGGTAATCTTCCTGTTGCAACTGAATCAAGATCAGCTGCATTTGAAGTGGCCGTTGGGACAGAGCGTCGGTTTGATGTATGACGATGATACTAATATTGTGAGTATTATATAATTATGATAGACTGCTAGAGCCTTACTCAAATGCAAATTAAAAAATATTTTTTAACTAGGTACCTACTTTATGATATGACGGAAGAAATAGATGGTCAACCAAATGATAAGTGGTATAGTTCGCGTCATGTAAGAAGAACGCTGGCGGTCAAGCAGTAGGCGATTTGGTCTATTTGGTGGTATGCAGTGGGGCGCGGGGCGGGCGGTTCACGCGCCGCATGTCTGCTGGTGCGCTATTGGTTCGTCGGTTGACATTTGCTTTCCGCGTTGTATTCACGTCACTTTTCTTGTCAAAATACCATCGCGCACAAAAGTTTACGAAATGGTTTTTACATAGAAAATTGAGAAAAATGAATTAAGACATATATTGTTTTAACAAGAGGGACGCAGATAATAATGCTGTTGATAATTTAAAACAGTGTATGAAACGTTTTCACGTCACCCAAGACGACTTCATGGATGGAGTTGCTACATTACGTAATTTTTTTGTAATTATATTAAACATTCTAAACTGAATCGAACATGTTTTTAATTTTATCTTATATCATTTTCTAATAACCAATACCAAGCCGCGAGCGAAATATTAGTTAAAAATAGGCTTAGCAAATTGGCATAGTACTATCGTGCGCGAGTGTACCCATGCGTGAACACACCCCTTCCACTTTCTTCCAGCGTTCTTTTTACGTGACGCGACCAATACCATCGCTATACATACAGGGTGGATTTTATTGACGGGGCAGTAGGAAGAGATACCTAAACCGGTATAGCTACTGCTAAATGCTCTTAGGAGACTATTATCCTTATATTTTTTGAGAAATTATCATCCCCATTCAAAGACTTTGAAAAACTAGGAGTATTTTTTTGTTGCGATTTTTGACTTTTTTCGTAATGCAACGTCAGTCGGTCTGGTAGAAATTTTCGATCAGTATACATGTAAATCGATGAAATTTTCATGCTGTAAATGTTTTATAAAAATCATGAATGGGGATAAAAAATTGTCTTTTAATGCCCTGTCAAAAAAGTCAGGGCAGAACTTCCCCAGAGCCACTATACAAAGAGCTCTACTTTAAATAACTTTCGATTTAGGTATTACCTACTTATTCGTAAAGTGAGAATAGTTAAATTTTTAGTGGATAAGCAACTCGATTATCGGAATCGTTGCCATTCTCGGTCAATGACCATTCTCTTTTTCTTTTATACATACATGAAAGACACTTTATTTTATTTGGATGTTTTTTTCTACAGATAACCGTCACCCAAGATTACCTGATGCTGGAGCCAATCGGGTCCCTTTTCCTGATATTCTTCGGTTCAGTAATGCTGATTCAGTTCACCGCTATGTTACTACATCGGACGGGGACACTTACTCATTTGCTGGCCACTTGTAACCTCAACTGGTACCTTACTAAGCGAGTGAGTAAAATCGAGGCCTTGTAACCTCTAATGTGTAGGTACTTATTTTTCGGGTTCTAACGAAAAAAAAAATCTAGATTACTTTTCGGGTTTTTGACTACATAACTATACCTAGAATAATCGAGAATATTAATGATTAAGCTGTAATAAGTAACAATCCTTGAAGGGTTAATTTATGAGTATGTTATTCATATCATCACCAGAGTCATAACAAAAAGCAAGATATTGCGACACTGGCCCCAAATCCTCTCAGTTCCTTGTAGGTGTTAAAATAAAATTTCATATAAATTATTTTCTACTAGAAGGCAAAAGAGCACTTAGATATTATGTCAATAAAAATAACATTTCCAATTTCCACCTACTTTAGAAAATCCGGAAACCTGTAACTTATACATTTACTAGCTTCTGCCCGCGGCTTCTCACGCGTATTTTTAGTATAATAAGTAGCCTATTATCTAATTGAGGCTTTGCTCTAAACGTACGCCAAATTTTATTTTGATCTGTTGAGTAGTTTTGGAGATCCTAGGTAACAAAAATTCAGAGGGATTATAATATTAGTAGGATAACCCAATATAAAGCTAGGACTAAGCTACTTTTCCTAACTTCTACGTCATTTTCAGCCCGACGAAATGTCAGACGACGCAATAATAGAGAAGCACGCTGTAGAAATAGCGAAAGACCTGCAAAGACTTAACACCGATGATTTAGAACGGCGCGGCATCGACGAAGAACACGTATCTAGACGGAAGACTTTGCGGAACCTTGAGAAAGGAAGGGAATCTAAACACACCGCTATTAACTTGGACGCGAACTTCAAGCGGCGGTTGACAATACTGCAGAATACCGATCCGGGTGAGTTAATTTCTAGTGTTATTTATATTTAATATCTATTCAAATCAAATCAATCAAAAACTCTTTATTTACTTAAGGACAATAAATGTACACTTAGAAAAGGTCAAATTATAAAACTAAACACTGACACGGAAGTAAAGTGATATTTTTTATTTCTGTCGCTTCGGTATGTAGACTAAGATGCGACGAAGAAACCTTTAGCCTCTTAGGTGTTATTTTTCGAGTTGATCTGTTATTATTGATTTCTAAGTACTTTTAAACAAGTTAATGACCCATTTTCTCCGCTACTGGACAAAAGCCACCCCCGCCCTTTGATAAATCCTCTAGTTCGTCCTAGTCTACTATTTCGTCCTAGTATCTCGCCAATTCGGCTTTGCGGAAAATTCGACTAAAACAATTCGAATAAAAAACAATTGGACTAAAAACATTTCGAGTAGTAATAATTCGACTAACAAAAACAACAATTCGTTTCAACCACTAAAAAAAATTGTGTCAACATAATGGCTCTGGGTGTAATTATAAGTACCTGTAGGCGTCATACAAATGGCCAGCAAATGAGTGGGACGCCCCGCTGGATATCCCTTAGGTTATTTCTATCCCATGGAAGCTAATGAATGGGATAAAAAGTAGCCTATGTTTTATTGCAGGCCTAGAACCTGTATATGATTTCAGCCCAATCCGTTCAATAGTTTTGCTGAGAGGAAGTAACAAATACAAACATCCATCTAAATATTCAAACTTTCGCATTTATAATATTTTGTTCTAACAGACATGATACCTCGCATATCGTCTGCTGCCGGCAGTCGCATATCAAACCGCCGAGCGACGCTGCGAGCTATAAAGAACAGGAGGGAATCCGTCAAAATTGCAGAGAAACGAAGATCGCAACTACAGGCGCGTGACTCTACTAATGGCCTTTACTATGATCTACCTAATCCATCGGTGAGACACTAGAAAATTGTAATAAAATTTATTCACAAAGAAAATTACAATCAAATAATAGAAATAAATTAGAACTAGTATTTACAATTTAAACAATTGAACTGCAGACTGCTGCAATCAATCTACAGGTAGCTCAACTGATCCATATCAATACCAATCGGAAGCGTCCCCAAGACGCTGCATTGCCCCGCTGTATGGCAATGCTGATGCGCTGCGCCAGATACTTATCAGCTCTCGGGTCAGGCGTCGCTTCGATCAGACGCTCAATTTTTTAAAAACCCGATAGTAAAGCAAATGTATAGGCTCTGTCGAGACCTGCATATTTACGCCTCTTGAGATCCTCGACCAAATCTGCCGCCGCGCCTGCCCTCACGGATGTCCTCGGATGATGGGAAGGCGCAAGTATGTCGGCGCATGTAGCGTCCCACACAATGGGCCTCCCCAACTCCCATGGGACTAGTGTCATACCGTCGGACACACTAGAGTAAAACAATATAGTTAATAACTTAGTATTTTTTATTAACAAACTTACCCCAAGAAATCTCTGTGGAAACATTAAGCTACATTAAAGTTTAAATAACTTAATAAGTTTAGCTTCAACTGCATAAAAATAGTAGTGAAAATCAGACATTTTCCAATGTAGGAAGATGAAGAAAATAATGCTGATTGTTCAAACGAAGCAAAAGATAAAACATTGAGGAGCAGATTCTGGTATTCTGTTTAACGACTAAAACAGCTCGTTGCCTGGCTCCATATTACGTTAAACAGTTTTTTTGTTTTCCTTTTTGGAAGAAATCAAATCTTTTTCCAGCTACTTTTGTTCATAATAATAAAGGAAAGCATAGCCCTATAATATTAGTACTGTAATATCAGCCATAAAAATACTTGACTAAAGTTTTTCTAAGAAGTTATTGACATAGCTCAAAGAATTAGCAAGTGGCGGCAAGTGGGCCGGCCATATATCGCGAAGAACTGACAACCGCTGGGGTAAACGTGTTCTTGAGTCGAGACCACGACTCGGCAAACGTAGTGTAGGACTCCCTCCGGCCAGGTAGGATGACAATCTGCGAAAGATGCAGTCTTTCGCAGATTGTCATCCCACCTGGCAGATGCTGGATGCGGCAAGCTGAAGGCAGGGAGCTATGGCGCTCATTAGGGGAGGCCTGATGATGATGATAATGAAGTTTTTCTTCAACAGCTGAACGAAATGACCGGCCGACCATCAACAGCAGGCGCCTTCTTGATCAAAGGCTACGAGCCAGCTTTCGACAGCGACGAAGACGAGCAACTACCTCGAACCAGCACTGTTCGATTTAGGGAGCACTACGCATAGTGTGCCTTCAAGTATGTTCTGCATGGAGCTTTATATCCTATAGTGTAGTGTTTGCTTAGGCCTTCAAGTATTATGCTGCATGTAATTTTTGATTCTACTGTTGTGTATATTATCAGCGATTTTAGTATGAATAAACTTTTTTATTTATTTTAATTTTGAGTGTTGGGCAAATGCCGCCTTACTTATATCCTAGCTAGATAGATCTAGCACTGTTCGATTCAGGAAGCACTACGCTTAGTGGGTCTTCAAGTATGTGTTGCATGGACTTTTAATTCTATTGTAGTGTAGATCATATTCTCTGTTATTGTATAAAACTAATTTTGATTAATAAACTTTTTATTTATATTTTGCGTTTTTGACTGCTGAGAACATGCTACCTCCTAATCATGCTGCCTTTTCTTTCTTATAATTGCTTTAATCAAAGGATTTTTTAAAAGTCCATTGTACAGTTTATGATACCTATCATAATCTTTATTTTATTGTCCATGAAATTGTTTTTTTTTTATTTCCTTTATGCAGAATAGGGAACTTTCTCTTGGTGGCCACCGAACTCTAACGAAACTAAACTATTTCAGAGGGATTAAAAAAACTTAGGATAGATATCACAAACTGTAGTGTACATTGGATATTTGAAAATTATTGTGTTTAACGTAGTTACCTATAAGTAAAAATAGGTGGCGGCGCTAGTGTGCGGCATTATAAAGTCGAAGATTTCGACAGCGACGAACAGCTGCCTAAAACCAGCACTGCTCAATTCAGGGAGCACTACGCTTAGTGAGTCTTCAAGGCTTCAAGTATGTGCTGCATGGACATCTTATTTAACTGTAGTGTTAAATACGACTTATAAAATATTTTTATATTTATTGTTATTTATCATATGGGTATTTATCGCGTACCTTTTGTTATTATCCCCTACGTTACTACTGGTTTCTACCGCGTTACAGCGATCGTGTTCACGGGGCGACTGAATTTAGAGAATTGGTTTTTGAGATAGGCAAAAATACTAATTTGACCTAATTACTTTTTACATATACTATTTATATTTCTTTGTCAGCTTGATAATGAAAAAAAAACCACTGATCTACTTACCATGTATTACACCTACCCCTAAAACACCAGAGCATATCAAATCTGAATCCGAACCAATTCTACGAAGCGGGCAAAAAGTTCGTGCTTTAGTGAGTCAGTGGTGAGGGGTCGAGTGTCGATGGTCGGACCTCATACAGTCAGTGCGCGCGCGGCGACCCCACCGAACG
Source organism: Eupithecia subumbrata (assembly GCA_949316285.1). Taxonomy (NCBI): domain Eukaryota; kingdom Metazoa; phylum Arthropoda; class Insecta; order Lepidoptera; family Geometridae; genus Eupithecia; species Eupithecia subumbrata. The sequence goes on from OX438647.1 coordinate 16,244,617, forward strand.
CAAGCGCACCATGCGCCTTCAAACAAACCCGCGAGTGTTACACACGCAAAACATTGTGAAGTGATACCCAAAACAGGATTTTTAACCCTACACACCAAAACAGTAAGTACACTTTTCTCTAACTAACCTCTTCTGTTAGAGACGCGATCAGCTGTGATTGGCTTGCATAATACTCGTATGTAACTTTTAATTGTACGGATTAGTCAACTCTTGAAAGTCTGACTTTTAAGATAATCTCATGACAACAATCAAATTTTTGTAATGAGGAAGACAGCTGAATTAAGATAGGCAATTCGAAATCGCTTAAATTTATTGAAGGTGATTAATTTCTTATTAGAAATACGAAAATGTTAAATCTTAAGAATGTTGTTCAACTTTTACGCTCTGTAGTTTTGAGTTATGTACGAGATTGACGAAATGTTGCAACAGTTTCTCTTTCGAAAGTTTCGTAACGAAAATGTAAAGTAGCTGCTAAGTGCCATAAGTCAAGTTTTAATTAGAATATATTTCTTATACTATGCGATTTTTATAGCAAAAGTGAATGTAGGCGGTGTCTATGATGTCTACTTGATACTTAATGGGAAACAAAGGCTACAGTCATATCCTCACCTTCAACCTTAGAACCGGAAACATATGATTCGATTTTATTCATAAAACATGATCTGAAATTCGTATAAAACGTTTAATTGAGGAAACAAAAGAAACCCTAAATTTTAACAGCGTTTCGTCATATCTAAAGGTTATCTTTTATACTCGCAGAGATACTCCGACGATAGGGAAAGTTAATTGTTCTAGCAATTTAGAAAAGCGACAGGTGGGTATTTTTGGAGACATCAGTTTATTGTTTGTAAAAACATCAATAATAAATTATTGTTGAATTTTTCACGCATTTCCGATACTATGCTAATGGAATCATTGCACAGTAGTACCTATCTAATGTGCTTCTTTGGAAGAAAATTGTTAATTTTTCCATCGATTATCATCATATTATGTATGTGACGACCTCCGTGGCGCAGCGGGCGAAGGTCCGCCTGCGACGCAGGAGGTTGCGGGTTCGATTCCCGCCTCGGAACAAATTTGTGTACGATCTGCAGAAATTTGTTCCGTTGGTCTGGGTGTTTTCTATGTATAATAAAAAATATCTATCTATGTAGTGTATTGTATTAAGTATATCAGTTATCTAGTACCCATAACACAAGCTCTGCTTAGCTTGGGGCTAGATAATGCTGTGTGAATTGTCCAGCATTATTATTATTATATTATTATTATTATTATTATTATTATGTCTACCGTATCTTTTTGTGTAACTTAACGTACATGTCTTTTTGATGTTATGTTTCTTTTTGATTATAGACATCATGAAATAGCTTTTACTTTGCAATTGTAGGTGTGTGGTAAAATCCTCACCCACCTAAGTCAGCATCTCTGATTGATTAACACCTTAGCGTGCATACAAATTAATTAGAAACGCATGGAGGTTTGGTTTCATAGGTCAGCTACCTGGCACACAAGATTGAAAGTGTGACAAATATAGGTACGTTTTATAGCGTTAACAAGAAAGCCAAAACACTTTACAGAATAATGTATGAATTAAAATGATTGATAATGGAGTCAATTCAGATGTCGCAAAAACTAAACAAAAATAATTCGAAAAATAATGCCCTCCCTTTTATAACGATCGAAATAAAAAAATAGCATAATTTTTAATTCTGTCAAATTAGTTTAGTTTTGTTTTGGCGATATTTGAATTGACACCAATGATAACCAAACCACCTGGCAAATGTCGGAAGAGACCCATGTCCAAAAAGTGACATTTACGGGTTGTTGAAGGGGTCAATATTTAGCCACGCTGCGTCGTGTATGTATGTTCCTAACGTAAAGGTATACAATGTCCTTCCTAAGTTGTAGGATTCAGTTACAAAAGAATGCATCGGCCCTGAAGGCCTCGAATGCATCCGGTTCGCTGGAGGGTCGTTCTCACTATTTAAACAAACATTTTGTTATTTCCGCAACAAGCCACTAATTGTCTGTAATCAGTAATTATCTAATTAATAATAATCTTCAGGTTACGCAGTGGTCCGTTGTAGTTACAGTCACGATAAAAGTTGTTGCACAAAGTTTTAACAAAACACTGCAAACATAGATGTTGTTGTGTGGATTGTCCGGCATGTTTTATATATTATTATTATTATATTTATTTATGTTAGCTCTACCGTTTTCGTAAGCTTTATTCATGGGATGTTTAATAGTTACGGAAACTATTCGAACGTGTTATGTAAAACTGTGTTATTTTATGAGGCTACTAAATCCTGTGTCGTTTTATGTACTAATTGTGTAACAAGCACAAAATATGCAAAGAATGTTCTTACAAACTGTCGGCTAAAGACAACGGACCGTAGTCAAGAGTTTGTCGCAACATGCGCTTTGTTACAAATCGCCTAAGCTATGGATTTCACAAGGAAGAACGGAACTAGCGAACTGCTTAAAGTAAGACGGGGATATTTTCTAAAATATGACCTTGAAAATATCCATACCTATACTACCTAATACTCCGTCCACGCATGTATTTTCTTTGACTGAATGAAAGAATTTAATATTTCAAAGACTGTTTCTTTTTAAAAATATTCGATCCTGTCGCCTCGAATAATATCGGGACTAACGAGAGCTTCGACATTTATCGAGCTGACAGATTACGTGTCTATGAAATATTGCATTCTTTAATTCAGTCACTCAGTCTTCAGTCAGAAAATAAACGCGTGGACGGATTATTAGGTACTAAAAGTTTACAAACGACATCGGAAAAGTTGGTTCTAATCAACACCGCTCAAAAAACCTTCTTTCTTATTTTTTGTCGTTATTGGCCGTCTTTGAAAATAACGAAGTTAAATGGGTTATTCTATGGTTACACTTACCCCGTTTTCTGATTACTTGGTAAGGTTTCGGTACAACATCAGCACGCTCGGATGTCGAAAGCTTACTGCACCGCCTGCACTTTCACATTTGTCTGCAAAAAATTATGCAGAGCCGCTTGTGACGTATGAAATATATTGTCTTCTGCCCTTTTCACGTGCACACGGCATATGACCGTGCCGTACCTTGTGTCGCCCGTTTTTATCCAGTATAAAAACGGTTTCGACGCGGCAACCGTCTTTATAGTTGTGTATTGACTTGTATTATACATAAACTCGTTCACATGAACACGAGCGCAACGCGGCATGGCGAGCGCGGGGAATGCGATTTCTATGGGAAATTTTTATTATAAGTATATTTCTTATTCTTACCAATAGTCTTTATACATTTTTCATTCCATTAACCATCGTCTATAAACGATCGACGTGACGTCTTTAGTCTGGGAGTTACCTCGATAATACTGCGATCGCCACCGCCGTCGTCGTCGGACGGCCGTGCGTAAACAGTGTACCTACATGTAAAAGCGCATGCACGCTACGACGGTCGCGCGTGCCGTTTTGACGGCAACCGTATGCATGGAAAGGATCTTAGGTTCGAGTGAAATGAAAATACTTTCATTTGTTTCGTCCGGCTCGATAAAATGTTGGATGACGCGTGCTGTACCGAATCTGTACTGCACGCGTCGTTCATCATTTTATCACGCTTACCGCCTAATCAGGAACTCTCCATAGAAATATAGGCGCTCGGTAAGGCTTCGGTACCGCGTATACCGAGTGCGCTGATGTCGTACCGAAACCTTAAAGAGTACCTAATCAGAAAACGGCCTTACACACACTGCACGCCGAGAAAACAAACGCTGCGGTGCGTAGTTACTTATTACCCTACTATGTGTTTATTGTATGATTATACATTTACACGGCATTAGACCTTGACTGTGCTTTGGCCGGAAGAAAGTGGATTATGATTAGCATATGCCTTGGGTTCCAGTACGTTTAGCATGATTAAGACTTGTAAACAGGGCTTGAAAGCGGTATAGGTATAGGGTTAAGCTACCGGTAAAAAATTACGGTACCGTTTTGATTTAAAGGTAGACCTATACCGGTATACAATAACGGTATTGGTACAGGTATAAAATAACGGTACCATTATTTTAAGGGTACCGGTAGCTACCTGTATTTTTCTGGTACCGTAACGTAATTCATTTCGGTACCGAAAAACGCGTGAGTAAACGACGCTAGTGCTCTGTTTACAGTTCGCTCGATAGGAATGCCACTTGCCTTGTCGAACGAGGTTTCACTCAAACACACTTCTTAATACACAGCTATGACGTCGCGGTCGTTCTTATATTCGTCAATTCGGCTTCTTTCCTTGTAAAAGGGAAGCATGGGGAGAATGCGAAAATATGCTTTTTATTGTTTCTTTTCATTCAGCGTGGAGACTAGATTGTCTACACTAAGTGCCAAATATTAGCGTTATAAGTGCCTTGCATTTGCATTTTTTGCATTACAGCTAAATGCTGAATTTACTCCTTTTGTCTAAGTTTATTAGTTTTAATTAAGTAGTACGTATATTTTTGTTTTGTGTATTTTCTTAATTAAGGCAATAAATGATTTTCTATTCTATTCTATTCTATTCTACTTTAATACGTACTAATAATAATTTTCAAAAATTTTAAGCAGTGCCTTTTTTTGATTTCATGAAGGTCAACGACCTGTATTGCCAAGATATCTGGCATCTGGTTTTCTTATAACTGTTTGGTCCCTGACTGTGACAAGGCATTTTCACACAAGAAAAACATTTTTTTTTCACACAAGAAAAACATTATTTTATACCGGTATACATACTGGTACCGGTATAAATACCGTTATACATACCGGTACCGGTATAAATGCCGGTACATACCGGTACCGGTATAAATACCGGTATACATACTGGTACCGATATAAATACCAGTATACATACTGGTACCGGTATAAGTACCGGTATACATACCGGTACCGGTATAAATACCGGTATACATACCGATATTATTACCACAATACATACCGGTATAAATACCGTGATTATTGCTGGAAAACATATAAATACCGATATCGGTATACATACCGGTACCGGTATAAATACTGGTATACAAACCGGTACCGGTATAAATACCGGTATACATACTGGTACCGGTATAAATACCGGTATACATACCGGTACCGGTATAAATACCGGTATACATACCGATATTATTACCGCAATACATACCGGTATAAATACCGTGATTATTACTGGAAAACATATAAATACTGATATCGGTATACATACCGGTACCGGTATAAATACCGGTATACATACCGGTACCGGTATAAATACCGGTATTACTACCGCAATACATACCAACCGGTATAAATACTGGTTCCGGTATAAATACCGGTATACATACCGGTATTATTTCTGTTCTGGAAAACATAAATAACGATACCGGTATAAATACCGGTATACATACCGGTACCGGTATAAATACCGGTAAACATACCGATATGATTACTGGAAAACATACCGGTATATATATCTATCTATCGGTATATTGATCGGTATTCTATGGATCTGGTGGCAATAAACGAGACATGGCTCACTTCCAGCAATGATAAAAGAGCACCTATAATACCTAATTATCAACTTCGCCATATACCCAGACCATCTTTTATTGCTAGACGAGGTGGTGGAGTTGGTTTTTATGTTAGGAAAGGAGTAGCCGTACGTACTTTGGCTCATCCAGTTGATCCGCTGCATGCCTCTGTAGAGCAAATGTGGGTAGCATTGTCGGTAAAGGGGAAGAAACTAGTCGTAGGAACTGCCTATCGGCCGCCCCGTTTAAACACTGACTTGTTTTTTGATGCACTCACTGACTCCATTAATTCGTTTCCTAGATCTGACCATTTAGTTTTGCTCGGGGATTTTAATATTAATGATAACTGCAAACTGTACAAATTTCAAACATTCTTAGAATGCCTAGGGCTTTCGCAATTGGTTACCATGCCTACTCATTTCACGGATACCTCGGAGTCACTCATTGATGTAGTATGTTCTAACTTGCCGGTGAAAAGTATAACAGATGACTCTGTTGGGCGTTTGAATGGCCATCACCTAATAGTGTGTGAATTCAAAATTAAGCGCGATAAAATATCTCCTAGATTTTTTACTTTTAGGCCTCTTAAAGATATTGTTTTTGACATATTTAATAATGATTTGGTCGCAATGCAATGGAAGCCAATTGGTTCACTTAACCATGTAAATGATATGGTAGAGCAGTTTAACAGTAGTGTACTCTCTCTATTCGACCTTCACGCGCCTCTCAAAACAATAGTCTTCAGGGACCGGGGTTACCCGTGGATTACATTTACGGTGAAGGAGATGATGAAGCTCAGGGACGAAGCACTCCGCGCATTTCGTAGTACTAAACTAGAGTCAAAAAAATCTTACTATAAAGATCTTAAATCCGAGGTTAATCGTGCTTTACACTTTGAGAAAGTTGCCTATTTTAATCAATATATTAATGATAAAATCAAAGAGCCTAAGACGTTATGGAAAAACTTAAAAACATCAATTTTGCCCCCAAAATCTAATGAACTGCCGCCCCATTTTAATGACCCTAATTTAATAAATACCCATTTTCTGAATGTTCCCGGTTCTGCACGTACTGATATATCTATGCTAACCTTTTTTGAGTTTCATAGGTACGGAGAAGCTTCATTTAACCTAAATACCGTTAGCTGTGATCAGATAATGAAAATTATATCTACGCTTAAATCTAACGCGGAAGGCACGGACAAAATAAACCTTAAGATGTTACTTCTGACTCTCCCGGTAACTCTTGGATTAATAACATCCATCGTAAACACGTCTATTACAACGTCAACTTTTCCTGACTCCTGGAAAATTGCTTCTGTCTTGCCGCTGCCTAAAATCTCAGTACCAATCGTCCTCAAAGACCTTCGTCCTATAAGCATACTACCATGTATTTCAAAAATACTCGAAAAGTTAGTATGTAATCAGCTCACCGAGTATCTTGAAATAAACAAGTTATTGCCAGAGGTTCAGTCTGGCTTCAGGAAGGGACGTAGCACCACCACTGCCCTATTAGATGTTACTGACAACATTCTCAGTGCTCAAGATGATGGATTGATAACCTTGCTGGTTCTCCTTGATTTCTCTCGAGCCTTTGATTGTTTAAATTTTAATTACACTGCTACTGTCTAAACTGAGCTATTACGGCCTAAGCACTGGCGCTGTCAAATGGTTTAGTAGTTATCTGAGTAGACGCGGTCAGTATGTTAAACTACCTAAGACGGATGGAACTTACAGTGTCTCTGATGAGGTAGCCGTCGAGCGAGGCGTACCCCAAGGGTCAATTTTAGGCCCTTAACTTTTTATCATCTACTCTGCGGACATTTGTCATCACATAGAGCACTGTAGGTATCACCTATACGCTGATGACGTCCAATTATACATCTCTTTTAGACCAGAGGATGCAGTTGCAGCTATTTGTAAGCTAAATAAGGACCTGGATAAGATTGCTAAGTGGGCGGACCGAAATAGTCTGGTACTGAATCCGTTAAAATCTAAATATTTGGCTATTGGTACCAAACACAAACTTACTAACTTCAATCCGCCTCTGGACATCTTACTGCTGGGAGAGCCTGTGGAGCGTGTATATGAGGCACGCAATTTGGGCCTCATGTTTGACTCTAACTTAAGATTTGAGAAACATATTATCGAATCCGTTAAATCTTGTTTTTATAAGCTCAAAGTACTGTATAATATTAGATCATACTTAAGTGAGGAACTACGAGTTCAGCTGGTAGAATCCCTAATACTCTCCAGACTCAATTACGCGGACACGGTTACGGGGCCTCGACTGCTGGGCCGCACGCAGCGACTCATTCAGAGGGTACAAAACGCGTGCGCTCGCTTTTGTTTTAATATTCCCCCCCGGACTCACGTCACACCTTTTCTTAATCGGAACTCTACCTTAAGAATGAAAGCGCGCCTAAAGCTCCACTTTGCTTGCCTACTTTTTGGCGTTATCAAGTACTGTTCACCTGGGTACCTCTACAATAAACTCGTTTGGATGTCTAGAACGAGATCCCTGCGAAAATGCTCCAAACAGCTGTCGACACACCTTCATCACTCGGCAGCTTTTAGAGGCAGTTTCCGGTACGCTGCGGCTAAGTGCTGGAACAACATCCCACCACCTATACGGGATCTTCAGTGTTTTCAAAATTTCAGGAACAAACTGAAAACGTTTATATTGGAACACCAGAAAAGTACTGAAGATCTCCGTAATGAAGTCTCTTTTCTTTAGTGTCCATAGTTAGTAAGCTCTACCCGAACCTCTTGCTGCCTCTTTACATAGGTTTCCTATCCCGCTAGCTGTATCTGTGTTTTCGTTGTTAATTTTATTTTTATTACTATTTTGTAGTTGTATTTTTTTGTTTTATATCTTCTTGTTGCATTGAAAAGCAAAACTGTAGGTAATATTGTTCATTTTATTATTATATTTTTGTTGTTGTTGAATTAAAAAATAAAGCTGTACCTACCTCACCGCTCCTCTACTTTATAAAATAGGATTAGAATCTCTTTTGTTTGCTCGTAATAAATTATCAGTCTATCGTAGGTATTATCAGTTTTTTCCAATCTGTTGATGGCTTTCCTGTTTTTTAATATTATGTCTTGTCTCGTACGTGACGCCCGCAGCATGGTTCCGACGGAAGACCAGCGTTGTGGTAGCCGACGGCTATCACAACATATGCTGAGTCGGACGCCATTTTGTAGCTTTAAGTTTCATTAATGTAAGTCAAAATAGTGTGTAATTGTTTTAAGTTCTTAATTTACAAGTTCAATTTATAAGTTCGAATATGTGGTATTAGTTAGTAGTAATTATATCTGTATTATACTAAATACGTTTCTACTACAAAATACTGTACCTATCTTAGCTACAAATAAAGATGTTCTTATTCTTATTCTTATTCTATCTATAGCTGTCTGGTCCCTGACTGTGACAAGGCATTTTCACACAAGAAAAACATTTTTTTTCACACATGAAAAACATTATTTTATACCGGTATACATACTGGTACCGGTATAAATACCGGTATACATACCGGTGGCGGTATAAATACCGATATACATACTGGTACCGATATAAATACCAGTATAAATACTGGTACCGGTATAAATACCGGTATACATACCGGTATTATTACCGCAATATGTACCGGTATAAATACCGGTATTATTACTGGAAAACTTATAAATATCGATATCGGTATACATACCGGTATACATACCGGTACCGGTATAAATACCGGTATACATACTGTTACCGGTATAAATACCAGTAAACATACTGGTACCGGTATAAATACCGGTATACATACCGGTACATTACCGCAATACATACCGGTGTAAATACCGGTACTTATAAAACATACGGTATACATACCGGCAACGGTATAAATACCGGTATACATACCGGTATTATTACCGCAATACGTACCGGTATAAATACCGGTATTATTACTGGAAAACTTATAAATATCGATATCGGTATACATACCGGTACCGGTATAAATACCGGTATACATACTGTTACCGGTATAAATACCAGTAAACATACTGGTACCGGTATAAATACCGGTATACATACCGGTACATTACCGCAATACATACCGGTGTAAATACCGGTACTTATAAAACATACGGTATACATACCGGCAACGGTATAAATACCGGTATACATACCGGTACCGGTATACATACCGCTATTTATACTGGTACCGGTATGTATACCGGTATTTATACGGGTACCGGTATTTATACCAGTATGTATTGCGGTATTAACACGGGTATGTATACCGGTATTTACACCGGTATGTATTGCGATAAGAATACCGGTATTTATAAAACATACCGGTAATACCGGTATTATAACTGGAAAGCATACCGGTATAAATACTGGTATACATACCGGTACCGGTATAAAACATACGGTATACATACCGGCACCGGTATGTATTCCAGTATTTATACCGATACCGATATGTGTACCGGTACTTATACCGGTACCGGTATGTATACCGGTATTTATACCGGTATGATTTTCAGTAATAATACCGGTATTTATACCGTTATTTATACCGGTATGTTTTATAAATACCGGTATTATTATCGCAATACATACCGGTGTAAATACCGGTATACATACCGGTATTATTACTGCAATACATACCGGTATAAATACCGGTATATATACCGGTACCCGTATAAATACCGATATACATACCGGTACCAGTATAAATAGCGGTATGTTACCGGTACCGGTATGTATTCCGGTATTTATACCGGTACCGATATGTATACCGGTATTTGTACCGGTGCCGGTATGTATACCGGTATTCATACCATTATGGCAATACATACTCCCATAAATCAGTTCACATGGGATAAAAATCACCTTTGAACGTTTCCATAGAAACAACGCGTGCAAAGCCGCGGGCATAAACTAGTAGTAAATAAACGCAGCCCGCCGCCGCCGGGCGTGGCCAGTGCGCGGTGTGGCCCCGTGCGTGCAACGCAGTGAGGGATGTGGATATTTCGACCACGGCGGCCAGTCTCATCGACCAAGATGCGCAGGACATATTATAGTGCACAAGTGTGTGCGCAAACATAGGTGCACTCTCTATGCCCTCACTCTCATAATCCGATAGGACGGCAGACCGACACGGCCGGGGAGAGGTCAAGCGATAGACCAACGGCTTAAGCCGTCTAACACCGCCAACTTGCTAGAAAAGACCCAATAATACAAATCTTGGCCCGACCCGGGATTTGAACACGGGACCTCATTTTCAGCGGTTGAACAAGCGACCACTAGACCAACGAGGCAGTCGGATAAAAGTAAATGTCCTGCCACAGAAATAATAGATACCTACATTTACTCTAAGTTGATTCCAAAATGTTTAAAAATAAATGTCCATCCGTGCGAAGCCGGGTCGGGCCGCTAGTTATTAAATATAATTGCAACTTGGCTCAGCTAAGCAAACGGTTATACGAAATAAAACTTCGAAACGCACGAGTCACACGACTATCCGGTCTCACTCGCTCGACTAGAACGGAACTGGCTCGATAGAATCTGCAGCTGAGCTGAGAGCTATTTATAGTTTTCTCATTTCGGTACTCTTATTTTAAAATTACGCTACTGCTAAAAATAAAGCTATCGCTATTTTTCGGTATCGGAACATAACGGTACCGTTATATAAGGATATCGTAATATAAAGGTATGACGTCATACCGTTAACCTTTTCATACCGGTATTTTCCGGTTATTCAAGCCCTGCTTGTAAAGGGGTTGATGTGTGACGAATACCTTGAGATAATCACTTAAATCTACTAAAGCCTTGAGTTGGTTCTTGAATTTGATATTTCAACGGATGTTGGGCAGTTTCATGTTCCTACAGACCTACAAGTGCATCGTTCGTGTATAAATAAATAAATAATAATACTAGACAATTAACACAGCGTTATCTAGCCCCAAGCTAAGATACTGTTTATGAGCAAATAAATTCAATCACCATTTCAATTTTCTTTGTTTGTAAAGTTTCATTAATCTAATCCGCTTAAAAAAAAGTTGAGTATCGCCTCTATAATTTGGTAGTTGACCTTCAAATTCCTATCTCTTCGAAGGTCATTAATTAAATAGCCAAGCAGTCACACTTTCATTAATAATGACATCTGACCATGAACGCGATTAGAATGAGTTTAAATTGCAGGAGAACATGTAATGCGAAAAAACGGCGCCCGCGCATTTCGCTCTACTAAAAGATTTCAACGCGCTCGCAATGCTCTGGTTTTCTGCGCTTGCGTTCGTTTTGCTACCAACCTGTGTATTTTATTTTATACCTACATTGTTCTTTCATCAACACTCCAGCAATAATTCATACAAAATACTATTGCTGAAATATGCACAAAACTGAATTTTTAATTTCTCATTGTTTTGTGAAATCAAGTTCAATTCGCGAGTTAGCGCTTGGATTGCGCTAATAAGACCCACTTTCTCTTTTTTGTTTGTCTCGGACTTGTCTCTCATGATGTCTAAGCCGATAAATTCTTGCAGTTTCATGCATATTTCTCAGAATTTGTGTGCAAAATCTTTTATGTAACGAATTGCCTAATAATTAAGAATAAACATCATCACTACCCACATCACACCTTTACCAGTCACCTGCTACAAATAGATCTCCCCAAAAGTCTCTGATTGGCTCTCATAATCAGGGAATGAATATCATCATAATCAGCCTATATTAGTCCACTGCTGGACGAAGTGGGGATGAACATAACTTTGGTAAATTTTTCTATCTCTAACCACCTTACTTATAATCCTCTATTAACTTTTTTAGCAAAATATAGGTCAGCAAGAATTTTTTCTCACTCCGGCATGTCAACATAAGACAACAAACAACAAAATTTTTAAGTAATAAGATAAATATCGATCAATAAATATCAACATAGTTTAAAAAAAAATTAAACCTACCTACTTCAAATCCCGGTAAATAGTATTCATCTATGTCTCGGACGAACGAAATCACCTCTCAATCTCTTACTTCCCCTGATCGAAGATCTATGTTCACGTGCAAAAAAGGGAGTAAACGAATCATCAAAATTTATTTTCAATAAGAGCAGATATCACCAAAACTGCTGTAGCTAGTCGTAATACTAAAATATTATGTTGGTTTTTTAATGTCACGGGATGAATTACTAATCCCTCGGAAATGAATTTTCTAATTCTTAAGAATCAGCAAAATCGCTGAACTATTGGCGGAGATATTAAGTAACATACATGAATAAATAAATAAAATAAATACAGACGATTGAGAACCTCCTCTGTTTTTAAAGTCGGTTAAAAAGTGAAAAACAAACGACAAAACAATTCTCGGCACAATATGGTTCTAAGTGCATGAGCACTCGAGGTCGGAGGCATTCGTAGCGCAACGTTGATCCGCCCATCGACATTACTGCGAGTACGAGCTCAGTGTAATGTAATGTACTATGAATAAGATGTATGTGGCAGTGTAAAATGATCCGGGATCTCGGGGTATTTGGTATTGTGTAACATGTGTAATTTATACCTTTGAGCTATGCCGCGGCATAACATGTCTTTACATGTCTTCACGCTCGCATTTTAAACGGAAGACTCGATCGAAATAAATCTCAGTTCAGTTTCAGTTCAGTATGTCATCGTCATCGGCCTATACTGTTCCACTGCTGGAGGAAGGCATCTCCCATACGCGTCTTATTGGCTTTTATGATATGGCGGGTAAATCCCATAATCGCCAAGCTGGGCACGCGGGTTGGGGGTCGTTTGTCATATGATCGGAAAATCACAAACCTTGCTCCCATATTTTTTATCGCATAATTCGATTTTTAAACAAGTCCACCGTGCGTAGTGGCATTAATTAACGGATTATGTCCAGCAAAAAGGTTAATCTATGACATTTTATGGATCTGGTCGCTTGCTGCTAAACAAGGTACCAACTTAACTGTTTAAGCATCAGATTGCCCGAGTGGTAAACATAGTAACATTGATCTTATGGAATCGACCTATACCTGGGAAAAAATTCTTAACCAAGCGGTTTTTCTAGTCAATCTAGGCTTAGATCTCAGTACCTACTCACGTGATCCCCGTGTTAAAATACTAGAATAACATAAAATTTGTTTTATTTCTTCGATTCCTAATCAAAAAGAACGAAAGCGAAAAAAATCGGAAAAAAAAATCATGAAAGTGCACTGTTTTGCACTAAATGTGGTCGAGATCTCAGGAATCCTGCGGTCTATAAATAAAAAAATAATAAATAAATAATGCTGGACAATTCACACAGCATTATCTAGCCCCAAGCTAAGCAGAGCTTGTGTTATGGGTACTAGATAACTGATATACATAATACAATACACTACATAGATAGATATTTTTTTATTATACATAGAAAACACCCAGACCTACGGAACAAATTTTTGCAGATCGTACACAAATTTGTTCCGAGGCGGGATTCGAACCCGCAACCTCCTGCGTCGCAGGCGGACCTTCGCCCGCTGCGCCACGGAGGTCGTCTATAGAAAATATTTTTGTGTTGATTCGTAAGTTATTACTAATTCTTTGGTTCCTTTTACTTTACAGTTTCTTCATAAGTTGTGTAGTTTTCTAGTAAATACACAAAACATCATTTTTGCGCTTACGCTGTTCCGAAAACGTATGCTCTGTCCCGCTCCTATGAACGCGAAATCCTATGCCTATCCTTTTCACAAAATGGCGCGCAATGCGCCCTCTTAATAATTTTTTATTAGTTACGCGATGTTACAAATTCTAAAATATTCCAACAAGTACCAACAGATTATGATAAAAATCATCAAAATTTCTAAAACTTTTGATTCTTTACCTATTGCGCAAATATGTAGACCTAATGTTGAGAAAAACTCTTCAGGGTTTATCTAAACTAAACCTAACTTTATTTTCGTTCTTATACCGACTCGAATACTTTCAATGCCTTTGCTTTGAAACTTGCATTATTGGAAATACATACATACATACATATTTTTCTTGTAATGTAGCAAACCCCGAGACTTAAAATTATCTTGCCAGCACTATGTCTACGCTCGGGCGAGTTTCTGGCACGCTATTTGTTACATTTGTACATTACGTCTTTTTGATTTATCGATTCACTGTAAATGTATTATCGAATGATTTAAATCATTTATTCAAAGATTCGCGGTGAAAATGCACATATAAATTATTTATGACCAATATTTCAGGTTACTTCCTTGAAGCCCTGAAGTAGGTGTCAAAATAATTTATTAACCATACCACAGATATAATAATACCATACTATACCATACATACAGGATGTAAGAACAGCAACTGAGTTAAAGCTTTGAAAAATCCAAGACATTAAATTTCCAAATATATTCTATAGACCCATCAAAAACACTCGATTTAATATACTACGACCAAATTGATCAAAATGTATGTCTTCGGCATTAGAATCACATTAGGAGCGACAAGTGTCCGTTGATTTACAACATGGAACACCCATTGCTAGATAGCAGTCGTTTGAAATACCTAGGTTATTTTGTTGTTGAAGACGTACCTACCTATTACCTTGGATGAATCCACATAATTATTATCCTGCCGAAAAGGCTGAAAGGACTTTCAGCCTTGCAGTGAAAAACGCAGGGACAAGAAATTAAAAGAACAAAGCATGAACTATGAAGGCGCGCGTTGAAGTCTTTTGTATGAAATAAATTGCATACCTCTACAATACACGACAAACTGATGTATTTGTTCCTTGTCGCAAACAAATCAAATAGGTACTTATTTCAATTCGAATTCGTAGTAGGATCTAAAATCTTAGGAGTGCGCAAAATGTTGTACAAGGCAATGGGTAATCAAAGTCGTTATTCCAATGTTCTGATGCTAATGCCTTAGTACTTTGTATCGCAGCGGATACTAAGTAAAACTATCAATACATTGCGCAGACGGGAAGGGGGGTGCTGTAGGAAGGGGGGGGGGGGGGAAGTCAGCTGGCGGCCGTCAGCAGTGAAAGTAAGCCTGCGAGGCCCTCGAGTCCGGCCCCACTTGAGGTTGATACTTATTGAACTGTTAATAGTATTAACGATAGATATGGTTATGAAACTTTGATTGGCAGATAAACACTTCGAGATGGATTTTATGAAACACGAGTTTGTTCTTTATCACATGAAATTGATGAAGACATCGGCAGTATTTTGGAATTTGGAGTTTTAGTAAGCTCTTATGGCAAAACATTTTTTTAATTAGAAATTAATAAGCACCGGAATTGGACCTCGATCTTTCGATTTTCAGATTTCAGATTTTATTTATTCACCATCTTATAACAATTTGTGCTATATTAGGTAAGTCTAAGAAAAGTCATTTACAGTTTTAAATAAATACCCATCTAAGTACATTTTATGAACTCTGTATTATATACTCTATACCTATACTTAATAATTAAATTACTATATTCTAGATTGATTAATAATAATAAAAATAATAAATCACAAAACAATTCCATAAATGTAACACAAATCTGTAACTATCTCCAATTCATTCAGTTTTTCTCATTTATAGTTTATCGTTATCCAAAAATGAGGATTCCTGTATGGTGCTATTAAGAAATTCCTTGAGGCTATAAAATGCATGTGTTTCAAAATAACATTTAATTTTTTGTTTAAATATAATGAAATCGTCTAGGCTGGTAATTTTTGTGGGAAGCTTGTTATACATTTGTAATTTTAGATACTCCCCTTGTTTTTTAACTTTTTGTAGTCTTATTTGTGGTATGTATAGTTTGTCAATATTTCTTTATTCAAGTAGTCAATAAGTCAATATTTATTTAAATCTTCGAGTTTTCAGAATGCTTGACGATAATGAAAAAAATCTACGAATTAAGCTAAGAACTGGGATATAGTTGGGAGAGCTGCAAGCTAATAGGGATTAGTCCCGAAATTTCTGGCTGATTTAAGAACCGGGAAATCCAAAATCATTTCCCGGGAAATTTCGGGAATTTCGGGAAAAATATTTTAACTTTTATAGCATTACCGAAATAACGCAACTCAGCGTATTTCACTTCCTCTTATAGCATTTCACATTATCAGGTACCTAACCTACGCGGTATTAGGCAGGGTTGACATGATTTGTATCACTTGATATAAATCAATTGTTATTTTCCCTGCAATGAAAACAGAGAGCAGTCAAAAATGTATGAGACTGCCCAAAATTGAGCTTCCGTGTACACATGCACAATGTACCTGGTTTATTGGTTGAGGATTCAGGAAATTTTCCGAAATTAATAATTCCATAAAGTTCAAATAATGCGAGTTGTCGAAAAGAAATGCTTAGCCAACGTATTTGCGGCAAGTCATTTGGAAACGTTTAAAATTTATTTTTGGAAACGTGTGCAATAAATAATTTTAGGGGTGGTTTTGTAAAAATAAGAAATACGTAATTCATTATATACTTCATAGTTTATTTATACCGAGTTTTGAGTGAATCTAACCAAAGAATAATATTATCCAAATAAACTTAACCACCCTTTTTGAACACCTGAGATTATTTTTTGCATATGAGATTAGCCTATGTGTTATTTCAGAACTTAAACTATCTACACACCAAATTTCAACCAAGTCGGTTAACTAGTTACTGAGATACGTGGTAACAAACATTTACACAAACTCATGCATTTATAATATTAGTAGGAAGTGTGATAAACGGACTTAGACACCGAAAAAAAAAACTTGAACCAAACATGTAAGACAGAAATGAAAATGTTTCAATCTTGGTGTCTTTCCTTTCTGCTAGTACTTCGTGTGATTAAACCTTTGAACCTACCTTTCCTACCAACCTATAAAAACCTTTAAACTGGATAGACCAAAGCCATTATGATAGAATAAAATATTAAATTAAATAATTCCGATTTAAATAAAATTAATCGTATTTTCTTTTTTAACCATGATTTTTATCAAACCTGGTATAAGAAATGTTAGTTATTGCTATATTACTTTTGATCTGTAATTAATATAAATTTTTAGGTCCATGTCTATTTTCCCCTCGTTCGACAACAAGCCTTAACAAGGCTTTTCTTGCTATAGAGCCGTGACTGAAGCCAGTTCTACATAGTTGATTGCTGCCATCTTGCTCAGCAAAGTACCTTGCTGAGCAACATGACAGCAATACTCCATGAAGCTGGACTTGAGCTTGGCAAAGAGAAAGTACCAGAGTCAAGTGCATTGCTGCAATTTATTATCCTCTTTGTGCATGTTATTCTGATCGGCTCTGACTTCTGAACCTGTAAAGCGCGAAGATATCGCCTGCGAGGGTATTATTAGGTAAAAACACCAGATATCAGCATCTGGTATCAGGTAGAGAATTCAAATGTATTCGTACACTTCTTCGAACACAACCAATCGACCGTTTACAGCTGACAGAAATGATAAATGCATATGAGGAAGAGACCTCTGAAGTACCCCGACGACGTTGATCGCCAATTGATTAGACGAACAGTCATCAATGATGACCGACACGAATGGAAGTCACAATCCAATTTAATTTATTTTTATAATACTGTGGGCTAACAAAGAACACTTCGTCCAATTTTATATTTGTCTCTGTTGAGCCTGATCACCGTGGCATATTATTTGGATAGAAGAACATTATATTGTTTATGTGGGTACGTAATAAGGTATTTTTAGATTGATGTTTTCGCTTAGAGGACTCGAAAAACAACGGGAGCTCCTCGGTGTCACTCTTAACAACAACAACTCTGAACTTCTGTACTTTCATTGGATTCAAATGAAGAAACGAATCAAAGATAAAACGGCCGCTGAAACAGAGATCAGGTGATATTTCACACAAGGATAGCTCAAGTCCGGCCTCATGGAGTATCAGCAAAGCACTTTGCAGCGCAACATAACAGCAAATGAATGTGTTATGCTGGGTTCAGTCACGACTCTATAGAACGAAAAGCCTTCAGCCTTATTGTCGAATGAGGGGACAAAAGACATGGACCTAAGAATTTTTTATTCATTTTATTAACATCTCAAAAGAAATACAGCTTTAAGTAACATACCTAATACCGCATAGGTACCTGATATCAGCGAAATGCCTAAAAAGGACGTGAAGTATATTAAATCATCTTATTTCGGTAGTGGTATAACAGTAAATCTTGCCAGCACTATGTCTACGCTCGGGCGAGTTTCTGGCACGCTATTTGTTACATTTGTACATTACGTCTTTTTGATTTATCGATTCACTGTAAATGTATTATCGAATGATTTAAATCATTTATTCAAAGATTCGCGGTGAAAATGCACATATAAATTATTTATGACCAATATTTCAGGTTACTTCCTTGAAGCCCTGAAGTAGGTGTCAAAATAATTTATTAACCATACCACAGATATAATAATACCATACTATACCATACATACAGGATGTAAGAACAGCAACTGAGTTAAAGCTTTGAAAAATCCAAGACATTAAATTTCCAAATATATTCTATAGACCCATCAAAAACACTCGATTTAATATACTACGACCAAATTGATCAAAATGTATGTCTTCGGCATTAGAATCACATTAGGAGCGACAAGTGTCCGTTGATTTACAACATGGAACACCCATTGCTAGATAGCAGTCGTTTGAAATACCTAGGTTATTTTGTTGTTGAAGACGTACCTACCTATTACCTTGGATGAATCCACATAATTATTATCCTGCCGAAAAGGCTGAAAGGACTTTCAGCCTTGCAGTGAAAAACGCAGGGACAAGAAATTAAAAGAACAAAGCATGAACTATGAAGGCGCGCGTTGAAGTCTTTTGTATGAAATAAATTGCATACCTCTACAATACACGACAAACTGATGTATTTGTTCCTTGTCGCAAACAAATCAAATAGGTACTTATTTCAATTCGAATTCGTAGTAGGATCTAAAATCTTAGGAGTGCGCAAAATGTTGTACAAGGCAATGGGTAATCAAAGTCGTTATTCCAATGTTCTGATGCTAATGCCTTAGTACTTTGTATCGCAGCGGATACTAAGTAAAACTATCAATACATTGCGCAGACGGGAAGGGGGGTGCTGTAGGAAGGGGGGGGGGGGGGGAAGTCAGCTGGCGGCCGTCAGCAGTGAAAGTAAGCCTGCGAGGCCCTCGAGTCCGGCCCCACTTGAGGTTGATACTTATTGAACTGTTAATAGTATTAACGATAGATATGGTTATGAAACTTTGATTGGCAGATAAACACTTCGAGATGGATTTTATGAAACACGAGTTTGTTCTTTATCACATGAAATTGATGAAGACATCGGCAGTATTTTGGAATTTGGAGTTTTAGTAAGCTCTTATGGCAAAACATTTTTTTAATTAGAAATTAATAAGCACCGGAATTGGACCTCGATCTTTCGATTTTCAGATTTCAGATTTTATTTATTCACCATCTTATAACAATTTGTGCTATATTAGGTAAGTCTAAGAAAAGTCATTTACAGTTTTAAATAAATACCCATCTAAGTACATTTTATGAACTCTGTATTATATACTCTATACCTATACTTAATAATTAAATTACTATATTCTAGATTGATTAATAATAATAAAAATAATAAATCACAAAACAATTCCATAAATGTAACACAAATCTGTAACTATCTCCAATTCATTCAGTTTTTCTCATTTATAGTTTATCGTTATCCAAAAATGAGGATTCCTGTATGGTGCTATTAAGAAATTCCTTGAGGCTATAAAATGCATGTGTTTCAAAATAACATTTAATTTTTTGTTTAAATATAATGAAATCGTCTAGGCTGGTAATTTTTGTGGGAAGCTTGTTATACATTTGTAATTTTAGATACTCCCCTTGTTTTTTAACTTTTTGTAGTCTTATTTGTGGTATGTATAGTTTGTCAATATTTCTTTATTCAAGTAGTCAATAAGTCAATATTTATTTAAATCTTCGAGTTTTCAGAATGCTTGACGATAATGAAAAAAATCTACGAATTAAGCTAAGAACTGGGATATAGTTGGGAGAGCTGCAAGCTAATAGGGATTAGTCCCGAAATTTCTGGCTGATTTAAGAACCGGGAAATCCAAAATCATTTCCCGGGAAATTTCGGGAATTTCGGGAAAAATATTTTAACTTTTATAGCATTACCGAAATAACGCAACTCAGCGTATTTCACTTCCTCTTATAGCATTTCACATTATCAGGTACCTAACCTACGCGGTATTAGGCAGGGTTGACATGATTTGTATCACTTGATATAAATCAATTGTTATTTTCCCTGCAATGAAAACAGAGAGCAGTCAAAAATGTATGAGACTGCCCAAAATTGAGCTTCCGTGTACACATGCACAATGTACCTGGTTTATTGGTTGAGGATTCAGGAAATTTTCCGAAATTAATAATTCCATAAAGTTCAAATAATGCGAGTTGTCGAAAAGAAATGCTTAGCCAACGTATTTGCGGCAAGTCATTTGGAAACGTTTAAAATTTATTTTTGGAAACGTGTGCAATAAATAATTTTAGGGGTGGTTTTGTAAAAATAAGAAATACGTAATTCATTATATACTTCATAGTTTATTTATACCGAGTTTTGAGTGAATCTAACCAAAGAATAATATTATCCAAATAAACTTAACCACCCTTTTTGAACACCTGAGATTATTTTTTGCATATGAGATTAGCCTATGTGTTATTTCAGAACTTAAACTATCTACACACCAAATTTCAACCAAGTCGGTTAACTAGTTACTGAGATACGTGGTAACAAACATTTACACAAACTCATGCATTTATAATATTAGTAGGAAGTGTGATAAACGGACTTAGACACCGAAAAAAAAAACTTGAACCAAACATGTAAGACAGAAATGAAAATGTTTCAATCTTGGTGTCTTTCCTTTCTGCTAGTACTTCGTGTGATTAAACCTTTGAACCTACCTTTCCTACCAACCTATAAAAACCTTTAAACTGGATAGACCAAAGCCATTATGATAGAATAAAATATTAAATTAAATAATTCCGATTTAAATAAAATTAATCGTATTTTCTTTTTTAACCATGATTTTTATCAAACCTGGTATAAGAAATGTTAGTTATTGCTATATTACTTTTGATCTGTAATTAATATAAATTTTTAGGTCCATGTCTATTTTCCCCTCGTTCGACAACAAGCCTTAACAAGGCTTTTCTTGCTATAGAGCCGTGACTGAAGCCAGTTCTACATAGTTGATTGCTGCCATCTTGCTCAGCAAAGTACCTTGCTGAGCAACATGACAGCAATACTCCATGAAGCTGGACTTGAGCTTGGCAAAGAGAAAGTACCAGAGTCAAGTGCATTGCTGCAATTTATTATCCTCTTTGTGCATGTTATTCTGATCGGCTCTGACTTCTGAACCTGTAAAGCGCGAAGATATCGCCTGCGAGGGTATTATTAGGTAAAAACACCAGATATCAGCATCTGGTATCAGGTAGAGAATTCAAATGTATTCGTACACTTCTTCGAACACAACCAATCGACCGTTTACAGCTGACAGAAATGATAAATGCATATGAGGAAGAGACCTCTGAAGTACCCCGACGACGTTGATCGCCAATTGATTAGACGAACAGTCATCAATGATGACCGACACGAATGGAAGTCACAATCCAATTTAATTTATTTTTATAATACTGTGGGCTAACAAAGAACACTTCGTCCAATTTTATATTTGTCTCTGTTGAGCCTGATCACCGTGGCATATTATTTGGATAGAAGAACATTATATTGTTTATGTGGGTACGTAATAAGGTATTTTTAGATTGATGTTTTCGCTTAGAGGACTCGAAAAACAACGGGAGCTCCTCGGTGTCACTCTTAACAACAACAACTCTGAACTTCTGTACTTTCATTGGATTCAAATGAAGAAACGAATCAAAGATAAAACGGCCGCTGAAACAGAGATCAGGTGATATTTCACACAAGGATAGCTCAAGTCCGGCCTCATGGAGTATCAGCAAAGCACTTTGCAGCGCAACATAACAGCAAATGAATGTGTTATGCTGGGTTCAGTCACGACTCTATAGAACGAAAAGCCTTCAGCCTTATTGTCGAATGAGGGGACAAAAGACATGGACCTAAGAATTTTTTATTCATTTTATTAACATCTCAAAAGAAATACAGCTTTAAGTAACATACCTAATACCGCATAGGTACCTGATATCAGCGAAATGCCTAAAAAGGACGTGAAGTATATTAAATCATCTTATTTCGGTAGTGGTATAACAGTAAAAATATTTTTTCGAAATTTCCCGGGAATTCCCGGGAATTCCCGGTTCCGACTTTGAAACTTCCCGGGATTCCCGGTTCCTCGAAAACGACCCGATTTTGGAATCCCTACAAGCTAATAACAAAAACAAAGGAAGCACGAGATTTCTTAAGTTACTACCCACGCTAGTAAAATGTAGCAAAACCCACAATAGTCATTCGCCAGGGTAAGGTTCTTTGTCCAGCTGAGGCCAGCTCGAAAGTCGCTGACCTTGCCTCGCCTCCGGAGCTTGATGGACACAACACAATGTAATAAATCGAACCCTATATTGTTTATGCTGCCTTGGTGTTATGGAAATAATAGTAAACATAAAATATACGCTAAATTTCCAGAAAATTGCACACTCCAGACATTCATTTGAAATTCTTGAAAGGGAAAAACATCTGAATTGCGGAAAGTTTTATATTTTTTGAAGCTGAAAATCAGTAACATATTATTTGCAAACACAATAAATATTTATACTCATGTAGGTATTGGATGCAATATTTGAGTAGGAACCCACTTAACCGTCTGTAATAACTTCCGCTTTTGCTCACTGGATAAGTGAATATGCTCTTCAAGGCCAACTAGGGCTTCAGTTCCTAAAGCAGATGTATGAACTTTTACTTTACGAACTGGTTTACCAGTTCTTGCCATACTATTGTTTCATGATGAACCTTTTATCGTTGCGGCTAGTATAAAAGTATTTAAAAGTTTGCGAAAAAAATTAGTCGGAATTTCCAACAAAAAATATTGTAATGATCTGACTAATGTACCTAATGCTAATATTTGATAACCAGATGACGAAGCAGCAGCCCCTGATGTCCGTGCAAGTCTAAGCTGTTTGACAACTTGGCTAAACAGAACTTGTTTTGCCTAATCTATTGGCAAATGTCGTTTGGGTTTTATTGGCAATTTGGTAATTTTAAGACCGATTCTTAACAAAAAAGATTCCAAGCTATTGTGGACTTTATCATTAAAAACCAGGGCCCGAATTCAACTATGTAAATAAATCGCTTCACCATAATAATGGTATCGTAATAATATATAATAAATAAATGAATCGTCTCAGAAAGACACATTTTGAAATTTTACATTTCATGAATAAAAACTACAAGATGGTAGGACGCTTGTCAAAAGTCATCATCATCATCAACCTATTTTAGTCCACTACTGGACATAGGCCTCCCCTAATGAGCGCCATAACGCCCGGTCTTCAGCTTGCCGTATCCAGCATCTGCCTGCAGTCTTTCGCAGATCGTCATCTCTTCTGGCCGGAGGGCGACCTACACTACTTTTGCCAAAACTTTGTTTGTTTGCTGTGTCAAAAGTGTCAAAGTTAAATAAATAAATAAATAAATAAAAAAGTTGGCATCCTTGATAAAACCAACGGTAAATCCCTAATACGAAAGAAACGTTCGGATTACGAAATAAGCAGAAAAAGCCCGCTAAGTCAATATTTTTGCCGACAATGTTTGAATACCGAAAGGGACCATTGTCGGGGATGAATGACCGGCAAGGCCGAGGTTCAGCAAGTGTTGGGACGTGATTCACGCAACTGATAGCATGGGCGTACATACCTTTAACCAGGAATGTTGGATACTACCTATGGGTTTTACGAATTGCATATAGATTGTCTCGACTTTTAAGTTCTTTATGATGCATGTGAAGAGTATGAAAAGTAAACAGACTCTTAGAGACGGCTCTGATAATATAATCTATCAGATTTTGAAGTAGGTCTCAATAAATGCACTTTTTCGTGCCTAATTCAATGCCTGCTGAAGCCATAATTTATCAAAATGTTTGAATTCTCAAACAAGTCTCCGTAAAATCACTTTTGCCTTTACATATTGTGCAATAACCGTTACATACCTACTTTATTTTGAAAATGCTGTAGAACCACTTATTGTTTCAGCAACCTAATCCAAGATGGCGACGTCAGGGGGGAAGCGTCGCGACGAAGCCAGCGACAATTCAGACGACGAACTCACACCACTGGCCAACGAGATCTATGGAGGAAGGTAAGATTTCCTAAGCTTGATTTTAACTTAATGTCGTTGCTAAAGGAGCCATTGATTGGGACATTACACCCTTTGTCTTACTGAGCATTTTATTTTATTTTTGTAACAAAAAGTAGAATTTACGTGTCTATGAGAAAACTTATAATAAAAACATAATTTATCTAAGAGCATAATTTAATTAACTTACCTATTAACTTATAATTTAATTAACTTTAATTAACATAATTTATCTAGCAGCGTCCCGCGGTGTTCCCTGCGGTGAATAAGTTTGATCATCCCAGGACAACAATGCACTTTTCCGGGATCAAAAGTAGCATATGTATTGATAAAAGATATAAGCTAACCCGGTACCATATTATATCCAAATCCGTTATGGCTTTGAGCGAGAAGGAGTTGACAAACATACACACACACATACAAACTTTCGCCTTAATAATATTAGTGTGCTCTGCTTCTAAAATCTCCATGTATCACAAATTGAATTTTATTTAAATTATTTCTAAGATTTTATAGGTTGTGATCTTAGTAGTAATAGAACACCATAATAATAAAGCTCTACCTACCTATCTCTAAACGTAAAGTGGACAAGAACTTGATGATATAGAATAATAAACTTTTCCTTAAGGAAACTTTCTTGGGTTGCTTTCTATAGGCACCAAAGCTCTCTCTCGTTTATGAAAAGCAAACAAGCAAGTCATTCCATAAACTTACGCCTTCCTTTTTAATAAACGAGTGAACGCTTATGAAATCCATTATTATGTATGACACACATATCATACGAGATCTGTACCTAATATAATAACCATATGTATATATATGTACTAAATCATGTCCCGAAATTGGGATTCCCTGCTTCGACTCTTTTGAATATATGAGTGCATTAAATCTTTGGAATAAATAATTTAGGGTGCTCGGCGGGCGACTAATTATTGACAAGTGCCGTACCTTTTGGCATTATTTTAGGTAAGTAATTTGAAGATAATTAGGATCACAAACATCTTACAAATCCATATTTCAATAGTCACTATAGTATAGTACTATATATAGTAATCCCTAATACCTTAAGATACGTTGATCTATAGTATATATCAATGTATTTTAAGGTTTTTGGGATTCCCTGCTCTCTCGATTACGATTTAATTGTGTTACTACGTATATCACAAGAATGTATGAATCAGGGTAGGCACGGAAAGCACAGTTAGGTTCATACTTAAGATGTTTCTCTCAACAACCTTGGCATGACATCATCAGACAAGCCCAATATTCGGATTACCGCGTCATCACGTATTGGTAGTATAACTAATCGATATGGCTCACAAAATATCAACAAACTCTGATAGCAAAAACAGCATAATTTTGTTATTACCCTAAGAATTTGTTTACGTAAGTACCAAATTGACGTGATTAATGTAATAATTTAAAAATTCTTGCCTATTTAGTAATTAATACTTGCCAGCTAAAATTACAAAAGAAAATCGTACAAATGTAGCATTGAACAAAAAAATTAAAAAGTTACAAATTAAATTCGAATTCACTTTGCGTGGACCGAGCCGTTGATATAAAAAGTTATGAAACACTTGAATCTGTTTGTACATTAGGTCCAGTATGTCTATAAAACGAATGAACATCAAACAGGCAACTAATGACAGTGTCATGATTTCACAATAATGCAATTTGAGTAGAATGCAGTTAATGGTATCATTAGTTCCATGGTACAGTCAAAGCATAACAATGCGGTGCAAAGTGAAGAGATATTCCCATCTCTTGGGCAACGCAATGAGACGGCAAGTCTGTTCTACTTCTGTGATTCAACTCTCTCTCACGATTTTCCCCAATATTATGTGCGTCATCGTTATTGCGTGGATTATTTTTTGAAGGCTAAAATTCTCTGTCGGCGCATGTAGTAGGTACAATTTTCATCATTGAAATCTCTTTTTTTCAGTCTCGTTTTTTGTACCCTTTTAATAACCTCTTTAATATATCAGCAACTACCGCTGCTATTAACTTGAAATTCTAAATAATAATACATTTCTTGCGCCTTATAGGTACCTACTTTGAAATATTTTGAAAAAAAGTCGAAAAATTAACCTTATCTCCGAAGTATGCAGAGCGATCCGTCTAAAATGTACTTTAGTACCTAATATTTTTAGGTATTCATTAAATAGCGAAGTCTCTAACTTTAGAATATATTTGTATAATTGACAAACGTTCGAAACCTTCGACGCGCGAGTACACTCGCACTTGACGGATCTTGTTTCAATATAAGTATTGGTTGACCCAGTTTAACCAAATTAAAAATAACCATGAAAAACAAAACATACATATTATATTAAACGCACGACCAATTAGTGTGAGCGCGTTTATATCTTTTGTATGGGATCGGTATTTGCCTGCTTATATATATATATATTCGTATACTTATATATATTCCTTCCTATACTCGCGCGTTGGTCTGTGAGACCGACGAAACACATTTTCGTAATTATTTTTATGCAGGTAAATCCTGAGAAGTCGAATTCCTTGCTAGCTGCCGGATTTGTGGCTAACTTCATTTTAGTGCACGCCGCGCGTTCGGGCGAAACGCACGTGTTGTAGCATTTGGCGCCAATCGGTCCATGAGACCGATGCGAGTATAGGTGCAACTTTTTGTGTAAGTATTAATATAATATATTTGGTGCATTTATATATTCTTTACAGACTTTGAATACTTTATGAAGTATGTATAGTAAAATGTATGTATGTATGTTGCTCTATATTATATTTTGACCAATTTTATCATTCTTTTTTAGGTGATACTTCATATCAAAATGGATGATGATCGAATCAGATTGCAACTGGACGAATCAAGTTCTGGTTCTGGCTATGAAGACGAAAATGACAGTGAGGTAGAAGACAACGTGGAGGTACAAGAAGAGACATACGACACCGAGCAAGACGACGACAATGACGAGATATTTGAGGAAGAACACAATGAAAGTTCAAAAAATACTTTTGTTTGGAACATGCTGTAACCATATGCCCTGATTGTTATGGTGATGCTCAAAACTAAGCCAAACATAGATAAATATGTCCTTTGATATGTTCATTATTATTTTTCAGAAGTTTATTTTGTTTTTAAAAAGAAGTTCAGACTTTAATTTTGTTTTCCTAGTACTTAAGAAAAAAATCTCAAATTCGAAGACTGATTTGTAATAGACTATAAGTCAGTAAAATAATTAATAAATTAAGTATTATTTAAACTATTTTGTTTCATTACATCCTAAACTTTGAAAAAATAGTAAAAGTTTTTGGGCTTCTAAGTAAAAAAAATATGTTGTAGGGGTACAAACTATCGGTCTGTGACACCGTGCGCGAGTATAGGTGTAGCAAAAATTGGCGCGAGTATAGAAAGGTTATTAACCTAACAAAATTTTCGAATGTTTTTTATACCTTTATGCCTTTGAAAATAGAAACAAAACACAGTAGAAGTAAAATATTTGTATGGATTTGAAAATGAAAACAAAAGAACAAAAACTCTAAGGTCAAACTTTGAATTAAACGATACAAACTAAAAGCTAACATATTTTAAGCTCTATAATACCTGCGCATACCTGAGTCCCTATGTATATAAGTAGTTTATGTAAATATATGTAGATATATATATAAAGTTATGTATGTAGTATATTTTATGCGAAATATATATTGAAAGTATTTATTTATATAACTTTCATGAGCACACAGATCCCCTAGTACTATCCAATGATCCTATCCATCCACGGTTGTCTGGTAGAGATCGCTCTTGAGCGATAAGACCGCCACTTGTCACTTAGATTTTAAGCTGTTTTGTTATTATGTTTCTATCGATAAGTGTGCAATAAAGAATTTTCTATCTATCTATCTATCTAATATTTCTAGGGCAGAAAAAAAACTCGCTGAAAAAAAACTCGTCGTCTTTCAAAATACCTTTTCGTAAAAATTTAGCTAATTCTAAGTAATAATTTTATTTTTATTCATGCGCCGAAAAAAAACTCGTCTTTAAAAATATCCTACCTTTTTGTAAAAATTTAGCTAATGCTAAGTAATAATTTTATTTTTATTTATCAGAGACCGTGCTCGATCGGTCGCTCTGGCCCGGAACCCACTCAAATGCCAAGGCTGACAACTCTGACGACACAACTTTCGATCGCCAGCGCCACATTTTTGCGCCCCACTTTGCTTGACATGGCTGCATGTTATCTATTTTATTTTATAGTTGACTATTTGATTTATACCTAGGAAAGAATGTGCATTTGCCACAATGTATTATTTTGTTGTGATCTTTCGCTTGTACTGCACTTTCCTTCTTTTTAAACGATTTAAAAAAAGGAAAACGTTCTTTAATCGGCTCTCTATAATAACAATTAAATTATATTTCAAATGTTTTAGTAAATTGCTGCAAAACGTTTAAATTGATTTAGTATCTATTCATTTTGTACGAAGATCGTTTTAATACCTACACTATTGAATTATTGAAAATGTAGTTTTCTGTGAGGTTTTATAACAACCTTGATATTTATGCTAGAAATGCTAAGGTTAGGTTCAGTCAGATTATTTTGTAAAACATAAAATGACACATCACAATAATAATAATGCCTTTTATTTCCATAACTAATTTTTACAATGATGGACATAATTTGACTTATGATTAAACACCAATTAGTTAAGCCCCTTTTCGAGTATAGGCCTCCTCCAGGTTTTTCCAGTCTGGTCTGTTTTTCCGGCGGTTTTTGTAATTTAATCTGCCCAGCGCTCCTGTGAGCGTCCTCTAGATCTCTTTCCTACGGGGCCGCACTATTTGGTCAGCCCTCAGCGCTCATCTTGTGGCCTCTAGGAGTGCTACGTGGCCTGCCCATTTGAGATTCTTAATGCATTTATTAGTTTGGTTTTCTTGCGTATGGTCTGGCATGTTTGCTTTTCCTTTAATTAAAATGTTTGATATACTTCTTTCCATTGATCTTTGTCTGAATTTCTTGTTTGATGTTATCATTAATGATCCATGTTTTCGTCTATTATAATTTGTTTTCGTTTTGCAGGTAGCTTGGGTAGCTTAGATTTAAGCATTTCCTTATGGCTCCAGAATTTTTTCCACGCCATGTTTACTCTTCTTTCTACTTCTTCTTTGTGTCTCGTTTTATTAAATGATATTTGTTTGCCAATATAAAAATACCTTTCCACGTATTCAATTGGTTCTTGATTTACTAGTATAGGATTCTGGATGCTGTTTGTATCGACTTTTGTTTTTTTTTGTGTTAAGTTTTAGTCCTATGACTTCGCTGATGGTACATAGGTCGTTTATCATTCCTTCTAGCAGGTTAGAGGTTCTGGAGAATAGAACTGTCGTCTGCGAATCTCAGGTTGCTTAGAAATTTCCCATTCAAGTAAATACCTTTTTTCTTACAGTCTAATTTAGACACATTATACCTACATCAACTTAACTCTTCAGGTCGCTAATAGAAGTCTCTGTTTATTGTCTTTTGCAAGCTCTACAACCCAAGATAATTTGAAGCCCAATGTATTCGGTTCGGCGCCTATAATTATCTCCTCAACGTCTACCTTATCATTTTGCAAGCTTTATGTTCCCGTCCTTGACAGTTAAAATAAAAGAATTTAACTACAATGGTTCGTAACCTTTCACAGATATCTAACTTGTTTTGTTAGTTGGTTTATAAATGAGTTGTTTTAAAGTAAACAATAAACTAGAACGGTATTCTAGTAAACTTTCGTATCGGTGGCGTATCGTGCCACCGTGCGGTGCGGACGGGGTCGGGCGTGATCAGAATATTTCTAAGACCAACCGAATAATTTACCGGTTTTGACCACCTCACGGTTCGCCCTTTCGATAACAAACAGCCACGTGATATTTAAAACATTTGCTAGACAAAAATAAATAATATCTGCCTACCTAATTTGCGTTTTAGTATTTTTGTTCTCGATTGGCTGTGTAGGTAGACTCAGATATCCTTGGAACTTTTGTTATCAAGCAAAAGGCTAATAAATAAATCGATGAAATAAAATCGAAACTAGCAGGTAGATTTGCATTTATTCCTGAGAGTATCACTTATACTATTTTTGCCGTTCATTGGTTAATTTTTCATTCACGAATATATCTGAATCGACCAATAGCTCTACCTACCTAGCATCAAATATTTGGAGACAAAATCAGGCGCTCTTCATTAGTGCTTATTAAATAAATCCCACTTCTAATAATATAAACTTTGCTACAGGATCTGTCATTGACTCATTGAATTTAATAGGGACTGGACTAAAATGCCATAAGATGTGTCATTTATTACTTATTTATTACCTCACATGGTTCTCATGTTATTATCACTGATTAAAACAAGAAAAAAATATTATTCACCTCAATAAGAAGAGGCATCGTATCGATGTTTATAAAGTGACCTTTTGGGCTTATGGAATTGCTAGAAATAGAAATATAGAATGATGTAATTGTCTCAGGTCTGGTTTTACGACGGATTTGGTCGGAGGTAGTCATACTCCCAGCATGTTGTGTCGTTGACCTCTCACCGTGGACATTGGGACTCAAGTCTGGAGATAGCGTTTCGCATAACAAAATTTACGTTTCAATGTAAGCAAGTAGGTACCTATTACGTAAAAATGTTATAATACTAAGGAAAAGATTCGGAAAGTTCAAAAACCTACATATTTTATGGCTGGAACACGTGGGATCTCATGAGGATTTCTGAGCACGCGTGTAAGTCAAAATTCAAGTTTATCGACTTTCGTTTTGTTTGAGAATATTAACGAAGGCGGGATATGTTGTGCCAAAACGTTGAGTTATTAGGTAAACTACTAAATTGGGATTGCCAAGTTGCCATTAACCTGAGAACTAAATTATAGATCTCTTTAGTTACAACACTGTATCGTAGTAGAACTAGTTATGGCTTGGAGTCAGGCGATGGCTTTCGCAATTTTTCGTGAGTTCGAGCGACATTGAGTGGTCTATTGTGTCTATGAATCTAACATGAGCTTTTTGAAGTATGGTATGTAGCACGGCTGATTTAGTGCCTATAGCAAGCTGTCTGGATCGTGTGTCGAGGAAGGTCATCATAACGATTCATTTTAGGTATCCTTGCTTACATAACACGCGATAATGTACCTTACTATCACTGAATCAGAGACAAAAATGGCGCGGTCCTCTACCAGACCAGCTTTATATCCATACTTGATGAGGTGCGACGGTGCACGGTTCTGCTTTGAATTCCGACCTCGCTTCAAATGTTGATTGCAACCGCATCGTAGAAAATAGTGAGGTTGGTAGGTATTGCTAAGGATAGAATGGCCTTTTATTAATTTACATTTCTCACCCAAATAATATTTTCGTCAGTTGATGACAAATTACCATGAATTGTGCATGAATTGCGATACACCCTACGCATTCAAACGGACATATGTAGTTCATTCGAAAACCGTTTGTTTACCTAAGAAATACTAGATGGCGTTAGCAGTAGAGAAAAGCATTTCAGACTTTTAAACTGGCTGCAATTTTTAC
Source organism: Eupithecia subumbrata (assembly GCA_949316285.1). Taxonomy (NCBI): domain Eukaryota; kingdom Metazoa; phylum Arthropoda; class Insecta; order Lepidoptera; family Geometridae; genus Eupithecia; species Eupithecia subumbrata. Next base: position 16,276,974 of record OX438647.1, read on the forward strand.
TCATTAAATTACATTCATAATGCTGAAACAAAATTTAAAACAAAATAAGTAGGTACAAATTAAGCCCTTGGCTTAGAATTTGCATCACCCCAACTCTTCCCGCCGGGTGTCGTAAGAGGCGACTAAGGGATATCCAATGGGGGGCAGGTAGCAGCGCCCCCTGCAGTATTCTATCACCGAACTGACAATAAGGCGCTTATTAGGGGTAGGGCTGCATCCAGTAGTGGACCAATACAGGCTGTTGAGGTTGAAGTTGAGATAAATGCTGCCTATTTGTTTGAAAGTTAATCTCTACCATTTTTCTCACTCTCACACACAACAAATAATGAATTAGAAATCGTAATAAGAAGTTACTTTCGTTTGTATCAATGTTGTGCTTAGCACTCGATCACACCGGCAATTATAACGTTCAATGACGTTTTCTTATGCCCACTGCTGCTGTGCAGAACAAGTGTAATGAATATACCCTTACCATGTTTTACGTTCGAACCGTTGCGATTTCAGTTTATTTCGTGCTAAAACTGAAGGTAGACTGAAGGTATTTTCAAACTACCATAAACTTTAAAGAGATTTAGAAAAGATTTCTTAATTTCTATCATTGGTCTATGTGAGATGGCCGAAAAGTTTGGATTGCATATTTCTCTGTACTAGGTCTGTGGCGATGATCTTTGGAGGGGGCAGTGACTCATGCAATGGTTCATTCTTTTAATGATGTATAGGTTTATTTTATTTTCACCTATCTCTTCATTTTAATATTCATAACAGATCCAGTTATTATACGAAAAGTGCGAATTAATATTCACATTTTGTCCAGCGCGAGACAATGGTTGGGCCATTGTTCCGTCCAGTGGGCAGAAGCGTGCCGGGCCGCACCAGTCTTTAATACGATCGCACCGTTCACTGTCCTCATAACTATGAGTGAACCGATCACTAGCATTTTACACATTCGAAAACATTAATCGAACTTACTAACCTAAAAAATAAAAAAAATAAAAAAACTTTTACTGATTTAGAAAATCCCGCTTGATTTCCACGGTGACGTGATGGTTTTGTGTAGTGAAAATGAGTGACCACGACCGCAAGAGTCAGAGGGAGGCGTATGATAAGGAGGAATTAGAGTCCCTTTACGCACCGAATAATAATAATTCGATTTACAGCAATGGAACTTTGCATTATTGTAGCATTTACAGGTATATACTGACTAAATATTTTATTTATCTGATTTCCTAATAAAAAACTTACGAAACAGTATATCAGCACTAGGCACTAAGTTCGGAAAATAAAGCATTTAATGTAGAGTAAGAAGAATTTTAGTTGAGGCGAGTTCTTTTTTTTTTCGTGGCCCTACCTATCTTAAGAAGCTGGAAACCAGTTTTAGACACGCATAAGTAAATATTACGCTCTATGTGATCTGTTATCTATAACAAAGTATCTACCTACCTACATAACTCTATACAAAGATAGGACGTAATAGTCGTTACGCATAATTAAATGTCTTCGATCGCAACTTTCTAATTATGATAGCAGCACGATGGCAACCTGTGGCAACGAAATTGCTTCCTGAAGAGCATGACAGATTTTGTTAACACAAAAAATTGTTAATCTTATAAATTCAGTAAGCCCTCTGCAAGCTTTGAGCCTATGCAAATGTGCATTTTTGATGGTTATCAAACGCGGGAAAATTCTCGAGAGAAGTTCATCTGATAGCTAAAACATAAAGCATCTTGGCACCACGCATCCGAGTCACAGTCCGAGTAATTTGTGGAATATACGGTAGAACCCTCTTTCTCGTGATGTAAGAATTCCTTTCATACACCATTGGGGATACCAATAATGCAATTCTCTTAGTGGGTTTATCTTCACAGTTAGTTTAGTTAACTGTAGTTGTGTTTACTTGTTCTAAGGTAGGTTCCTACCAGTTCTCTCTTAAAATACATGTTATAATCGTGATAAAGTTAATTTAGTTCGCTGTTCTAAGGTAGGTCTAATATTTATCTCATAAAATATATATAGCACCATACATTACATGAATTATTGCCGCAAGAACTATGGTCACCACCGGGCACGCGAGCAAGACGCAATGTCTAATTAGGTTACCGCCGCCTTACGTAAACCGACTGGCACAACACTACAACGCTGGCATGTTGAAACAGCCACTGTTTTCTATCCTTACTAGGTTCTATAAAACAATCAAGGTCACACATACGAGCTAAAGTATCGGAAGGAAGTCAGAGATAGCGAAAAGGCCTATTGAAGTGGCTGAGCCTATTGTAGAGTCTCGGAGATTTCTCTCACTGAGTCCATGTGAAAGTTGTTTTACCTCGGTACGTTGACGATTCTGCGTTCTTGCGTGTGCTGTTTTTAAGGTGATAATGAGAATGATACTATTAGGCTTTTTTTATTGAAAGTATGTTATTGTGATTGCGTTAATAAGTAGCCCAACTGCATATTTTCGTTCCTTCTCCTATCTTTAGTCGCGGGTATTATTGTCTCGCACTTAATGCCTACCTATCATTAACCCACGTACAAGTACCTCATTACCGACGACAGTTGTGTCCATGTAGGCGGAGCCCAAAGCAAAATTGCAAAAACAGACCTAATCAGCTGTTTTTCACAAATAATTTTAGGCCCAAAGACTGTCCACCTCATTGGTAGGTACTCATTCGTTCACTGCTGAACGGTAGGTACGCTTAGCAGGCGGATTGGTGATCGAAGTAGAGGTTTTAAAGACACAGAAGGAAGCTACTGCCCTGGTATATAGGGAGGCTTCCTTAGTCGACTCTTACGACATCCACGGGCTAAGTTGGATGGGGCGATTCTTACGCCGCACCCCCAGATCGCCGCCGACCGCAAGATTGTCCCTATAATCTGCTATTCAAACTATGAAGCCCCAGTTTTGCTTTTTTTTTATTCGGCGAGGAAATTCGTTTACGAATAAACTGGTCTGGGGGACCAGAATTATGTGGGACTCGACGCCCTGAGAAGGACGTTATACCCACTAAAAATATCTCCGGTGTCCCTCTCTCGCCATTTTCGCCGAACCACGGGAACATTTAAAACCTCCGCGGCCCGACTGGCGTCCCCTCTTCCTCCTATACATGGTCGGCGAGCCCCCCGATTAACACACTCGCCGACCCCATTCTTCCCCCCGATTAGGACACAGACTGGACAGACACAGTTGAAACCGCAAGCCCCCAGTTTTGTCTACTTGTAATTTGCGTAATTTGCATAAGTACTAAAATAACCGACGAATTCCTCCTTTCTTTTTCAGCCAAAGAACAGTTCAAGAGACAAAAGGATGGGACGTGTTCCGAGAGTTTCCCCCAAAGCAGGACAGCGGTTCCATGGAGAGTCAGAAGTGCCTGGAGTTCACAGTTCGGCTGCTGAAGGTCGCTGCGTACATCATAGTCTTCGTGGTGGTCCTGGGGTCGGGCGTCATAGCAAAGGGAACCACGTTATTCATGACGTCACAGTTGAAGAAGGATAGACGGATAGCTTATTGTAATAGGAATTTAGGTAAGTTTTTTGATACTTAATTAGTTCTTAAGAGCCCTGTCACATATCGGAGAAACGCAAGTTTAGGTATTTTACGCACCGAGTGGGCGGCGACCTGCACAAGCGTGCTTTCTTTTGCGACTAAATGATCTTGATCCACTGTAATACAAGTTTTCTTAGGATGGAGTTCGATGGATTGTTTTTTTTATATGAAGTATTAATTTTGTTCATAATAGAGGTACCTAATTTGTTTTGATATATTTTTCTATGTCAACTAAGAGAATCGAACCTATATATCTCAAACTGCCTGTGGCATCATAGCTCCGGATGAACCAAATTGTATTTCGTTTTATTTAATTAATTAAAAGTAGACTTTCGAGATTAAGATTTTTTATAAAATTTGCTTCTCTGATAGTAAAACTCTTCTAACATGAGCATTGTTCTCCATAAGTCTTCCAAATAATCACTGTCCCAACTTACTGTATGCTAAAAAAATCACAAACTCATCATAATTTCCATTGAATAATTTTGACTAATTTTCAATTTTTCAGGTAGAGATAAACAATTTGTAGTGTCGTTACCCGACGAGGAGCGAGTGGCCTGGATGTGGGCCATCGTGGCCGCATTCGCCATACCGGAAATAGGCGCGTTCATTCGATCAGTCAGGATATGCTTCTTCAAGTCGTCGAGGCGGCCGTCCAGTGCGCAGTTTATTGTGGTAAGTTTGAAAGAGATATCAATGAAAATAAAACGTCAAGTGCGAGTCGGACTCGCGTACTAAGGGTTCCGTAAGACCTTGTGCCTTGCACAATTATCATGATTCTAGGTCAACGGGAAGTAGGCACCCTGTAGATTTTGGTCCATGGCGAGAAACAAAAATTATTATTTAGTGAAAAAACTACAAATTTACGGTTTCTGGATTTTCTCCTTTATTTGTGCTATAAGTAAGACCTACCTTCTTACTTAATTTATGATTCTAGGTCAACGGAAAGTGCCCTATAGGTTTTGGTCTATCGTAAGAATCAAAAGTATTTTAGAATTTACTACAAATTTACGGTTTTAGGATTTTTTCCTTTACTTGTGCTTGCTTTTTGCCAAATTTTATGATTCTACGTCAACGGGAAGTACTTTATAGATTTTGATCCATGGCGAGAATCAAAAGTTTTTTTTTTTTTTTTGTGAATAAACTATTAATAATTAATAAATAATGTTAGACAATTCACACAGCATTATCTAGCCCCAAGCTAAGCAGAGCTTGTGTTATGGGTACTAGATAACTGATATACTTAATACTAATACAATACACTACACAGATAGATATTTTTTTATGGGTACTAATTAAACAAGCTTCTTTTTAATAGCATTATTCCCCTCAGAAAATATAAGTTACCTTCTAAATTACTAAGTCGGCCACAACCAACGCGCGTCTGACTAATAGTATCTCAGCCACTAGTTATCTTCTATGTAAGCCACTGTAAATATAACTCAGCATGGTGGTTATTTTTTAGCATCTAAATTTGTGGCATGCATTCAAATAGCAAACTTCTAAAATATTAATATATGACACCAAAATAGTAATTCTATTAGCTTCTAATTATATAATTTAGTATGTTTAAAATGTAAGTCATCCTACATTTATCGAACGATAAATTTACCTAAAATTGTCATCAAATAGTATATGAAAGCCACTATTATTTATTACATATGACCTATTGAGGACAGACAAAATAAAACACTTTATTTATAAAAATCTATTTGTGTATTGAAATACAATTATTTATAGTAATTAAGCACGTATATTTACGTACAAGTTCTTTGTAGATAATACGATGCGGAAACTAGGCGGATCACTTTCCAAAATACAGGGTGTTTGGTGGAGGGTTAGACAAACTCGGTGGGTGTGTAGGTGGACCTATTTGTGAAAAACAATTTGAAGGAAAAGACCCTAACTGTTTTCAATTTTTTTTAATCCTGTTTTTTGTATTTTTTTAAGATTTTCCGAAATTGTACCTCTCTACCCCTAGAACTTTTTTTTGGAACGTGTTTTCTAGTGAACTTTTTACTTGCTTTTGGTCTCAGATGTATCCTTCATCTTCTGAAGGCATTATTTATTTGAAAGAACGTGTAAATAATTAGTTATAAGCTCTCAAAGTTAAAAAAAGTAAAATAAAAAATCGAGAAGGACAACTTTGCATCGTTTTAAAAAAAAAATTATTAGAGATCGAGAAGTTCAAATGCTTTTAAAAATTTCTCTAAACATCGTTTATTACAACGGTATACCACATGTAGCCGAAAAGTTTATAAACTTGTCAAAAATTAGCACTTATATGGAAAATGGAGTAAAAACGCTAAGAATAAAACATTGTATTAAAACAATTTTGGTTCAAATATCACTTCCCTATTTCTAATACAAAGGTAGGAAAGCTAAATTAATTAAAAAAAACCTTTTTTATCATACCTAGGTATCCGACTAATTCGAAAATTCGAAATTCGAAATCAGAATTTCGAATTTGAATCAATATTTGTAATCGTTAAATTTCGTTCTTATTTTGGTTGGTTGTTATGTTTTGATAAACTGTTTGTTGTGTTGTTTTGTTATCGTTGTTTTTGTCACAATGGCGGAATTCAGCACTGAAGAATACGCTGATATTATTTATGCGTACGGTCGATGCGATGGAAATACACGCGCAGCACAGAGACTGTACAGAGAGTTGCATCCCAATAGACATGTGCCACACCATAGCACATTTTCTAATACCTTTCGTCGACTTCGAGAAACGGGAAACTTAACTCTTCGAGAACCACGAGTCATCTATCATGAGAGATCTGGGTCTTGGTCTTCCATCTGCATTGACGACAGACCATACTTTCCATATGGAAAGACCCAGATCTCTGGCGACCTTTCGAGTACTGGTAGTGGGATTTTCGTTGAACGCTTGGAGTATGGCTTCGTCCACACCAACATGCTGCTGCGTTGCACTGACTCGTGGTTCTCGAAGAGTTAAGTTTCCCGTTTCTCGAAGTCGCCGAAAGGTATTAGAAGATAACAAAACAACACAGCAAACAGTTTATCTAAACATAAAAACCAACCAAAATAAGAACGAAATTTAACGATTACAAATATTGATTCAAATTCGAAATTCTGATTTCGAATTTCGAATTTTCGAATTAGTCGGATACCTAGGTATGAGTTTTTTTTAAATTAATTTAGCATTCCTACCTTTGTATTAGAAATAGGGAAGTGATATTTGAACCAAAATTGTTTTAATACAATGTTTTATTCTTAGCGTTTTTACTCCATTTTCCATATAAGTGCTAATTTTTGACAAGTTTATAGACTTTTCGGCTACATGTGGTATACCGTTGTAATAAGCGATGTTTAGAAAAAAATTTAAAAGCATTTTAACTTCTCGATCTCTATTATTTTTTTTTTTAAAACGATGCAAAGTTGTCCTTCTTGATTATTTTTTTTACTTTTTTTAACTTTGAGAGCTTATAACTAATTATTTACACGTTCTTTCAAATAAATAATGCCTTCAGAAGATGAAGGATACATCTGAGACCAAAAGCAAGTAAAAAGTTCACTAGAAAACACGTTCCAAAAAAAAGTTCTAGGGGTAGAGAGGTACAATTTCGGAAAATCTTAAAAAAATACAAAAAACAGAATTAAAAAAAATTTAAAACAGTTAGGGTCTTTTCCTTCAAATCGTGGCACACTAGTGTGTTTAACTATCCATTTTTCCAATTCTCCTAAAGAAATAGTGGAGGGTCCATATTTAACCTTTTGACCGCCACCGTCGGCTATACTCGACATTTCAAATTGTGCTTACTACGCCAGTGTCGTTATTAGACGACCAAAACTGCTCCAAGAAAAAAACGAAATACACAATCTTTTAACTGTTAGTTCTGCGTTTTATTTATCCTAAAAGGAACATTGCTTTAGTTATTATACATCTATATTAAAGGTTTATAAGAAAAACCCCTAGTTGTATAAAAATTTCGATGATGAAAGCATTGAAATAAAATCCCGTCAGCGGGCGTGATTCGCACGCCATTGTCGGCAGGAGACGACCGCTAGTGTTGTGGTATACAGCTACCAAGCGAAGGTGATAAAAAATAGACAATTTACATTTAAACAAGATATTTATTATTTATTTCATGTTCATTCTCATGATATAAATAATAAATATCTATTATGATATCATAATAAACCCAAACTTTAACTCTGCAAACGCATAATGAAAATAAAAATGATCCATGAGCAGGATCGATAATTCATAATCCCCACCAAAGCACATCACTGGTTCATCATCCCTTATCAGTGTAGCGTACGCCACGGTCGGGACTACACGACCGTAAGTGACGTCATCAGCGTAACAAGACAATGGTAGTGACGTGCAAGTGCATTCCAAGTATGTCCGATCTGCTATTGATTTTGGATTTTATCTGCTATTGATTTTGGATTCATAGGTAAAATGTAGGTATTTGTAGGTTCATAGATCTCTTTTTTCAAACTTCGACAAAAGCATGTTTTTGCTTCGAAGCACACAGGTTCCCTGTAGTTCGGTGGGTAGGTAGGTACATACCTACCTACATTTTATTTCTTTCTTGTAAGATTAGAGTAGGTGCCTGCCTACGTTGGGAACGGGATAAATTTTTGTGTACTAGATAGGTAGGTACTTTCATCATTGGTAAGTAGGTAGTGTAGGTACCTAAATCGGTTTGATTATGAGATAGGTATCCGACTTAAGGAAATAATTACGTGGACAGAAAATCAATAAAAGATGTTAGATGGATAGGTAATGCGTAGAAATGATTTGTTTAAGACAATTTACAATGAATAAAGAATGAAGGAAATAAAATAATACCTAGGTACCTACCTACCTACCTAGTGAAATTTCCTAAAAAGCGGCAAGAATTTGTACCATGCATGAATGATAATTAATGAGAAGAAATTCTGCAAGTAGCAAGGAAGATAATTAGGTATAGAATACTTTAATAGCATTCATGGTACAATAACGGTTAGAAAGGTCATTGACCGTTACTTCGACCTACCTACCAAGAACACAAATTCTAGCACTAAATAATAATAATGCAACATTCACCCGATACGGGGATTCTTTCTTTAGTCTTATACTGTTAGTTTTTCTCTTCTTTTAGTGATAAGGCCGCCCATTCTGCAATTCTGTTATTTCTCTTTCCCTGTATTGTTTTTGTATTTTATTGGTTTGCAATAAAGTATATAAAGTATTGTATTGTATTGTACCTAATTGCAGTTGACTAGGGTAGGTAGGTAGGTACTTATTATTACTTCTACCTACTTATTACACTGATGGGTACGGACTATGTTGGTATAACTGCTAGGTAGGTAGGTACCGTTTCTTTCTCTGCTTTGTGTAGTGATAATATTATTTGTGTCTTCAATCTTTAGTGGTTTGACAGTTACTACACTAGTTGGGTACCTACCTACCTAGGTAGGTACCCAACTAGTTATTTGGCATTCAATGCATGTGATGTGATGACCATTTTAGTTTCATTTCAAGAGTGGACAGGTACCTATATACTTGCCCTTATCGATAATCAGCGACTATAACCTACCACATCACTACCTCAGATGTAAGCAAGCTTTCAAACATCGTGCCAGCCGCGCCTATGTCGGCTATTCACGACAACAGAAGACGTCACGTGGGTGAATAGTGATGTGCTGTTGTTATTTGAAAATATTTTGTTGTCGATCTGATTTCTGGTTTTATATAGGCAAATATCGGCAACTGCGGCGAACAATTAGTATATTATAGAGTAAATTGATATCAAGTAAAACTCGAAAATTGAAGGTAGTGCTTCTTACCTGAAGCCCTTCTTTTTGTAACTTGGATGGCTTGGAGAGTTAGATTTTATCATTTTAAGGTGGCGTTCAAAAGGTAATAAAACATCCCAGATTTTAAAAAGTTGTTTATTGCATAAAAAACCAACGAAATCAAATCTCCATGTGTTTATCGACAATATACATTTTATCGACTCTTGGCAGCACCATTTTTTCGTAGGTATTTTTGGTCATTTTGTGCTTTGGCGTAGAGGATACGAGAATGCGTTTGGGGCGTGGCGGTCAAAAGGTTAATACGCCGGCGATCTGCCAAATAGTTATAAAACTGCCTTTTTGTAGGTATTTTAAGTTCAGAGTTTTTTTTTTTCAAACACTCCAAGATTGATTTCGGCTTTAGGTGGAGGTCATACAGTTTGTTGATTTCAGATTTCGTTTCGTTGCAAATACCATAACCGTAGTTACCCTATATATATATGTCGAAAATATCATGATACTAGGGTTTTTAAAATAAGCAGAACCGACGGCCTAATGATTCGGCCATCGCTCCTGCCTTAGCAATTCCAAAATCTACTCAGCCTATTCAAACCTACGAGCTCGCTTACTAATTATAATGTTTTCAAAAGCAAGGGAATATCTGTGCTAAAGCTCTTAATTTAAAACTAACCAAATGAAATGAGAATCGTTCACAAAGGTTACAAAATTATTTTTATTCAAAGTTCACAATGGCTTCAACTTACACGTGTTGTCTGCTTCACACCTCCAACCAGAATGTCGTTCCTTGAATATTCTAGACGTTTCCCGCGCTATTTCCCCCTCCACTTCAAGCAAACTCGTTGCGAGCGTTCGAGAATGGCGGGAAAATCAAGAATACTTCAAGTTCACAATAATCAATTAAAATAACACATTGATTCCGACACAATAACTCTATCTAAATTAAATAATAATTATTTGAACATTTTTGAAGGCGATTAAAACAAAATAAATTAAACTGCTAACAAATTCAGACATTCACGACTTCCTCTAATGTTACGCAACAACCAAGGATGAATCCCATAAAGACTTCTAAATTTATTAATAATTCTCTAAAGATTTAAGAAAGCCATTTAAACTAGATAGCTTAACATTTACTTCACAATTCTTTTAAACAAGGTTCTGACGTAATGACAGTTGGTCACAAAACCTTTTAATATTACAAAATCGTTCAGATTAAATCTTAGAACTATTTCCAAATCCATTACTTATTGTTTTACGATTTTCTGGATTATTAATAATTCTCTAAAGATTTAAGAAAGCCATTTAAACTAGATAGCTTAACATTTACTTCACAATTCTTTTAAACAAGGTTCTGACGTAATGACAGATGGTCACAAAACCTTTTAATATTACAAAATCGTTCAGATTAAATCTTAAAACTATTTCCAAATCCATTACTTATTGTTTTACGATTTTCTGGAAGAAATACAGCTACCTAAATCTAGGTTTTTACAAATTCACCCGCGAACTCATTATTTATTTGAAATTGAAATCTCAATGCTTACATTCAATCTCTTACCTATTTCTAAATTCCTTATTAATTATTTAAGGAATTTTAATAGGAGAGAAATCTAACCAATTCACCTTTTTCAAAAATAAGTAGATGTAAGTACTTGGTATCAAAACCTTATTGATTTATAGAAAAGTTACCTAACCAAAAATTGATGACTTAACTCGTAGTTTAAATAATATTTTATGATTTAAGATGGCAATTCGCAGATATCACCGAGGTTATCATAAAAGCGTTGTTGTTTTGAATTAAGGGTTCTTCAAACTGGTCAGCTGGAGGTTCGCTGCGGCGACACGGCCATTCTGAGATGCGTCGCGTGCTCAGCGTCGCTCCCAGGGGTTTGTTGCTGGAAAGAGATAACAAGTGTTGAGGCTAGGCACTTCCACAGTAACCTATTACCTATAGCTTCATGTTGAGTGAAAGGCTAGATACTTCCACAGTACATCTAATCTTTTTAAATTATAACACTCGACGATAGACAGAACACAACACAATTACCCAAATTTTGTAACAAAACACAACTTGCACCACTCAAGTTTTGTCTTATAAGAACAGATAAACCATATTTCTAGAAAAACATGACTCACTCCACGCAAGTTTGTTTTGATGGTAAAGTTTATCACATTGTGATAGTGTTTGTGTGTAAAAAGAAAAAGGGAAGGATAGAGGTCCGTGAGAGGTCGATGCTGCTCAGAGCAGAGGCCCTAGGATTATGGTATAGGTTGATGCTATGCTCTAGGCGGTCTTGTACGCCGCGGTACATAGGGGACTAGGATAGGAAAATTTTTGGCTTTGATGACCCCCACGTGTCATCGCAGCATCTTTTGATAGGTGGCTTTGATGACCCCCGCGTGTCATCGCAGCATCTTTTGATAGGTGGCTTTGGTGACCCCCATGAGTCACCAAAAGCATTTTGTTTTGTGATCTGATGATCATGATGATGATGATGATGATGATGATGATGATGATGATGATGATGATGATTTTGTGCTCTAGGTATCCTCTGATACCAAGATGCCTAGACACTTGACTCAGTGTCTGTGGTAAAACGAAGAAGTGGGTGTGTGTGAGAGTGCTTGCCTGTCGAGTTTGTATGTATGTATGGAAATGCATTATGAAAGTTTCTCACCGGGATTGAATTGTGCTGGCTTATGTTTGGGCGACACGGCTTCCTGAACACAGATGCCTGGGTATTGTCTACGCTGTAGTTGATTGGGCGCCAGTTTGAGGGGTCGCCGTAGGTAGCAGTCGTACTTCAGGATTCTGTAAATTTCATAGAGAGCACCAAGCTTGAGATCAAGAAAGGTTTAGTTTAGCCTTAGAAAATAAAGGAGGCTTTACAAAATTACCCCAAATTTTATTTTTTACCAAAATTTTCCAACGGGGAGGCAAGGTAAACAAACACATAGAGTACACAGAGGCAGAATTATGCTCACATAAAACTTGTGTTCCTACTCTTCCTACCAAATCCATACTAAAACAATGTAGTAATAGATCTTGCTGAGGGGAAGAGAGTTGTTATAGCATTTCCTTTCCATTATGTTCAAAGGGATAAGCGGATAATTTTAAATTAGTTCAAGGTCTTCCACCTAAGAACTCACGCCCAACATCCACTTTTATTTGTTGAGGTCCCATACATGTAAATAAATAAGAGGCAATTCTGGACAAACAACACAGCATCACCTAGCCCCAAAGTAAGCCAAGCTTAGTGTTATGGCTACTTGGTAATGGATATACATAAATACATTACAAAGACAATTTGTGCTGGACATCCCTTAGCCAGTTGGGATGATGACCTGTGAAAGACTGCCAGTAGATGCTAGATGCTGCAAGATTAATACAGGGCGCTATGGCGCTCATTAGGGGAGGCCTATGTTCAACAGTGGGCTAATATAGGCTGGTGATGACAATGATGTACCCATGTACGATATTCGGCAGGCAATTCATTTCCTATGAAGCGCATCAATGCTAGGTATGTTGAGTTTCTGCTGAAATGTAATCCGCTCGCCCTTCCTGCCACTTAATGTCAATTTTGGTATCATCTGTGTATGCGAGGAAGTAGCAGAATTCCGGTAGGTGCGTCTGTACGTGCGTTATTGAGACAACAGCAAGTGAGCTTACATTTTATTTGAAACAAATTATTAGTAAAACCTGCGAATTATCTACCGCGATCCATTCAGAGAGGAAGACCGTCTTCAATGATCGTTTGAAACTTAAACAAATACGTTGGAAAGTCCACATTGTAACGAAAATCCGCTTTATAATATGAGAATTCACTTACACGAGGACAATTAAAGCTCCATGAACTAGCTTGAGTAGAATTTACAGCATTCCAACTTTTCCAAAACATTCTAATCTCTCTGACCAAAACAAGCAAATTGCGACAAGACCACTGACAATTCCCGTTTGAAAACTTGGAAACGTCAACTTCAGTTCGACAGTTATGAAAATGTGAGTGACGCAAATTCAATACTTGAAACGTCAACTTCAGTTTGACAGTTATGAAAAAAAGTGAGTGACGCAAATTCAATACCGGTAGGTAGGTAGGTACTAAAGTTTACGACTCTTTTTGGCCAGCTAGCCGTACCAAAAATAGCTTTTATCTATCAAGGCTAGCTAAGCTACCTACTTCATCTATAGCGCTGTCACAAGCTTAAGAAAAGTCGTGACGGAGCACGGTTGTCGAGAAAATCGTAAATGCAATTCGAAACCAACATTGGTAGAATTGTGTCGAACCATGATGCAGAGCCAAAAGTTAAAGAAGAAGTAGAAGAGAAACAAAACTCCCTTGAGATTTGCTTTTTCAAAGATGAAAATAATGTAGGTAGTTTGAAGCTTCTATGTTTCTTTCTAAAAAGTTTTAAAGGCTACGGTAGGTTAGCTACTTATCCCACTTATCCAATTGAAACCTACTTTAGAACTAAAACAAAATGAAACTTAGTTTTCAGAGCAAAACAACGCATTATCGTTTTGTTGAGAAAATCGCCTCTATCAGAGGCAGTAATTGTCTTACATGAACGTAATACCTACTTCGTGAAGGAATAATTACATCCAATTGAACAAATCGTGAACCGATCGAGATCGAACTTCTAGTTCGATCTCATCCACGAAGCAATGGAAAAATAAAACAGAATAATAAGATGGGACAAATGTCCTGTAAACATCATAACCACAAACAACTTATGGAATGAAGGTAAACATTTTGAAGAATAAAAACAAACTAGAATATCTACGTAAACGAGGAATTTCCTCCACAAGTGTTAGACAGATCCTTACATAAATCCCTGCTAAATCATCTGCAAAAATGAAAGCAAAACTGCAGTCAGTAAAGCATATCTACACGGCTACGCTTACCTATACAAGATTGTCATACTAATGACCAAGGCTCACCAACAAGAAAAGACTCAAGCTCCAACTCCCAACTACAGTAAACGTTAGCTGTGACCCACTAGGGGACCCGGAAGATTCAAGGAACCCACATGTCAAGAAATCAATTTTTGCCAAAGGAATAAACAAAGTTGGATTTTTAGACTCAAAAGCCAAAGCTTTGCAACCTAGAGGAGGTACCTGCATTTAGTTTTTAGTATTGAATGGTGAAATCTTAATATTAAGTTATGTTTGTGCAAGGCAATAAAGCTCATTTTATTATAAAAATTTTTAGCTGACTACTAATGTTAGGTCGGCCAAATTGACCGTGATTCAGACCACTCTCGAATACAATACCTATTAGAAGATCGCCTACATGCATATGAATGGTGTTTTATTGGACTGTTAAAAATTCATAAATCTTATTAATTATCGAGCTACCTCTAGATTGTTTGCAATGGACTGTAGTTAAATCAACTGTTTAAATTGTAAATACTAGTGCTACTTTATTTCCGTTTTTTATTGAAATTTTCTTTGTTATTAAATTTTAATTCAAAATTATTATTATGCGTTTCTCATTTCCATAATCTCAGGCTAATAGTTACTTGGTCCTTTAGGAGGCCTGCGTGGGGCCGGTGCCAACAACACAGAGGCCTTTAATGAGAGTTCTTTGAAAGAGTCTAAAAGCGAGAACTACACAAAGCGAGTATCATCCTAGGGTGCACAATGTGATACACCTTGATTATTACCGTTTTCTTTTCTAACCTGTGTCTAATGTGTGCCCAGGTTTTTGGTCTTACTGATATCATTGCACCACTCGCGGACTCCGACCCTACAGTCTGGGTCATACGATATAGTCTATGATGGTTTTCTTAATTTTGTCACCAGGAGATTTTAGTCATCGAAAAACACACTTGGTAACATGGTGGCCATTATGTTTATGCATTCATTAAAAATCAGGAGGTTACAATACCTATTTGGCGAGATACTACCGGGCTTGCATCAATATGCATTGTTTGTCCTGCTGGACACCGCGCCCACGTGGCGGGCATGTTCGCTGCAGTGGTTGCGCCATCATGTGTCCACGTGTTCGCGCCATTAGGTGTGCACGTGGTCGGTGGATCTGGTACTGGTGGATCCTCTTCGGGCTCGCTCATGTCGCGTCTTGTAGAATGCGACTGCTGCAGCCAGAACCTGAAAACGTGATAACGAGAGGGCAGTAACGGTAGCAGAGTCGAGGGATTGTGGAAACAATCCCACTTCTGATGTCGAAAATATCATGATACTAGGGTTTTTAAAATAAGCAGAACCGACGGCCTAATGATTCGGCCATCGCTCCTGCCTTAGCAATTCCAAAATCTACTCAGCCTATTCAAACCTACGAGCTCGCTTACTAATTATAATGTTTTCAAAAGCAAGGGAATATCTGTGCTAAAGCTCTTAATTTAAAACTAACCAAATGAAATGAGAATCGTTCACAAAGGTTACAAAATTATTTTTATTCAAAGTTCACAATGGCTTCAACTTACACGTGTTGTCTGCTTCACACCTCCAACCAGAATGTCGTTCCTTGAATATTCTAGACGTTTCCCGCGCTATTTCCCCCTCCACTTCAAGCAAACTCGTTGCGAGCGTTCGAGAATGGCGGGAAAATCAAGAATACTTCAAGTTCACAATAATCAATTAAAATAACACATTGATTCCGACACAATAACTCTATCTAAATTAAATAATAATTATTTGAACATTTTTGAAGGCGATTAAAACAAAATAAATTAAACTGCTAACAAATTCAGACATTCACGACTTCCTCTAATGTTACGCAACAACCAAGGATGAATCCCATAAAGACTTCTAAATTTATTAATAATTCTCTAAAGATTTAAGAAAGCCATTTAAACTAGATAGCTTAACATTTACTTCACAATTCTTTTAAACAAGGTTCTGACGTAATGACAGTTGGTCACAAAACCTTTTAATATTACAAAATCGTTCAGATTAAATCTTAGAACTATTTCCAAATCCATTACTTATTGTTTTACGATTTTCTGGATTATTAATAATTCTCTAAAGATTTAAGAAAGCCATTTAAACTAGATAGCTTAACATTTACTTCACAATTCTTTTAAACAAGGTTCTGACGTAATGACAGATGGTCACAAAACCTTTTAATATTACAAAATCGTTCAGATTAAATCTTAAAACTATTTCCAAATCCATTACTTATTGTTTTACGATTTTCTGGAAGAAATACAGCTACCTAAATCTAGGTTTTTACAAATTCACCCGCGAACTCATTATTTATTTGAAATTGAAATCTCAATGCTTACATTCAATCTCTTACCTATTTCTAAATTCCTTATTAATTATTTAAGGAATTTTAATAGGAGAGAAATCTAACCAATTCACCTTTTTCAAAAATAAGTAGATGTAAGTACTTGGTATCAAAACCTTATTGATTTATAGAAAAGTTACCTAACCAAAAATTGATGACTTAACTCGTAGTTTAAATAATATTTTATGATTTAAGATGGCAATTCGCAGATATCACCGAGGTTATCATAAAAGCGTTGTTGTTTTGAATTAAGGGTTCTTCAAACTGGTCAGCTGGAGGTTCGCTGCGGCGACATATATAATATAATAGAATCGTGATCATGTGCGCAATCTGTGCGATAAAGTAACACTGCTTGTGTATCCGCCTCAAATAGCAAATATATTTCTGCAGCACACTGTACTCCTTTACGTGGTACTTTGTTGCATCTTTATAATCGTTTTTTCCTGTCCATGGAGTCGTGTGTAGTGCGTAGGTACTGCCCACGTATTTTCTGCACTCACGGCTTCATTGGCGGCATTCACAGTCGAAAATTTACTCATAAATATCCAGTTCTTAGATTCACCCCGCTTTTTTTTCGACGGCTGACCTTCTCCTTCCGATTCCTCGTCAGAACAGTACAAAGGTACTTCGTTTTCACCTTTAGATGTCATAACTAATTAAATCGTTTCGAAAACTTTAATTAATTAATTACAGATGAAACTATTGCAATACGAACGCACGAACGACAATAAACAAACACGGGCGGGTCGGTACAAGAATCGAATGGCGCTCTCTGATTGGTGCAAATGGCCGGTTGCTGTCTTGTCGCGCACTCGCGCCAAATCGTACAGAGGCTATTTTCAAATTATTAGAATATGAAGTATTATTTTACATGTTAAGTTATAATTAAATGATGTTGTCTATTGAAGCTTGAATATATAATTTTTGAGGAGCTTGTATTGAAGCTGTAAAACGTAAAATGGTGATGAGTTGCAAATTCCGTGGCCGACTTAGTAAATTAGTGGGCAATGTATAAATCAGAAGGACAAGTCAAATTAATTGTTGATATTGACTTGACGCTTTCTTTAACATTTTTAGTTGGCGTTGTAAAGAAGATAAATTAGTTTATTAGAGGCTATGCCAATTTCTCGATGCTTAGTTATTAAAAGAGAAGTTTAGCCACGTGGCCAAAAAAAAATTCTGTGGCCGGAATTATTATTTCTCTTTTGGGTACTAATTAAACAAGCTGTAAAACGTAAAATGGTGATGAGTTGCAAATTCCGTGGCCGACTTAGTAAATTAGTGGGCAATGTATAAATCAGAAGGACAAGTCAAATTAATTGTTGATATTGACTTGACGCTTTCTTTAACATTTTTAGTTGGCGTTGTAAAGAAGATAAATTAGTTTATTAGAGGCTATGCCAATTTCTCGATGCTTAGTTATTAAAAGAGAAGTTTAGCCACGTGGCCAAAAAAAAATTCTGTGGCCGGAATTATTATTTCTCTTTTTTTATTATACTTAAGTTTGCTGTTTTCGGATTTTTCCCTTTACTTGTGCTATAAGGCCTTGCTTCTTGCCAAATTTTATAATTCTGGTGTAGACCTAGAATTATAAAATTAGGCCTTAATAAGACCTTGCTGCTCACCAAATTGCAAGACTCTATGTGTTCGGGAAGTACCCTATAGGTTTTGTGTGCATGTGATTCACTTGGAAATTTCAAAATTTTCGGACACAAACGGCTGTAACTTTTGAGTGCGTTGACTTAGAAGTTTCATTTATATCGCGGCTCCAAGAGTTTACGGATTTGAGTATTTGACGTTAATTTCAACTCAATACGTCCACGCGTTCCTGAGAAAAAAGGGTTGACAGACGGACAGACAGACAGACAGACGGACAACAAAGTGATCTTATAAGGGTTCCTTTTTTCCTTTTGAGGTACGGAACCCTAAAAATGTTCCACCTTTCAGTATGTTTCATCATAGGATTTCCGTTTGTTTTGAAGAGCAAGATACCTACTAGGTACCGATTACGAAAAGATACTGTCAAATAATTGACGCCGACTCTTTGCATTACTATGTACTAAACGAATCAAATAAAAATCGGATTGTACCTTGTAGTGTTGTGGCGTACCTACCAAATATTAAAGGGGTACGAATTTAAACTCTGAGGCTGCTTATTTAAATACAAATCAGTTACTTTACTTACACTTAGCCTTGGGTCACTTTGCCACTGCTGAGCAAAGACCTCCCCGTTAACCCCTATGCGCATCTCGATCCTAGCAAGTAAAATTAAAAATAATGTTTTCAATTCCAGGTATTCATCGCCGAAACGCTGCACACAGTCGGAATGGCCCTTCTATTCTTCAAGATCCTTCCCGAAATGGACGTAGTAAAAGGCGCGATGATAACCAACTGCCTCTGCATCATCCCTGCAATCCTCGGCCTCCTATCCCGAAACTCACGAGACTCCAAGCGATTCGTCAAAGTGGTTGTAGATATGTGTGCGATAGGGGCGCAAGTGACGAGTTTCATTGTGTGGCCTCTTTCGGAGAACAAACCTGCTTTGTGGTTGATACCGATCGCGTCGCTGTGTATATCGCTGGGATGGTGGGAGAATTATGTGACGAGGAGGAGTCCTATAGGTGAGAACTTAATTTTTCACTTTCATCAATGTAGTCGTGGATATGTGTGCGATAGGGGCCGCAAGTTACGAGTTTCATCGTGTGGCCCCTTTCGGAGAACAAACCTACTTTGTGGCTGGTACCAATCGCGTCGTTGTGTATATCGCTGGGATGGTGGGAGAATTATGTGACGAGGAGGAGTCCTATAGGTGAGAACTTAATTTTTCACTTTCATCAATGTAGTCGTGGATATGTGTGCGATAGGGGCCGCAAGTTACGAGTTTCATCGTGTGGCCCCTTTCGGAGAACAAGCCTACTTTGTGGCTGGTACCAATCGCGTCGTTGTGTATATCGCTGGGATGGTGGGAGAATTATGTGACGAGGAGGAGTCCTATATAGGTGAGAACTTAATTTTTCACTTTCATCAATGTAGTCGTGGATATGTGTGCGATAGGGGCCGCAAGTTACGAGTTTCATCGTGTGGCCCCTTTCGGAGAACAAGCCTACTTTGTGGCTGGTACCAATCGCGTCGTTGTGTATATCGCTGGGATGGTGGGAGAATTATGTGACGAGGCTGGACAATTCACAGACCATCATCTAGCCCCAAAGCAGAAGTTGTAGTGTCTTGATGCTTGACTTCTTGGTACTTTAGTAACTATTTGTTTATGTGGATCTGATAGGAGATTATTCGTCAAGGGTCGAAGACTTTTATTTTATTATAAAATTTATTTACTCATACTTAATAATGAAATTTTGGTCAAGTAAAGGAGGCGTACGCTGGCGATTCGTACCTCGCCAGCGTACAAGGCGAGGCGTCTCCGTCTGTCTAGGCGGAGACCGTCTAGCGGCCTCTTGTCTCTGCCTCACACGCGAACAAAATCAATATATTCTTAAGAAGAGCGGGGTTCTCTAACACAAGTATATTTATGCTTAAAAGATAACCCCAACCCATGTTATTTAACTGTAAATCATGTACAGAAATAAACATGTTCATTTTCATTCCTCATTTCTTTATTTGCCATAATATAAAATATCTCGATTACTATACTTTTACGCGAAAAAAATGTCAATAGATTTCATAGATGATTTCAATTAATTTAACCTATATTTTTTACCATATTTCACTTACAGGTGTAATCAAAAGCCTGGGCCGACTAAAAGACGAGCTAAACCACTCCCGCTACTACATCTACCGTTTCATGACGCTTTGGAAGATCATGCTGTTCCTCATGTGTGTGCTGTTCAGCATCTGGATGGATGGAGACGAGCCTGCTATGTTCTTCCAGCTCTTCAATGCTGGGTTCGGACCGCATAATATCGTGGTTGAAGAGGTTAGTATTAAAATTAGGGAAAGGTTCGGCAAGCGAGGATAACATAGAAAATAACATATGTTATAAGGACTCTTTTTAACACCTGACTCAAAAAGTGGAGTGTTTTATGTTCTACATTTGTCTGTGGCATCGCAGCTACAAAACAGGTGAACCGTTTTGAATGTAGTTTTTTTTCATTCGACAGGTGACTTTGTACACTAGTTTGAAGAAAATCAGTGCAGCTGTTTTAATGTCATGATAGTACAGAGTAAAATTATCGCTGAGGGTTTCAGGTCATTTGTAAAATTTGTTATTTAGACCAATATTTGTGTTCCAGGTCCAAATAACCCTAGGAGGAACAGTCATCCCCGACTTAGCCAACGTGACCCTAACCGGAGACTCAGTAGAAGTGGCAGCGGTCTACAAATCAGCCTTCTACGTCCTGCTCATCCAAGTGTTCGCAGCCTACGTTTGTTACATCTTCGGGAAATTTGCCTGCAAGATCCTTATCCAAGGGTTCAGTTACGCGTTCCCTATTAACTTGGTGATTCCGTTGGTGGTGAACTTCTTGATTGCTGCGTGCGGTATTAGAAATGGTGATACTTGTTTCTTCCACGGGACTGTGCCGGATTATCTGTTCTTTGAAAGTCCACCTGGTGAGTAGTCTATATTTTCAGTCAGCTGTTGATACCTCGACCTCAACCTCTAATGCCTGTAGGTATTGGTCCACTGCTGGACGCGGGCCTTCCCCTGATAAGCGCCTTTTTTGCTTTTATCACATGGGGGATTACTCCCATGTGATTGGGCACTAGCCCATAATCCCCACGCTGGGCATGCGGGTGGGGGATCGCAGTTTGGTGGTAGAATTGTTCTGTAGGAGTCGCTGCTGCCCGCCCCCGATGGATATCCCTTAGTCGCCTCTTACGACACCCGCGGAAAGAGTTGGGGTGGTGCAAATTCTAAGCCGGCACCATACAGCTGTTGATAATTATGTTCTTATTAGAGCTTGCTGTGCGTTTGTGTCGCTTAGAATTAACACCACACCAACTCATCTCTTTTCGCGTCGTAACATGCGACTAAGGGATATCCACCGGGGGGCGAGCAGCAGTGCTTCCTGCAGTCTCACCACCAGACTGCGATCGCAAACCCGCCTCCAAAGCGTGGCGATTATGGCTACCCGTCAAACATGATATTTTAATTAGATTACTCTATGGCCCGTTTTATGAATATGCTTGAGTGAATATATATGCAGTCATCGATATATACTTGAGTGACACTTATACCATAGAAATCCGTAACTCAAGCATAGCTCTAGGAAAAGCTGAGTGAGCAAGCTTTAAAAATACGGGCCTATTTAGTACCCATAACACAAGCTCTACTTAGCTTGGAGCTAGATAATATTGTGTGAATTTTCTTGCTGGCCAATATTCAGCAGTGGACGCGACAGAGATGTATGATGTTAATTATGTCGATCCCCAACCCGCATACCCAGCGTGGGGATTATGGGTACTACCCCCATGAGATAAAAGTCAATAAAGCGTTTATCAGGAGGAGGCCTGCGTCCAGCAGTGGACCAATATAGGCTGTTGAGGTGAGGTATAATGTTGCATGTAGAGCTTGCTTAAATATGCCTATTCATTTTAAACTTTCGCAATTTGTTAACATAGTTAATGATTTAATCGGGTATTTATCGCGTACCTTTTGTTATTATTTCCCCAACACTTATAACAAAAGGTACGCGATAAATACCCGATTAAATCATTAACTATGCTTATTATACAAAAGAGACGAGAAAACTTTATTCTTTTCTTTTCAGTTTTTACATTGAGCGACTTCATAACCCGACAAATGGCTTGGGTATGGCTTCTCTGGCTGCTCTCTCAAACTTGGATCACGATACACATCTGGACACCGAAAGCGGAGCGTTTGGCTTCAACAGAGAAACTGTACGTTTGTCCCACGTACAACGGACTGCTTATCGACCAAAGCATGGCTCTGAATCGGAAGAGAGACGACCAGAAGGATGTTAAAACTGAGGTATGTATCTCTTATTCTATACCAACTGTTATAAAAGCAGGCCAGTTGTGTCAGATTATATTTATATTAACTTTGTCTTATTAATTAGACAAAGCGTTTATGAATATTTTCCAAACATGAATAATTGACTTAAGGCGCTACCCTGACCCAAATCAGCGCCACCACCTATTTTATCTTATTATTCTGTTGAGCGAAGGAATTTTCAAAATCGATTACTTATATTGTATAAGTTTTATTTATATACTTTAAGCAGAGATGCGAAGTTGCTCTTTTTGGACACCATGGTGGCCAAAAAGAGCAATTTCGCATCTATGCCTACAATATGCAAACATTTATAGACGCATTAAAAAAAGCTTATGATAGGATTCACAAACTAACAAATCGACTTTTGGAAATTCCGTCGTTTAACAGAATAATAAGATAAAATAGGTGGTGGCGCTGATTTGGGTCGGGATAGCGCCTTAAAGCTAATGCAAAATTTAAAAAAAAAATGTACTAGGTACTTTTTTATGTACTTTGCCAAATTGGTGCTAGCCTGCTAGTTCGATTGTTATAAAATCAAAAAAAAAAACAAATCAGCACTAAAATATTGCTGTCATTTTATTTCTATCGTAAAGAAAAGGATATCAACATTTTTTTGTGTTGGCTGTCAAATAACCTTTAGTTTTGCGACAACCAAATTGACATCATTGTTAACATCTTTCAGGACCTAGCCGAAATCGAGAAAGAGAAAGGAGACGAATACTACGAAACGATATCCGTGCACACAGACAATACAGGCTCATCTCCCAAGACGGTCAAGTCCTCAGACCAGATAACCAGGATCTACGCTTGCGCAACGATGTGGCACGAGACGAAAGACGAAATGGTGGAGTTCTTGAAGAGTATCCTGCGGCTGGATGAGGATCAGTGCGCTCGTAGGGTGGCGCAGAAGTACTTGCGGGTTGTTGATCCGGATTACTACGAATTCGAAAGTAAGTTTTCAGTTTTGTCCTGCTACTTCCTTTTTCTTACCAGTAGGCCAAGCCCGGGGATTGCTGTCTATACTCTATCCATCGAGCTTGTAGAATTTTCAATAACAAAGCCACTGACAGTTCAATCAGCTGATGCAGGGGTGAAAAACATTTTTAATAATGTGGTTGGCTCTTGCCTGCGGCTTCGTTTGCGTATTTAGGATATACATAATTTAGGTCTTATTTGATTTCTAACTGACGCAAAGAAAGAAATAATTATAAGACCTATGACATACCTAACTAAAATTGAACAAATTAGTACATAACCTACCAAGCTATACTCATATGGCGGCTATTTTGAGCTTTGATAGATGTCTCTGGGTAGTGATATTTAATGTGAATAATAGTTGGCATAAGTAAATAAGGTAGTCTTGTGAAATCAGTACTACTTTTTAGTGTTACCTATCCTTAAAAAGGAAATACAAGGTAAAGGAGATGAAATAAGACTATAAATGCAAATTATAGGAATAATTTATTGTTGCATCATTAGTTAATTTAGTTATCATCATTTTATGTCTTTACTCTTTAGTATACATGTGTCTCTCTTCTGGGACATTATTAATAGACAACAATCAATTATCATCATCACTGTCAGAATCTGAGCTACTTGATGTATCTCCGGACACCTGGATGATAAATTGATCAATTACATTATCTGTAATACCATCCAGTTCCCTCATTTTTTTCTCTTCTTGTATAACATGGTCTATGCATTTTTGCCATGCTGCAGGTGTTATGAAATTCATAGATTCTTCTAATAAAATCTTCAATTCATGCATTTTAAATGTTTTATTTTTATCCGCAACATGGCCTTTGACTTGCCCCCATATCATTTCTATTGGATTTAATTCACAGTGATAGGGGGGCAATCGCAAGACTTCAATATTTTTTTCTTTTGCGAATGTGTCAGTGGCATAGGCCATGTAATTATGTTTTATTGGTTTTATCAAATCGATAAGCTCCCTTTTTATCATAGTGTCCTGGAACGAGATACCCTTGCTATTTAACCAATCTTGGATGTCAGCTTTTTTCCATTGCATGTTTGGTACTCGTTCCAGGCGACGAGAGTGATAGGGAGCATTGTCCATTACTATAACTGATTCTGGCTCAATTAAATCTATAATTTTTTTGAACCACTTTTCAAATACTTCTGCGTTCATTTCTTTGTGATAATCTCCATCACCACTTTTGCTTTCGAATATTAATTTTCCACCATTCAAAAATCCATCTTCGTTTCCTAGAAAAAAAAAAACAAATATTAAACTTTAAACAGTTGATTTGATGTTATTGACACAAGTTTTGATACATTTAACTGAAAGCTGCCTAATTGTCCGATTATCTATTGGTGAAAACCGACCTTATTGCATCACCACCCATACAAATATCAATGATATTACAAGATGCAATAATAATACTCAATCTATACATATTCATACTTGACCATGGTGCTACTTCTTTGATATGTTGATGCTATTGTTTAAATAAATTATCCTGATTCATGAAAATACAACAGATAACATACCAATATGTACTATTATTAGGCGTTTTCCTTTTCCAGAAGGCCCTTTGAGTCCTGTAGAAAGGCCTTCCAGGTGTGCCTGCCTTGTTGACTGTATTGTCATGTCTTGCCACACCTTCGTTTTCGTATGACCTACAAAAACAAGAAACAATGTTAACATAACATACAAAAGTTCAGTTCAGTTCAGTTTAACGACTACATGTTTGATATTTAATATAATTATTTACTAAAAAGGATAATAAACAAAGAGTAAATTACCTTCGTTTAACCATGTTTCATCTGTATAATATATCTTGCGCCCTTCTTCTCTCATTTTGGCAATTTTTAGCAAATAATTGCGCCTCCACCTTACTATTTCATGTTTTTCAATGAGACTGCTGTTACGTGATCTTTTCAGGTGTTTTATTTTTAGCTTTGCTAAAAGCTTTGCAAATGTACTCCTTTTGAAATTTGGTAGGTCATCATCTTCGTTAACCGAATTTAACACTTTGTTTAGTGTGGGGATTTCATTTCTGAAGAAGAATTCATGCACTTTTCTTCGTATGGCACTTAGTTCAAAGTCCAAGAGTTTGTCAATTTTGGCTACTCTTGGAGGTAGAGGTGCTGGTGACTGAACGCGATGCTCAGTAGAATAGCCTTTCAGGACTTTCCACACCGTACTGACGCCAACTCCAGCGGTATCGGCAGTCCTTTTCACCATCTCCTGCTTATAGGGAAATTGCTCTCGAGGCCAAGTTTCTTCCACCAGTTTATAAATATTAATAATCGTGAGCTTCTCTGCAGAACTGAGAGGCGTTTTCTTTTGACGCTTCTTCTTGGGCGAAGCAAAGAGCTTCAACGAACTCGGGCCAGGTTCATTGCTCATTGTATCAAAACAACAAACGTAACAAACAACAAAAACTCAACAGTAACACTCAACACTAACAAAAACTCAAGAAACAACGATAAACTCAACGAAAACAACGTAACGTAAGCAGAGAGCACAAAAGGAGAGAATTACTTGAACTAACCACAACAAAGCAAGAAAGTCAAGTGAGGAAATAAAATGGCGATCGTGGGTAGTGTTACCCACTCTGTCAGAAAAACGGGGAAAATAAAGTTATGTTATCATTCGTTCATTCATTCAAATTTTATTGTAATAATTCTGTAGATTTGTAAGTATTAGCACAGCCAACTAATGCATACAGTTGTTCGACGAAGGCATTTAGACAGGGCAATCGTGCGGGGGGCAAGGGGCGAGGCATTTGAAAAATCACCAAAAATAAAATCATAATGTTTTATTTATGATGATGTTTCCTTATAATAAATAATTAAAAGTTTTCATTTAACACTAGCATTGTGCTAGCATGGTGACAACCCTGGCCTGATTACCTGGTCGCGTCACTTGTCGGCAGGTTCCGCGATATCAAAGGCCTACTGTATATTATTATTTATACTGTGGCATTAGTATCTAGGTAAAGTATATGACACAATGGTGCCCAAGCAGGGTGCAGTGACAGCAGTGGCTACATTATTATCCGCATACTTTTACACACATAATTTTACGTACGTAGATTTACATATTTTTGTAATTTTACACTGGTTTTGCTGAAAATTCTCAAGTCTCACCCTTCGGTCTTGAAGAAAGCATTGTTCAAATCATTGTTAAATAAAAAAAACATAATCCAAGAAATAATCTTGTAAATGTAAAAATGAAACGATTTTTACTGGTAGAGTTCAATTCATAAATCAATAGTGTGGAAGATTTAGATTAGCTAGATTATTATTTGTCAATGAGGTTCCATTGGAAGGAAGGCGTTTCAGGCCCAGGCCCATTAGTAAATAGACGTTCTTAATTTTATGTCTTTACATTGACCATATTTTCTAAGCATCATTGATTTCTTAGATTCTTCCTGGGTCTATGATAATATTTAGATTTTTTTGTTTAGCCATTTTAAGGATTTCAATTATATTTATATATCATATTATTTTATATTTAATAATAAAAAACTAAAAGTACTTCATATTTTTTCTCTCATTGCAACAATTTACTGAAGAACAATTTACTCAGAATTCAGATTTAAAAAAAAATTGAAAAAAAAATGCAGTAAACAAGGTTAAAAGACCATCACAGGTTGTAGACGATCTCGATTTTTTTTTATATTTACCTTTTCTTTACAAATAGGTCACTTAGATTTTTTTAAATTTCTTGTGATAAATACCCTGACTTGGCCTGTCACTTGTTTCCGTCTTGACGTGGAGTTTTGGGACATCGTGTTTACAAGCCACGATGCTTTAAACTGCACGACTATCTATCGTCACTAAAAAAAATGGGAACACACCCTAAAGCGCCCTAAAACTACACTCAATAGGGTAGCTAAGACCAGCTGGCAGCACTCGCTCAGTGTTGAGTTTACGTTCCATTCGTTCTTCAATAATCCGGCTAAAAATAAAATACTGCTCTTTTTAAGAAATAAGTATGGTCATAGTGCTATCCTAAATTGGGAAGCATAGTTCAAAAGATACCAATTGTTTGTATCCCATGACGTCAAAACAAAGATTCGTTAGGGTTGGCACTTTAACAAAAGATAAAAATATCTGGTCATTTGAATCTTCGTTTTTGACCAAATAATGACGATTTGTAAATTGCTACAACTAGATATTGCATAGATATGAAGTAAAGATTGAAAAAAGTAACAAATCTAACGGAATCTATGGGTGAAATCATTGGAATTACGTTAGGCCTGTGTCATTTCATGGTGATAACCCTAAAAATCAGCTGATTACGTTTGTTTACGAAAAATCTACAAGCTCGATGGATAAAGTATAGGGTAGAATAGAGAAAAACTACGTCACTTCGCCATCGAATGCGTAAATTATTTGAAAATCATTCCTTCAACTTCAATAACGTACGCAATGTATGACGATGCAATGTCATTATTGTCTATTCTACCCTAGAGGACAATCCCCGTGCTTCGTTTACAGGAAAGATAATAATTTTTCGTGAAATATTCGTACTCTTCTAATTCTATGTGCGGAACTGCGATCTGTATTCCCGTTCGGCATGGGACTGTATCGTGCATTGTTTCTTTGTTTACGCGCCTAGTCCTCTGGCAAGGAAAGGATTTAGATCATTTATGAACGTGTCACTTAAATGAGAAAAAAAAAATAGGGCACAGATATAATAATACTATACTAGTATGCCAATTAACCGCAGGGGGACCATTGGAAGACCATCTATTAGATGGTGCGAAGAAAAGTAGCGGTCGCAGGGAGTCGAGGATCGCTATATAATTATTTAGCGTCGTATGGGAGGCCTTTGTCCAGCAGTGGACGGACGTTGACGGGCTGTTAAGATGATGACGATTGATGTACGCGTTTACTGTCTATTCCTTTTCCAAAAGAACAAAATATATGGCTTAGAATTTGAACCACCCCAACTCTTCCCACGAGTGTCGTAAGAGGCGACTAAGATATCCTTCGGGGGAGGGCGGCAGCGCCCCCTGAAGAACCATTCTACCACCAGACTGCGATCGCCAACTCGCATGCCCAGCTTGGGGATTATGGGTATTACCCCCCATGAGACAAAATTCAATAAGGCGCTTATTAAGGGGAGGCCTGAGTCCAGCAGTGGACCATTAGGTATAGGCTGTTCAGGATGAGGATTAAGGAAAATAAACATTATATGAGTGCATACGATTGGACTATTACAAAAACAAACCCATTTATTTTACATTCAATTCCTTCCAGCTCACATTTTCCTCGACGACGCTTTCGAAATATCCGACCACAACGACAACGATTCCCAAGTGAACCGCTTCGTGAAACTCCTCGTGGACACCTTAGACGAAGCAGCCTCAGAGGTCCATCAGACCAACATCCGTATCCGGCCGCCTAAGAAGTACCCGGCGCCTTATGGAGGCAGGCTGTCGTGGGTGCTCCCGGGGAAGACTAAGATGATCTGCCATTTGAAGGATAAGTCGAAGATTCGGCATAGAAAGCGATGGTCTCAGGTATTGCCGAGTACTAATGGTACAAACTTTCTTGATATTTAGGTACTTCTTTTTCACTTTTTCAACTTGACGACCTCCGTGGCGCAGCGGGCGAAGGTCCGCCTGCGACGCAGGAGGTTGCGGGTTCGATCCCCGCCTCGGAACAAATTTGTGTACGATCTGCAGAAATTTGTTCCGTTGGTCTGGGTGTTTTCTATGCATAATAAAAATATCTATCTATGTAATGTATTGTATTAAGTATATCAGTTATCTAGTACCCATAACACAAGCTCTGCTTATCTTGGGGCTAGATAATGCTGTGTGAATTGTCCAGTATTATTTATTTATTTATTTATTCTCTCCTAAGCACTTATTATTCCCACCTGTTGGTCTGTTTTTCTTGCTTTCTCCCTCCTCTTTGTTGTTTTTAATTAGTCTGAACGTTGTTTCCTTTTATTCTGCCTCTGGTTTTTTTCGTTAGATTTGAGCCTTCCATACGGAAATAAAAATACAAGATAGATGAACCCATTATTTCAAGCAAGTTAGCTCCTTACACTTGATTACCCTTGACTACAATTGCGTTTTTATGATCTCATACGATTCCAACTTAAAGGTTTTTCTTTGACCAAACACATGGCCTACTCAAGGGTCAGCCCTACCATGTCAGCAAATTACAAAAATCGCGTAGTCTTGAACAGGGTCAACTTTAAGTTATTTTAGGTGAGACGAGGAAGAGTTTTTTATAAAATATCCTCAAAATTTACGACCTTATCGGGTCTATTGAACTAGGGAGAATATTTTCGATTAAGCAAATTTTGTCTTTAACACTTATATCGTTTTTCCAGGTGATGTACATGTACTATCTCCTTGGTCACCGTCTAATGGAGCTGCCCATATCAGTAGACCGTAAAGAAGTCATGGCTGAGAACACCTACCTTCTAACCCTGGACGGAGACATCGATTTCCAGCCTCACGCCGTCCGACTGCTGATCGATCTGATGAAGAAGAACAAGAATCTTGGTGCTGCTTGCGGTCGTATCCATCCTGTTGGGTCTGGTAAGGTTTCTGACTTTCCGCTTTATACTTAGTGCGCTTTGTTAAAGTTAGTAAAACATGTCCGTATTCTTTATCGAAACAGATACAATCACATTTTCATGTGAGAACTGGCACTGGCGATTAAAGTTAAGGATTGCTTAATGTTTTTTTTTTTGGTTTTATTCTAAAGGTGACGCCACATGTAAAAAGTTCAAATTCTGAAAAAAATTCTGTGGCAAAAATGTGTCAGCAAAAACACAGGCGATTAAAGCGAGGCACGCTTTTAGGTTTAGTAAGTGGCATGATTATTGCCGACGATACCTGGCCTGTGAAAGTGGACTTAGTAGTTTGGGTTGGAGATTCAACAGTTGCCCGTGTTTTGTTTTTGGGGGTGTGGCAGACGTGGTATTGTTCAAAGTGGAACTAGACGATGAACCTTTGCATTTCTTTCAGGTCCAATGGTATGGTATCAAATGTTCGAGTACGCGATCGGCCATTGGCTGCAAAAGGCGACGGAACACATGATCGGCTGCGTGCTCTGTAGTCCTGGGTGCTTCTCACTTTTCAGAGGAAAGGCTCTCATGGATGACAACGTTATGAAGAAATACACGCTCACTCCCACAGACGCTAGGCATTATGTACAGTACGACCAAGGTAACAAATATTTCGATATTTTTCTCGAAATATCTTTCTTCGAAGATTAACTATCCCGTTGATTACCACCTCTAACTTTGTTTCCTTTTAACTCAATATAGAAGGATATCTTGCTAAGCTAAACATGGCCCAAGGGATATTTAGCAAGGAAAAACAACTAACTGTGTCTGTCAAACTACAATTGTTTTGATTCTTGTAGCTGACATTGTCTATATTTTCCGACTTCTATGTTCCTAGCAAGAAATAGATTGTGGAACTACCTATATTATAACAATCTTTAAACCAATTGCTGCGCCCTTACAGGGTCCATGTACTTACTACCTTTAAGCTAATTACCACCTAAGCTAAAACTCTGTAATAACGTATATGTATGCAATAAATAAATCTGAAATCTGAACTCACAGATGTTCCTCAATATCGTCGTTACCACGAATCAAACTTAGGTAGGTATTCGAGGAAACCAATACCGACCTTTTCTTTTGTTGCAATTAGAATGCAACTGTGAATTCGGATGACGAAGTTGTAAGATTATGAGACCTTTATCTCGTCTTTACTTTGAAATCAGCTCTTAAATACCCTAACTGGTACTAACCCTAACTGGTAATGGGGAGCATCAAAACTGAATCTAAATGCCCCTATGTAAATTCCAGGCGAAGATCGGTGGCTCTGCACTCTCCTTCTCCAAAGAGGCTACCGAGTAGAATACTCAGCGGCCTCAGACGCCTACACGCACTGCCCTGAAGGTTTCAACGAGTTCTACAACCAGCGGCGACGATGGGTGCCGTCCACTCTCGCTAACATCATGGACTTGCTGGTGGATTATAAGCATACAATCAAGATCAATGACAATATCTCTACGCCGTATATTGCTTATCAGGTAAGGAACTGCTTTAGGTCAAAATCGACTCGAGCCTGTTTCTGTTGTTATACGGATTAACTCAATCGGTCTATTTTCATCGCTCAATAATTTTCTGCGCGTACTCAGAATGGAGAAAATTAATAGTCCAGTAGATTTCAGATTTATTTATTAAACATAGAAGTTAATGTCATAAATTGACTTGTTGCAGGATTAAAGCGTATGAAATTTAGATACATTTTTAATAATAAATTAAATGATATTTTTTTTTTAATTTTTATGCTTGCTTAGATTAGGGCATTGGCCCAGGAACTAACTATACATATAGAATGGAAAGCCAAGCTCTTCGTTTTTAATTATTTATTTAGTAAACATAGAAATTAATGTCATAAATTGACTTGCAGGAATAAAGTTTCCCTTATGAAATGTAGATAAAAGTTATATTATTTTAAATTTTTATGCTTGCTTCGATTCGGGCATTGGCCCAGGAACTACATATTATATGAAATGGAAAGTCAACCTCTTCGTCGCCAAATATCTATTCTGAACTCCAGTTTTAACAATTCATAATTGTAACACAGCCTTGGGCCATTTGGGTGAGCCTTTCAAAACTAAACCTTAATACTTGTGTTTACATTACAGATGATGTTGATGGGCGGTACGATCCTAGGCCCCGGAACGATATTCCTTATGTTGGTGGGTGCCTTCGTGGCTGCTTTCAGAATCGATAACTGGACATCCTTCGAATATAATCTATACCCGATCTTGACTTTCATGCTTGTTTGCTTCACGATGAAATCTAAATTTCAGGTCAGTTAACCATTTTCATAGCCCACGTCTAAGATCATCCCCTCGACTCATACTAGCGTCACCACCTATATATTCTTATTATTTAAGTTACTTAAAAGGAATTTAAAATCAGTTTGACACGCAGTTTTTGATACCTTTCGTAAGCTTCTTTAATGCCTCTGTAATAAATATATACAATGTGTATTTTCGAACCTTGATCAAACAAAATGTGCGGATACACGACTTAAATTTATCGATAAATATCGGATAAAAAAAATTATATGTTGGTTATTAAAAAAAAAGTCGATTTCATATTTTTTTTTATGAAAACTACTTCGTCTGGTTTTTTCTTCGTTTCTGTTTGAGTAAACAGTGTATTTTATTCAAAGCAGTCTCATTTGAAAGCTAGATAGTTTACCTAGCTAAGAAAATTAAAAAAAATACAATTGCGGTACATAAAGCCTAGTAAAAATAATTTCGTTCGTAGAAATTTAACAAAAAAATCGATTTTTATTTTATCTTTGATCTGTAACTTTAAAACTGGATTATTGAGGTGTACTTTTTTGCATGTTGTATTAAACTTCATAATTTATTCTACAAATCCTCCAAAAAGTATGGGTCTACTTCTTTTCGTTGTCATGTTATTCGCCATTTGAATTAGGTACTTTCTGCCTTGTACAAAGATCAACAGACAACAAAATTAAGTAATAAAACAAGGCAAGATAAGATGAAACGGAACGAGGCCTTTGCCCAACAGTGGGATAGTAACGGTGGATTAAGATAAGATAAAGTAAAACAAAATGTTTAGTTATTGCTATCAATTAATTTATTGATTGTTCAAAATGTCCACCATTTTCCTCAATGCATATCGTTGCACGTAAAGCCACACTGCGCGACGTTCTTTTTAGTACATCGCGATCGTTTCTTATTTGATTCGCCGCGGCAATTACTTTTTGCAATAGCTCTTCTCTGCTTTCAATGTTCGAGTACTGTAAACCAGCTGCTTCATGTGACCCCCGAAGTAAAAATCGAGTGGCGTCATATCTGGGCTTCGCGCCGGCCACGCCACTGGTCCACCTCGTCCGATCCATCTCTCTGAGTAAGTTGCATTGGCTGGAGCGCCATCATGCTGGAACCACATCTGGCTTCTTGTTTCTAAATCAACGTCTTCCATAAAGCCTGGAAAGTCTTCTTGGAGAAATGATAAATAAGCTTGAACTGTCAACCTTGATGGAAGAATCCATAAACATAATGGTTATCCGATAATTCGCGAGCAGACAACGCATCCAACGTAGAAGTCATTACGATAAAAATAATTTAGCGTATTCAGGAATCGATACAAGAATAAACTGAGATACCAATAACCAATTTCAAATGTGTGTGCTGTGAATTTTTTTGAAAAAGGAATGTTTATCACTTCCATTTTCAAAGCGTGCAGAATGTAGATTCCTGTTGATCTTTGTATAAGGCAGAAAGTAACTAATTCAAATGGCGAATAACATGACAACGAAAAGAAGTAGATCCATATTTTTTGGAGGATTTGTAGAATAAATTATGAAGTTTAATACAACATGCAAAAAAGTACACCTCAATAATCCAGTTTTACAGTTACAGATCAAAGATAAAATAAAAATCGATTTTTTTGTTAAATTTCTACAAACTAAATTATTTTTAATAGGCTTGTGTACCGAAATTGTATTTTTTTTTAAATTATCTTAGCTAGGTAAACTATCTGGCTTTCAAATGAGACTACTTTGAATAAAATACACCGTTTACTCAAACAGAAACGAAGAAGAAACCAGACGAAGTAGTTTTCATGAAAAAAAATATTAAATCGGCTTTTTTTTTTAAATAGCCAACATATAATTTTTTGTTATCCGATATTTATCGATAAATTTATGTCGTGTATCCGCACATTTCGTTTGATCAAGGTTCGAAAATAGACATTAATATTAATAAGAAGTCAGTTAATCTGTCTGACTTGGCTACAAGCTTAGGGTTCTACCATAATTTGACACAATGCGTAAAATCCCATGTGGTGCCGGCTTAGCATTTGTACCACCCCAACTCTTCCCTCGGGTGTCGTAAGCGCCTCTTACGACACCCGTGGGAAGAGTTGGGTCCCCAAGGGATATTCACCGGGGGCGGGCAGCAGCGCCCCCTGCAGAACAATTCTACCACCGAACTGCGATCCCCAAGCCCAGCTTGGCGATTATGGGCATTAGCCCCCAAGAGATAACAGCACATAAGGCGCTTATCAGGGGGAGGCCTCCGTCCAGCAGTGGTCCAATATTGGCTGTTGACGTAACTCAGAGTGGTGTGGGATCAACCGAACAGATTGGTTCAAAATACACTCATGTTTTTTTTCTTGACGTCTTGTCTATTTCCTTCCGCGTATTGTTAGTGGGTACGATAACTTAATATGTAAAATATTTTTAATTTCCAGCTGATGGTGGCCCAAATATTATCAACAGCATACGCAATGATAATGATGGCTGTGATCGTCGGTACGGCCCTCCAGTTAGGCGAGGACGGCATAGGATCGCCGTCGGCCATCTTCTTGATAGCTCTCTCTGGTTCCTTCTTCATAGCCGCTTGCTTACATCCGCAAGAGTTCTGGTGCATTGTACCTGGCACGATATATCTGCTGTCTATACCATCTATGTACCTGCTCTTGATTTTGTATTCTGTAATAAATCTGAATGACGTCACGTGGGGTACTCGAGAAGTGCAAACCAAGAAGACTAAAAAGGTTTGTAATCATACTTTGCAAGATACCCAGTTATATAACTAACCTTACTAACTAGTAAATCTATCTGCAATAAATAAAATAAATATAACTTATACATCGGTGTTGCATAAAACCAGCGCACGGTATTGTCATTGCTACTGTGCACAATGCTGAGCGACGAGCTATCTTGATGTCACGGTTTTAACTTATATTTTGTTTGTACCAATTCTGTTCGTTGTTGTGTGACACGGAATAAATATTTTGTATGAAATACAACAGAGCAATTTTTTCGAAGGCATA
This sequence comes from Eupithecia subumbrata, assembly GCA_949316285.1. Lineage (NCBI taxonomy): Eukaryota > Metazoa > Arthropoda > Insecta > Lepidoptera > Geometridae > Eupithecia > Eupithecia subumbrata. Next base: position 16,312,352 of record OX438647.1, read on the forward strand.
ATATCTTTCAAGTTTGCATAAAACTATCTCTGGATTTGCAGGAAATCGAAGAGGAAAAGAGAGAGGCAGAAGAGGCAAAGAAGAAAGCGAAACAGAAATCCCTTCTCGGCTTCCTCCAAGGAGTGAATAGCAACGAAGAAGAGGGTTCAATCGAGTTCTCTTTCGCTGGACTCTTCAAGTGTTTGCTGTGCACACACCCGAAAGGCAACGAAGAGAAAGTACAGCTCTTACATATCGCATCGACGCTCGAGAAATTAGAGAAAAAGTTGGACGCAGTAGAAAGGTTATTATACACCCTGTTTAGACATTTATTTTATCACAATGACAGATAATCACGAGAGTCATGATTATCATGCTAACTAAGGTATAGTTAGGTACATGATTATCATGTCTCTCTCATTGGTGTCAATTCGGTTGGTCTCAAAACTAAAATAATATGGCAGAACTCAAAATGTTGTCGTTCCTTTCTCTACAGCCGAAATAAAAAGGACAGTGACATTTGTTGTGCATTCATATAAGTTTTTGGTACCAACCAAATGGCCCCGGTTAAAGCCCTGTGTCGAACATTATAAGACCTACGCAAATCTAAACGCTGCAGTGGGATAATGGCTAAAATATTGTTATATTTCCAGATCCGTGGACCCGCACGGTCTGAACCGAGGTAGGAAGCTGTCGGTAGGCCACCGCGGAAGCACCAGCGGCGACCGCGAGCTAGACGCGCTGGCTGAGGGCCCAGAGGACGATGATGACTCCAACTCCGACACTGATACCATGTCTACTTCCCCTAGGGTACGCATCTTTATGTAACTATTCAATATGCCACCCCTAATAATACCACCCCTACTTGGTGGATATACCGTCCACTCGCACTAAACGGTTTTCCTCCACCTTCATCATTCGTACCGCTGGACTTTGGAACACGCTCCCTGCTGTTGTTTTTCCGGTCAACTACAACGTGGGTCTCTTCAAGGAAAGATGGAATAGGTGTCTTCTAGACCTTCGTATTACATCGTCGGCCACATCGTCACTTTCCATCAGGTGAGATTGTGGTCAAACAGGAAGGTCTTTACAGACAATTAAAAAAAAAATCATAGCCTCAGCTTTGACATTGATCAGGGATCAATATGGGGTGGGTGTTTAGAATTTCCTCTACATCGAATGGGCGGTCCATTGCATGTTTCTCGATTCAGAAGTTAATGCTGAGTATGTCCAGAATTTATGAAACAAATTTTCAAATGAAACTTTTTATCGAAACCAGATTTTCCATGTAGTTTACTAAAAGCAGAAACAGAAAAACTTTAGGGGATTAGGTATCTGGTACTAGAATGCATCAAGCCAGGCGCTTAGAACTCTTACTTAATGTTTTCAGGAAAGACGAGACGATCTCATAAACCCGTACTGGATTGAGGATGCTGATCTAAAGAAAGGTGAAGTAGACTTCCTGAGTCCCGCCGAGATTACTTTCTGGAAGGATCTATTGGAGAAATATTTGTTCCCTATTGATGAAAACAAGGAAGAAAAGGTAAGCAAGATAACACTGTGATATGGATATTTTTTGGATTGGAATTGTGCCGTACAAAAAATATTATACTCGCTTCTGCAAGTTATTAAAAACAAAGCCATATTTTGCTATTTATAATTAATAATAACGAATTTTTTTTCAGGATGCCTCTCTAATTTTTGATCTATGACTTTTATTTGATGATAATCTTCCCCCAATTTTAGGCACGTATTTCCAGGGATCTGAGAGAATTGAGAGACTCATCCGTCTTCTCATTCTTTATGATCAATGCACTGTTTGTACTGATTGTGTTCTTGATGCAACTGAACAAGGACGCCCTGCACTTTAAATGGCCGTTCGGAATCAAAACTAACATAACGTACGATGAGGTTACGCAAGAGGTAACGTTCACACTCGCCCCAGCGCTCGGCATTCAACGATGACTCGGGAAGGACCATCTTGACAACCGTTTGACACTCCACCCATTCCCAGTCACCCTTGAAAGTTGATGCAATTATTATATCCTTGCTTTTGTTACATTTTACAGGCCCGAATCAAAGAAGATCTAAAAGAACTTCGAAATAAGTCAGTTTTCGCATTCGTTATGTTCAATGCTTTATTTATATTGATAGTATTTTTATTGCAACTCAACAAAGATCAACTCCACGTGGATTGGCCTTTGGGGATAAAGACGAACATTACGTTCATCGAGGAGACAGGCGAGGTACAGCGAAATGATACCACACACTGTGTCTTCACTTCACCCGTTAACGATCTTCTTCTAACCGGTCTGTCGGTTTGGCACACCACGCATGGAGACCTGAGACACGACGACTAAACATCTTTGGCGTTACTGGGTTCACTCTCTAATCTACCCGACCCTTTAGATCCTTACCTTTAGATGGAACAGAGAAATCAGCATAAAAAAATCCTTTAGTAAACACCCGCGCTAAGCGTGTCGAGGAGAAACATGACAATACCAAACCCTGTTACCTACCCCAGCAACCAGCACTTTTCCAACCCAATACACTGAGGACTATCCTGTTATTAAGGTGGTGGAGTTTCTATTAAACATGGTATAGGGTCACTGGTTCCTATGTGTACATCACACACCCTGAAATGCGGTGATTTGTTTAACATTGAATGATACCTACTCATTGCACACTGGGATAATGTGCAGTTACATCAAAATATATGTGTATTTGTGTACATGTTATTATTGTCTTCAAACTTATGTGCTGCAGGAAAATCTGGAATCGTTTCATTCATGTTTGAAATAACTTTCAATTAATTGGCTAATTCAAATCAGTGTCCATATTCTGAGTAATAATGATGCATTATCTAGTAGGCACCCACGCAGAGTGTGTAAAATAATAGCTTATATTGTACCTACCCTACAAAAAACTGAATGTTGGCACTGATTTATCAAAATTTCACCGACTGTTAACATTTCAATTCTAATAATATTCGTAATTTTAATGAGTGAATTCACGTCCGTGTCCGCTCTTTTAATCCTTGATGTGCGTTTTCAGGTATTGATCTCAAAAGAATATCTTCAATTGGAACCGATCGGTCTAGTCTTTGTGTTCTTCTTTGCCTTGATTCTGGTGATCCAGTTCACTGCTATGTTGTTCCATCGCTTCGGAACCCTAGCGCACATATTATCGTCCACGGAACTGAACTGGTTCTGCAATAAGAAGGTAAGAAAAGGCACAAAATGCCTGAAAACTTGTAGGTACGACTTTCTACACAGTCATGTTCTGGACGACAGTAAGGCGCTCCAGCGTCTTGCCTCATACAGCCTAAATTCAGAATCTGATCTCGATGGGTGTTTGCCGCTCTATTCAAATGCATGGAAAAAGCTGCGTTCTGAGATTCTGAATCTGTGTAATGAGATTATATTTAATTTCGGCCTTTCTAAATTCAAAAAGACATTCCGGCTGTACGAGACCATCTTTGCAAAACCAATAAAAATCAAACCTAGGTACTCTCATCAAAACAAAATGCTGATTATTTTACTGACATTTCAGGCGGACGACCTCTCCCAAGATGAGATATTGGATAAAAATGCAATAGCTATAGTCAAGAATTTACAAAAACTTAATGGTCTGGACGATGATTACGAAAATGATTCGGGATCTGGACCGCACAACGTGGGCAGGAGAAAAACAATACACAACTTAGAAAAGGCCAGACAGAAGAAGAGGAACATTGGCACTCTCGATGTGGCGTTCAAGAAACGCTTCTTCAACATGAATGCAAATGATGGACCAGGTAAAAATAATGTTACAGCTGCTAATAGCAAATTGACTTAAACATTTATATGTGCAGTGCCAGATTCTAATCTATCCGAAGAAACATCCGTTTACATCTACCGAATAGGGCGTCTCAGAACTGCGCAGACAAAATATTATTTCCGCCACCGGCACGGCTCTTGTCTGTCGGCGTCTGCGTGGTACCTAGATTATAAATACACGCTGTATAGAAGAATATGTTGTCGAACATTTATCCTACTAAATGGAAATAATCTTGAATTTCAGGCACACCAGTACTAAATAGAAAGATGACCCTACGGCGAGAAACGCTGAAAGCTTTAGAAACAAGACGAAACTCCGTGATGGCTGAAAGACGGAAATCACAAATGCAGACATTAGGCGCCAACAATGAATATGGCGTTACAGGAATCGTAAGATAGACAACATTTACGATTCTGGTTTTATGACATATGGGTCAAGGCACCCACAGAATCGAAGCTAGCATATTGACCCCTACCATCATTCACATTCCTATCGTCTATTTTTAGATTGACGTTTTGATCTGTTTCTTGTGTGCCTTGACCATTAGGTATGTCACATTTACAAAACATTAGCAGTAAAGTAAAATCACTATTTTATATTTTACAGCTAAACAATAATCACGGAGTCCCTAGACATAGAACTTCAACTGCGAACATATCAGTGAAAGACGTATTTTCTGAGCCGAATGGAGGACAAGTTAACAGAGCATATGAAGCAGCTCTCGGCGAAGAAGAAGACAGCAACTCAATAAGACTACAGACAAGACAGAACACAGTCTCCTTCCAGAACAGATTCTGATCTAAAATTATCCTATGAGTTGCCAAAATTGAATTTAGTAGCAGCTAGAAAATGTATAAAATAGGTTAGGTTATTTAAATAGAAACAACTAGTGTAAAAAGTAACTAGATTTTTGGAATGGACCTTAGTAGAAATTAGATAATGTCTTTAGTGTTGTTTGGATATTAGCCCCTGAGCTCAACATCATAGCAAAGTTGCATGGAATATTAATTTATCTTATCTTGTCAGGCAAACTAATACCACTAGATTCATGGTAATTTCTATAAGTCTGATTTCTTATTGAGATTAAAAAAATTGCATTGCTTGTGTGATACTCTAAAAACTTTGAGACATTGTATGTAGAAAGTACTATTTTGGATGTTTCTGTAAACAGCTTTATTGTAAGTTAAGACTTAAAAGTAATTTTTACACTGCCACTTAATGTTTACCAATAAGTACCTTTTATATTTCATGAATATGGTATTATTTTACCAATAAACTCATTTATTTATTCATTTATTTTATTTTCGAAAATTAATTACTCAAGAAGTAAAAAAAAAAAAACCACTATATTATCGGTTTAGGTGAAATCTTCTGTTATGATTTAAGATTTTCTTGAGGTTATTGGTGAAATTTGGATGGAGTCACCATCCTGCTTGGTTCTTATACCCAATAAAGAAGCCTTCATCACCGACTTAATTTTCTAAGAAGGACACAAACTCAGTGAGTTTGAAGAGCTGATCTTCACTGGAAGTATGGAGCGGTGCTGGCACTACAGGCGGTGTGGGATTCACAGACAGATTGTCCTCACTGATTGTCCACTTACGGTCTCTGAAGACTTGTAGACATGCTTCCCTACTCAGGCCAGTCATGGTGACAACTGAGTCTATGGAAATATTGCTGTATGAATTGCCTATCATTTTCATAGTTCGCTCCCTGATTTGTTCTGAAAAGAAAACAATGAAAATATGGTATTGAAATACTCTTGAAGGCATGTTTCTTAACATCAACTTGTCTAGGTCACATTTGCTTTATCATGTTTGCTAGGCCATGTTTAAAAGTAATTTGGTATGCATAACTCATTACAAGATCATTCAATTAAGCTACTGATAAGTTGTAAAGAAGAAATGTAGGTATTGATTTTCGATGTAAGAAGGTTATTAATAACTACAAACCTTATTTATGTTATAAATTGTTATAAATGAACCTACCTTCCAGTGCTCTTATGATAGGTGCTACAGGCTCTACCCAGTTGTAAGCTGCTAAGGCCTGATAGGTTCCGGCAAGATCTTTTTTCCACAGTTTCTGAGCAACAGCCCAAACAGCGGTTATATCAGGATTGCTGCTGATTATATTTTGAGGTATTCGCTTCCACAGGAATTTGGCATTACATCTGAAAATAACATTTATATTTATGTAGATGGCCTCTGATGCCCAAAGAGAAGGCACACACACACTCACTTCAAAACTTGGATTTGCTGAGCCGTAGGAGTAAGTATATTATTTCGATATGTAGGTATGCAGTAATTAATGCCAGGGGCTTAAAATCTGTGTATATGTTTCTTTAAGACATAGACTTAAATTTTAATTTCGTAGGTTTAAGTACCTTTAAATAGATGATCAACACTTTGTGGTCGTAAATGTAGCTTTGATGTAGGTTATACTTACAAGTCATTTTGATATAAATAAATTGCTAGCAGTTGAGCATACGTTGCTGGCGATGCTATTCCCGTCGGAGACTGCAAAAGGAAATTAAACCAAGTAAAAACCGATGAAATATTAGAGTAAAATAGGACCGATTATTGGTAGGAAATTAGAGAAGGTTACCTCTAATTCTTGTTTTTCTAAGTCAGCACACATTTTGTCGAAATTTGTAAGCATTTTATAGACTTATTTGCTGCAACAATATCAATTTATTTCGCAACAATTGAACTAAAACTTTCGAATCAAAAACAACAACAAAACAATGGTGGTCTGATACCCCCCTGACAGTGACAGCAACAACAATATGACATTGGAAGCACCCAAAATGTTTGCGGTGCACACTCTAGGAGCCTGTAGCACACTAGCGGTTTGCGATGCGAGCGGCTGCGGGGCGGAGCGGGCGCGCAGCGAATACGCCGCGGATGCGCAGCGAATTCGTTGCGGACGCGCAACGAATACGCCGCGGACAGCACCGTGGACGCCATTTTGTACTGTCTCGTACAAACGTTTTAGTACATACATTATTTTTTATTCGTTTGCAAAACAACACAAAGTAGTCGCTCTCTTCCATTCGATTAATTGATAGTGGATCTTCCCAAATTCGTCGATGCTTTCGTTTTCGTCTCCGGCGTCTTCGAAGTAACAAAGCCAACAGCAGTGTCTCCTCGTCGGAATCCATTTTGTTACTGACTGAGTGTTTTGTACGAACATAAAACAGCGCCCGCTCCGCCCCGCAGCCGCTCGCACATCGCTAGTGTGATAAGGCTCTTAGTACCACCTACCGATCGTCGAGAGAGACGAGACAAAAAACCTGTACAATACAAATGTTTGCCAATGGCCATCTTGAAGACACACTAAAAGGGATTTTTTGATAATTTGAAAGCAAATTCATCTGTATTTTTCGTTTAATAAAGAGGCGAGAATTTGTTATCAAAATCAATTGATATCGAAGTAAGACACATAATATTTCTAAATTTATAAAAATAAACGAGCATCCGGGAGAATCGATGGCGCGAAATTCAAATGATTTTTGCGTTATCCCTTGTTATATGAATCAAAGATAATGAATGGTTTCCTTTCCATCGAAATGTATGGGAGGTATGAAAGGCGCAGCTATTATTATGTCTGTTATGTTATTAATCAAAGATCCTATGACAACATTCCGGTATGAATAATAAAACTTTTGTTCATTTTGCTTTGGGTTGCGAGACGAAAACGTTGGGAAGTAGCCATTTTTCTGCGTTCTAGAAAAAAATAAAACTACCTAGTCATTTTAAGAACCCTCATAGGCATCAAGAAGTACCTACCTAAATTCAATTTGCATCATAATTCTGGTCAATGTTGTATGCACTTAAGTAATATTACTATGTAAGATAGTAGGCAGGTACATAGCTACAGGGCACTTTTTCTCTTCTGATAAGTTACATAAGTACCTACCTACATTATAAAATAATAGGCTTGCCGAGGAAGCTACCTACCTACCTAGTGCATTTTTTTGGTTCTCCCAATGATAAATAGATATCTAGGTAGTAGGTATGTAATAATAAATCCCATCTCATCACATTAGATACCTATCTGCCGCCTCCTACCTAATCCTACCTTGATCAATAAGCCACCCAGCATGAAACTTATGGGGAAGTTTGACTTCAGCTTCAAGTCCAATAGCGTTACACAATAAAATAGTTACCTTTATCAGATTAGGTAGGTATATGTAATTTAGAAGGCACTTATTTCACGGAAGGTGTTACGATTAAAGGAGCGTTTCGTCACTTTCACTATTGTTGGATTGTCCAATGGAACTCGTCACGGTCTGTCGGTAACCAATGGCTCGCCGCAGCCCCGCCTCGAGGCTGAGGCGTGAGCGCAGCTAACTTTTGTCAACTGCAACCTCCTTGTAGGTTTAGTTTAGTAACTTCTTGCGGTTCCTTGATTATCACAGGCCAAACATCCTATGACTACGTTCCGTAGTCACAGGCATGCTCTACAGAGGAAAAAATAAAGCTCCTTTATGGACATTTGATCCTCCATGGAACACCAGGAAACTTCAGGGACCACTTCCAATTTCAAATTTCGAAGGAACTGAAATTACTGTGATAACCTGAAAACCATCGTGATTGATAATGATAATAAGGATATCTACCTACCCAGGTGCATTTTACTTTATTGTGTTCCTTCTACATTTGCTTTGGAGCCAGAGAGAGGAGTTCTCTATCCTAGCAGAATTTGGCATTTATCGATTTATAATGTTCCCTTGTATCACAGTAGATTAGCTTGGCATTTGCTTCGTACATTACCTTAACCACAGGTTTAGATTCAAGAGGGCATCCTGAACACGTTTACTCACTTGATATCCTATAAATTAATAGATTATTAAGTGCATGTTCATGTTGCGTCTAACGATTTAGTTTACCAAGATTGTAGGGTAAGCAAATACCTACTTAGCTGATAGAGGGTGTGCCAAGCGGAAGATTACCCATAGGTAGGTATCTATTTATATTTGCCTATTCTTTGTTGAAGTGAGACTAATCTTTTCTAAGGAAAAAGTTTGGGTCTGAATCTTATATTGGTAGAGACAAAAGACAAGTAAGAGAACGCAAGACATGGTCAAGTCTTTTACATTTGATAGCATGACCATTTTTAGGGTTCTGTACCCGAAGGGTGAAGACGGAACCCTAATTAAGTTAATGAGATCTCCGAACAGGTGAAAATATGATGTTCATTGAAAAAGTTGCCTGATTTTTATGGTACGGATCCCTTCGTGTGCGCGTCGACATGCACTGACCGGTTTATTCTTATCGCCGTATTTATAGAGCGAGCAAGCTAGTTTTAAACACGACCATGGTTCTATTACGTTCGCCTGGGCCCCACTGACCCCGCCTGCGGCGAGATGAGGGGTCACAGAGACCCATCCGACAGCGCTGCAGTACTGTGTTGAATCGTTAATTGCATTCAATCTCTCGCTATGCCTGCCTGCGACCATTGCACGTGTTGACTCGTTCATACAACTTTTCAAAAAGGATTTATAGTAGGTACCTACCTACCTTAAAGGCTATAGGTACATCGGTATCGGTAGTATCGGAAGTTTTTTTAAATCATATTTTATTGTTGACGACTTTTACTTTTCAAATTATGTCAGTTCTACTTAACTTAGCCTAAACTTATTAATCAAGTAAGGTGTTATGTACAGTTAGCTACATTTGGTGGTGTATTTTTTTCGCAACTAAGTACCTATTTGTTTTGTTCATCGATATCATTAGGTATCTGCTTTTTGTATTTCTTGCCATATGACCTTAGAACAATGATATTTCCTTATATTATTGACCAAGTCTTCTGTTTGCATGCATGCAAAATATGTTGCAACGAAATTTGAAGTTTTCACAAAACTGCTGCAATTCCACTCGTTGCGTAATTACCCAAAAAGTGAAACGAGGTCAAAATTCTCCAAAAAATACTAAAATAACAAAGACTTAACGCATCCAGAGATAATGGCCATTAATTAATACAATTAGCTCTCTGCAAATTGCACCTAAAGACTGAAATAATGAGCGTAAATTGAGTAAATTGAGGCGACTTTACACTTCTGATTTATTGTCCTGCACTTGCACGAATTCGTCGAAAGAGAAAACTGACCGTTCAGACGGATATTACGAGCAGTATATAAAATTGATAATGAATATTTATAAAAACTTAATCACAGTTCAGCGTGATTTCATAAAGGGTCAGGAGGAGAAACCATTAATCAGAACATTTCCACTTAATCATGCAAATGCGCTGATTTCTCTGAAAGTATTGCTTATGGTATCATTAGCTTTACTTCAAGAGTGATTCCTTGAAATTGTATCATTATTGAATTACTTGGCACCGGGTTAAACGCAGAGATTACAGGTGGAACCAATCCTTGCTTACATCATTTCAATTTGGCAGCATTTGCAATTCTGATTCTGAGTCAGTGTATGTGGAGTGACGTATGTAGTCTTCGTTTCGTTCGTTAAATACAAGAGATAGATCGATAGAAAATTCTTTATTGCTCAGTTATCAAGATAATTCAAAACAACAACAAAATTTACAAAATATGTGACAATTGGCGGTCTTACCGCTCAAGACCGATCTCTATCAGACAACCGTGGATGGATAGGATCGTTGGATAAAAGATGGGGATCTGTGTGCATTATTAGCTAATACAAATTTTACATAAAAATACCGACAAAATTACATAATTATAATACAAGAGTAGATACCTAAATCAAGTACCTAGGTACTTTCTCAATGAGAAAGTACCTAGGTACTTGATTTAGGTTATTATAAAATTAGACACGATTAATATTAGATGAGAAATTCTCATCTAATATTAATCGTGTCTAATTTTATAATAGCTATAGCCAGTGTCGTCATCCATGCAAACTATATAATAAAAATACAACCATTAAACGTACACATTGTTTGTTGTATGTATGTGACGAACTACATAATAAACTGCACGAATACAACCATAGAATTATAGAGAGATAGATAGAAAACACTTAATACCACACAAAGACGGGAAAACAAAGAAAAAATTTGAATAGAGAAAGTATAAAGGGTGGCCTTATCGCTGAGAGCGATTCTTTCCAGGCAACCTTGGGATGGACTGGACATGAAAAAACAAAATAAACGGTGGCACTGAATAAATCTATTAAAATACTGAAAGAATCCTTAGACTTACACTACCTACTATAATACCTACATAACCTACAAACATTATAATAAAATGAAACATAAAAAAGGTTGTCTAACTTTTTACAAGGATAAATAATGCCGATGAAGCAGTTTTTTGAAGATAGGGAGTAAATAACTATAGCCTAAACCTACGACACGATCGAGCGCGTTTATGTCTTTTGTATGAAAATGAATCAGCTCGACATAAACGGTCTGCGATTTATTTTTGGATCTGTGTTTATTTTTACGTTCAAGTTGCTGATTTGTATCATGATTTTGATCAGTTTTACAAAAGAAACTTTTGATTATTCGAATGGCACTGACCTTTTCAGGAATAATTAGTGCAAATTATTGTAAACAACGATAAAAATATGTTAAAGGAAGGATAGGAATGTAAATCGATCTTCAACAATGTAGATCTGCAGATGTATAGAGAAGTACCTACCTTACCTATTACATACAGGAGACCCCCCATGAGTTTCGATAGATATCTATTGTTAATCCATCCGGTTTTGTTGCCCAATTAAATATTCATCAGATCATAAACCTGCATCCTTTGGTGCTTTTAAGTGCCATTGGAATTTTAAGCCATAGGCTTTCATTAATTATTCATAACTAGTTTATTCCTGCGTTTTCGCACGTGTTGTTTCTATGGAAACGTATAAGGGTTATTTCTATCCCATGGGAACTGATTCATGGGATAAAAAGTAGCCTATATTTTATTTGAGACCTAAAAGTACCTACGTGTGTACAAAATGTCAGCTTGATCCGTTCAGTAGTTTTTGCTTGAAGAGGTAACCAACATTCATCCATCCATCCATCAACATTCACTCATACATCAACATAAACATCCAAACTTTCGCATTTATAGTATTATTCATAATTGATGTTCTTATCAGGCTATTAATCGATTAGGTAGGTACTTAGGTTTTCTACTTAGATAGATGATAGATAAGATAGATAATTCACATTAAAAAATTCAAATGTTGCACGAAAATGGCTTGAAATAATATTTTTATTACCCATGTAATAACTCGGTAGTTAACTAAAACAAAAATGTGAATGTTTATTGGTTGGCATATTTTTAATAAATTCCCGATAGTGATAAGATCGCCAAAAGTGACGAATTTGCGGTAACTCGCGTAGGTACCTGACCTACTATTTAGTTAAACGAGTTTCCCAGTGGTCTCTTAGTAAAGGAGCGAGTAAAACTGGAGACAAAAACCAGTAAACATACCTATTGCAAGGTGTGTTTTATCTGCAACTCTTTAGTTTACGTTTACCAAGTTCTTGTTAGTAATAAATAACCTAGGAAGAGCTTAAATTGGCCCTGCCTCAACAACTTTAGGAGAACTTTGTTGACATTTAGAAACGAATGTGTCATATAATATTTACATTTTGGCCGAGTCATAATGAGTTTTGGTGTACTTTATAAGTCAAAGTTAACCGACGAAGCTGTTGATCGTCTGAATTACTTTCAGACAACCCCAACCTTAGGCCGCTGCCCCACGGCGGCGGCGCACGCTGTGCACGGCCACGCGGCGCATTTTAGCATTCGTTTGTTCGGCAACGTGGGTCTACGTTTCCACTGCAGCACATACTATACAAGCAAATTAACCCGCTACTAAGTACAACTGTAGCGCAGCATAGTTTTGACGTCCCACTTCCCGCAGTGAAGTTACGCACGCGTCTACTGCGTGCATAGCGTTGACAGCGTTGAGCTGCGTGAGTGTCATAGTCCAGCAAGCCACGCATGTAACAATGACGTTATTAATCTCGTATTCATGCGTAGCGTGTTCGTTGGTTGCAGTGGACGTTATCGCATATATTTTCTTGCAAAGCGAAGCTAGACACACCACACGTGCGTAGCCTCTTTGTGCGCAGCGGCGGGGTAGCGGCTTTAGGCTTGTTTACCTATATCAACTTACCTACATGCTATCAAATTAAATTAAATATACAACTTTTGTGAGATGAGTCATCACAATTCACAAAAGTTGCTTATATAATAGAATTTGCTCAAGGTACTCGGAAACAGTAAAGTTTAGCTTCATTCATAATTAGTTGAATTGATAATATCGTAAAAATGTCTATTTTAAATATTATTTTACATAGTATTAAATAATAGGCATAATATGGCATGTTCCACATTATGATCCTCATGAAGTCTCGTTAAATTGCACTGCCTATTCCTATCACTGGTGATGACTGAGCCATGTTGGCTGAGTATTTATGGTAGGTCGTAGGTATCATCGGTGCATAGTTGGGTTGATACATAACTCCATGTGTTGATTTAATCCGGGTTAACTTATTTATCGCAAATCAGTGTAGAGATTATCACGTTGCAGCGTGCATTGGCGTCGAATTTTCAATTAGCTGGCGTAAAACTCGCAAGCAAGGACGGTACATCGTGATTGTACTTATCTACCTACAGGCCAGCTTGTTTATGCATTATTCAAATGGGAGGTACAAGTAGTAAGTAGTACACATTAAATAAGTAAGTGAGCAATATAAAGAACATTGACTTTATTCATTATGTCTTTAGTCAAAATGTCTGTCTGCCTGGTCTAGAAATCGTGCGTTCAGTGCAACGTAAAAACACATGATATTTAACGATTTTCCCGATCGATCCCCTCGTCGTCCATTAATCACGTGAAGCTCAAAGGGGGATGCTTTTGAGCCTCACGTGATTAATGAACAACCCCTTTGTAATGTGCTTCCAAGTTTTACATGACAGGAGTTATAATTTATTTTTGTAAGGATAATTTTCCTGCTACTAACTTATGTTTGCAATAAAAAAAATTGTATGCATGGTCCGATAGAGCTACATTCATTTCTATATTTTGTAAAAGTTTCTTGTCCCAAGGCCTGCGACATCTTGGTAACAGAAAGTCGTTTAGCTTACAATGTAAAATACTTGTCTGTTGAGTAGATATTTGATTTTCGTAATACTATTTTTGAAATTTTACATTCTGCCTCGGCTTTGATAGGTTTTACCCACTTACAGGTTACTTATCGGCTAAAATTAGCTGTGTACTTAACTAAAGTTTCATACTTTATGAACGTGGACTGAATAACATAGTACCTATCTAGAAACCAACTAGTAATAATTGTACCTACCTACTATGCATAACAAACAAGAATTTTAGTTGGTTGTCAATATTCTACTTGTCATCGGGCGTCATCTTATAATATTTTAGGATCCAACTAGGTAAAAAAATATCTTCCTACCGGGCAATGATTCAGTTATTTTTTTGACAGCTAACAAAGTGTCGCAATTGTAGCCATGGTCATTCTATGTTATCTACAAATGAAACGAGCACTTAGATATGTACAAGATGATCGAGTGGTAGGTCTTACATTTACATCGACAAACTAATCGGGTGTCCACGCAAAACCGACTGTTGGTCACGATTCTCGATACCTATAATGTTTATTTCTCGACTCTGTTGAATGCGTAGATAACTTTGTCACAGTGTCAAGACATGCGATGCCATAGAGCACTGAATTTTGCAAAGATAGACGATGCATATCTCTAAATTAAACTATGGGTACTTAACGACTATAGATAACTAACTATAGAAAGAAAATCATTTTTGTGTAATTGACACACAAAGACAAACACATGGAGCTTCTCAGCTGGCACGAGGCCATAATGTGACCTGTCAAAAAATACCCCTGCGTGGCAAGCGACCATATTGTGGCCGATTTGCGTGATTTTCAGCTTGTCTTTTGCTTCGTCGAAGTTTTGTTACGTAGAGTCAACTTTTGAGCCATGTCAATGTCTTAAAAGTTGACTGACAGTTTCAAGCTGACGTCAAAACTATAAACAAACCAAGTATAGAAGAAATAAAAAATAAATCGTAAATTCAAAATTGAAATCTGATACGGGCGCCCTTTATTTAATCGTTTTCTGGAATTAAAATTAATTATATTTAAATGGTTCGGAAATGTGTTCTTTTTTGTTTTTAGTGTAACAATATGATGGTAAGTCTCTAAAATAAAACTCAAACTGGTCATAAAAACTATAGTTAAATATTTTTTTTATGATTTTTTTAAAGTTTCTAAAATTTCACCATATTTACGCAGTTATAATTAAATTTTAATTCAACCTTATTAGTTACGTTACACAACATCAGAATATTTACATGCTATTTTGTAGGAAATTTCAAGGAAAATCTAAATATATTTAGATGTTAAGAGGTAAATTAATAAATTAAATTTTTACGAGATAATAATCAAGAAATCAGCGAAATAATGCACCACATCCCATGTTCGCGCCGGGGCGGGCAGCCTACTGGCGAAAACCCTGCTACTCCAAGGGGTGCATCAGCGCGTAGGGTAGGGTCTGCCATCTGAGAGGTAGATAGTCCTAGGCAGAGCAGAAACAGTAGCAAAGTCCTCAGATCCTCTAAGGGCAAATACTAGATATAAATAAACAACCTATTTAATGAATTAAAGAATAATTGATCAACAAATCTCCAAAGCTTTTCTGCTCTACAAAGTCTGCCGCCGATTTTCGGAACTAACTAAGCTCAATTATGATTTTTTAAATTTGCACAAAAAAAAGAAAAGAAAAACAACTGAATATGAAAATAGTGTGGTTTTTCGAATGCATCGTAACTCTATGAGCCTTCTACCTTCGTTTAAAGTATTGTTACTATCAAATCATGATTTATCTTCATAGTTGCCTCTAGTTATGATAAAAGTTTAGATTCTTTCCTAATATATTTACCTACCATTTACCACCTGTCAGTAGTGAGCGATCGGCCAGCTTCCAGCACCCAGCGCCATTGTCACAGAACAATGCCCTATCGAGTTATCTTTAATCACCACAAAATAAACTCTAATTGGAACCGCAAAACCGTACTTGGGTCTTCTTTGTGTGTTCGTAATGTCCACTGTTGGAATACCTGAGTTTCTTGCATTTGTTTTTATCGATAGGTACCTACTTTGATACGAAATGGCTAAAAACGGGACTGAAATCCAATTTATGGATCACTAGTTTCTGCCCGCGGCTTCGTTCTCTTTGTTTTTATGTTAACGTATAAAGGTTATTTACAATACACTACAAAATACTTTATTGTACACCATAAAAATAACATTACAAGGAGAAATTACATAAGACAAGTACAGTGGTTGGCCTTGTCGCTTATAAGCGATCTCTTCCAGGCAGGTTATTTCTATCCCATGGGAACTGTTTGTTTAGTGGGATAAAAGTAGCATAGGCTACTTTTATCTCACTTTGATTCCAGGCTTAAAGCTACATCTAAGCAAAATTTCAGCGCGATCGGTTCAGTTGTTTTGGCGTAAAGAGGCAACAAACATCCATCCATCCATCCACCTATCAATACATCTAAACTTTCCCATTTATAATATTAGTGTGATTTCTTTCATCAAGGTTGAAGACACCGCCGAGGTGAAAACTTTTTAGTCTGTAGGTACTGTAGGTAAGTACAAGGTAGAGTCAAATTAATTCCCAACTAAAGGATAAATGACCTCAAATAACAGTTGTAATGTTTTATTATGTGACATGACAACACTTGATAACTTGCATGCCATGATTTTTACCTCATTAGCGTTAATTTATGAGCATACAGGTCAATTATTTACCGATAAAGTTCCCAGTTCATGAATGCAAAGAGAATTTCTGATTGAAATCTGCTGCACCTATAATTTCTGAATTGACTTTAATGATAATCGTAATTCTTGAGTTAATGCCTTTCTGAAGAAATTCTGCAACGCAATATTACAATTACAGTTTCGATTATTGCTCTGGCAGATTGTTGCAAAGCACTGAAACTCTCTATTGTTGGGAATCACTGGACAAGAGGAGGCAAATATCCAACAGGATAACGATTATGGTAAAGGTAAACAGATTGTGAAACATCTGTACTTTCGTACTAAACTAAATCACGATGTACCACAACAAACACCAATAACTGTACCCAACGTGGGATCCTAACTATTTAATTTAATTACTTCGCAGTGTAGAACAAGTAGCCGCGGTGTTCTGAACAATTTTATGGCGATGTTGAGCTACCTACAACCCCTTACTTAGACTTCATCGTGAGCGCAAACTAATCCTAGACAGACTAAGGAACACCTGTGTTACTGGGAAAATGTACAAAATGACCCCATTGGTTAGTCACGAAAATACCTTCGAAATAATTGCAAAATACTAACGTGAGAAAATAAAGAAACACAAGAAACAATCAATGCATCCAGCGTCTTGGGGACGCTTCCGACTGGTATTAATATATGTATCAGTTGAGCCACCTGTAGATTCATTATGAATGTAAGCGGGTACCTGTAGATTGTTTGCAACAGTCTGCATTTAGCTTAATTGATTCAATTGTAATACTAGTTCTAATTTATTTCTACTATTTGATTATAATTTTCTTTGTGAATAAAGTTTACATAGATTACTAATACAAAGTAAATGAAGAAGATGTTATAAAATATTAACGGGTACTTGTCGCGTTTATCTATAGTATAGTTTATATATAGTACTGTACTTATATTTCCACGAATATTGAAAATAATGCGCTCTGATCGCGCATGATTAAAAAGGGAAGACATCTACTACTCGGAAAATTTTAAAGAATTCAAACAGAGAAGTGCGGTTTCTACAATTGTGCCATTTAATTATTAGGCATGTAAATTGTCCAAGACTTTATAAATGTAATGTTCTATGAAGGTAACACACTTAACATAGAGCTTAGCAGGCCCATCGGTCACCCAAGATTTTGAACCCACGACCGAGGGTTCATAGGGCGAGGTCAAACGGAGAAATCATCGCTAAATATTTACCCAGTCATATTTTATGCAATGCTGCTGAAATAATGTGGACTCCAACTTATGAAATTGTAGTTAGTATTAATATCTGAAACCTAAAGCAATGGTTCAAGTATAAAGAAGGGAAAGTGTTTTTGACCACGGTTATATAATTAAGTACCTAAACAAACAGTTTAATATTCAAAGGAATCAACATAACCTATAATCATATTTATATATTACTAGCTGCATTCTTACTACCCGTGGTCCTATTACCCGTTTTCCTGTAGGAATGAAGCATTTTGCCGCGGTAAAAAGTAGCCTATGTTCATGAGGAATAATGTGGGCTTCTAATGGTAAAAGAATTTTTCAAAACAGTTCAGTAGTTTCGGAGCCTATCCAATACAAACAAACAAACAATCAAATCTTTCCTGTTTACAATATTAGTATAGAAGTATAGATATTACCTTGTCCTATGCTAACCATTGTAAACCTTGTTTATCTACACTTGGCTCATTTTTTATGGGTACAAACCAACCTAATTTATTTCCAAGAACAATTATTAGTTAAATCACACTATTTGTATAAATGCGTTTAGATGTATGGATGGATGGATGTTTGTTTCCTCTTTAGGCCAGAACTAAATCAAACATAGGCTATTTTTTATCCCATAAATCAGTTCTCATGGGATAGCAAACGTTTCCATAGAAACAGCGCGTGCTAAGCCGCGAGCGGAAACTAATTTTAAATAATGTAAGTAGGTAGGTACTCTCCTTGAGTAAGCTGATAATGATGATTATTCTCCAATCATGATCGTGCGAATTCTCAAAGCCACAACAAGTAGTTCGGTAACAGTACCACTTCTTAATTTGCTTCCTGATTCAGGGGCTTATGTGAGAACATTATACCGCATCGGGAGCGTCTATTCATGCCGTGATCGATCGATGCTTTGGCAGGAACCGATGGGTGAAAGTCAATAAATAATTATTCTATACAGATTACCTGTATTATAAGCAGATAGTTTGTTAAATAATGCAATTATGCTACTGCTGTAGGTACAAAAGGGAAATAAGAAAAGCGCAATCATTAATTTATTTGAAAGGTTTAGAGCTGTGCTCTAGTCATCATCTAAAATAGTATTATATTCTTCCAATAAAATATGCAGTTGATTGATAAAGGTAGATGTTAAATTAAATAGTGTTCAGTGTTCAAGTTTAGATTGACTAACAATATTTTGAAAATTACAATCACATAATAGAAAAAAATATAGCTAGTATTTACAATTGAAACAATTGACCTAACTGCAGACTATTGCAAACAATCTACAGGTAGCTCAACTGATCCATATCAATACCAGTCGAAAGCGTCCCCAAGACGCTGGCTGCATTGCCCCGCTGTATGGTTAGTATATCTATACCAATATTATTAGTAGATAAAAAATAAGTAAAGAGCGATCTCTTTATTACCTTTCTTTTAAATACAGGGTGTCTGGTACTTAATGGATAATCCCGCAGGTACTTGTGGGGGGCACCACGGCTACTCGGGAAAAATACTCGGGAATAATATCGAATTTGTAAAAAACAAACAGTTGCAGCTAGAAATATTTTGTAATTCGCGATAGCAAGGCCAATTATTCACGGCTATTCCCAGAGAAAATCTATTTATTATTTTTGAATTTGTAGCCGTAGTGCCCAATAATGTGAATAAAGGTATCATATTTCGTACTTAAAAAAAGAAAGTTTAAATCGTAGGCTGCTGCAGATAATTTTTTAAATATTTTTCCTGAGTAGCTGTGGTGCCCCCCACAAGTACCTGCGGGGTTTTCCATTAATTACCAGACACCCTGTATATCATGTTATTTTACTTTATGTATAGGTATTTAGAATGTTATATTGACACTAGTTTTTAACAATCAGCTTATTGGGTACAAAACAATATTTTCCGAAGACAAGATTGCAGAAAACGTGGCGTGAAATGGCCAGTTAGTGAGTAATACCGTGTTATTTGGAGGCGACGAGGGCTAGGGCGGTCGTGACGGAGCCTGCGCTGGCGCATGCTCCGGTCACGAGTCTCCGATGACCCTCTCCACTGTGGAAACCTGGCTAAACCTCCGCAACGATATCTAATGTATCGACGAATACTGAACAAAGAAACGAATTGGCTACGATGACAAAGTTGAGGAGAGCAGAAAATGTGAACCTTGAACAATACGTTATACCCCGATTTGCACTCACTGGACTGTTCCAAGCCAATAGAGGAGGTAGAAAAATACCCAAGAAATAAATTGAATTCCGAATTTATTCATATTTATGTACACTGAGCAAATATTAAAATACGTCGTCGCCAAATTCACACCAACCACAGCATAAACTCGTAATGCGCATAATGAAGTCTAGGATGTCTTAATATCGTCTTGTAATAGCAGATATAAATTAAACAGAACATGAATGCATTAGTTGAAAGTCTGGCTCCACCGGTTGTCGCATTTAAATTAAAGGTTTATTATGAAAAGCTTTTCCATACAAAATTATCCTGGTTTAGTACAACTGGGTAGAATGAAGGTTTTTGAACGTAGGTATACTTTGGTAGTATACATATATAAATATTCTAGTTCAATTCATAGATGGTAAGGTAAGGTAATCCAAACTATTGCAGGCAAGGCAAGACTCGGTAGATGTTTTTGTATGAATATTACTTTGACTAGAAGCTGAGTGGTTTAGGTGTGGGTACCTAAAGTGGATTTAATAAACGATGCAAACGTGGTAATTTTATTAAAATTAGGCATAGTGATGGTGATGGGTCTTCTTGCACATCGAGGTCTTCAAATATGCTATAATGCAATAAATTGGTAAATTATCTAAATCCTGTTGCACCGGATTTTAACTTTGTATATTTGAGCACATTTAATTTTAGGTCCAGTAGGTATCGGTTGAATAAATTTCGGATTTAAATCCAATTTATTTCAAAATGCAAATACAAAATACGAATTGGGTAACAATCTTCCCACAGTAGACAAACAAAAGTACAATACTGCTCTAGAAAGCCCCGTAGCTTCTTTTACGGTAGGACATTCAGAGCTTGGATATATTTTACGATCAAAAGGGTATTAAATCCCAATAGAATAGCTATCAGCGCAGCACTGTTCAGCCGATCTTTATGAGCCGCAGAGGAGCATAATTTCTCGTGGTAAAGCGCATCATTACCTACCGTTAATCTAAAGCAGGGTTTCTACTGAACACTTTTGTGAGTGAGGAAGCAGGCTCACTGTTCTTGTCTTTACCATTACTGATTAAGAAAATACGGAAGAACAGTCGTGTGTCTTAGTGTAGACCTTAGTGATTAATAAGATTGCTGTGGGGAAGTTCATTCTAATACAATTCTCTTCAAAACCATCAAAGCAAATGTAGAATACTTGATTGAGTGACAGTCATCTTTCAACATTCAAGGGTTCGATAAAACACTGTAGTAGTGGTTACGTATACGTATACTGTGTCGGTTCAAGACATGCACAGGAGTGAGTTAATTGCTTATGTAAAGGACCCTCTTACATATGCAACCAACTCGCTCTTAAAAGAAATAGGACTTCTTCTTTCAGCCTTCTTTGTTAATAAGAAAAGAAAATTATGGAGTATCATTATGCACGGTGGTTTTCATTAGCCACTGTGATGAAAAATTGAGACACATCTACAGGGCTCGTATTAACATAACAAAAATGTGGTACAGGACAACCCCTGTAATTTTTAACATTTGTTGTCATTTTTGACATTGGCTGTCATTTTTGACATTCGGTGTAATTATTAACATCTGGTGTCATTTTTGACATTGGGTGTAATTTTTGACATTAGGCGTCATTTTTGACATTGGGCGTTTTTTTTTATAAATTACGTCATTTTTGACATTTGGTGTCATTTTAAATATTTAGTGTAATTTTTGACATTTAATGTCATTTTTGACATTTGGTGTCATTTTTATAAATTCTGTAATTTTTGACATTGCTGTCAAGATACATTATAGAAATTGCTTTTACCTTTGAGTACTGTAGTATTTATTGATTCTGTTTGGTTTCCTTCTCTCAAGGGGGAAAACTGGAACGCGAAAAATCGTTGAGGGGGAAAACTGAAATTTGAAAAAAAAAGATTCCAGTTTTCCCCCTTGAAAAAATTTTCTCAAGGGGGAAAACTGGACTCCAAAAAATTTATTCCATTTTTCCCCCTTAAGAGGGATTTGTCAAGGGGGAAAACTGGAATAACCCCATCTAAGCTATAGCAAAACACTACACGGTCGCGTGGATGCATGGATCGCTTAATAGGGCCAGTGCCGCGCACGCTTTCATCGCTCTACCCATAAATTATCACGAGGATCATGTTCCAATGCTGTTTCTGTCTGAACTCGCTACGGAGCATGGGAACTGAGCACGAAACCTGGTAACTCTCGACCACTGACCGCATCCACTAGTGATTGAGTCTATTTTTACTAAGTTTAAGCTAGAACGGAATAAAAGACTAACGAAAATCAGCGTCAGTATCGTCAGCGGTCGGTAGCGATAGCTGATAGTGGTTTTAAACTTGCAAAAAAATAAAATATAAATAAAATAGAAAGACCGCGCTGTTAGACAAATAGAGCTCTGTCGGAGAAGTACCTACAAGCTGAAATTAACTTATTGTTTTGAAATTAGAATCTAAAATGTATTTTGCCAGGCTCAGATAGATAGGCCAGAAAGCATTATAACGGCCTTAAGACTGGCTCGTTTTAGCCGCGTACATAGGTATTTTACCCCTAGAACTCTATATCATATCTACATATTTTAATTAGTATGTTTAAGTAGGTAGGTATGGGTATCTAGTTTTATGTTTGCACTAGCTGCATTCTTACTACCCGTTGTTCTATTACCCGTTTTCCCGTAGGAATGAAGCATTTTCCCGCGGTAAAAAGTAGCCTATGTTCATCAGGAATAATGTGGGCTTCTAATGGTAAAAGAATTTTTCAAATCGGTCCAGTAGATTTGGAGCCTATTCAATACAAACAAACAAACAATCAAATCTTTCCTCTTTATAATATTATATAGTATAGATAAAGACTTGTTACTTTTTTCTTTTATTCTTTGTGTATTTGCTACAACCCCATGACAATCCAATCATTCTGTCAATCATAAAATGGTGATTAAGACGCAATTTTTTTCTTATCAATGTGTCTTCGTCTGACCACATTCTTTCCGTGGCCAACGACGTATCACGAAGGTCTGGAAGACACCTTCCTTTCATTCTTGTTTTGAATTGACCTACCTATTCGTCAACTCTGCCAACCATCCGATCCGGATTGCAAATTGATATCCTAATTTAGCCTCAGCAGATAAATAGGTAATTGATAGCGTTTACAAAACTTTAATTTGTCTATTAATTTTCAAACAATTAAAGTTGATGCTGTTAATAATGATTTTTATTACGTCTGTTACTTCGTTTCAATATGTTGCGTACAAATTGTGTACAAACAATAAACAACAAATAGTTTGATTGCAAAAATGTCTTGTACGTGGTTAAAGATATTCCGTGACGTGTAATTTTTGTAAGGGATGAAATGCCAAATCCCATAGAAAAATAAGACGTCTCGAAACTACCGTGTAACCGAATTCAGGGCCAAGTCACACAAGTTACTCCTACATTTTTATAATCCTTAAAAGACGGATCTAATTTGAATACCTAATGCATTAACTATCATTCATGTTGAGGTCGACTTCTTTCCTAAGTAAATCAATTTGTATTTGGATAATTTAATGCAAAAACAGCATCATAAATAAATGTTGAGCGATTTCACAAATGAAATTGCATTTCGTTCCAAGGGCGTGGTGGACAGAAGCAATTATATAAATCAGAACTTAATATTAAAGTGCAAAGTTCGTAGTTTTCACCGTCAAAATTCAGTTCAAGTTACGCAACGGCCGTGAAACCGAGAATTAATTCTACAGTACCTACTCAGGGTAGTAATCTGTTACTCAGGAATCTCGAAAAGCTTTTAAAAGCGACGTGCGATATTTTTGAACTTTGCAATGCATTTTTGCAACCGCTCAGCGCAACAGTTGCGCAAGGATGGCCGGGAACTGGTCCGACCGGCTCTGGATCTGGGCCAGGCCATCTCTCCGATATTACCGCTAATAGATAGTGTGCATCCTAGCCTGGGCGGTTTCATACTCCACTTTTTGCTGAGGAAAGTGATTCCTACAAATTACAATTAAGGCTTACCGAGGCGGTGCAGCGGTGGCGCGCTTTATTAGTGCCTACCTTGCGTCCTTCTTCTGTTACAAGAGTCGTTAGGTTCCTTCATTACCTATATTTTCTTATATGCATAGCTAATAAATTTTTTAACTACAAAGTTCAACTAAATACACTTCATTTGCAGTGCCCTTGCAGATTGCAAGTTTCTCAATAGGTCAAGAAATAAATATATATTATATTTATATATTTAAAGCAGGTAATAGAATTCGGTATCTTATATTCCCCATTTCATTCGCAAAATCAAAAAATACCAAGGCCCGTTACGCACTAGCGGTTGAACTGCCGCTGCGGTCGAAATTTTGTGCCAGCTATTCACAAGCGGTTGTTTAATTAAGGCCAGGTATTCCTGCAGCAGCAGGCGTAAGGGAAAACGCGCGCCTGCCAAGCCGTCGCGCTCGTGTTTTTTGTAGTTATTTAAACATGGTGATTAAGAAAATCATTTTATCAAGTCAAACTCTGCGAATTTGTTTCGAAATATTAAGTGTCCTTAGTTGAGTACAAAAAAAGTGTGATATCAGTAGTTCGCTAGTAATAGTATTGAAAAAACCTTAGAAAAAGGGGTAACTTTGGGATTTATTTATGTCGAGTGAAGTTCATTAGATCTTGTAATTCGTAAACTATGAATGCGACTTTGACTAGACTAGATCCATATGTAATATATATCTTTTTTTCAGAATTCTGAACACTATTTTCTACGTCTTAGATGATTTTAAAAATCACAAAAATGCGGCCTCTGCTGGCCTACCAAGCCTTTAACTGGAAAACCGGCCGCGCGGTAAGCCGCCCCCGCGGTTAACTGCTAATGCGTAGGAGTGCTAAGGTTTTTGCTTAGATCCCTATGGATTACCAAACACCCTGTAGAGTTAAGATCTATATTAAGCTCTAATAAATTCTTAAATTCTTTATTACACACACAAGTTAATTCATATGTACATAAAAGTTAATAAATACTGGACATATAGGTACAAAAGCGAGCTTAGCCCTAAAAGTGTTTTCTTACAGCAAATAAATGGATATAAAGAGAATTTATGAAACGAGTGTGGATGGTTAATGATACAAGCAAACTAAATAAATAAAATTAATTATGAAATTATTTTTTGATAAATGCAGAAGCGTTGGGTCCATTATCATGCGCTGGTCATAACTAGTAGTGTGAAGCTCGGTGTTAAATAAGTGATTTGATAAGGGATAATAAAGTTCATGACTGTTTTTGATCACCTCGCACCCAATAAAGCCTGAAATAAAAATAAAGTGAACCTTATCAAGCGAACCACACTTAAAAAGCGATTTATTATCGGAGGGCAGGACGAAACGAGGCTAGCCTTGCACAACATTGATTTCACCGACTTGCTGACATTTCATTAATGTATTGAAATCGTGAAATGGGGCTGCATCCTATTGATTGGAGGCTACGGTACAGTCAGACAAAAAAATATGTCACTTCTGGAATAGGTTTCTTTATTTTGTTTTCGTACTCTTTAGGTAAAAAGTTCTTTTTTTTTACCTATCTTAGAAAGTACCTACACAGATGCATTGCAGGTGTCCGGTCCAGGGGCGATAACCGTCGGTCACTGTAACCAGTGCTCGTCTGGCAGAAAATACAACTAAAGAGCTGCGACTCTGGTTGCTTAGGAAATATTCCCTACTAGCTTTACCATGGAGAAATTAAGAATATTTTTGATTCTGACGACCTCCACCGACGAGTGGGCGAAGATCTGCCTGCGACGTAGGAGGTTGCCGGTTCGGTTCCCGCCTTGGGCGGGACGAACAAAAGTTTGATCGAATCTACAAGTATTTGACTTATCTATGTATTAAAACAAATGTCTATCTATGTAGTGTATTTTATTAAGTATATCATTTATCTAGTACCCATAACATAAGCTCTGCTTAGCTTGAGGAGAGCTGTGTGAATTGTCCAGAATTATAAATTTTTATTTATTTACTCTGTGAATGACAGGGGAATGTAAGATACCGAATTATATTGTCAACTATAATTACGATAACGAACACAACCTCATTATGATATCAAAAACCGCGACATTTCTTTGTCAATTTTCAGATAAAAATTTTTTTATAGATTTTTTAACTTATGTTGCTGACCATACAATACCTACCGTGCGTCGTCGGTCAATTGAATTGCTTCGTGTTCGGTATTGATGGATATTAGTGTAAGGTAATGGGTAAATCATTTGTACGCATTGTTTTGTTGTATTCAATGGAAAATTTTGTTAACAATGGAAATGGCTTTTGTAATTTTGTAGCAGGTGCAATATCATTGAAATATTGAAATATGGTGCAATTACACATGTGGATTCTACTATAATAATATCTAAATAAAAGCCGAAAGCTTGTAAAATGTGAATTTTACATTGTTACCTAAGATCTCCAAAACTACTGAACAGATCCAGGTGAAATTGGGAGTACATGGCCAGACTTAGATAATAGGCGATGCGAAAATCAATGTTTATTAGTAACTGATAACAAAACCGTGAAGAAAATAGTTTTTACGTAGCGGTTACCATTCAGTTAGTTACCAAATTGGCTAAAGGGGAAAGTATGCTTGCGAAGCGGAGGGCAGAAGCTAGTAATAATTATATACAGCGTACCTAGGGTTGAGTTTAGGCTGAAATGCAAATCAAATGCTTGCCTAGAGCTCAAGTAGAGTACATAGGACTCATAAAAAATTACGGGTCTCTAATAATATGGAATTTATTATCTTTTACTATGGGTCATAGGTACTGTTCAATAGTCCTATTTTGTACCTCAAACAAAATAGCACCAAGCACCGAGCACGACCTAAGCGCCGCCGCAATGACCTGTGCTCGATACGGGACCACTCAAGTCGGTTTCGTCAGTTAACGGGATTTTATTCTTGCGATAATGTTATATTATAGATCTTATTCTTTGAGATTTGCACATGAGGAGGACTGAGATGTATGCGGGGGGTTTGTAGGTCAAAAATATCATCAGATATTTAAACGTATAAAAGTAAAAATTAAAATAACAAAACTAAAAAATGTTTGACTCCTAAATAAAGTTCTATGTTTGTTTAACTTTAAAATACTTAACATAACTCCTGATTACCTATACTACACCCCTTTCTATTGTAACTTGCGGATAACGGGGAGATGGTCATAATTTTAGTATGTCGTTTATTTATGATAATCTGCTATATTAATTTACTATCAGAAATCATAGAAAATTACAGTAACAGAATAAAAGAATTACAACTAATATATACACTTATATCTATTTCTTAAAAATCTAAGCCGTCACCAGAAGGCAGAGTGCACAGAATGCTAGCAGCATTGCCACGTTGAATGGCTGAATGGCAATGCTAATTCGATAATAATAAATAAATAAATAAATGTAATCTGTTATTATATAAGTATAATTGTTTGTTATCCCTAAGAGGTAAAAAATAAATAAATTATGTGCACCAAAGTCCACACCAAAGTCGGTGACAAAGGCCGGCAGGTTGGTGCGACATTTCAGTGTATGAATATTGTAGGTAGCCGACAGTGTTTTGTCAACCTGTCGGCGTAGACTTTCCTGTCAAGGATCCTTATTAGAGATACGATCTATAAGAAAACTATTTTTGATGAACGTTTCTTTGACAAAATAGAAGGGTTTCCTTGTATTCCTAAGGAATCAAAAATAAAAATTACCCTTATTAGGCCCATTAAAAACAATTTTTAAAAAATTAGTCTATTAAGAAAAATCTATGCACCTATCTGGCGCAGCGCATCAGCATTGCCGTACAGCGTCTTGAGGACGCTTCCGACTGATATTGATATAGATCAGTTGACCTACATGTAGATTGTTTGCAACTGTCTGCAGTTAGCTCAATTGTTTTAATTGTAAATACTACTTCTAATTTATTTCTATTGTAATTTTCTGCAGCAGTTATAACCAAATTATTTGATGCTTACGTGAAGTAATTGCACATTTTCATCGCTGTAGCGGGGATATCATCGAGGTAGTCGTTTTAGCGCTTTTTTTCAAATAAACCGAACTGGTTGAACTGTACTCGGTGGTCCACCAATGCCAGATTTACGATTCCCACAAACCAATGCTCGCCTTCAATTATTACCCATTTAATTACGAACAGTACTAAGCAGATAAATCGGAGGCAATTATTTCTAACTGCTAGCGACGCAGCGGGTTGCCTAATACCCGATATTTCGCGCTCGCGTCTAGAGGTGGAACTGAGGAACTGAGGAACTTTATCGTCTTTTAACAAACATACTTCATCGTCAAAGTCACTAGATTGTCTTGCAAAAGCCTACGTTTTTCAGAAAATCTATTCAGGAATAGAAGGTTCTCTAAAATTATAATCATAGTTGCTCGAATATGTGTGTCTCGAAGCGACTATTCTAACAAGTGATTTTGAATGCAAAAAAAAATTGGCAGGTGTTGTGTATATCTAGCCTAGCCTTAATCGCCTACAATTATGAATAATATTTATGTACAATCCGCAAGAAAAATATGAATGAACTTTGAAATAGTTTGCCATAACAATAACATTACATTCAGTACGTGACTACGCCCTTAGGAATGTAATAATTGAATTTCCCATTGAACAATTGCTTCGATTACAAGCCAGCCGTGGATCCACGCCTAATGAATCTCTGCGCTGTCTAGCTATTTACAAAGATAAACCCTGTGTTTACCCAGTACATGCGCATGATTGCACGAGCTACCACTAAATTACACTCTGCCACCTTGCGACTGCGATATATATTTGGCCCATTGTATACCAAGAAGGCTGATAGTTTTTTTTTTTTTAATGGGAATGGTTGTCATCTGCACATATGTTTGCGCACAAGCATTATAATATGTCCTGCGCACAAAGCTAGTCTCCGTTGAGACTGGCGTCTTCATCATCATCATCATGTGTCGTCTTAAGAGCTCTACATATGGATTGGATGCCATGGGCACTTAGAGGCCCTATATTATAAAACATACCCCATGTAGAGCTTTCACCGTAAACAAACGTCCTAGAAATGTGTTAACACCAAACTATAATATGCTAATCGTGATTGTTACTGTATTTGTTTGTTGAAACTGTGTTAAACGGTGTGCCTTATAAATAAATTTCAATTGTCTGCTACATTAAATATTCGGAGTGATAAATCAATGGTTATCTGCCTCTTGTCGACGTAACGGTTACAACGACGCTCCGGGAAAATAATTTAAGCTCAGTTTGCTTCTGAAACCGGTGAACGTCATAAGGCGACCTTAATTGACGTAGTTTTACAGATGTACCTTTATCTTGTGAGAAACATTTCTATCCTTTCGCGTTTCAATAGTCATATCGATGCAGACTTGATGGTATCGAACTAGCGATTGCTCGCTGCTTGTTTCTTCGGGCAGTAGAATCGTACTTGTAAATTGTAAGCTCGTATCAATCTCATGGGGTGGTATAACAAAGTCTTCGGATCGGCAACAATGAAATGCTTCTCGACGTCGAACGCCAATTAATTATATTAGTAAAGTCGCGAACCCGCATTAGCATAGCGAAGACAAATATGTAAAGACGTGAGATGCATCACAAGACTTCGGTGCCATTTTACCGCGATAATAATTACGATGTGCGAATATTGCGGTTCCTTAGATTATGCTTTGACAAATCACGACTTTGCAATTCCAATGCAGGAGATTTAATGTATGGGCGGCAGTTTGCATTCTAACCGCGACCTAAGGGCCACCTCTTTCCTAATGCACGATTATTTGAGCTTTTTAACCTTTCATCATTGAGGGTTTAAGCATCGAGAGACAATAAACATAATGCTCATACTTAATGCAGCAATTGTTCCCGATTAAGCGGTGGTTAAGTGAAATGGTTGCTGGTTCCGTGCTCCTAACGGATGGAGAACAAGCATTTGTCATCCATCCAATTTAAAAACTGCCTGCAACTGCAAAGCGTGGTGTTTATGGTTATAGTTAACCTCCTTGTCTGGCAAGCATTCAGCACTGAACGTTTGTATACCACAACCTCAACAGCCTGTATTGGTCCACTGCTGGACGCAGGCCTGATAAGCGCCTTGTTGTCTCATGGGAGTAACGCCCATAATCCCCACCCTGGGCATGCGTGTTGGGGATCGCAGTTCAGTGATAGAATTATTCTGCAGGTGGCGCTGCTGCCCGCCCCCGGTGGATATATCCCTTAGTCGCCACTTACGACACCCGTGGGAAGAGTTGGGGTGGTGCAAATTCTAAGCCGGCACCACACAGCTATCGTATGGACGTATGTATGCTGATGAGAAATCCTCAAAACTAAGAACAAATCCCATTAAAACTTAAACATTACCTTAATTAATTAATAACGGACGAAATTTGAGACTTCAATTAATTTCCGTGATCATGACGCATTCTCAAACAGACTCAAAACAACTTATATCATGCTAAATATCCCGTCATTAAGCCTAGCCGAATCTTCGGCACGGGCGGTGGCTAGTCTCAACGGAGCCTGGTGCGCAGGACATATTATAGTGCCCAAGTGTGTGCGCAAGCACAGGTGTTGTGGTCTCTTTATTCCCTCACTCTCATAACCCGATGGGACGGCAGACCGACACGACCGGGGAGACGTCGGGTGCAGGACCAATGGCTTAACGTGCTTTGCGAGTAACACCGTCAACTTCCTGATTCCGGGCTGTTAATGTGAATTTTTCTTGCAAGAAAAATCCCAATAATCTCTTTGGCCCGACCCAGGATTTGAACCCGGGATTTCAGGATTTTTATGATGATATTCATCATTCATCTATCATATAATTATGATAGAATAGGACTGATTTCTATATATCTATATTCGATACGTCATTCCGGGTTACCTACCTACTCGTAAGCTTTGATAATAATAACAACAACGCAAATGAAAAGTGAAGGTTACGGGATTTAAACGAACAAATTGGCATCGCAGGTTAGGCTCATTATCTTGACGCAAGAACTCTGAAAACAAGAACAACCTCACTCGTTAACCTAAAGCCCATACATCAACTAGTTTGATAATTATAAGATCTTTAAGCGTCGATCGAAGCTGGCGAGTACAATTTACAAAACGATCGTGCTCCATACCCGGCTATTTGCTAATGCACGGTATTAACTATCAGAATGAGGCGGAAGGGTTGAGCTCAGAGTGCTGCTGGGCTAATGAGCAAACTATAGAGTGAAGGGATCTTGAGGATTTCTACCCCGAACTTTCAGTTTTCAGAGGAATTTTCTAGAAGAAATTAACTTGGATTTTAGTGTTTTTGCAAAACAAACATTCTTGGTCTTCGTGAGGAGAATGTGTGGGGAAGGAAACAGCTGGCCATCGTGAGGAAGTTGGGCTGGGGTGGAACTTACTGATACAGCAGCAGCAAGAACTGTAGACAGGTTGGTGTTACAATCCATTATAAAATGATTGCTTTTGAAATCGTTTATCATTATTGGCATAAAATCCGGTGATTGGATTTCTACTGCAAAATTCCTGCCTGC
Source organism: Eupithecia subumbrata (assembly GCA_949316285.1). Taxonomy (NCBI): domain Eukaryota; kingdom Metazoa; phylum Arthropoda; class Insecta; order Lepidoptera; family Geometridae; genus Eupithecia; species Eupithecia subumbrata. Next base: position 16,343,848 of record OX438647.1, read on the forward strand.
TGCAAATTGAACTTCGTTGTTTCACAGCACTCTGCGACAGATAAGTTCGGCGCTAGGTACGTGCGGTTTTGTAACAGACTAGACGGTACAAGCTGAATGGGGTAAAGCCTGAGGCAAGTGTTTCTGTTACAGTGCGGTTCTGGGAACACTGCAGTTACGTAACCGAAGGTGGTTGAGGGTAGGACGGGGGCGGGGCGCCGCGGGCGGGCGGTGAAAGGGCTGGGCGGGGCGGCGTGCGCGGCGCCGCCCATTGCATTTCTTCACCAGCGCCGCAGCCGAAGCCGCACGCGCCCTACTTCTCCGCTCGACAGGTCCGCTTTTGGTGTTCTATTGTGTGTGCCTCGAACAATACCATTGTGAAACGCTTAGATAACATCCCCACGGCTGTAATTTAGGCGGTTAATTTAATTTTGTCTATTGTAAAATCATTGTAACCGTTTATTTCTAACTGTGCAATTTGCATTGATGAAATATTTTTTTGAATTGCTTGATCAAAACTTTTACTTTTCATAGTTTTGTAGAATGTATCAAACCAATATGTTTTGCTTCTCTAAATCGTTAAAAGTGGCATTCTAAAGCTTCTCTACTTTGTAGTCTTTATCTCCGATACTAATATCATGGTATTTTATTAGCTCGTAAAGCTAGTACAAGCATAAAGAAGTAGAGATTAGTGTAGGTAGTTGCTTTGATAGCTGGGTGCTAAACGCGCTGTAGCTCGCTCGCGGACGTAATTGTGCTGAAAAGGCTCAATTTGAGCCGCGTTTGGTTCTAAATAAGACGTCTCCGCACGGAGTGGTAAAGAGACCGCATTACTCTTATTCAAGCCTCGGGTTCGCATTATCTGCTCGCCTCGGGGCCTGCGCGAGCGCACGATCTACATACTCTATCAAACTAAGCCAGACTTACGCCAGTTTCTCCGAAACATTAAAACCCGAAACACCAATTATGATAAACAATAAACTTATCCACCATTTAATAAACATTTTACTGAGACAAGCAATCAAAATTATTAATAGGCAATTCGGGAACAAATTGTTTCGATAGTAGATAAATATCATGGTAGGCATTGATTAAATTAAGCCATTAAATACAGAGCTAATTGTATTTAAGACACGCTATTAGATCTAAGGCACGGTGACTAATTCATAACGTCATTTCAATTACACAAGATCTCATTTAAATTCAAAGGTATGGGCTGGCAGCGGGGGGCGGACCGTGGCACGAACTATGCGCCATTCATAGCGTCATCTCATCCCGCCGAGACAGACAAGACACCGGCACTGATAATAGAATGCCTATAGCTTGTCCACCACAGCTTTGACAGTACACACAACTAGTTCTACTGGTTCAATCCCACTTCATCTTGTAGATTGTTGATACCCATTTGATCGTGCACCCGCATTATTATTTGAAGCAATTCCAAAAAATAGTTTTTAGCGCCTGCCGCTATCCGAACTAAAACTGCGGAGCTGTCTTTATGAGATAGAATTCAGAGATTTTTCAGAGGTCTGCTTCCAAATACCTTTTGATAATCAGGATCTTATATCTATTTATTACAGTTTAATTTAAACCTGGCAGTTGTGTGTTCTGTGTCCACATTTCACGGCGATGTCACAGTTCACGATAGGTCGCTAAATCGGAACTCCATTGTCTCTCGGGTTGCGCCAACGAATTGTCTGCCTCGAGGCTATCTGAGATTCTTTAACGAGTATTGTTTCTTAAGTTATTTATTTCGTTAGGTAATCTATTAACTATTTCGATACCTGCAGCAATGTCTACATTAAGTATTGTGGATAGGTTACGATGCATATATCATTTGCAGGCGTATCATCACGATACATCACATGTATTATGAAAGATTGTTTAGCACTAAACAGTTTTAACGATACCTTGCCACAAAGGGCTTTAACGTTAATGTTGATTACGAGACGTCCAAGAGGTCAACGTGAATTGACCGCTTGATAGTTAACGGGAGTTTAGGTAAATGAGTTTTGTTGCAGTCTATTTTGGTTTATTTCAGCATTACTTTAAGCTTCTCCTAGACAGACGTGGCCTGCGTTGGAGGCCAGTACAATTTGCATTACATTCTCTTGCAAACTGTACTGGCCATCATCGCTGGATGCGTCTGTCTAGGAGAGGCTTTAATAGTCAAGGCAATTTACTTGTAACTTATTACTGACAGAAGGATTAGTTAATGAGTGTTATTAATATTGATTTATAAATCAGATGTTTCGACTAGTTATTGTGCAAGTGGAACGTCATAAAATCTCTTGGGGGACATAGGTCAATACTCTATCCATCGTTTCACGTTCGTCAAATTCGTTAGTGGCGTAATTAACAAAGTAATTATTATGAAAAAGGTAGTGGTAGTGGCTGATTTCCCAGCTGTCGATTTTTCGGCATGAGTCTGAAGCTAGGTTTAGAACGACGCAGCAACGAGCACGAATTGACAATAAGAGCAAAGTTCAGCGCGGTTCAGGACTCTGCAGGAATGCGGAGCGCGGGGTGAGCCGGCACCTTCGCCTAACCTCTCCACAACAATCACGATTACCCACTATTTATATCGACATTTCAGATACACCTGTATTCTAGATATACCTATTTAATCGCTAAGCGCACTGTTGCAAGAGGGTGAACAATTTGTTGTGAGAAATAAAGCATAGCCGATACTGTTACAAGACCAGCTTCCTGCAACTCTAGCGCTGTGAGATTTCTCTCGCAGCTTACGCTATCTGAAAACGTATGATCATGAAATACCTTTATAGTTGGTAATAAAGTTGGAAAGCACCGTCTACCCGTGGCAAAGTGTAGTGAACGAGATCGGGGCTCAAACGACGAGGTGGCATAGCGACGGCGAAAGTTACAGCGGTATGCTAGACTTCACGCATGACCCGCGGGTCAGGCGCACACTTTCTGACATATGTCAATTAAGGGCCTCCGCAGCCGTCGCCGTTGGGCGTCGATTGAGAGCTTGGACATGTTTGTGGAAACCTTCACCGCCAGGATTGATTCATTACTCCATCTGTTTTGAGCGGGCCGAGTGCAATTTACTGCGAGGCGCACATTTGGTCATAGATTAAACTGTCATATGTTCCACCACTAATGAAGATTCATCGTCAGAGCAGCCGTCTCGGTTGAATGCGCTTCAGTTATTTACGATTCTTTCTAATCGCGCTATTAGAAGTCATGGGGTTACTCCGCTGAAATTATGGTTGCGCAAAGGCAATTTGTATTGACAATCTGACAATTACAGTGTTTGCGTTGCAAGTATTCGTCGGCGCGCTATCTGTACAATGATATACAGTTGGTTCGTTATTTTCCGAGTGTGGCTGTTGGCAATTTACCGCTTCGCAGATCGATCAGCTCCTATTATTGGAGAGGTCGAACGTGTACAAACATCGATTTCGTGTCGTTAATCTGAGGCTGAGTCCCCGAGGTGAGAGCCGACATTGCAGGCTCACCTCACGTATCGCAACGGAGATAACGACATGTAATCACAATCATACAAACAAAAGATGAACAGCCTCTAGAAATGTACTACGTAATTGCCGGTTAACTGCTTGTTTTTATGCAATTCACAGCGATGTTCGGCGTTGTTTCGATTACGTCTCAATTTGCGATTGCTATTAAAATTAGTGAACTATGACCTAAATGAAGAAATTATCAGTTTGAGTTTCTATTATAGAGTGAAACTTCCTCGTTGTAGATACAAAGAAATTTCTCTTAACAAAGTTAAAATGCGTGTATATTGTATATGAGAGTAATTTTCGGGTTAGACATTTATTGAGAATTTCAGGACAATGAAATCAATATTATGATACCTATGCCTTGATATTTTCTCGGTTACAAAGGAATTCAAGAGGGTGTCATTCCATAATCTGAGTAGCCCAGGCTAGTAGTATTGAGCTTCCGCAAGCAGAGTTAGAGCTCGTGGTGGTAACCGCCCGCATAGCGCGTGATTGCGGCCAATTATTTTCTGTTTATCTCTAATTACGCATGCGCTGCCAACGTTGGCGGCTTATCAGCAATCTGCCCTCCGCCCTAAGATCCGATCGGTTTTCTAATCAGCTCTCAATCCCTGTACATGGACCATCAACGTTGGAGATAAATCGGGTCAAATCGATTGCGACCACCGCAATCACTACCGGCTTTCACAAAAATAAGCGAGATTCGTTCCGATTGTCATTTGGATAATCGGAGAAAATGTACGCGGAGCTAAGTGAATTCTCGGTAGCGAGGTTTTTTATTGGGTGAGCATGGAAAATTAACGTTTTGCATGTACCGCGCGCCGCTGACAAACGATGACATGGCGCGAGATGAGTTGCGAGCTGCAAGCGCGTGTGTGTCGGCTCGGCTTCCTTGGCTCGCACGGTATTAAATTTATTGGCCAGTCGTGCAAACAGAATGACGTGGCAGTTTTTTGGTGCATTCGCGGCGGCTCGGCTGTGAAATTAGGGTACATTAAAGCAACAAGGTCAGTGCGGTCGCCATGTCCTGCCGACGCGGTCAGCTGGGCTTTGGAAGTCGATGAGCTTTGCGGTTGGTCGTTTCCGTATTTCGTACAACGTTCATTAAACATTCGGCATGCTTCAATTTTGCAACTTAGGTGGGCTTATGTCATCAACGGCCAGGTTCATAAAACGTTTTGAAACTGATTTCAATTTCGTTTGTACAGATTGAAGTGATTAGTCCGTTGTCTTGAATGAATCGTTAAAACGTTCTAGGGTTGGGTTTACTGATTACTTGATTAGTGACAGAGAATTACTTCTCACTTTATAGACCATAAAATATGTTTAGTAGTTTTCTTACCATGCTATACCTACAACAGAGAGTAAACGAACGTAACCGAAGGGTATGTTCCCAAAATACTAAAGAAGTAAAGATAGTAAATATATCTTCCTCCATACCTTTTTAGTGCGCCTGCTGTATAGATAAAAAGAAAACAAATGAAAATGAAAATTTTCAGTATCTGATGTCGGAATTTTGAAAGAGACCTACAAGTAGTATGTAGTAGTTTCCATACTTTGTGAAATATTTTGAAAAAGTCGAAATTTTACACGTTCCCCATCTCTGAAGTTTGCAGAGCAATATGTAGGTACACTATAATGTATGTACCTAGTGTTTGTAGACGTACAAGTACTCGTAGAACACGTTTTGAAAAATTATCAGAAAGGGGGAGACTAATTTTCAAAGTGTGATACCTCATACAGTGTGGTATCAAATGATTGGTATCGATGTGTACATCTCAAAACTGTTTTTTTAATTTTTTCTAAAAGTGACGAAAAATTAACCACTACCCCCTGATCTCTGAAGTTTGCAGAGCGATCCATCTGAAATGAAGGTACTGTTTTTAGATAGGTATTCGTTAAATAACGAAGTTCCTAACTGGTACAGTATTGTATTTGTAAAATTGACAAAAGTTCGAAACCCTCGGCGCGCAAGTCATACTCGCACTTGACGGATCTTGTTTTTAATAAGTAAAACTAATATCATCGAATTTGGATATAAGGTTCAGCCGTAAATCAAACCCGCTAAAGCTAATAATATGTTATTTTGTGACACAAATCGATAGAGTTGATCACAGGACGCCCAATCATCATCATCATCATCATCATCAGCCTTTATTAGTCCACCGCTGGACATAGGCCTCCCCTAATGAGCGCCATAGCGCCTGTCTTCAGCTGCCTTAGTACCTCTGACCAATACCAGCGATTGTTAAATCCTACACATAGCTGGATTATTAGACTACTTGTTAAGGAGCAGGCAAACCACGCTAAACTCAGTGTGCTCATTCATTTACTTACTTGTGCCAACCTTATTATATTAATTAAAATTTTAGTTTTAATTAATCTACTAAGGTTATTAAGTTAACTTAATAAGTTTTTATGTGAAAACTGTTAAGCTTTAGTTATACCTCCGTGGCGCAGCGGGCGAAGGTTCGCCTGCGACGCAGGAGTTTGCGGGTTCGGATACCACCTCGGAACAAATTTGTGTACGATCTGCAGAAATTTGTTCCGTTGGTCTGGTTGTTTTCTATGTATAATAAAAAATATCTATCTATAAAGTGTATTATGTATATCAGTTATCTAGTACCCATAACACAAGCTCTGCTTAGATTGGGGCTAGATAATGCTGTGTGAATTGTCCAGCATTATTATTATTATTATACCACCAATGTATCTACTCATTTAAGATGTACAAGCTGTTTGTCTTCCATCTAAATTAAAATAAATTAAAAATAATAATTGAATGGCTGATGTGTAGTCATTCAATTATTACATATGCCTGAAAATACAAAGTAACCTAACTAAAGCATAGTAGCGGCCGTGTCTCTTTCTGATTTGCATGGATAATTATTGAAAAGCTGATGTGCCATTCAATTATTATCCATGCAAAATACAAGGAGACACGGCCGTTAGCATGCTTTACTTATGTCCCTTGGTATTTTCAGTCTGAGATTTTATCAGCGCTTATGTATAGACACCGTTTCTGAGATCACACGGGTTTCTCTCACTGATGATAATTTAGTACACTATTATTCCAGAGTGCCCCAATCAGAAATAAATTGACTCAAGAGCGCGCTGTAAAGCAAAGTCGGCTATAGATAGGCTGAATTTTTGAAAAACTAAAATATAAATGTTTTTGGGTCAATAGCTCCAGTTTGTATTGTTCCTATTGTAAACTGTAAATTTGACGTTACCAAGTGTTCCAATGTGTGTTTCTATGGTTTTTAATAAACTAGTTTATGCCCCGCGGTTTCGCACGCCTTGTTTCTATGGAAACGTTTAAAGGTGATTTCTATCCCATGGGAACTGATTTATGGGATAAAAGTAGCCTACGTTTGATTCCAGGATTAGAATGACCTGTATGCAAAATTTCAGCCTGATCCGTTCAGTATTTTTGGCATGAAGAAGTAGCAAACATCCATCCATCCAAACTTTTGCGTCTATTATATTAATGTGATGAACTGAACTGAATTACATATGTAAAGTAACAATGGTTACCAGATGATTTTCCCCGTAGAAGTGCGAGTTGAAAAGATATTTTTTTCATTTCGCCTATCAGTGTTTATCTCTACTTGCCTGTAAGTAGAACAAAAAGGTCCTACTTTAGTAACAAAAAAAAAATCAAACCAACTTCACCAGTTCCTCATGGATTCTATGGTTGTGTTGTATAATGTATTAAGCCTATCAGTTCTGATAGTAAATATTGGAACTGTATATGAAGACTAACAAAAAATGGATCAATAAATAATGACGAATAATTGAGAATCCCCATTTTCAATCAATAAATAAATAAATATACATGATTCTGGACAACTACACATCATCTAGGTAGCTATTTTTTTTCGAATGGCTGCAAACGCTACTGGTATTTCAGTTGCATCGAGGTACGCGAACGCCAACAAATTTATGATTTCATTTTTTTATAGCTGTTCTTTGACTCCAAGTTTTTCAATGCGGTATGCAAGAAAAACATAAAAAAAACATAGTTTTCCATTGTCACCGATAGATACGAATCATAAAAATCAAATCTGTATCTTTATCATAATTATGACAAAACTAACGTGCAGCCCTGAAGAAAATTTCGACATTGCGTACTTTTGGTTTCGTGATCTTCCGGTATAGCGAGCATTCGAGATTGTGTTCGTCCGGTCTAAAGTTTTTCGGTGTTGTTTGCTTTCGGTATTCCGTGATGCGGCCTCATGAGCTTTCGGTATTTCGATCTGCGGTTTCGTGTACTTTCGATATACCGTGCTCCGGTATTTCGACTGCCGGTATTCCGTAGGACAGTCAGCAAAAATAAGGAGGTTCTCAATTCTGTTTTATTTTTTCTAGCTTTTTGGATGTTTTGGATTGGACGTTTCTCGATTTATTCGTCAATCAAATTGTTTTTCTATTTTGACAATTCTTTCACATTTGTATTAAGAATGATTCCGATCCCTAAAAAAATATTTTCTAGGGAGAATAATCTGAAAATTAAAATTACTATTTGAAATTATTTTTATCATTAATAATATTAATAAGTATTACTATTTGTCCTGTACAACTTAAAAATCTGTGTCAGAAAATATTCAGGAATTAGAACTCAGTTTTTCAAAATCATGCCAACAAAGTAAGTTAAAATCAACGTTTGATAAGCCACAAAAGACGGCCATATGTATATATATATATTTTCTATGTATAATAAAAAATATCTATCTGTGTAGTGTATTGTATTAAGTATATCAGTTATCTAGTACCCATGACACAAGCTCTGCTTAGCTTGGGGCTAGATAATGCTGTGTGAATTGTCCAGCATTATTTATTATTTATTTATTTATTTTATATAATATATAATCATAATCTTATATATTTATATTATACAAGCTCCCGCGGCTTCGCACGCCTATTTTCGGTGAAATAAGTACCCTATTATCTAAGTTAGACTATTTTCTAAATGTACACCAAATTTCATTTTGATCTGTTCTGTAGTTTTGCATATCCTAGGTAACAAAAATTTAGATTTCACAAACTTTCGGCTTTTTAATATCAGTAGGATTTATATTAATATCATATATGTATTTTATTGCTAATAATATTACTATTTGTCTTGTACAACTTAAAATCTGTGTTAGAAAATATTCAGGAAATAAAATTCAGACTTGCAAAATCATGTCAACCAAGTAAGTTAAAATCAACGTTTCTTAAGCCACAAAACCCGGCGATACAATCTTATATTAAGTACTAGACTTATATATCTAAATACTAATTTATAAGTTATAACCTATATTAATATTTGTGTATGTAATCCTTATTATGCCTAGATAAACTTAGTTGCCTCTAATGGTAGTGAGCGTTACGATAAGATATTCTTGATGGAGCTTCTTAATAAGCCTGCCTAGGTACCTAACTAATGGCCTGTCTAGACTAGTATGACTAGTATTATATTAACGAGAGGCTGGACAATTTCTGATGAGATTAGCTATCAATTATGTTGTTCTCACGACTACCGGTAGGTAAGTCACTGAAGCGTGTAGAGGCGCTCTACTATATCTTTTTTGACAGATTTGCAATGCTGAACTATTACTTTTTTCTCAATAAAACTTCTTTCCGGCGGTTTAATATTTTTTTTTATATCAGATTGATCGGGTTTTTTAAAAATTATCTGAGCGTCAGGTCAACGCGTGACCCGAGAGCTGGTGAGTATCTGGCGCAGCGCATCAGCATTGCCACACAACGGGGCAATGCAGCCAGCGTCTTGGGGACGCGTCCGACTGGTATTGATGTGGATCAGTTGAGCTACCTGTAGATTGTTTGCAACAGTCTGCAGTTAGCTCAACTGTTGCAATTGAAATACTAATTAAATTATTAACAAAAAAATTGCAATAAAATAATAGATACTTATTAGAACTCGTATTTACAATTGAAACAATTGAGCTTACTGCAGACAAAACAAATCCATATTAATACCAATAATCAACAATAATTAAATAAATTGCACATTCTACTCTTAATTTTAATTCGGTAGGCCGATGTTGTGTACAAAGGCGAGTATAATCGATGGGTATAAAATATAATTTTCGATTAATCGAATAGGTTTAACACGGTACATAGTAGGTATCAGAATCTAATTATTTACATAAGTTTTATCATCACTTACTTGCGTAATTACACGTTTATAGACTTACATATTTATAGACTTAGCTATACCCAAGTAACTCATTAAGTTATCTTCTATTAATAACTAGCTTATTTCATGGTTTGCACCAGTTTTTTCGGCACACATATAGAAAGTAGAAGTCAAAATGTAAGTTCAGCAGGGGTATTTTGATTCGTCGGAAAGGCCGTCGGATTCGATATCGGAAGCTTTTAACGAAGAAAAACGTTTCCGATACCGAATCCGACGGCCTTTCCGACGAATCAAAATACCCCTGTAGATCTAGAACTAAAAAGCAAAACTTCAACCCGATCCAATCTGTAGTAGTTTTGACGTAAAGTGGTAACCAACATCCAAACATCTAATCATCCGTTGTGTTTTTGGTAAATAAATATTTTATTATTGTAATCTAAACTTCCAAACATCCAAACTTTCGCCTTTATAATATTAATGTGATAACCAGTACGAGTGAAACTGAATTAAAATTTAAGCATGAGATTCCACCAACATTAACTGCCTCATGGATTAGCCGCAGTTAAACTCGAATAGCTTGTTTAATCCGGAAGCCTCGGTACATACTAAGAACAAGCCTTGTGCAAACTCATTAGGCTTTTTGAAAGGATTTTGCCAATCAAAAGACATACTACTCATACCTACTGAGCTATGAATCACGCACGTTAGTCACGGCATAAATGATGATCCCAAATCATGAAATGACGTATGGTACGGGGTAGCCAGCAATTTCAAAAAACAGTGAGCCAGTACGTTACTTCTAAAAATAAAAATGTCACCAGAATTTTGACGGTTTATAGTTCATGTGGTTATTTGTTTTTGTCGCCTGGGGAAACTTCTAAGAAATTTAATACAATCCCAAAAGTTTACATACGGCATATCTTTGGGTAATCTACATTATAAAATATTCTTATGATTTAATAGAAGAAAATAAATAAATAAAAGAGTTGATTTTATCTTACGTGCGACAGGATATCCTTATAAATTTATTACGCTATAAATAAATCATATAATATTCATGCAACACGAAAAGTAGATCATTTAGAAATAGTCTTTGTCATTTTTACGAGGTAGCCGCTTTAAAAGACGAACAACCTTGTTACGTGATGCAAACGAAAGGCGGGGTTCACAAGAGCCATTCGAAAATGCCCAGCAAAATAAGATTTAGAGGCTGTATTGACTAAGCTATATAACACTAAAAGACAAACAAAAAAGCTAGTTACCTAGGGCATAGAAGCATATTAGCTAGCCGCGACAGCTCTAGCTCATCAAGTCTGAGCTTTAAATGACAACAAAATTTCTTGCACTCTACATAGACAGCAATATGAAATACCAATCACATTTGGACTTTGTGCATAAGAATGTGCTGCAGTCCGCGTATGCTTTACGGAAATTAAGAAAGGTGGTCAACCAAAAAGCTGTGCTAGCAGCATATCATGGTAATGTGGTCTCAAGACCAAGATATGGCATAATTTTTTGGGGCAATAAAGTAAAAATCGAACGTCTATTTATCGCCCAAAAGAGCTGCATGAGAGCAATCTGTGGTATTAAAAAAAGGGAAAGCTGTCGACCACATTTCAAAAAACTTAATCTTCTGACATTGACATCACTATATATTTATGAAATTGTTCTATTTATTCGACGAAACCCCGGACTATTTTCTTTTAACACTAACAAGCGGCGACAAGACTGTTTACAACTTAGGAATAACGTGAAAACAGCTCTATTTAATAACAGTATTTTTGTAATGGCACCCAAAATTTATAATCATTTACCAACTGACATTAGGAAGTGTAATGACATCATAATATTTAAATCTAACCTTTTTAATTACCTATTTAATAAGTAAGACATTTTACAATTTGCATGAATTTTTTGACACAGTTTAGTAAGTAGATGTAGAATTCAGAGTGGTTGATACTCGTTGCAATTTAGTAAACGCATTATTTTTTTATTTTTTAATTCTTCTAACTTTTCCTTGTAAGCTTCACTATTATAAATATTATTTTTGGTATTGATGAATTATTATTATGTAAAATTTGTACGCCAAATGGCAGATCACAGTGCTCTTAATTATATGTCTGAACATCCCTGTAATACCTGTGTATCACAAATGAATAAATGAATTTGAATTTGAATTGGAAATTTAAAACCTTAAACAATGTTATTTTTTACTTTCTTCATCTGTATTCAGAACTATGTTTAGGTACCGCTAGACAAAGTAGGCTGTTGTCAAAATCGACCACACAACCGTTTTTATGTGTTTTCTCTGACCGTGTGTGCTTTGCCTTAAATAGTCTAAGAAGCTCAAGACGCAACCTTGCTGCGTGATGCAAACCCGAAATAGTATCGCACACTTTCATAACAATCAATGATTGATTACATAAATTTGAATAAACCTGAAGCAGTTAAAGCAAATTAAATTCATCTGCGTCGGCGTCGGATAAAACGTCGCAAGAACTCTGATAAATCACCGAAATGACCGACTGACAGTTGCGTACTTACGATATACACATTCAGGATCTAGGGTACTAACAGTACTCGAGCTGATGATGTATGTTATGTCAATAAAACTGAACAAAAGTAAGTAAAATTTACGTTGAAATAAAATTCATAGTAAAATCCAGTTTATGAATTGTTTATAATCTTTATTCACAAAGAAAATACCAATCAAATAGGAATTCATTCGAACTAGTATTTAAAATTTAAACAATTGAGCTAACTGCAGACTGTTGCAATCAATCTACAGGTAGCTCAAATGATCCATACCAATACCAGTCGCAAGCGTCCCTAAGATGCTGGCTGCATTGCCCCGCTGTATGGCAATGCTGATGCGCTGCGCCAAATACTCACCAGCTCTCGGGTCACGAGTCGCTTCGACCAGACCCTCAGATAATTTTTTAAAAACCCGAGATTTTTTTAAGAGCCTCGGTCTCGACTCCAAGGGAAGCAAATGTGTAGCAATTGTTTATTGGAGAAAGGATCTCAAATTGACAAGGACTGTAAATTGTGTATAAAAATCATAACAAGGAAGTTAATTTTAGGTAAAGGTTAGTTACGGCGGGCGTGGCTTGTTTACCTTTTTTATAGTAATTTATACAATTAAGTTGGTGGTAGGTACTAATTTTGGTACGGCGGGCTCGTTTACATTTTTTACAGGGATTTATAAAATTTAGTAGGTAGTAGAAATGACTCTTAACAACTATTGACACTCGCTGACCAATAGCTAATAGAACTTAACTTATGGTGTAATTTTAAAATAGTGTTTAAATAGTACATGAACAAACTTTTTATTGTATCTTAAATTTTCTTATTGATAAAAACACCAACCCAAGAACCAACTCAGAATATAAAATATAACTATTACTCACTACAAATTGGTTGTGTAAGAAAGCGATTAAAGCATTCACTGCCCATCACTCGGAGCCGGAGACGGGCATTTGCGTCATGGTCATAGGCAATGAAAGAGTCAACGTATTAAGCGATAATTATTATTTATATTATTATTTAATAAATAATAATTATTTAGCTTTTTATTGCCCACTAACGTAAATTCGTTGACCATTCCGCAGGACATCGCAAATTAGTCGGATGCAGTGAAGCGTAACTCGCCACAAAGGCCCCATATTTTTATCTTATTAACGTAATTAACTTTGTATAAAACCGACTCTCAATTATTTTAATGCTTATTAAACACGTGCGCTTAAGTGGCCGAGTTTCGGTCGGCAGTAGTTCCGCGTAATTATCGCCATTGAATCTGCGGTCGGCTCCATACCACACTGTAAAGACGGGCAGGTGCACCCCTTGGGAAATTCGGTAACTCCCAACAATATTTCCCAAAACGAATTCCCATGTCGATTTTGAGGTTTTATTCCAATTCCGGTTATAATAATTTCTATAATTGGACCATTATCATGTTCGTATTTTACCATTTTTATATGAAACAATAAAGAATATAAAATGTTGAATATAGCTTTTTAGACTTTTACGATAGAAATGCATCTGACTATAAAATCTTTTGCAATGACCAAAAATCGTAATGTGAAAACCTACATCGTAAATTTTTATTGTTATTGCATTACAGACACTTGCTGCGTGTTATCCACGGAATACCTACTTAACGCTTAATGTATTTAGTACGCTTTCGTAAATAACTATACCTAACTCACGAAGTTATAATTCTGACCAGAAAATATAAAAATCTTCTGGTCCTTTAAGGTATTTCGGAAAATGTTCTTGGTTAGACCAGACTAGACATTGTTAAAGAAGCTTCTTGTCTAATTAGCTCGTAGAGGGCTTTCGACATGACGCTACCCAAACAGCGACACCGTAGAAAGTACACTTTTTCGTCGCACCGTTAGCCGTTCTCCGACATATTACAAGCCCAAAAAAAAAACAGTGTATAGTCAAATGTATGGAAAAAAGACTTATACAAAAATATTTTATAAAACGATCTAGGATCTTGAAAAAAAAAATCACAAGAAAGAACAAGAAAAAAATTTTTCGTCTCGAAATGCTCAATATTTTGAGTGACAACCATTAATTATTTTAATACTATATGAAAGGAAATTTTATCAACAAAAGAAATATGTAAAAAGTTTTAAATAAATAAAACCATTAACATAATAAAACCCAAAAACACATTTTTGTAAGGCGTTTAGCGAAGTAATTGCAAAAATTATAATATTTTGCCAATAGAATTTCAACCTTATTACTCAAACATCCCTTTCAATATATGCTCAAAATAGCTTCCACTAGCTTCATTCGGAGGCTGGATGCCTCCTCGGACGGACGTGAGGTTATGTAACTTTTTTCGCGATGACAGCTGGGTTCGACGGACGAATTACGATTTTCGACAACTTTTGTTTTGCGGGTTAAATGGTTCATTCATCATTGAAATAAAGTCTATATTTGATTGAAGCTAAGCCAAAAGAAATTTGCAGGAATTTTATTCATTGACAGACCTACCAATTAAGTAGAATAGGTTTATAGTGGTTTTATCTCTGGTAGCTAGATAGGTAGGTACTACTCAACATGTTTACAGCACGAAAAGTATTGGTCGAATTAAAATATGTTAAGTAGGTAGGGCGATTTTGATGACCTTATATATAAATAAACAATGCTGAAAACTTAAAATAGGAGCCTACGTCCAGCAGTGGACTTATATAGGCTGATGATGATGAATTCACACATCATCACCAAGGCCGAAGCTAAGCAGAGCTTTGTAATGGGTACTTACTAGATAACTGATTTACTTGGTACCAACCATTTGCATTTTTTTTTGCCCGTAGTTCTACCAGTAGAACTACAGGCAAATTTAAATTACTCGTAGTTCTATCGGTTTGTTCTCATAAAGAAGAGAGATTCTCAAAAGGACAGATACTCAAAAAACATAATTTACTTTAAATTTTTAATAACTCATAGAAAAACCTCAACGGAGCGGTTTGTCATAACTTTTTGTTATTGGCAATATGTGTACATTGACATCAATATAATAATTTTTTTTTAGCGTAACAATGAAGTCAAGTAAAGGAGATGTGTAAAGACGCTAAAAACGCAATAAAGATGCAAAACAATTGTATTTCCAATGACAGTTGTCAAAATTAATGTTAATCACTCATGAGTTCTTGGAAGGCAGCAACATAATAAAGAATACTTTATATCGGTATGAATATCAATTTGGATGGCAAGGCATGGTCTGTTGTGGTTTTTATGATTATTTTGTAGAATTACAATCTAAACTAAAACTGTCTTCATGATTGTTGTTTTAAAGGGAAATGTATAAGATTCTACAACAAAACTCCAAAAGAGTTAAAAGTTGTCAAAAAATAATTTCAAACAATTTGTCAAACATCCTTTGTTAAAAAGGCTTACTACAAAATATCAGACTATCTCTAGAGGATAAAAAGCTTGGGTATTGCTAATAGTATTGCTCCAGCTCGAAAACTAACACCCTAATAAGGTAAAGGTTTCTTGTTCGCTTCTTTACTTTACCTTAAAAAGATTGAAGTGAACAATAAATTAAAGTAATCACTTTGTTTCCCAGTTTTACTCTTGAACCTTATTTGAATTTATTGACGTGTCCAAGACTCCTGTAAGGGGTAAAGGAAATAAAGCACTGTTATATTTCATTTTATATCTGATTATTTGATTGACGACCTCTGTGGCGCGGCGGGGAAAGGTCCACCTGCGACACAGGAGGTTACAGTTAGTTTGATTCCCGCCTCAGGACAAATGTTTGTACCATCTGCAGATATTTATTCCAGGTGTTCTGGATGTCTTATGTATATAAAAAAAATCTATCTGTTTAATGTATTTAATAAGTATATCAAAATAAGTATACCATAACACAAGCTCTAATTACTTTGGGGTTAGATGATGTTGTGTGGCTTGTTCAGCATTATTTATATATAAAAAAAAATTTGAGAAAGCCCTCCAGAACCAAATCGAAATATCTTCAACGATTGACACTTTTGTAATCCATTTAGTCCTCAGTTGTTTTGACTAAATTAGTATATATTTTTAATGTATAAAGTAGTATCATAATGGTCGGTGATATTGTCGGCACTTTAACACGCATGAAGATGATATTATTTTTTTAAGTGTTTCTGATTTCTATGAATAACTATCGATGAATGTAATTTTTATTATAATTGAGAAGCTACAAGCGACATAGGTTTTATTAAGGTATTTTACATGCAACGATAGCAAAGCC
The DNA here is from genome assembly GCA_949316285.1 of Eupithecia subumbrata. Classification (NCBI taxonomy): domain Eukaryota; kingdom Metazoa; phylum Arthropoda; class Insecta; order Lepidoptera; family Geometridae; genus Eupithecia; species Eupithecia subumbrata. Next base: position 16,360,214 of record OX438647.1, read on the forward strand.
GCGGGCAAATGTTAGTTAACATTACATTATTACCTTGTGATTGTGCTATCAACCAAAATAAAACAAAAGTTTGCCTCTTCTACAACAAATAAATTTTGCATAAGTCTATGTAAAAAATAAGCGCCTCTGCCGACCACATTTGGTAATATTGACATGCAATCTGACAGTCTTAGTTTTCCAAGACAGCGCCTTAATGCTAGCTTTGTATTGGACACAGATTTTGTACGTAATTTAACGGCTGTCTATTCAATATTGCTTTATGGTACAACGTTGTTTCTCAAGAATCATTCACCCTAAAACATAAAATCACTTATTTCAACTTCCTTAAAATTTATTTTACCTAATAGGTACCAAGCATTAAATCAGTAACTAGTAAAAAAAAGGGGCTATGCCGACTTACACTAGCGTCGCTCGTCACCTATTTTATCTTGGTAGCCACCGAACTCTTTTTTTCGCCTAAATTGTACAAAATAAAACTATTACAGAGGGGCATTCACAAAATGCGCAATGGATTTTAGAAAAAAAAATAAGGTAAACTCGGTGGCAGCGATAGACTGACTCGGGGATGTCATAAAATGATTTTTAATTTAATTTACTGGTTCAATCCTAGAATCGAAACCCCATAATCTTACTTCAGTTATTCCAATTTCCAATTCACAGCGTTCTCAAGCCTTTCTCCAACAATTGAGCAAGAACGATAGGTGAAATATGAAACATCGTGTTCAATTATAATAGGTTCAATAAATAACAATGTGTTGATAGTTGAATGTGGATCAGAGTGGAGGCGGGCCAACCTCAGGCGAGATTGAATGATCCCTCTCGCCGCTCGTCTAAGGCAATCAGTGGTTGATATAAATGCACTGGCACTTGGTAGTGCTTATGGTATCAATTACCTCATGTACCAACAGAAAATTATGCTTGATTGATTTGCTGATTAAGCATGTTAAACCTACTTGTTTTGTAATTTATATCTGTGATAAACCTCTGAACACAATCATGATGAAATCTGTAGCAAATATATATATCTACGTACGTTACTTATTTTACATTATATACTTTTAATTTATGCATAAGTGTCGTTGCATTGTGAAACTAAATCGAAGTTTATGATCTTGTAATGGAACATCTAAAATATAATAAATATGTTACGCATATCATCAAATAATGAAAAGCAACTTGTGCAACGCCGGTAATGACGCCCGTCCATAACGTGTTGTGAAACCGCTCGAGGGCGCTTCTGACTTGTCGTAAATAATTGGAAGCGCACTGTTTGTACTAATGCCCGATCTAAACGCATAATTCCTCTTTTTGAATTGAGCCATAAATTATATGGATATACTGCCCGATAAACCTGCGTGAACGTGGGCAGAACAAGGAATTCCGGAATTAACCATAGGCTGAACAATTGACGGTCGGAGTTTCTTATTATCTAACTAACAGAACTAGCTCTAACAAATAGATCTATGCATGTGTTCTATTGGACTTAAAAGAATTGCAACTTATGTCTTAGTGAATCGGAATGACATCGAAAATTAGTTTCTTTAAAAAAGACATTGGAATAGTAGTGCAGTAGTAGTAGAGTCATCCGTGCTAATGAAAGTGGCAATGGACACGAGTGCAGCTTCTACAATCTCCGTACGTAAAACAACATCCCATCAAGTTTTTTTGACATAATTTGCACAGAAATTAGCATAGATTCACAAAACCTGTTACCGCTATGAAGTCAGCCTTGGTGTAATATTCCTTTGAGTTTGTAGCCTAAGGCAAAATTTGATTGCTGTTAGATTGGCACCTTGATGTCGCAGTTTGAAAATATGAAGACACCTTACGATACTTCAAGATCCAAACCACCTGTGATGAAACTAAGCTGTCAAGATTCCTATGTAAATTTTTACGGTCTAAACTAAAATAGCATAAATAATAACCTTTCAAAACCTCGTACTCTTTAAATTCATATTTCTAAGACCTTGCCGGTTTATTGAATGCAAGTCAGGCGGGAATAAATTTCGATGCAATCTCGACTCTGCAATTTTTGTCAAAGCTACTCAAGATCATCCTGTCGAGTTTAATATTATAAGCCGAAGCGTATTCGTACACGATGTTCCAGCAAACACGTCGAAATTCCGTCGATACGTTCTTGTAATATCGGTGTAATTTATTTAATGTTAGAAATAGACCTCGCCAGTACAAAGAATATTGGCTTTCACAACGGGCCGGCAAATTTATGTGCCGCGAGATTCAACTCGCTATGATCACGAGAACAAAGCATTAACGCGAAAGTACCTATAGGTACTAGTACCTGCAGCAGTTGCATTATCTATTGTTTTTGAGTTACTACTAGTTTAGTTTTATTTGATAGAAAGGAACATTATGGTTTATGTACGGTTACGTTGGATGACGAAAACAAAAGTTGGCCCTAACGGGCTTCTTAGTCGAGTGGCTCTTGCCAAACTCGTAGTTTAATGGTGAGAAGATAACTAAGGGCAAAAGCCTTTATTCACAAAGGAAATTATAATATAATTAGTATTTACAATTGAAACAATTGAGCTAACTGCAGACTGTTGCAAACAATCTACAGGTAGCTCAACTGATCCATATCAATACCAGTCGGAAGCGTCCCCAAGACGCTGGCTGCATTGCCCCGCTGTATGGCAATGCTGATGCGCCTGTATGGCAATGCTGATGCAGAAGATAACTGTAATTGAATGGTTTTTTGGGGATATATCTACTTCTCATTAATTTTTAGTTTTTAATTTTCTCTATTGGCATACAAAACAGAAAACAATCCAGACATGACATTTAAGTTAAAATTATAACTAAGGTTCTCATGCTTGATTGATTCCTAAACATGCATGCACAATATGATTTAAGCATATAGCAGTAAAAGCGACAATATTCTGTCTATAAAAGAAAATAATTTAAGATGTTCAAAACTGAATAAGATGTGTAATATAACGCCTTAACGACATCATCCAGCGGGCCTTTGTCACCGCTAACATACCAGCTATTCTCGAACCGAATGGTCTGTTACGCGACGATGATAAGAGGCCCGACGAAATGACACTAGTCCCATGGGAGTTGGGGAGGCCTATTGTGCGGGACGCTACATGCGTCGACACACTTGCGCCTTCCCATCTTCCGAGGACATCCGTGAGGGCAGGTGCGGCGGCAGATTTGGGCGAAGGTCTCAAGAAGCGCAAATATGCCGGTCTCGACAGAGCCTACCCATTTGCTCCCCTTGGAGTCGAGACCCTAGGTCCGTGGGGTAGCGAGGATCATCGGGTTTTAAAAAAAATATCTGAGCGTCTGGTCGAAGCGACGCGTGACCCGAGAGCTGGTCAGTATCTGGCACAGCGCATCAGCATTTCCATACAGCGGGGCAATGGAGCTAGCGTCTTGGGGACTCTTCCGACTGGTATTGATATGGATCAATTGAGCTACCTGTAGATTGTTTGCAACAGTCTGCAGTTAGCTCAATTGTTACAATTGTAAAGACTAGTTCTAATTTATTTCTATTATTTGATTGTAATTTTCTTTGTAATATTATACCTAGAATTATAATAAATATAACGTAGGTACAGTAATTTTAATCAAATTAAATATTTTTACGAAACTCAGTTATAGAGTCAAAATTGAGCAGAAAATATTAACAAAAAAAAAAGAACTACACTACAGAGTCCCCACCTAACTTTGGGGAGACCACTGACAAAAAATCCAAGGTTTCGTAGTGGTTAACCAGTAAATCATTGAAAAGGCGACACATTCTGATGACGGGTTTGTGGAACGAGGTGTTATTAGTCTAAACCTGTAGGACGACAGCATTGAAGAAAGGAGACCTGGATCTTGGCTTAGTGCTAATATTGAAAGATTGAAAGAAGGTTTGGGGAATCGATAAAGAAGTGTATGATTTCATACAAATGTATGTCATGTAGCCTACGCCGATGCTCCAAGGATAGTAAGTAAAATTTACTCAACCTATCAGTATAGCTAGAGAATTTCCTACCTGAGCCGCATTTCTAACACAGGATTTTAACAATTTTTTTTGTACTCCACCAATGCGACAGGTGTGGTTTTTGTAGTAAGGAGGCCAGATTACATCGTTGTACTCCAAGACACTACGCACCAACGCATAGTAAAGGTAAATAAGACTGTTATATTATGTACTACGAAATAGCCGGCAAATCCTCGGCATTGTCACAGGACACTGCATGCTTAACAAACACCTATTTAATCTGGGTATCACGGGACAGCCCCCTATGCAGAGGGTGCATGAACGCAGAGGAGACGGCCGCGTATGTGCTTGTAGAGTGCGATAGCGTTGCTTCTCAACGACTACAACACCTTGGGACACCGAGGACGCCTAGGGAGGCATGCACCGGCGTCAGCGAGCTGCTGGCCTTCCTGGAGGACATCGGGTGGTTAGTTTAGCAGCCACCCACCCGACACGCAAAAAGGGCCCACCTGTGGCCTAGTTGCGGAAACCAGTCCAGAAACAAGTAAGTACTACGAAATAAAAAATATGCTGGCAGCATTGCCGCGTTGAATGGCAATGCTGATTCGTTGACCAAAATAGAAGACAGCATTCCGATCACCTGTGGACTCTATAAGAAGTTTTGTAAGATCTTTATAAATTGCGTGTGCCCCAGGACCCCAAGGACCAAGAGTATTAACCCCAAACGGCTCATTAAAAAAAAAATGCTCAATTTGGTAACCACGGTCAAGGTAGCGTATTTTCGCCGTTTGAGGGACTCCGCTTATGTTGCGGAAATCGCATCATGGAACTAAAATAGAGCTGGGCAGGACACCTTGCACGGAGACAAGAGGACAGGTGGAGCAAAGCGCTTACTGAATGGCGTCCATCCAAGAACTGGATTCAGAAGCGTTGGATGTCCAGCGGCAAGATGGGCAAACGATATTTCTAACACCGGGCGAACCTGGATGAGATTGGCGCAGGACCGTGTGGAGTGGAACAAAAGTTTGGAGGCCTATACCCAGCAGTGGCTGAATTCGGGTTGCGGATGATGATGATGAGACTCGATTTGAGTTTCATTATACTATGACATTCGAGTTGAACCTTAACCTCTCAGGAAACATAACCACGATCAGTTCGATATGGGATACTTGATCCTTTAGGGGTTAAGATTATTTCAAGACATCATATAGCTCAATTCCAGAAAATTCGAAGACTCGGGAAAATACAGAACCCTGTTATAACTGAACAAAACAGACGCACTCCTGTCTTTGTTATAAAAAATTTAAGATGTTTTGCAATTTCCACGGCACCATCGGACAAAGGTGCTTAGAATTACATGAACTTCTATTACGCGAACTAGTAATTTTACAGCCCACTAGCACGCTTCCCTAGAACCGCCTGCAGCCTATGCCGTTACTAGAAATTATAACTACATACCTACAACGAAGGGCTTTGCAAACGAGCCACTATTGAATCCCTCTTCTATCCAAATGTACATGTGAACTGAAACTGAACTGAAGCGACGGCAATGGCCACGTCTTTATGTGCAGAGGAGGCGATAGCAGATAGTTTCAGTCAGGCTGTTGTTTTTATTTTTTTCCTTCTTTCTAGTCATTTTGTCAAGAGGCTGGTCGGTGGCTCGTCTATGCTGGCTCAGTGCGTACACCTGCCTAGAACCGTTTGTGTAATTAAGATAATTGTTCTTCTATAAATTCATTCAACAGGTTAGATATTCGCTATGAAGTTACAAAAAATACACATTTTTGTTGATAATAAGCTTTTTGCGACGTTGTCGGCGCGTGCTATGCACGTTGCAATAATTAGGTCGTTTTGAGCACAATTACTGTTTTAATGCGATAGTACCCTAGTTTTCAACAGATAGAAAAAATGTAGAGTAGGCTCTACAATTAAAGCAGATGGGGTTGTTTAATACTTGGGTTATTATCACCAATAAGCAATACGACTGCTTATTATATCAACAAAACTACCATTAGATATGTCGACCAAAACGAAAGTATATATAATTTTATACATATTTATTCTTTTTTATATTCCTTATTTCAGCTCGCGAGAAAATACTAGAAACGTTGTATTTTCTCGCGAGTTGAAACAAGGAATATAAAAAAGAATAAATATGTATAGATTGTGCAGAAGTTCAAGTTAAATATTACAAAAAATATTTTTTAATAAACATTCGACATACATCATTGAAAGTAATTATGATATTTATCTATTAATGGTGTCGTTATCGCGTGGCTAGTGGTCTAACTGGTTAATACCTCAAGATGTTGCTCGCTTATTGTGGCTAATTGACGATGTACAATGGTAATTTATTGTGAGTTGAGTTCTTACTGTATCTCGAGAGCAAGACCTAGTCCGAGTCTTGACTGGTAGGTTCGTAAGGTTCACGAGAAGATACATTAAAATAAACCAAACCAACCTCAAGGCCCCCCTCCCCTGTTCCTCACCGTCCCGCCCTTATGTCGTGTTTCGTCATTGTCATTATCCAAATCTTGTTATCCAGTTTTTCGATTCATTGTCTTATTATATTGCCGACCTCCGTGGCTCAGCGGGCGAAGGTCTGCCTGCGACGCAGGAGGTTGCGGGTTCGATTCCCGCCTCGGAACAAATTTGTGTACGATCGGAGAAATTTGTTCCGTTGGTCTGGGTGTTTTCTATGTATAATAAAAAATATCTATCTATGTAGTGTATTGTATTAAGTATACCAGTTATCTAGTACCCATAACACAAGCTCTGCTTAGCTTGGGGCTAGATAATGCTGTGTGAATAGTCCAGCGTTATTTATTATTTATTTATTATACTTCTACACTATTGTTTTATATGTACATGTAATAAAGTCCTTCAATTTTATTTTTGTTATCAGTAGTATGTTTATATAATGTAGCTTTTCTAGAGTGAACTGGCTGCTCTGTTTATACAGTCTTGAATTTATAAAAGTAATTCTGTTTGTAATTCGGCCTCCCGCAATTCAGGTTCTGAACCTAGTGCGGGGACCACCAGTAAACTGTGTAAGTTTTTTTGTAATGGTAAATAAATGAATTTTGAATTTGAAAAAAACAAGATCCGTCAAGTGCGAGTGTAACTCGCGCGCCGAGGGTTTTGAACGTTTGTCAACAAATATGTACCAAAAGTACTGGTTAGAGACTTCGCAATTTAACGAATACCTAAGAATAGTAGGTACCAACCTACATTTCAGATGGATCTCTCTGCATGCTTCGGTTATATTGGTGGTTCGGTTAAGGTAAATTTTTCGACTTTTTTCGAAATATTTCAAAAAGTATGAAAGCTACAGAAATTTAAATAACTGGTTTGAAATGTCCAAACCGATACCTTTCATTTGATACCCCATTCGGCGGGGTAGCCCCCCTTTTGAAAATTATTCCTTTTTGACTATTTTTCAAAAAGTGTTCTTTTTACAGACTTCTCTATATTTTTCCTGTAAAATATAGATCCATATCTACAAACGCTTTATACATTTTAAATGGATCGCTCGGCAAACTTCGGAGATAGGGGGGGGGAATGGGTTTTTTTTCGACTTTTTTCAAAATATTTCAAAAACTATGAAATTTACAGAAATTTAAAAAACTGTTTTGAAATGTCCAAACCAATACCTTTTATTTGATACCCCACTCGGTGAGGTAGCTCCCCCTTTTGAAAATTATTCCCCCCCTTTTTGACCATTTTTCAAAAAGTGTTCTTTTTTCAAACTTCTCTATATTTTTCCTGTAAAATATAGATCCATGTCTATAAACACTCCATACATTTTACATGGATCGCTCTGCAATCTTCGGAGATAGGGGGGGGGAATGGGTATTTTTTCGACTTTTTTCGAAATATTTTAAAAAGTATGAAACCTACAAAAATTTCAAAAACTATTTTGAAATGTACAAAATGATACCTTTCATTTGATACCCCATATGACTCTGTAGGTATCTTTTAAAATTTCGGCATCACAATTTGTATGGAAAATATTCATTTTCATTTTTCATTTATTCTCATTTATTTTTCTCTAAATCTGTACAGGCGCACGAAATGTATTATTATTTTAAATTTCAAGTTGATAGCTGCAGTAGTTTTTGAGTTATTAAGGAGGGAAAAAAGGACAGACAAAGCGAGACCATAAGGGTTTTGAAACCGATCTTCGATCTTCAAAACCCTAAAAACTGAAGTACCTACTATGCATATAACGATGGCTAGGCCTCCAGGTAGATACAACAGATAAAACGTAGAAATATAAAAACAGCTTTTTCTGACTTAAGACGCTACCCAAACAGCGACACCGTAGAAAGTACACTTTTTCGTCGCACCGTTAGCCGTTCTCCGACATATTACAAGCCCAAAAAATAAACAGTGTATAGTCAAATGTATGGAAAAAAGACTTATACAAAAATATTTTATAAAACGATCTAGGATCTTGACAAAAAAGAAACCCAAAAAAGAACAAGAAAAAAATTTTTCGTCTCGAAATGCTCAATATTTTGAGTGACAACCATTAATTATTTAAATACTATATGAAAGGAAATTTTATCAAGAAAAGAAATATGTAAAAAGTTTTAAATAAATAAATCCATTAACATAATAAAACCCAAAAAACACATTTTTGTAAGGCGTTTAGCGAAGTAATTGCAAAAATGATAATATTTTGCCAATAGAATTTCAACCTTATTACTCAAACATCCCTTTCAATATATGCTCAAAATAGCTTCCACTAGCTTCATTCGGAGGCTGGATGCCTCCTCGGTCGGACGTGAGGTTATGTAACTTTTTTCGCGATGACAGCTGGGTTCGACGGACGAATTACGATTTTCGACAACTTTTGTTTTGCGGGTTAAATGGTTCATTCGTCATTGAAATAAAGTCTATATTTGATTGAAGCTAAGCCAAAAGAAATTTGCAGGAATTTTATTCATTGACAGACCTACCAATTAAGTAGAATAGGTTTATAGTGGTTTTATCTCTGGTAGCTAGATAGGTAGGTACTACTCAACATGTTTACAGCACGAAAAGTATTGGTCGAGTTAAAATATGTTAAATAGGTAGGGCGATTTTGATGACCTTATAATATAAATTTATTTATTTATTTATTTATTTATTAAAAGTAATTACGCTATTTTTACAGGGCTAGGTTCCTAATGCAATAGTGTAAAAAATATAGAAAAAACAATGGAAACAATCTGAGCATAAATTAGCATTAGATACTAAAAACTTCAACTAAAAATTAAAATTACACAAAAAATTAAATAAACAATGCTGAAAAATTTAAATAGGAGCCTACGTCCAGCAGTGGACTTATATAGGCTGATGATGATGAATTCACACATCATCACCAAGGCCGAAGCTAAGCAGAGCTTTGTTATGGGTACTTACTAGATAACTGATTTACTTAGGACCAACCATTTGCATTTTTTTCTCGTAGTTCTACCAGTAGAACTACAGGCAAATTTAAATTACTCGTAGTTCTATCGGTTTGTTCTCTTAGAGAAGAGAGATTCTCAGAAGGACAGATACTCAAAAATAATAATTTACTTTATATTTTTAATAACTCATAGAAAAACCTCAACGGAGCGGTTTGTCATAACTTTTTTGTTATTGGCAATATATGTACATTGATATCAATATAATATTTTTTTTTAGCGTAACAAAGAAGTCAAGTAAAGGAGATGTTTAAAGACGCTAAAAACGTAATAAACATGCAAAACAATTGTATTTCCAATGACAGTTGTAAAAATTATTGTTAATCACTCATGTTAATCATAATCACTCATGAGTTCTTGGAAGGCAGCAAAATAATAAAGAATACTTTATATCGGTATGAATATCAATTTGGATAGCAAGGCATGGTCTGTTGTGGTTTTTATGATTATTTTGTAGAATTACAATCTAAACTAAAACTATCTTCATGATTGTTGCGTTTTATTTCCGGAAAATAAAATTAATTATGGAAGCGAGTAGTACTGAGATTGTGTACAAAATTATATCCGTGAAATTCATCATTCAGCATTCCAACATTCACGTATTTTATTTTACGAATATTTTTATAGATATATATTTATATATATTTATAGTATCGATTTATAGATTATCTTTTAAAGAGAAATGTATACGATTCTACAACAAAACTCCAAAAGAGTTAAAAGTTATCAAAAAATAATTTCAAACAATTTGTAAAACATATCCTTGACACTTTTGTAATCCATTTAGACCTCAGTTGTTTTGACTAAATTAGTATATTTTTTTAATGTATAAAGTATTATCATAATGGTCGGTGATATTGTCGGCACTTTAACATGCATGAAGATGATATAATTTTTTTTAAGATTTTCTGATTTCTATGAATAACTATCGATGAATGTAATTTTTATTATAATTGAGAAGCTACAATGAGCGACATAGGTTTTATTAAGGTATTTTACATGCAACGATAGCAAAGCCGCGGGCAAATGTTAGTTAACATTACATTATTACCTTGTGATTGAGCTATCAACCAAAATAAAACAAAAGTTTGCCTCTTCTACAACAGATAAATTTTGCATAAGTCTATGTTAAAAATAAGCGCCTCTGCCGACCACATTTTGTAATATTCACATGCAATCTGACAGTCTTAGTTTTCCACGGCAGCGCCTTAAGTTATTTTACTAAGATTGACCTGATAGAGTCCCACTGCATTACTAAGGCGTCCTTTTCTTCTTCCCAGTCCAAAAAGTGGCAGTTCTGGCCACTTTTTGAGGTTCAGCTCGTCCTTCATTCTACGCATTCCATGCTGCCTGCCCCCATTTGGAGTTTCAAATATGATGGTTTTCACACAGAGCTCCTCCAGCAAACGACACACGACCCATTCCCAGTTTAATTAGGCATATTCTTATCGGAGGCCAAGACACACTTCGTTGAGCCAGAGGAGTAAGTAAGTATGTTAATAAGTAAGTGTGCACAGTAAACCTATAATTTTTTAAGAAATCAAATCTTATCGCAAAAATTTTAAAAACTCACACTCTGGTTAAAAAAAAAAAATTGTCAGAGTGTGAGGCTTACGCACTAAAAACAACAAAAACCTATAATTTGTTGTGGAGATCATCAAAAATAGTTTACGATATCCTGAAAATAGGATACAAATATGGAACATAAGCCGTTGTTCGACTATCGCTTACATTGTCATAACGTTGATGGAGTGATCTTGACCTAGCGCACTGAACCAGCGCGTGCGCATCCCTCGCGTGCTGCTAACTAACGGACCAGCAGCTGATCGCATTGTCATTTAATTAAGCCAATAATATCGCCAGACCATGTTCACGCTATTATGGAAGTTATCAAGATAAAATTAATTTAACTTCTTTAAGACGACTTTTTTAAAGTGAATCTGCAGTTTATCTTGGCATTTACGTTGATGGAGAGTGTTGTCGTGTAAACTCCAGTTTGATTATGAAATTAATTGAAATAAACTTTACCCATTTTTTACCCTTTTTATTAATGTAGGTTTTTAGGTTAGTATATGATCATTATTTTTCATTTTTACTTATAAATCTTAACGAATACTTCCCATCTACAATTTTCCAAGAAACCAAGAGATAAGTGATTTTACCCATTAAAATATACACATTTGCGTAGCTTACCCGTATCTTTCGTAAGTGAACACTTGAAAGGAAATGCAAGGTTTATCAAAAACGATACAATCTTAGAAACTAGACAGCACCGTCTAGTTTGTGGCGCTTGCGCCTGATTGGGCTTTTGGTGTTTGTGTAGGTGTCTAATGGTCGGTCCACATGTTGGCCAAGTCAGAGCGAGTCCACGGGCTGAAATCTGCTAACCAATCGCCTAAGGGGCCATTCATTTATTACGTAAGATGATTTAGGGGGGGAAGGGGGTCGACCACGTCTTATTTTTTCTTACAAGGGGGTGGGAGGGAGTCTCGATAGTTCTTACGTAAGATCACATAAAACCAAAGTTTATTACAAACAAAAAATAAAAATTATGAGTACCTTTGTAAGTACAAATAAACATGAGTTCTTATTTTTTCTTATAATAGGGGGGAGGGGGTAAAAAACTAGCAAAAATCGTCTTACGTAATAAATGTTTGGCTCCTAACTATGAAAATGGTATCGTCGCAGAATCATCCAAAGATGAAAGTAACTCTAGATAGTGCGTATCTATTTGCACGGAGAGATTGATAGATTGGTTTTAACTTTTTTCCATCTGTAATAGTCTTTCATCAAAGGTAAAATTCCAAAATTAGAAAATTCTGAAACGATGCCATTTATATGGTGGAACGATTATTTTAGTGGAATTGCCTCAGGCCATTGCAGGGTGTCAAATCTGTGATCAAAAAAAAATATTTGCTTTTCCAAAACGTGGACGAAACGAGAGATGAATTCTGCGTACCTTCTTACCTAAATAGAGCGCAAGCGAGTTAATAGTAAAATTATTATTGTTTTGACGAGGGAAAATCTGTTAAGAAAAACTTCGTGTTTTGGAGGGTACTCTTTATTCATAAAGATAATCACAATCAACTAATAAAAATAAATTACAACTAGTATTTACATTTGAAACAATTGAGCTAACTACAGACTGTTGCAAACAATCTACAGGTAGCTCAACTGATCCATATCAATACCAGTCGGAAGCGTCTCCAAGACACTGGCTGCATTGCCCCGCTGTATGGCAATGCTGATGCGCTGCGCCAAATACACACCGAGAGCTGGTGAGTATTTGGCGCAGCGCATCAGCAGGGTCACGTGTGGAGGGTTAATTAACACGTTAGCTGTCCCAGGATAATTTGGGGAAAACCACACTGCGTCCATAATACTACATACAACTACATGTAGTGCACGGACTTTACAGCTAACTCCAAAATGCACTAAATGTAGTGCATGGTCAGCGTGGACATGGACGTGTGAAACTATAAAGTGAAACTTCATGCGTTAATGCATAATAAACTCAATTTTTTCCATTCGTTTTTTAAAGATCAGACATATATACATATCATTACAGAGTACTCCAATGTTACATCTAGGATCGAAACCTACTTGCTAGGCACCTTCTTATGCAAGTAATATTCTTATCGAATATATTAGGTCCTTACATATGAAATTGGCGTTTTTCGTACTGGCCACTTTAATCACTTGAAGGCTATTGTGGAAGCGGATCCATCGCAAACCACGTCCGAGTTAGCTGCAGGCTGCGGTGTTAGTGATAAAACTGTTTTAATTCACTTGAAGCAAATTGGGAAGATTAAAAAGCTTGAAAGGTGGGTACCTCACGAATTGACTGAAGCAAACCGGCAAACGCGCGTCGACTGCTGCGTTACATTACTAAACCGGCACAATAATGAAGGTATTTTAAACCGAATCATTACCTGTGATGAAAAATGGGTTCTTTACGATAATCGGAAGCGCTCAGCGCAATGGTTGGATCCTGGCCAGCCAGCCAAATCCTGCCCCAAGCGAAAATTAACCACAAAAAAGTTACTTGTAAGCGTTTGGTGGACTAGTGCCGGTATTGTTCATTACAGTTTTCTCAAATCTGGCCAGACTATTACGGCTGATGTCTATTGTCAGCAATTGCAAACCAGGATGGAAAAGCTAGCGGCTAAACAACCTAGGCTGGTCAATCGCTCCACGCCACTGCTGCTTCACGACAACGCTAGACCACACACTGCGCAACAGACGGCTACTAAATTAGAAGAGCTTCAATTGGAAAGTCTAAGACATCCTCCGTACTCCCCGGACCTTGCTCCAACAGATTACCATTTTTTTCGAAATTTGGATAACTTCTTGCAAGGGAAAAAATTCAACTCCGATGGGGCAGTCCAAATCGCCTTCAAAGATTTTATTGATTCCCGTCCGACTGGTTTTTTTAGTAAAGGGATCAATGAACTACCTATAAGATGGCAAAAGTGCATAGAAAATAATGGTTCATACTTTGATTAATTAAATATATTATATTAAAAAATATTCGACTTTTTGTTCCTCCCATACAAAACGCCAATTTCATATGTAAGGACCTAATATATATATATATATATATATAAATTACCACTACAAACAACGTTTTATAAAAATCAGTTCTTTACTTCCCCCAGACGTGCCTGGCGGCAGCCGGGGCAGCGCCCGCGCCGTCTAATTAGGCGCGCTTCCAACTAATTTGACGCGGGCACTGCCTAATGAATGGTATCGTACACGTTCATCTACCACGTCTGCAGCTCGTGCTTTCGCCCTCACATTAAGGAAATCTAACTCCACAAGATAAACGGAAATTATTTCGCTGCTTAGATTTTGGCGCACTAATTAACTGAACTTTGTATTGGCGCTTTACGTAAAGTCTTTTCGAAATGGGACGGGATTGGAATGTTTTGCTCTTTGGCGATTTCTTAACATTTCTATGAGAAAATTGTTTTTATTTTTGTTGTTTGTGACTCAGAATACTAACAACGCGTACTAACTACGAACGTAATTTACCTAATTTCATCACTGGGCATCTTAAAATAAGATCCTAAAAAGCCTTCAACTCCCTTGTTTATTTTTTTGACAAATATGCTCTCTCCTTCGATGATAAATCTCCTATTTCGATGATAATATTTTATAAAAAATATTATATGTAGGTAGGTATGCTTAAATAATATTTTTAAAAATATTATTTACATACACAGATATACAGGGTGTAACAAAAATAAGTAACCAAACTTTCAGGTGGGGTGTAGAATCGAACACTGAATTCAGGAAAAATATTGAAAAAAAAACCCGCCCTTTAGTTTTCGAAAAATTTAATAAATAGGTACGAAATTTTCACAACATTAGGCAATAGACTATAATACATGTGTCTATTTGGAATTAAAAAAAATGGCCTAAGTACCTGTATTCATCTCTTTTATAAGCCCATAACACCTAAACGGTGCCCTAATGAGCGGCCACCGCGGTCATCGACCCGCGACATCATTGCAGCGGAAGCGAACAGGCTGCACGGCGTGCTTAGATATGGAGCCTACGTACAACAAATACATTCCAATTTTCCTCTAGGAATTAAAAAATAAATAAATTATTTTAAGTCTTTACACACGTTCTATCGCGAAAATGCATAGTTAGTAGGTACATTCATTAAGCATGCACCTTCCTACTAAAAGATATTCACTACTAGCTTTTATTTTTTCATATCGTTGACTACCTAAGTACCTACCTTCACATTGACCTTTAAAAACACGGTGAGTAACTTACAATGAACCCCATAAAAGGTTGTTACAATTTGCATTTCCGAAGCACCAGATTGAGACAAGAAAAGGCACAAACTTTTAGCGCGCGAGAGCGAGATAGGTATACAAACTTAGTTCATCCGAATGTTCACCCAATGCTAGGCTTATTGTTAGTTTTGTCAAACTGTCATACCACAGAAATGTTATCATAGGGTCAATGGCCGTTTAGTTGCATCATTGCAAGCGCAAGGTGAAGGTCGCGGCGGCGCTTATCGGTTTTTTGTGCGTAAAAATGGCTCGTATGCGTTATTCAGATATTGAATACCACGAGATGAAAATTGAAATGGGAAAATTGGAATGCATTGGCTAGCTTCCTACATAACTACAACACGTGCAGCCCGCCGCCGCGCGCGCTGCTGCGATATCGCGTGTCCGGTCGTGGGTGCCCCCCGTAAAAAGATGTTTGTCTGCTAAAAAGGTGTACACAAGGTACGTAGACCTTTTAATCATATTTTAATGACAAATAAACACGTGCATCAGTCGTTTGCGTAATGTAGTGAAAATTCCGTATTTATTTTATTTTTCGAAAACTAAAGGGCGGGATTTTTTTTTAATATTTTTCCTGAATTCAGTGTTCGATTCTACACCCCACCTGAAAGTTTGGTTACTTATTTTTGTTACACCCTGTATAGAACAATAAACTATCAGGCGACTATAGTAAAAAAAAATTATTCATTATTCTCTAGGTGAAATCAGGAATAAATTTATTTTAATAAGTGTCGATAATCATACAAATGCGCAAAACATACACATCAATCAATACTTATTATCATTTTGTAGTTTTATGATACCTCTGTATAATTAATATTAATTAACTATTAATTTTATTAGTTTCAAACAGCCATTAATGGCGGATTAATTTTTGTTCGGTATTTTTCCTGGAATTCGTAGTCGTTATTTAGTTTCAAATATTTGACGATGATTCTGAGTATCTACCTTAATCTTAAAGTAGGTACTACATACTAAAATTGATTTACAATAGAAATGAGTTCTGTAAGTCAACATAAACGTTCACGTAACGATAAATACATTTTTGTAGACATCATACTTTGTTGCCCCCTGACAGGTAAAACCAGCCTTATACTACTACAGGTATATAGAGGTACATATATCGAATTCCTGACAAGAGACACTACGTCCGTAGAAGTTTTTGAGACATATTTTTCCTGCAAATACAGCTGTCTCTTAGTAAATACTTTTGTATCTTTAAGCTTTTCTAGAGGGACATTGCAGCAGGCGAGTTGATTATAACTACGTCAAAGCAGCTATGAGTTTTTGACAGAGAATTTAATACATTGCCTATAATATATGTCAAAGTTAACAGACGAAGTTGTTGATCGTCCGATTAACTATTTATAATAATAATAAATAAATAATGCTGGACAATTCACACAGCATTATCTAGCCCCAAGTTAAGCAGATCTTGTGTTATAGGTACTAGATAACTGATATACATAATACAAAACACTACGTAGATATAAATTTTTATTATAGATAGAAAAACATCCGGAACACCCTGTACAAATATCTACAGATCGTACAAACATTATTATCAGGGGGAGACCTGCGTCCAAATGTGGACCAATTCAGGCTGTTAAGGTGAGGTGAGGTACAAACATTTGTCTCGAGGCGGGAATCGAACCCGCAACCTTCTGCGTCGCAGGCGGAACTTCGCCCGCTGCGCCACAGAGGTCGTCAAACTTTCAAAAAACATCACCCCCACCGCCAACGTGTGTAAATTGATCTATTGTGAAGATGATTACCACTCTGAAAGCTCTGTATAAAATGGAAAATTAAAAAAAAGTCTGGATGTGTTTTGTTTTGATTTACATAATAAGCCCACAAATTGTTTTTTTTATTTGCGATGAATTAGTACCCATACCTATGTTACGCAAAACTTAAAAAAACGGAAATTTATTTGTCGATAGTCCTTTGTTTGACCACAATCTCACCTGACGCCCGTAGCACACCTCCGCTGCGGAACATGAGTAGCGGACCCGCTGGATGAGTTCCGCCGTCAGTAGCACACCTCCGCTGCGGAATATGAGTAGCGGAACCGCTGGATGAATTAATAAAGAGCACACGACACTTTCGAAAATCAAATTCAAGATCAAACAGATGACGATCACAAGTCACATAGGCACTTTTATTTCCTTTTATCACAATGAGGATCCGTAACGTTTTTAGTTGAGAACGCAGATTTATAGAGCTAAGAAATTCTTAACATAACATTATAAAATTTTTGTTCTACGACAAAAATTGACGAAGTTATGACCAAATTACTAGCGAAGTTCACTGAGTGACCGTAGCGGGCGCTGTGACGTCACTCCCTCGGACGCCGCGTTAGCCGTAGCCGTTTGTTTGGTTATTTGTGACGTTGAAACAAACCAAGTGTCTGATTTATATCTAATTTAATACATTAATTTTGTTCTATATTTGGTGACGTAAATAAAATCTTAAATCCGTTTATGACATTTTTATTTATTGTCATAAAATGTATGTATCTGACATAATACTTTTAAGTGTCGTAAAGAAGAAGATACAGAAACTTCAATTGACGTCGTCACTTGAAGTTTCTGTATATTCTTCTTCGTCTCGTCATCTGTCGACAGATTCATCAATTATACTGTCGATTCCTCGCTGTTTTCTTCTTTAATTTATTAAATTATACTGTAAAATCGACGTCCATGATAAGAAAAAATGTAGTTCTGCTATTTATTTTAAATCAATTTTGACAAACTCATGCGGAACCGCGACAATATGGCGGCCGAAGCGCGGAGGTGTGGCTGACGTTCGAGCAGATCGGCGAAACCGCGCAGGGAAAGAGATAGAATTATAGTCAAATCTATGCGTTAGAACAAGCGGTTTCGCTAATGTTCCGCTTCTCATACATACGGACAAGACATGGCGAAATTTCTGCGGGTCCGCCACTCATGTTCCGCGGCGGAGGTGAGTTACGGGTGTGATGGAAAGTGACGATGTGGCCAACGATGTAACACGAAGGTGTAAAAGACACCTATTCACTCATGTTTGAAGTGTCCCAGCTTGTAATTGGCCGGAAAAACAGCAGCAGGGATAGAGTTCCAAACTCTGACGGTTTAACCTTACAATGTTGTGTACTGAATCACTATCGAATTATTTAAAAAGTTTTTAATCTTACAATGTTATGAACTATATCAAGTTTTATATTTTCGACCAGTTTCCGCAATTATTTCTGTAGAGTAAGCTGCAAAATAAAATAAAAATAAACCAATGGTCAGTCACCACAATACACTGCGGATGCAGTGCAATTTACGATAAATACATAAGAGAAGCACGGCGCTAATTCACAAACTCAAACGAAGTTTTCTTTTTATTTAGGTTTTTTCCAAGAATTTTATGTTTGTTGATTTTTTTATGTTTATAACCACGAACATGACGGTCAAATGGTGTAATCACACTATCACACTAATATTATAAATGCGAAAATTTGGATGGATGTATAGATGGATGGATGGATATTTGTTACCTCTTCACGCCAAAACTACTGAACGGATCGGGCTGAAATTTTTCATACAGGTAATTCTAATCCTGGAATCAAACATAGGCTACTTTTTATCCATAAATCAGTTCTCATGGGATAGAAATCACATTTATACTACACCTGCTCGGCAAGTTGCCTATTCCTTTTCCAATTATAGAATTTAAAGCATAGAGTAAAAACTCGCTGATGTCTCAGCAGAGGGATAGTGTCATTCAACAATTTGACAATTTGTGTAACCAAAAACCGATCTATGTGTGTTTTGACAGCACGTAAATACAGTGCTTTCACTCACACATTCGTATGATTGAATGTTGCAAGTGAATAGCATTTTCCCTAAAAAATTGGGTAACTAAAGGAAAGTTCCAATAAAAAAATAAGCCATTGTATTTTTATCACCTTAAATTTTATTTTCGATATTATCTTATTTCTTTTTTTAATTTTACGAAATATCAGCTGGTAGCTTTGGTTACTATCATTCTTCCTAGGTCTAACGACTAAAAGGTTTTACTCCAAGTCCGCAAAGTAAGATGGGCTCCGATCGTGTTCGGAACAATAATTTAAATAGACGGTCAAGTGCGCGTTCGACCACGTGCAGTGTAAGTAATTGCACGGTTCATGTCCTATCTAAACAAACTTATTTACGTGTTTTACATATCGAACAACCTTAATAAAGTTATTTTCAACAAAATTTGTTCAAATTTCTCTTTTTACCCACCAAGTTACATATTTTAAGTTGATTAGGACTATTAGGTACTTAACGAATATATTGTAGCTGTGCAGTTTTCCTTTAAAATTCACACCACCTACGACCAGCATTTTTTCCACGAATAATAATGCACAAGCACCTACACCGAAATAAAACCAGGATTTCCTACGACTTCTTCAGCGTTAATAGTAATAATGTACAATTTTCTTTGTAAAATAGTAAGTTGAGTTTACAATACGAATATATTCAGAATTTCGTCCAGTGACAGAAATTCTAAAACTGTGATATTCCGTAGTAGCGTAGTTTGATTCCTAAGTCCTAACTTGAGTGAAGTTCACCCTCTCCTCAAACATTTTAATAATGTCCTCCTAGCCGAATTTCGACCACGGCGGCCAATCTCATCGGAGACTAGCCAGATACGCAGGACATATTATAGTGCACAAGTGTGTGTGCAAACGTAGGTGCAGTCTCTGTTCCCTCACTCTCAAAATCCGATGGGATGACAGATCGACACGACCGGGGAGAGGTCAGGCGCAGGACCAACGCTCAACGTGCTTTCCGAGGCACGGGTACTATTACTATTTTTACGGTACTATTTTTATATACCTATACTATGTAACAAAACCGGGGTATTTTTTCCCCAGAGTATAGCAACATTTTCACGAAAATGGTGGACAAAATTTTGAAATTTATTTATGAGTTTCGATGACTGTTTTAGGCAAAATTACAAATGTAATATGTGTGTAGACCAGTGAAATGAGATATTTGCAGTATTATTTTTCTTGCTACTGGTGTTTAAATACCCTTTCACCGCACAACACATCATTTTTATATTTTTATGTGAGAGCTGCTTTCCGCGTCATTTGAAGTATTGTACTAACGGCTCAAAATGAAAATTGCGACGTTTAGTCGCAATTTTTTAGACTTACCTCGTTTGTGTCAACTATCATTCTAAGCCTACTTCTTCTAAGATTTAAAGTATGTCTTTGCAGACCTATAGGAAACCGGGAGGAAAAACTCTATGGAATTTCATTTCTCACGTGTTATAGCGGTAGGAAAAAGTGTATGGAAATCCATTTCTAACGTGTTATTTTTTTTTATTTCCTAAAAGATCGGCCGGTAGCTATGGTTATTTTCGTTCGGTCAAACGACAAAAAGTTTTTACTCCAAGTCCATTAGGCCTCCTCCGATTTCCGAACAATATTTTGAAAAAAGAACCCAAAGGCTGGCGCGGTCAATGAGGTTTTACCAACATCATTGGGCGCAGTAAGTTCTTCTAAATTTCAATTAATAATTAATTCTGCTTTTTATTTTCCTCGAAGGTGTAGTGTAAAGCACTATTTATCACTCGGCAGAAAGTGCGATTCCTACCTCGTGTTTTAAGGCCAAAACGACACACTCGGTAGGAATTGATCACTTTCTCGCCTTGGTGTAAAATGCACTATTAAATATTTATAAAAAAAAACAACGCATTTGATATCCCATTATATATTTGAAAACTCGTTTTTTAACCAATATTCAAGAAGTGTTCCTTGCAGACTTCTCTATTGTTTAAGATATCAAATATCTTAATCTTAAGATATCCAATAATATTCCAAAAATTTTACTTTTCATACATACCAAAAATCTTATTTTTCGACTAAATGCAATATAATTCAAAAAGTAAGAAATCTAGAATTTTAAATTAAGTTTTGAAATGTAAAAAACAATACTTTTCATTTGATACCCCGTTTGACCCTGTGGGTCTGTATTAAAATTACGACATAACAATTTATAAATATTAAAATTTCTTTCAATATATTTATTGTTAATTAAATTTTCAAGTTAATAGCTTCGATATGTGCTGAGATATTCAAGAGGAAAAAAGGACGAACAGAGCGAGACCAGGGTTTCGTCCCTGACCGAATCCCTAAAAACATGTAGCTAGTTAAGTACCTACATTGTATGTATTTAAATATATAATAGGTATATATAATTAGAGTTATTTAAGCTACTTGTAAAACTTATATTAGCACGCCAACCCCCTGTAAAAACATATGTTTTTGGTCGGCAGGTAGAAAATGCCTCGGCATTAAGCCCACTCTTTGTACATCAGTGCAATAAAGGTTTAAATAATAAATAATAATAATAATTACATTGTAAAAATACAGACAGGTTACACGCTCTTTTATGACCCGACATGAAATTTGAATATAGTCCTATGACGTCACAACACAACATGGCCAACAGCGCTTTCAGAGTTCAAAATTGTTGATAGATTTTGATGATTCTTTCGTTCGATTTATAAAATACTAGCGACCCGCCCCGGCTTCGCACGGGTGCAATGCTGATACTAAATATACTACAGAATCGGCCAGACGACGAATAAAACTGTATGTTTATTATAAGTATATGTATGTACCTATTGTAGATTTGTACACTTCCTCTACCTATTGCATCGCCTCTCCTATAAGGTATAAGGTTTGCTGGAAGAAAACTCTTTTTCAGGGTTAAGCTCGCCTATACACATCCTATTTTATAAGTTCATTTTTGTATTCTGTTTTTTGTGTACAATAAAGAATTAAAGAATTAAAACTGTTTATACGATGTGACGACTGCATAATTATTTTCAACAATTTTTATTTATTTATTTATTTATTGGTTTAACAAAATCCACAGCCCTTAATTAATACAAGTATGTTACATATCAAGACTTACGGCCAATAACGGATTTACTTTTTGTACAATATATTTTATAAAACAGACAGTCAGAGATGTAATAGTTATAAATACATACAAACTTACACTCTGATAACTCTTATACTATATATATATATATATATCTTATACTACTATTATATTATCTTATACTATATATATGTAAAAACTGATTTCTTATACTTACAGAACAAAATTACATAAATTGAACCAAGATACAAAAACATGAAATTATGTGTTTAACTTAGGTACACTAGCATCCTCCTCCATCATTCTAATTATTGCATTTCTAAATAATCTCTTGCCATTGTGAAAGATATCTACTTTACTGAACTCTTTGTTATAATTTTTCTGTAACCTATTGACTATAGAATACTGCGCATAGTTCGTAGATGATTGCGAGACAGCAAATAATTTAGCATCAGAGTGCCTGGTGCGAAACTTAGGGGTAGAAAAACGCAATACTCTATTGGTAAGTTCTGGACAATCGATATTCCCTTTGCACAGACCATGGAGAAATGTCATATCCAACAGGGATCGTCGATTTTGGAGGCTCATTAGATTGTGAAAGGTACAGGACTCATTATAGTTTTCAGAGTAATAGTGTTTTTTATAATTAATGTATTTAATAAATTTATTTTGTATTTTTTCCAAATCGTGTATGTATGTTATATAATGTGGATTCCAAACAGTACTACTATATTCTAAAATACTTCTTACATAAGAAAAATAAAGTTGTTTAATACATTTTGTATCAGAAAAGGGTTTGGTAACGCGTCTGATAAAACCTAGGCTTTTATAGGATTTATTTATAATACTCTCGATATGTTCTGAAAATGATAACTTGCCATCAAGTAAGATACCTAAATCGCGTACCAGCTCCACCTTATCAATATTTATTCCACTCATTTGATACTGAAACTTAATGGGTTTTCGTTTCCGTGTAAATGATAATGTGTTACACTTGCTTATGTTAACACCTATTCGATTACGTTTATAATATTCTCCAAGCTCATCAAGGTCGGCCTGAAGTTTAATACAGTCAGAGATATTATTAATTTTCATAAAAAACTTTAGTGTCGTCTGCGTACATAAGAAATCTAGAGTATTGGAAACATTTACCGACATCATATAGGTAGCAAGCATACAAGAGTGGTCCCAGAATAGATCCTTGTGGAACGCCAGATGTTATTTCAATATAGTCAGAGCAAGAGCCACCTACGACAACTGCCTGTGATCTATTCAATAAATACGACTCCACCCATCTTAATAGGTTTCCTTGAATGCCCAGGTCATATAGTTTATGTAAAAGTATCACATGATCTACACGATCGAAGGCCTTCTCAAAATCTGTGTAGACCACATCCACTTGCGAGCCTCCATCCATGTTGGTAGCAACATAATCGATAAAAACACCCAAATTGGTCGTGGTGGAGCGCCCTTTCATAAAACCATGCTGTTCAGATGGAATAGAAGATGAAACAACGGGGTATATATGTGAATGTACTGTCCTTTCTATTAACTTACTTAGCACATTAAGGATTGAGATTGGTCTATAATTTTCTATCGAGGTTTTGGAACCTTTTTTGTGAACCGGTACGATATGGGCTTTTTTCCAACTTTTTGGGAAATGTCCATCGGAAAACGACCTATTAAAAAGTAATGCAATGGGAATAGCTAATGGTTTTGCGCAGTTGAAGAAAAATATTGATGGTAGACCATCATCACCTGAACCTTTGGTAATGTCCAGATTTCGCATAAGCTTTAACGCTTCAGCTGGAGTTATGCTTATGTTGGTTATCAAATTTAAATGAGAGCTTTGCCGTGCGTGTGATTCGGAATCGACACTAGTTGAGGCGGGTATACTAAAATTCCCTTTGAAAAATGTATTGAACGCTGTACATATGTCAACCGGGCTGTTAAGCTGGTTATCATAAGTCTTGTCTTCGTTTAAATTGAAAATAATTATGTGACGACTACATAATTATTTTCAATTTCAAAATTGTTTGTTTTAATTTATAATTTTGAACTCTGAAAACGCTGTTGGCCATGTTGTGTTGTGACGTCATAGTATTAAAATTTCATGTCAGTCTTGTGGTAAAGATGATTTATTTTATTATATTTCTTTTAGCCCTATTTATTCACTATTTCGATTACACGTATGTAACATGCAATCAAAGCTACGTTAGTAACGTGTCTTGCGATTTAAAAATTGACTTTGTTACGGTCTTTCGGACAAGAATGTAGAGAAAATCGTGCGTTATCGGCATGAAAAGATATCAAATACAAACCAAGCTTTGTCGCTTACGACAGAAGCTAAAGATGGACCGGTTAGCTTGTCGGCGATTCCGCACACTTTATAAATAATTATTTATCTGTTTAAAGACACTTTTATCGTACAATTTGTCACGGTATACACTGACAAGACTACTTTTTGGAAAAGCCAAAGAACACGATTTGATTGGATTCGAGGAAAGATCCGCCAGCGGGTTTGAGGGTGCTAAATTATACAGATATCTTATTTAAATTAATATAAACATAATCAAAAATTAAAGACACTTTGTTTAATTTTATTTGCTACGAAGCACACACAACATAGAGTAACTCACCAAAGTTAAAACAGTCGCTATTTTTTTTTTTTGGAAAATATAGTGCATAGTTTGATATGGCATAGAATAAATAAAGAGGTCTGGTATAGTTGATTTGATACTTTTAAAAATATAACTACAGCTAACTGAAATGTGTTCCATCTGTTACGGTAGGTACTTATTCTTTGAGCAGTGACGAATTCAGTACAAACAACTCTGGGCTAATTACTGAGGACTCACGACTCTCTCTCGGTTAAAAAGGTTTAAGCTGTGTCATTTGTCCAATCCATAATGGATTGATAACGTTTTATTTGCTGGTTGTGAAGTTTTTTCCTCATTAAAAACCTAGTTACCAACATAATCCTCGCACACATTTGCCAAAGAGAATACAATAACTACGTAATTTTAAATAGTTTGACAATAGTTTCTTACAAAGAAACAAGATCCGTCAAGTGCGAGTGTAACTCGCGCGCCGAGGGTTTTGAACGTTTGTCAACAAATATGTACCAAAAGTACCGGTTAGAGACTTCGCAATTTAACGAATACCTAAGAATAGTACCTACATTTCAGGTGGATCTCTCTGCATGCTTCGGTTAAAGTGGGTAAGGTAAATTTTTCGACTTTTTTCGAAATATTTCAAAAAGTATGAAAGTTACAGAAATTTGAAAAACTGGTTTGAAATTTCCAAACCGATACGTTTCATTTGATACCCCACTCGGTGGGGTAGCCCCCCTTTTGAAAATTATTCCTTTTTGACCATTTTTCAAAAAGTGTTCTTTTTACAGACTTCTCTATATTTTTCCTGTAAAATATAGATCCATATCTACAAACGCTCCATACATTTTAAACGGATCGCTCTGCAAACTTCGGAGATAGGGGGGGGGGAATGGGTATTTTTTCGACTTTTTTCAAAATATTTCAAAAAGTATGAAACCTACAGAAATTTGAAAAACTGTTTTGAAACGTACAAACAAATACCTTTCATTTGATACCCCACTCGGTGAGGTAGCCCCCCCTTTTGAAAATTATTCCCCCCCATTTTGACCATTTTTCAAAAAGTGTTCTTTTTTCAAACTTCTCTATATTTTTCCTGTAAAATATAGATCCATGTCTATAAACGCTCCATACATTTTACATGGATCGCTCTGCAATCTTCGGAGATAGGGGGGGGGAATGGGTATTTTTTCGACTTTTTTCGAAATATTTTTAAAAGTATGAAACCTACAAAAATTTCAAAATATATTTTGAAATGTACAAAATGGTACCTTTCATTTGATACCCCATATGACTCTGTAGGTATCTTTTAAAATTTCGGCATCACAATTTGTATGGAAAATATTCATTTTCATTTTTCATTTATTTTCATTTATTTTTCTCAAAATCCGTACAGGCGCACGAAATGTATTATTGTTTTAAATTTCAAGTTGATAGCTGCAGTAGTTTTTGAGTTATTAAGGAGGGAAAAAAGGACAGACAAAGCGAGACCATAAGGGTTTTGAAACCGATCTTCGATCATCAAAACCCTAAAAACTATGAAGCAAAAAAAAGTCAGGAACCGATTAGTATTTTTTTTTTAAATTTCTTCTTAATTTGGTTAGGGTATTGGCTTGACGTCAGGTTGAATGAGTAATGGCTCCATGGAACGATTGGCTTGGCTTATAGGTTGACCCTCCATACCCTCATATCAAAGAAAAAAAGACTATCGAAAATCGTCCAAAATTTGGTCGGTTGCCAGACTTCCTAAATTTGTGACAGTCCAAATTTTGGACGCTTGCCCAGAGACAGGTCGAATCAGATACTTAGATCTTCGTTTTTACAAGTAGACCCCCAGTGGTTGTGAAATTATTTTATCTGATGTTTTACAAATCTACGTTTTACGCCGCACATGGCAATCCCTCGAGAATCAAACTTATAGGGGACCACCTCGAAATCAACTTTTATATTTTATATATCGAACGAAAAAATCATCAAAATCTATTTAGGTACAATAGGTTTCACCAAAATTGTTGTATATTCACTGACACTGCGTAAATCACCGCACACACAAAATAATGTCCTGAACCTAATTAATTACTAAATACCGATCTCTCACTCCTATTTAAATTCACATCATCATCATTGGCTTATTTTACATCTACGCAAGATGATTTAAGTGGCATTAGCCTGGCTGTGAGACAGACGAACACACGCACACCCACTGATAAATCAAGACAGAGCCGTTTTTAAGTTTAGTTTCAAAGAAAACCCCTTTATGGAACGATTTTTGAATGGACTTCATACTAATATCATTCCCTTATTCCACCAATTTTAAGAATTGAGACCTAGCGTCTTCACGTACGTTTTCATGATGGTGGGCAGAACCTGTAGTGAGCGTAGTGTCAGTGAATGACCAATAACCCTGTATACTCGTGATTCCTCATAATATTATGATTTTTTTTTTTTTAAGTTTAACGGGATAAATTCTAATACCTACCTCTTAAATAAAATTTCTGTGGTATCACACCCATTCACATTCTTCGGGATCATTCTTTATACAAAAGTGAAAGTATTAGCAAAATCGGTTTACAGAGATATCAACATAAACACATTTTCAAATAACATACAGAAAAATTGAGATCCTCCTCCTTTTTTGAATTCGGTTAAAAAGATTCCCACACAGAAAGACTGACCTGGGTTTACAGTAGCTTGGTCTTATTTCGTAATAGTCTGTCCAAATGTAGATCGTGTCATTTTGAGAATACTACGCTTGTATTAGCTGTCAAATCTTTTATCAGGTAAGTAAACGAAGTTTGCGACCATTACAACTGTGCATTTAAAAGGCTCCATGGGTAAGTTATACTTTGTAAGTTTCTGACTGCCTCGTTGGTCTAGCTGTCAGCTTGTTCAACCTTTGAGTTTAAGGTCCTTGGTTCAAATCCCGGGTCGGGCCAATATCTGTTATTGGGGTTTTTCTATAAAGAAAAGTTCACAGTAGCAGCCCGGAGTCGGGAAGTTGGCGGTGTTACACCCCCGTGCCTCAGAAAGCACGTTAAGCCGTTGGTCCTGCGTTTGGCCCTTTGTAAGACACACATCATCAAAGAATTTTCTGAAACATTCCCACTTATAATTACAAAACACTTTTAATTTCAAATTTAACAATTTCATGTTAATTTCTGTTTAAAATGATCGTCGAATTTCACAAAGGGCGTGATATTCTGAAATGCATAAAAATAATTTCACATAATTGCGACATTTATTGCAGCAAGGTCGTACTATCTTTCGTTCTCGTATCAAGCTTAATGATTATTCTCTCTTTGTACACACGGCAATGAACTTAAAAGAAAATAAAAGGCTTTCCGTGTTATATTTTTCCGTAAACTGCGTTAAAACCTGTTGCTTTAATGAAAATAAAAGTTAAATTATGGCGTGCAGGTCTATATTCTTTACTGTAGGTACCTACTATAATCAAATAACCTACTCCGTTATTACATGAATATCGTAAAAAGGAGCTAAAAGCGCTCTTAAACCAATTTTAAGAGTCATTTATAACACTCGTATAGTTTGATAGTTTTATTATCACCTTATCGTAGGATTGTACATACTTTTTTCAGTGAGCAGATGGTTTCATGCAATGAAATGGCATTGCTTGAAAGATTAGGTATCTACCCTCTATGTCTGTAACATATCTTACTATAGTATATTTATTTTTCAAAGCTTTTATTTAACTCGCAATGTAATGTAACTATGTTTGTACGGGTGGAATCCTGCAAATCAATTTTGAAGCAGATATCTTCAACCGATTGAGTTGAAATTTTGTATACACGTTTAGTTTGGATGACAATGCATTAAAAGCTTCTTATTAAAAAAGGTTTTTTTAGAAGAAAAACTTATTTTAAACTTATTTTATTTTTATCATACCTAACGGCTAGCTATATCCAGGTACTCTATGAACAACAGAAAACACATTTATCATAGGAGCTATAGCGTTCAAGATATGGTCGAACTTGGGTCACTATAGAACACTATTGAGGCTAATAATACATTGTCATAGATAGCCATCATTGTAATCCGGACCCTGGCAGAGCAAAAGTACTCGGAAAATACGGTGTCCGTCACGGAACGGAAGTTTTATGATAATCAAAATCTACCATAGATTCAAAGCCTCGGGGCTTACTCGGGGATACTCGATATCCCCTTGATAGTTAAGATGTCATCGTTACGACGTTTCCTTTTTCTTAGGGATTTGGTACAGCGCCTTTATCGTGTGATGCGAAACGTGCGAGCTATGCAAATCCCCTACAAAAATGGGACGTTACGATCACGTCTCAATACTATCGTCAACCGAACTCAGGGCTCAGGACATTGAAGCTTCAGGAATTTGTTATTGAACAATTTTAGTTCAAATATGCAAAAACAAATGATTCACAGAGCTAACTATCCAAGACTGGGTAAGACAAAGAACTTTTATTAATACGTCCTACTTAACTCAAGAAAAGCACGCAGCACAAAAAAATATCTAAAAAAAATGCAGGATTACGATGACGACAACGTAAAATGACGGCCGTTATAAAGCTACTAGCTTAGACAAGACGGGCAGTGACGATTCCCACGTTACGAATGTGACCAAGCAATCCACTTAGAGATAAGGAATTCAATAGAATATTAAATCAGCTATGGTAGGATGAGATGCTATTTTATGGGAGCTCAAATCATTATGGAGCAATTCAG
Organism: Eupithecia subumbrata; assembly: GCA_949316285.1. NCBI lineage: Eukaryota > Metazoa > Arthropoda > Insecta > Lepidoptera > Geometridae > Eupithecia > Eupithecia subumbrata. The sequence continues at coordinate 16,389,665 of OX438647.1, forward strand.
CTCTCACTCACGAAACAATAAGGCTTTAGGAAGCGCAGTGCAATTTAGAGCAAAACTTTGATTGATGATTGGTAGGCCCTTTTTGAAGTTTTTTCTTAAACGTCATCATCATTATCATAATAATATTAAATAATAAATAATGCTGGACAATTCACACAGCATTATCTAGCCCCAAGCTAAGCAGAGCTTGTGTTATGGGTGCTAGATAACTGATATACTTAATACAATACACTACATAGATAGATATTTTTACTATACATAGAAAACACCCATAATCAGCCTACACTACTTAGTCCACTCACAGCTGGACTTAGGCCTCCCTAATGAGCGTCATGGCGCCCAGTCGTCAGCTTGCTGCATCCAGCATAGTAACTCAAAACAAGTTACATGTATCCTAAATCATATGAATTTCAATCTGGTTATTATTTTTATTTTGTAATTAAGCAAAAGCAACTAGATACGAGTATTACACGGCCTAGTGCCAGCCTCCAGTTTAATCAAAATGAAATAATAACTCTATTACCAATAAACTAATTATATACATATTCTATCTAGTATAATTTATTGAATAGATTACTATGCCAAGTGTTACAATTTTATGTAATTAAGAACAATATACCTGCCATAACTTGGTTATTTGTGGCTAGAGGCGATTTCAACACCTCAAACAGGCCTTCCTACACTACCCATACCAATATACAGGGTTATTAGTAATTCACTGACACTGCGTGAACTGTAGGTTCTGCCCATCACCACAAACACAATGAGTGAAGACGCCAGGTCTTAATTCTTAAACTTGGTATTGATAATAGGCCTCCATTCAATAATCTTTATTTATAGGCTTTGTTTCAAATTTAACTTAAAAACGACTCTGCCCTGAATAAACAGTGGGTGTGGGAGTAGGAGATCAGACTTGAGTAAAATTTGGGTTCCGGACAAAGTAGTTTTTTAATTTTTTTGCAGATGTTATGTAAAAAATAAGAATTAAGACCTGGCGTCTTCACGAATGTGTTCGTGATGATGGGCATAACTTGCAATTCACTTAGTGAATTACCAATAACCCTGTATAATCTACATGATATATAATGTACAGGGCCCCACGTAACATGTGTGATAAGCCGACAGGGGGTGATTCTGGACCCCGAGGGGATGAACTTTTGTTCTACGATTTTTAGAATAGGAAAAATTTTTTACTTTTTGTGAAAAAACCCTCCTTTTGGCTTAGTAGCTACACATATTTCGTGATACCATGTGTAGTAGGTAGGTAAGCGTACTTGAAAATAATCTTAAATACATATTTTGAAATTTTATATAGTAGAATATCAATCTAGGTATACTATTTTGGACATTGAACTTTTATACAAACAAGGCGACGAAAGCTTAATTTTACTACCAAGAAATATATCTCTGGTAAAACTTAATTTCTTTTTAATTGCATGATAATCAGTACAGGATCTGAATTCAATTTGGTTAGGCCTTGCACATAATTTACCTCACGACGAATTCTTGCTACGCCCAAGTTGCCGACAAAATTGTTTTCACCGAAAAATATTGAAGGCAAGGAAAAGAAATGTGAATCACGGCAGTCGCCAGCCCACTTAATCGCAGGTAACATAATACCTACCTACTGCTTCTTCCGTGTAAAAAGCAATAAACTGGCGTATTTACAGAACCTTATTATCTACTTTTATTTGGCAATAAAATTGTAACAAGGTTGCAAACATTTTCGTAAATATATTATGTGATGGGCTTGGCGAGGTCGAATTAAAACACTTATCGGTGTTTACGTTACTGGGCCTTATCGTAGAGATTGTATCAAGTTATGAAGGAACTGGACATTGCGAAATGTTGATCGGAATTAATGATCAACTCCCAGACTATTTTGGTCCTAAACTAAACTACAGCAGATTTTGAAAACAACAAGAATCATCATTGTTGGCTTATCAGCTACCTCAATCGACGTGCCTATTAAAATCCACAGATATAGGCAACAATAGATATTTATTGCAGATACAAATCAATGCGAGGCATAATTTACAATCGAATAATCCACGGCAAGATGTGACAAGAAACGAGGCCAGGTCGGCCGCTCCGTAACGAGCACGGATCTACACTCACCTTCGGATCCTTGACCCATCCAGAAGAGGCTACTCAAACAGAATGCATCTCGGTCCTGTCGCCGTACATAAATAGGTATTTAAAATACCGTTTGGCGTGGGAACCGTGACGGGCGCCCGTACCGCGATAACCCTGCGCTTGCGCTGCGCCTCCACCGCTCACTCAGCGCAGGCGCGACGCAGCCGAGCCGCATCGCTATCGCATCGCAGTACGCCCAAATTATCAAACAATAAACCGTATTGAGAACCGTTTGGACGAGTTCCATAACAACTGTTCCATATTTTGTACTATATTTTATTTAATTGACTGTTACAGTACAAAAAGTTGTTTTATCTACACGGATTAAACGAAAGTGAGTCCTATTTTTTGGGGACGAAGGTGAGAGATCACGTGCCGTAGAACGGTTTAGTAGAGACAAGGCTACACGCTGCGAGATGTCATCTCGGGCCCCCGCTGCGACTAGCGAACAATATTGTTTCTGCCATAAACGCCGTAGTGAATTTAACATCGATTCTATCCATGGGCATGAAACTTACGAAATAGCACTATCAGATATTTAAATAACCATTTATATGACGTGTCATGACCAAATATTATTCTATGATAGAGTCAAGCTCATTAATAAATAGCTATACCTACACGAATATGTGTATATATAATGCATAGGAATGTCTAATTCATTAGCATTCACAAAAAAAGTACTTCTGCATAAAATAAAAACTCATATATTTTTATTAAATAAATCGATATTTTTGATATAAAATCCACAAAACGAATAAAACAATATGCGAAATAGATCAAAGTCTAGACTAGACGATACTCGAACAATCATAAATATTTAAATGAATACCTAGTCTGGACAGTTTATTAACAAAACGACTTTGGTTTAAACTTGAAAGTAAAAACAGGTTAGGTTAGTCGGATACATAGCAATTACAATTTTATGACAACGTGATTTTACCAACTTGGCTATTCACGCCAAATTTGAAGTTCGTCGTTTCTATCGCGACTGCAATGGTATGCAATAAACAAGTCGTAACATGGCTGTAAAGTTTGTTGCCTCACCATTTTCACTATATGCGATTATCCAGACAGCTGTACCATTTACCTACTACACGCTTGTTATGTTAATAATATGTGGATGATGTGTTGAACATTACTCTACCGAAGGTAGAGCTTAGGGTTCTAACAGTGGAACGACCAATGAATCATAATTACTACACTTTAGAATATTTTATTATGTTACTTACTTAGTCATAAAACTAGCTAGCAATATAAAATTGTTATAATTTATGGATGATAGAGGAAAACCATGGCACGACTTAACGGCCAAGCTACCATACGCAAGTAAGATAGAAATTCTATCTCCATTAAAAGTTCGCGTTGTAAAACGTATTTTCTGCAAAATTGCCGGAACCCAGTTAAACTTCATACAAAAATCCATTTTTTATCCACAACTGAACAAGTAAATAGCTCACCTGTTAAACAGCTGTCTAGGACGAGCCTAGAGACCACTTAACATCTGCTGTCTCCAAGACATTCTTTCGTCATGCCGTCCATGACAATTTTCAGATTAAATAAAAATGTAATTAAAATATAAAATACACCTTACTAGGAAAATTAAAGAGGAGCACACAGACGAATCGGACGAATCGAATAGGACGCCCTCCGGCCAGGTGGGATGACGATCTGCGAAAGACTGCAGGCAGATGCTGGATGCGGCAAGCTGAAGACAGGGCGCTATGACGCTCATTAGGGGAGGCCTATGTCCAGCAGTGGACTAATAAAGGCTGATGATGATGACACAGACGAATCAGATTTATAAAATTAAAAACTAAAGTTTTTCTGCTAGCCACACTGTTGTGTGATTGAAATTCATAACATCTCCGTTACTTCGTGACTACAATCGGATGATTTTATGATCCCATTCGTTGAATTGGGGAGGCTCCCGAATAACGGGTCCACAAGATCCATCATAAAGATACATGGAGTATAGTTTAGTTGAGATACTGGCATCAAACATAAAGCAATATGAATCGTTTAATGCGATCCATAGATAGTTATCTACACTTTTTATGACAATGCAAATGGATTTTTGAAAGTAATATCTGTGTTAAACGTTTTAGATAGAGTTCCGTAATAAATCATTAAAGTCTTATCTCTTCGGACGACATCTGCGGTGAAATACGAGCTGAGTGCTAAATAATATCATTCGTAAACAAGTCTCATTCCGATTGCTATATTTTTTCCACAGTCATCGCATTCATATGAAGTCTATACGAACATAAAGGGTTCATTAGTGATATACATATAGCTCAGATAATTGAGGTGATTACGCTTCAATAACATGCAATAATAATCATTAACCTTGTTTTAAGCTGCAAAATAAATATGTCATAGAAACTCAAAGAGTTTGCTTTATATTTAACGGGCCACCTCGTCTGAGGAAACGCGGCAAACTCGCCGCTCACCTGTGCGATCGTCCATCTCGATTTATAGATATCGCAAAATCGAAAGGCGCTTCGTATTTTACATAACGTTTTACTATAAGTTGTGTAGCACAATGCCCCATGACCTACAGCAGATCGGGCGCTATGGACAATCTATTGGACTCGTAGATCACGACACGATTCAGATGAATAACTTGAAATATTCGTTAAACTTGCGAGCTTTTGTACCTGCATGGTAATTCAATTTTGAATTTAGCCTGGGTTATTTGATCACCGACAATCACAAGATAAATTATTGTTTGCTTATATTTTACATAAGTAATTAAGATATGTCTTATTCAGGTGATAAAAATCGTCTGAGAGCTTTTGCTCTCGAAGCACATAAATCTTATTGTTGTTCGTTTGGCTTAACTTCCTGCATCGACCAGTCGCCGGCGCGCCGCGGCACTTCCAAATAGGTGTTCTGATATTCTTTTTCTTTTTACGAATAAAAATAGAGCAAAAACACGTCTCGTATTCTTGTAGAGGACGACCTTGCAGCCAAGTGGCAAACTGATACACAGTTACTAAAAAACAGGTGAGAAAAATTCCCAGCTATTAAAACTAACAGAAAGTACACTTTTAGAGTACAAATAAAAATTTAAGCCGTGAGCTTTTAACGGTCACTACGGTAGCGGGTTAAATCAATCAGCGGACCCGTTTGGAAGATTCACTTTTACTTTTATCAATAACTAAGCTATTGAATATGTATGAGAGAGCCGCGGTTAATAACATCATCCGTTCGTTATTGAGTGTTTCGACATTATTATTTTGTTCGTCAGCGTCTGTCAATCGAAATCTGTGTTCGGCGTACATCAAGATTACTTATTATTGCTCTGGCCGACATGTTCGCCTTGCCGCAACTCAGGTGACGACATGTTCATTTAATTACTTGACCTGTGCAGAGTGCAGTATCTTTTTCGAAAATAAAATAATAATACCAATTTCTTTCGCAACGAGGAAATTGACTGGCAGTTCTTTGTATTTTGAGGTATGTTTTCATTTGTTTGCCTTTTTACAATCGGAAGCAATAAAAACGAAGGTGTTTATAAGTTCGTCAGTTCGTCTGTGTCATTGCAATTTATGCGGAAAATATATTCTTTAGATGCGCATGTGTTTTTAGAAAATACCCCATAAAAATAATTGTCACGGTATCAATATTGCGTGAATACGCGGTGGCTTAAACGTTTTTACTATCCAACATCAATCATCTGCTGTTAAACAATCAACTTTCTTTTTTACGAGAGATTGTTTATTATGGCTATCTAAATTTACATAAGTGACAATTTTATAACAGAGCCCTCTGAAAGAAGATGCATCTCCATTGTGTTTGTAAAGAGAAGGGAATCTACTAAAACTTTAGTGGTAGGTGGTATTGTTGTATCTCGGGCCAAACGTTGAACCTCTTTACTAAAATTAAATAATAATAATAAAATAAATAAATAATGCTGGACAATTTACACAGCGTTATCTAGCCCCAAGCTAAGCAGAGTTTGTGTTATTAATTGTTTTTATTCTATAAATAAATAGAGTTTGAACCATCTACCTACAGTTAGGAATGCAGCTTAGCTACAGCTTGAACTACCTACCAACAATGAGGAATGTAGCTTAGCTACAGTTTTTGTTCAATACTAGCTAGGTTATCAATTATCATGAATAAAATTGTTGTTTGTTGTTATTGTTGCTATTAAAAGTTAGATGCGTCTATGATATACCTCTAGTTAGTTAATCGATTAAATAAAAAAAAAAGATAAGTAATTACTCATATTTTTTGTTTCCCCTGATTGAATCCAGCTATAACTCATGTGACTAAATCGACTAACGCCTTTTTTTCACATAAGAACGGACATAGAACTGCTATACATAAATTAAAAACTAATGACAGTTTTCCTATAAGTAAAAGATAATTTTTTAAAACCGCGATCGTCTTTTGTTTTTCATACAATTATCAACGCTGACGTCACAAATCCAGGCCAACAGCATTCGAAAAACAATTGGATCTGGGGATCGCGCCAGCTTTTACCAAATTATCATAAACAAATTGCTTAAAGTAGATAGATAGATAGAAAATTCTTTATTGCACACTTATCAAAATAATTTACAAACAAAATAAACTACAATTGTAACAACTGAAAAATATGTTTTACGAGTTTCTCTCTCACTCATCGTTGTACCTATCTATAATTATTGCCCAAACTCGGAATAATAGCATAAGTAGGCTATTTCAAGCCAGACAATGCCTTTATTCGGCTAGAAAGTCGCTTATCAATTCAATTGTCAGGTCCACGCCTGCACGCCATGCGCCATGCCTACATCGTTGCCGTTGTTACAACGCCTACTGGGCGGATTAGCATAGAAAACAGGTTGCCAGCACCTGCCTTATCATCACTAGCATTTATATAAGTTTCATAGAATTATACTTTACAGTACTACGCTATACAGTCTTATACAGGGTTATTGGTAATTCACTGACACTGCTTCAACTGCAGGTTCTGCCCATCACCACGAATACGTTAGTGAAGACGCCAGGTCTTCATTCTTATTTTTTTTTTGGAAATCGACTCGTATACAAAATAATGTCCGAAATCTATTAATAACTAAATATCGATCTCCCACTCCTATTTAAATCCACATCATCATCATTGGCGTATTTTACATCTACACAAGATGATTTAAGTGGCATTAGCCTGGCTGGGAGACAGTCTAGCAAACACTCACCCAATGATAATTCAAGGCAGAGCCGTTTTTAGGTTTAGTGTCAAAGAAAACCCCTCTAATGAAAGATTTTTAATTGAGGGGGTACATACTAATATCATTCCATAACCACCAATTTTGAGAATCGAGACCTGGCGTCTTCACGGACGTGTTCATGATGGTAGACAGAAACTGCAGTTAACATAGTGTCAGTGAATTCATTGACATTCAACCCCGTGTATACATTTACCTACAGGGTTATTGGTAATTACCAATAACCCTGTATATGTATACACGGGGATACACGGGTTGAGAGGTGGCGTACATTTCTAACGGTGGGCACGACACACCGCACGCTAAGCTTTATTCTGTTTAAAAAATCTACTAGTTGTTGTCATAGATTGTTTTTTATTAAGCTTAAAACATTTTGGGCGACTATCCTTTTGAGGTGATTTATTTAAAAAAAATTAGGACCAGCTTTTGGTTGAAAATCTTCCCATTGTGATGAGATGTCAGAACTAAAATGCTTTGTGGCTTTGTGTAAGACTTTCGCATAACCTGTCGGTGTCCATCTGGTATTTTATTCTAAGAAATTTAATAATTGTTCCCCTCCCGCAATACGGGACATTTTTGGGACATTAAATTTCTTAGAAATAATCCTATGTGGCTTACGTACTATAATAACAAAAACTTTAGGTACCTACCCATTTATTTTTTAGAGAATTCAGGAATGCAACTTTGTTCTGTATTCCGGAAGTCCTTGCTAACTCGCTCTACATAGATGCGCTAAATCATCAACCTTTAAAAGTTGTTATTTTCAGCGAATATGCGTCGTACCCAATTGCAGGAAAAAAACAATGCAGTTACATCCTGATGGTAATCAATAATTTCAAGGTTTGAAATCCGCAACGGATCTCAAATATCACTGACAAGGCCGAGGGCACGCAGTGAATTCTAACAAATATTGAACAAAGACATGATAATGATCACGATGAACTACAAAATATTGATATCTCACGCAATACACACAATACGGATTAAAGATGATTTATCTCGCGACAGGACCTTTTAACCTATGAAGTATGAGATCAGTGTGGTTTTATGTAGATGGAAATAGGAATGTCCCGTGTAATTTTTACCTACCACCACAACTCTTCCCGTGCGTGTCATAATAGGCGATTAAGTACATACACCCGGGGCGGGCAGCGCCCCCTGCATCCAATGAATCATCCCTGAATCCAATTCCATGACCAACTTCACCACCGAACTGCGATCCCTAACCCGCTTGCCCAGCGTGGGGATTCACTCACCCTCAAATGAATACAGCCAGAAAGAAATGGCCCCCAGTTGTAGTGTACAAAAATTTAAGATGATTTACAGAAAAACCAAAGAGTTAGTGGTTCTGTATATCGGCCATGGCGGTCAGTCTCAACAGAGACTAGCCCAGTGCACAGGACATATTATAGTGCACAAGTGTGTGCGCAAACACAGTTACACTCTCTATTACCTTACTCTCATAAACCAACTCTGAAATTAAAATCTACAATACAGTTTCATACGTGCAAATATAAATCGCAATCCTGAAATGCCAACTACTAAAATGCACATCTACGACTACGTCCAAGAGACGACTATAGTTCAGTGCGACGTCATCATGCAGAACTCTTCAGTATTTTTAAAAAGTATAATAGTTATTAAAGTCTGCCTAAAAACCTCTTTGTAAGAGATCTATCTTTTTTTAAGGGAGTATTTGAAATACTTTTCAAAAAACAAAATTATAGTTATGGTACATTGAAAAGTATGTAAACATAATCACAACTTTTTAGTTTTGCTCTATCGAACGAATTTAGAAATTCCGTGCGATGCCTAGCTGTGTTTCATTATGGAATGATAAAAGTATATTTTTCATTCTTTAACACTGAAATTACGGTCATTAGAATGGTTTGTTTGTATAAATGTGTAAAACGACACTCATAAAATTCGTTCGATAACGGCCCTTTCGTAAGTAAGCGAGAGTAGCTTTTTTCATTTACATTTATGATATTTTATGGTAATAAGGAATTCTTGATTCGATTTGAAAAGCAACACGTTCAATTTTGTGGCTTTACTTTGCAACTTCGAATGAAAAGTCCTAGATATCTGAAACGTCAACGTGGTTAGTTGTATATAAAAAACAAAATACAATCGCGCCAGCTCTCTGTAATTAAATTACATGCCATCATTTTGTTCGACAACTTTATCCATAATAAACTTACTTGTGTTAACACATAATATACCTACCTACTTAAATTAATACAACGTAAAATACATAAACATATTAATGATAATTGAGATTTTGCTACATTCAGTACTTATTTACATTAAATTTAAATGAACTGAATGTACTTCTATCATTTTGATTTACCAATAAGCAATAGGTTATTAATTATCTAGGATTTTACGATAAAATTGCATACCAATAATGTACTTATAGGTATAAAATAAATTTTAACGCTAATTACTTATGGAATTTTATTACACACTTACATACCTAGATAAATGATTCATCATTAAGTTATTTTGAAGCAACAGCGCGTTAATGTCTTATATATGAAATACAAATTATATTAATTTCGAAAACTGTAAAAGAAAATGAGTGGTCATTATGATTTTTCAATTAACTCCTATGGCAAAATATTTCTTAAGTTTAGACTTGTGAGTTAATAATTTAAGAGAAACTTTGAACAGAGGAAACCGGCACCCAGCCAAAAAAAAAAAACAAAAAAAAATAATTAATAAATTCATATTCATTTTTTTAATTAATAATAAAAAAATGAATACGAAGATTATATTCCTAGTTCCATGCAAAGAAACAAACGTATATTATAATAGTTGGAAACACAATTTTTTATTATTTAAGGCACAAATAGCTTAGACATATGTACATAAAAGGATAAGAGTAGGTAGATTATTTAAATACATGTACTTACTTTATGTTAGTTTACAGTTAAGGATAAAAACTTTTACTAAAAACTTCCTGTGTCGTAAAGTTTTCACTATGTATCAAACAAAGTAAAATAAAAATGAATATGAAGATATATTCCAAGTGCATGCGATGAAACTAACGTATTTTATGATAGTTGGACAGCACACCCATGTCGCTATCGGAACCTGTCCGAGGTCCGTTGCTGACCGTTCTTTGTCCGTCGTCTAAAACAGCCGCGGCGCATTCATGCATAGTAAATAATTACAGTGATCAGCGAATACAGGCAGGTGGAAGCTCATAGAAATAGAAAGGCAAAGGCACATTGCAGTAATTATTTAGTACAGTTATCCGTAATGGGCAGTTTTGCGAAAGCTGCTAAGTAAATAAGCAGCGTCCTGCGGTTCCTGCCGGCTGCGCGGGCGCACGACACGCGCTCTGTCGCGTGCTGGAAGCTAGACAAATGGGTTATGAAGCTAGAACGACGTCTGCTATCATAATCGATGCCAGTTTTTTTTTAACTTTGGTAGATCTCTCTCTCCTCTTTCCGCTTTTATTTCTGTCACTTCTACTCTTTCTGATATATTAATTATTACTTAAAAGTCTTGCAGACAAAGTGTATAGAATATTTTAAATCCGTGGCTGGGTTCGAAATCCAAGTGACATACAATTGTATCAGTGCTTTTGCCATACCCAATTCCCAATTTTATCTCAAAACTTTTTTGTAACAATTGCCTACATTTTGATTGAAAATAACATATAAATATTGTATATCTAGCATCTCTGGCGTTTTTGCTGCCACTTTTCTAGGGGGCTGGTCAGCTCACGCTTCATAATAAGAATTCCGCAAGATAAGCGGCTCATTCTACTTAACTATAACATACCAACCGTCTCTAGGTCTTGTATTTAACTTTATTTTTAAAATTAATCGTCATGCTTTAACAATTTGACGTTAAAATAACAACCTATATAAACCTAAATTTACCCACTTATAATCCCCGCAAAAGACTATAACACCACTTAATTAGGTACCTTATTTTTTATTGCTAGGTGTGAGTTGGTACATTCATTTAGTGACAATATTAACCGAAGTTCTTCCAAAGAAGCAGAAGAATAAGAAAAAAGTAAAGTTAAACTAAGTAAGTATAAGAAGCGAAAGTTTGTGCAATAAATTATTTGTTTGTTGCTAGGCAACGCCAAAACTACTGAATTGGAACGAAGGAACCAGGCTAAAACAACACAACTTACCTACTTATAATGCACGAAATTCAGAACTGGAATCAACATGAATAATATTTTTATCAGTAAGCCGATTCTAATACCTACAACTAAGAAACTTGTTTTTTTCGCTGGAGGTACTGACGTACTATACTTAAGTAATCTCGGCTAATGCGGCTATTAAAATTAGCATAAAATCACATACCACTATCTTATCTAATGATAAATGTTTTATATTAACTCCTTAAACATGTTATTAGTTTCAAAGTAACGCTCCTGTAGTAAATAAATCTGCTTGATAATCTACGTATCGAGATAAAGATAACCTACGATACCATAGAGGATAGAAGTCGTTCTTAGATACCATAGAGTATAGATGCTGTCATGTCCGCTGCAGGCGATGACAGGAAGTGTCGCGAGCGTGAGACACGTCGAGGAGCGGACACGGGGCAAGCGCGTAGTGGAACAAGATGAGTAAGGAATCTGTACGGAATCACTGTTATAGGTACGGATTACTAGCAAGTGCAGAACGGTGGTACCGATGCTACTACAAGTTGCAATTAATTCTTATTTTTAGGATACTTATTTCTTCGAACGAGATGCTTCGTATAATTATGATTGAACTTCACTTGGTAAGGTTTTTTGTTATTATAGTGCGTAACCCCACACTCGGGTAATTTCTAAGAAATCAAATAATATCGCAAAAATTTTCGACTTCGACGGGACTTGAACCCGCATCCTTCCGTCAAATCCCGTCGAAGTCGAAAATTTTTGCGATATTATTTGATTTCACTTGATAAGGTCGTTTAATCATCGAATCAGTATGGAAAGCACGGAAATACTCCCAGTGAAAACCTGAATTTTAACCGACTCCAAAAAAGGAGGTTTTCAGTTTATCTGTATGTTTCTTTTATTATACCCGTTCTTTTGTTGGGTTGGTTGTTTTTGTTTGCAGCTAAATACTGGATTTTCCCGCTTCACAAATGTTTCTGGGGATTAATGCGTTTTTTTTCTGTAGCTTAGGTAGCTACAATATTTTGGGTTATTCGAGTTTTCCCCCTTGAAATCCCCCCTAAGGGAGAAAACTGGACTTCAAAAAATTTATTCTAGTTTTCCCCCTTGAAGATTAGCCTTAAAGGGGAAAACTGGAATTTATTTTTTTGTTTATACCAACGTTTTAGTCATTCATCAGCTTCCTCATCTTCAAAATAGATCAAATATGTAAGAGTGAATAATTTCACCGAGAGCCGGTGAGTATCTGGCGCAGCGCATCAGCATTACCATACAGCAGCAGCGGGGCAATGCAGGCAGCATCTTGGGGACGCTTCCACTGGTAATTGGTATTGATATGGATTAATTAAGCTACCTGTAGATTGTTTGCAACAGTCTGCAGTTAGCTCAATTGTTTAAATTGTAAATCCAACTTTTAATTTATTTCTATTATTTGATTCTAATTTTCTTTGTCAATAAAGAGAGTTCATTATTAAAATTAAACAAAAATTTCCACTTTCTCCAATTCAATTCCGATCATTACTGGCATGATTCTAAAATGGTTCAATCAAAATTTAATAGTAAGTAACCTTTAGTTTCCGTACTCGTGCAGTTTTGCTATGCCAGCTGCCGCGACGGGCCACGCCGGGAGCGGTGCGCCCCGTATTCCACGGGTCACAGGTTAAGCGATACTTTATTTTGAATAATTTATATGTCCTAGCGCGATAGACGGCGTGCCCTCCGCCTCGAACTGTTTATGGTAATGCGCGATATCTCGCATTGCAAATACGCTGAATGTGTCGCCAGCCAAGCCGACCGCTCGAGATAAACACCACACTATTTATACCAACCAGAATACGGACCTCTTTTAATACATTACACATTTTATTTTATTGTTTTATCTCACTATCCCTTATGTGTTGAGTTGACATTGTAATATGAACTCGCTCTCGATTGAGGAAATGTTGTGAAAAGTTGTCATTGGTGACGCGAACGAATTCATTAAAATCGATGAAATACGCTTAAAGCTCGCAAAAGCGGTTGTTATTAACGTCAACTGTCCACTAAATCACAATTGAAATATAACAATCGATCGAGTAAAATTAATTGAATCGATTCAGACTCGCTACCTTCCATGGTAAGACAGGACAGGTCCGAGATCGTTCAGAAATTCACTTTTAAGAAATTGTCATTAATCAAAATTAATGGAGTTATTATCGCACTGGAACTTTCAAAAAATATTTATTGCGAACATAAATCAGTGGTAAGGGCCGGCCGTAACGAAGCCCAGAGCTTTCTAGGACGTGGCAGGAGGAGCAATTAGGGCCCCGGCACACTACTGCGCAAAGCCGGGAATATTACAAAATTGATTTTCAAGATGTTGCAGTTAACTGCAACATCTTGAAAAACAATCGTGTAAAATTAAAAATAACTTTCGTTTATTTAAGTAACTTCAGTATTAATTTCAGGCATTGTCTTGCTAGTAATTACGAGTTTTTTCAGATATAGCAAATCACCGCAGTGACATAACAGAACACATAAAGGGCTTAGAACTGTAGATTCTCAGTATAATCTTTTTAGCTAAAGCTTTCAAGTAACAAATAAGCATTGAAAGGTAATTCACATTCAATCTTCCTCGTTCGATGCTATAACAATGCCTAAGCTCAGCAACAAAGAACATTTCATCACGATGATGTAACAGCGAGTCACGTAGCTGGCGGCGTAGTGTGAAAAGTGCTGCTTGCTCCGTCATATAAGTGAAGTACAGTCGACGTTCTGCATCGGTTAGTCACCTTCTTAAAAAGCTCGTGATATTCTTATCTTTTTAAGAATACGTGAAAATTGCGAACAGTTTTCACTGAATATGTTGTGAAGATTTGTAAAGACAAAGGATGCGTTTATAAATGAAGGCTTGTCTTTATTTCCGTGTTATCTTAAATCACAGTATAGCACAGTTTTTAAATGAAAATAGTACCTACTTACGTACCTACCTACGTAATTAATTATTGATAATAGTGTTTTTTTTAAGTTTGATAGTTTGAAGAGTTATTTAAATCTTTAAAGCGAGAAACAAAGGGAAACAGAACGTGGTGTGAATTAAGTTATCAATGCAGTAAATTGTGCCAATATCGGTATAGCAGAATCGAGTAAGATCAGTGGAAACAATCTGTGGCGCAACCATTGTCAAGATTTATAGGTGTTTTAAGATAACGGCCGATAACCGTCAGAAAGTAACTTTGTAACAAAATAGCGAACAATATGACGTGATATTTTTAATAGATAATGATGTTGATGGACGACAGCGCCACGGCCGGGTCGGCGCGCGCGCACCGTGGGAACAATATTTCGGCTTTACAATCTCTACGTTTTGCAATCACTTCGTATATTTTATATTGATCATCGCAGCGTAAACAACCTCATTGTTCTCGGCGACTATACACACCGAACTAGCTATTACTTGTCGAGAACGACTCAATCAGGTGGGCATATCCGATCGGCACTTAATAACCGCAGGTCAACTCATAAAGCTTCCCAAAAGCGGCTGCATAAATGACTACGAAACCAAAACAAGCTCAAGGCCCATCCAGTGCAATTATATCAACAGATATACGGAAATGAGGAGAGCTGGCCGATCACAGATTAAGAAATCGACGCACATCGGCAGTGACAAGTGCGCGTACTTTGATTATAATTGGCAATATTTTAGTAAACAAAGTAGTGCCGGGGGCGGGGTGCGGACATGTTTATGTGACCCACGGCTGAGCTGACCCGGCCGAGTTGCCAAATTAACGAAAGCTCAGGCAGGTCGAGACACTTTCTACTGGCCCGCATGCGTACCAACATTTTCATTATTGATCGCTTTCATAATTCAACTGACATTTTTCTTCCATTCAATTGCATCGCCGAAAAAATTACTATGGGCGCGCTTATTAAGAGTTTTTAATCGTTATTAAGGTACTTTAATTTTTTATCAGTCAATACCGTTGCAAAATACTTGAGCTGGTCGCCTCAATATTATACATTTAAGTACCTACGTAGCTAACATGTATGTTATAATGATTTAATTTACAAGACCGTGTAATTAAGCTACAAACTGGATTATTATGTTTTATAGTTGTAAGTACTCACCTAACAAATTGCAAAATTTAAGTGGTGGGTATCTAATATTTTTTAATATTTTAATGACATCAATGCCAGCCGCGCTTATACATATTTATAAGCATTATTTATAGCTCTGCTTATAATAAAACATTGAAAGTCTTGGCTTATTTAAATGTAGTTACATTTGTATAAAATTGCTATTGTTTTCTTTAGTTGAAGAATAAATGAGTCTACCATAACTGAACCACGATTTCGCATTTTGTTTTCATTATTCGTTTTCTACGGTTAAAGCAGTGATTATTTCCTTGACAAGATTGATTACTTTAAGCTTATTATTTTTTCTTTAAACTTGGCGTTAATGCAAGTAATTTCATTATGGTCCATTGCACCCGTCCAAAACCTAGTCAATTAATTTAACACCGGTTTTAAAGTAAGTACCTGAAACTATTTTACTTTATTAAAAACGTATTTTACTTACCTACCTAAAAGTTAATTTACAATAACAAATGATAACCTATCATTTAATATCATTTGTTTTAAATAATAATTACGGTGCTATAGCGATACACTCGATATAGCGATAAACTAGCTATAGTTTTATAATTCGATAGTTTTAAAACGGAATATGCTTGTTTACAGCATATTACCAAGTCTGCACAAAGACGACCTCGGACGGTCGTCAATTTAGTATTTTTTATATCATATTGCACCTACACGCCGATATAAATAATCTAAACGGTTTTTATGGATCGATTGTAGACATTAAACTGGCGATAATACGATTTTGATTTCTAGGTTTATCTTTATTTGGTTGCGTTTCAAAATTGTAGATTGTGTTTGGTGTGTAGCTATAGATTTTATTACGTTCGAATAAGCAGAACTAACCTGAGTCCTTAGTATTTAGTTTTTATAGTAGTTTGATGACCGAGGTGGCGTGGCGGGCGAAGGTCCGCCTGCGACGCAGGAGGTTGCGGGTACGATTCCCGCCTCGGGACAAATGTTTGTACGATCTACATATATTTGTTCTGGGTGTTCTGGTCGTTTCTATATATGAAAAAAAATATCTATCTATGTAGTGTATTATATTATATATATAAGTCATCACCCATATCACAAGCTCTGCTTAGCTTTGGGCAGGATGATGCTGTGTGGATTGTCCAGCATTATTTATTTATTTATTATTTATTTAGTATGGGTTGTGCATAGTTTACGAAAAAGTTTACGTTTTCGTTTCCTTTTCATACATTTAGTGCCTTGCCTTCTTACCGAATAGAGGGAAACTACTTTTCGTAGAATGAAAGCGATCTATTTTATACGAACTCTTTTTCTTCTTTGTGTCGTGGCTTATACAACTATTTAGAACAATTATGCGAATACGATAGTAGTTGTGGAATGATTTTGAGTGATTCGTTGCATTTTTAACGACGCAATAAGAGACGTGTTATAAATTTAACGTGTCTGTCTGTGTATCTGTCTGTGGTATCGTAGCTCTCAAACGGATGAACCGATTTTCGTTTATTTTGTTTTTGTATCATAGATAATTTTATCCCGAGTGTTCTTGTTTCATGAAAATCTGTCGGGGGTTTTTAACATTTTTAATTTTATTCTTGTAGCAGTACAACTTTGACAGGTCAGCGGTACCTAGTAAACGCAAACTTTTTCCATTTGGTATTGTGCAAGAAACCCATGCAAGCCATTCTACTGAAAAAACAAATGTAAGAAACGAAATTTAGAATAAATTCAGTCAAAAAAGCATTATTCATTTGTTTCCACAAACTAAAGTCTATCCTACAGGAAACCCGCTTTGGCCCTACCTGTTTTAAAACCGTTAATATTTTCGTTCAAAGTGCCATTTATTAATTTTTACGGTCTGTTAACGGGTCATAAAGGATCACGGCAATTATTTTGATGGTTATAGCCGTCACAAATACTGACGACAGTGCTTCCTCGAACGGTGAAAGTAGATAAGGAGTATGGTATAAGAATAAATCATCTTTGGCAGAAGACATGTTTGAGGTAACAGATGGAAAAGGATAGTACTGACCAGCAGTATTTGATTGTTATGTAACAAGCAAGAATGATTTTAATGTTTTTTTTTAGACTATTACATTATTTCTTAAAATCAAAAAACATTTATTTAATCTGACTCATCGATGTCAGTAAAATTCGGGAGATTCGGTACTAGCTTCTCAAAAGTGAAACATTCAAATAAGTCCAATTAGGTCTACCGTCTGCCCACCTCAGTCATAGTCGTTCCGGCGCCGCAAGCGTGTTTCGCGTACGTATTGTTGTCTCGGTCGCACTTCGGTCTAGGTACGTCTTTCCATCTTTGTTGTTCAATAGATAGTTATATTGCAAAGATTGTTTTTTTATTTAGTTGTGAAACAACACAGGTCATTTGTTGAGTTGCGCTAAGGGAACGTCGTACCATATCTACATATTTTTACTTATATCTATGAATAACTTACCTTTTCGTTCAAACTGCCATTTAAAAGATACACCCGCCTATCTCAATAATGAGTGCCTTAGTAAATACACTTTGTTTTCTTAAGTTCCTTCCTTTTACATTACACTGCAGGCTCCCATTGAACCATCTCCTTTGGCGAAGAACAATACAATAAAGCGTGTGTCCACGCGTCGTGGTGACCCGGCGCCTGCTGCGCGTACACATCGCCTTTCTATGCGTGTACGCCTGACGTACGCATCAGATATTGTTTTCTTGAATCTGTAGCTCAGTGCATAATCGTTTGCTGTAGGTACATTACACAAAATTAACAAGAAACTTCTTTGGAGAGCCGCTTTATAACACATTTTTTTCTCTCTTCTGTCTTCGAAACGCTCACGACGACGCGACGAATTTTTTCTTTGGTCAATCAAACTCTTTGGTAAATCATTATGTATGTATTGATCGTTATAATCCCGCTGTCACTTTAACCTCTCGGTGACCAGCTATCCGAGAGGAGTAAATTGAAAATCAGCCTTGCTTGCATTTTAATGTATTACAGCTAAATGCTAAATTTACTCCTTTTGTCTTAGTTTATTAGTTTTAATTAAGTTGTATGAGTATAGTTTTTTTTGTGTATTTTCTGAATTAAGGCAATAAATGATTTTCTATTCTATTCTATTACGAGCATGCATTATCTTCTGTCTGCTTATCTTATTTTCATCTATAGAGATGAAGATATAGACCATAGGTATAGACCTATGAGAAAATAGGTTCAATTGAGAATTGCATAATCAATTACCTTATATCATATGATATGATATCAGTTAATAGGCAAATTAGTAGAAGTAAACGGTTTGGGCATGATTTTAGATTGTACATTGAGCAAAATTCAATTTCCTCGAACAAAGTGAAGTAGGCCGATCAGATATAAGCGGCTATTGAAAAACGAAACCATAGCAATAAGCGCAGCGGTAAAAAGGTCGACTCTCGCTGTTACTTGCGACAGCACTAAGGCAGCCATATTGTATTCACAGGAACTTACGTTTGCAAAGAAATGATCAATAAATTTTAGCCGTCAATAAAGATATCGATCAAAATTACAGGGTTCCGATGATTTAACAAATATGAACGGATCGCCTGCGTGGAGCGCGCAGGGTGGCCCCAGCCCGCTCTTCCATGAAACTGTAATGTTATGGCCCTTAACAATAATTTAGCTCGTCCATGAAAGCTGCACCAATTTCTTTAATTACCAGCCGAATTGAGCTGTTCAAGTCACTTAATTAAACCCTGGAATCTCTTTATTTGTGTACAGATTATACGAGGATACTCCGTTTGCGACTGAAATGTAATTATCGGGAAGCTTATAAACACGAACAAGGTTAATGACTGCCAAGTCTTCGAAAGTTAAATCAAATAATAATTGATAAAGCACGTTTTGAAACAATACGATCATCGCATGCAGCGTCTAGTATAAGTGGTAACATTTAAATTGTTTTTACGGATCGTTGGAGGTTGAAACGAGATTTGTAGTGAACGGTGTAGGAAGGAAGAATAACAAACAAATAGTTCGTGCGGATAGTGACGTGAGAACTTGCGGTTGTTTTATAACAATAGCGCCCACCCCAGCGGCCGCGGCGGTCGCCGTGGCGTGCGATACTCCCAATAAAAAGTTGAGCGAGTCTCATTAACGCTTTGCGCAACCTCGAAAGCGGCCCTTGGGCGCTCGTTGCAGAGACAAGCAACGCAAATTACTTTGGCACCGTTTGACGGCGGGAAATTTCATTACCACGAGCACATATCATTATTATCTCTCTGGCAATCTACATATTTTACCCGGTAATAAATGCGCGGGTAGTTTCACTTTCCGACACTGGTTTTCGAAAATGACCCGGCTTTATAAATTCACTACGGAGCGGCTGCGAAGGGCGTGCTACACATTTAAGTGAATTTCTTTCTGACCTATTGCACCAAGGTGTTGTCCCAATTACTTGCATACAGTGCATATAATTGGTTAAACAACGTGAATGACATTTACAGCATATTATAACAGATTGAAGCAAATTAATTTCAATAAAAATCAAGTTCGGATGTATAAACGAAAATTGTATATTTCCAATTGTGACTAGTCATCCAGTAATCTTACTGCCGGAAAAATATGTAGGTATCGTACATATTTTCCGGCAATAAGTTTACTCAAGTTATATATGATGAAAAAATAAACCAGCAAATGTCATCATAAGCTCAAACATAAGCACAATTCTACGATCACAGAGATGTATCCTGAACTAAAATAATGTTTCCTCAACACGTCCATCTAATAGTGATGATAATGATGGGTACATTGTTCACTATTTAAGTAGGTAGGTGTACAAATCAATTTGTAGCACAGCAGTGCCACAAATTGGACATAATGTAGAACACGGTCCCACATCGAAGGAACAAGGTGCGCGTTGATGTCTTTTGTATTGAACTATGGAGCAACTTACGAAATGACGTTTTCAACGTAGATTTGAGTAGCCTTTTTCATATTTTATTGTGGAAATAATAAGAAAAAAGTTGTCTTTGACACTATTTATAGAGGATCCGAAAGGGACGTTAGGCAGGACTCCAAATAAACTATAGAGGGATAAACTTTTACTATACGATTGTATCAATTTCGAATATATTGTAATTATTTTAATAAAGACTCTTTTTCCATATATTCGAGTTCCTTCATACCTATTAAATTCTGGCATAACATATTAACATAATTTTTTTTTGTATAATTTTAAAATAAATTGTATAATACAATTACCTACATACGTCTTAGTACGTGGCACGTTGTATAAAGGATTTTAGTACCGTGTGTTCTTTGTCCTGCGAATCTCGGTTACGGTTTACACGGCGGCCTCATGTAGATTTGAAACTCAGTATTATTATCAGCTATATTATTATGTAATCAGCTCGATTACATAAAATATGTCAAAATCACATTATGTATATTTATTTTTATAAACTTCGACGGAATATTTTAAAAATCTACCTAGTTTATTCATATTCCTAATCAATTCAAAATCGTGAATTTCGAAAGCCAACACTTGTAACTTGTACAAAGTAAAATTAATTATTAGACATTTCTTTTAAATTGTATCACGTTACAGCTCGTTACCGAAGCTTGACAGCGTAATGACAGGCCCCGCCCCTTGTAATGGCAGCGCGTGATTTTACTCCACATCACACTTGAAAATCAGTTTGTGAATTTAATTTTTGGAGGTTATCAAAGTCCTCACACGTTTTCTCCGGCCGCGGCGCGCTAAGCGTATCATTACTTCAATTGAAGCCTGCAATTACGAGATCGAGCTGGCGTAAGATTATAACCAAAAGTAGAACATACTGGGACGCATTGATTAATTGTTTGTATGCGGCGATATGCTCTGACACTTTCAGGCGGTCTTTTCAAAGTTCCAATTACAGTATTTAAATTGCGAATTTCGTCGCAGCGGTACCTGCACTGAAAAGAGTTTAAAGCTTACGTGATCTGCTTCCTTGATTGAAGATAATTTAAGAAACAAAAATATAATTTTGTGGCGTATATCATGTTTTATATCGATAAAGATGGATTATATGTATCGTTAGCACTGGCACCAATATCGTCTTGAATTTGTAGCTGTAATCGGTAAATACCACAGCTGACAGATTATCGAATTCTTTTAAAGGATCGAACTCATATCGACAAACAATTTATCCTGTAATATCAGAAAAGCAGTGGGGCGGCTGTCAACACAGCCTTACCACATGAGCAGGCAGAATATGTCAGTAATTATTCCACGTCACCGAAAAATTAAGGCAAGGATATGAAAAAAAAGAACGACCTGAGCGAAATGGAACGTCAGCGTGAAGGTTGATGTATCGCCGAGGGCTCGGAGAAATGACGGGTCAGTTTGTTAAGCGAATTTGTACCTACAACGTGACACACGGAAGTACAAATTCGATAAATTACCTAATTGCCACAGCACTACATGTCTTAAAACCAATGTAATTTATTTATTAAAATACAGGACTGACATAGTCATACCAATGCATTATGATATGCATTTGAATAATTAGTGCTAGAAAATAGGACACGGATGGAGTTGTTCGGTGTTAATCTGTTTTGGTGATATGTTTGCAACCACCTATAAAGTGTGCAGTGGTCGTGCTTAATACGTATGTACATTGAAAGATACTAAGTAACAGGACAGGAAAGAGACTACCTACTTCCATATTAGCGTAATATTGGCGAAGTTGTTTCATTTCCTGTTTCTATTGTGCCGTTGTAAAGAAACATGTGTCATTATGATTATTCATTATTGATTGATCTATTCATACATGCGTCTACATGTGAAGATAGGTAGAAGGTAAACATCATTTCTTACATCGCGTTAAATTCTCAGACACTAAACAGTAATTTTATTTTCAGGAACGCACCGCACCGCATCGTGTCGTGCGAAATCGCAACGTACCGTGTGTCACATCTCGTAAATCGATTACATTCCATGTTTTTACCAAGTACCAACATACGATCGCGTGACGGACTTTAATTACCAAAGGTGTCGATTCGAAAATCAGTAAACAGAGAACAATTTAAAAGTCGCTGCAAATCATTATTATTAACTCTGAGATAAGTGCAAGGCTTGCTTTACGTGATTTCTCGAACTTCCGTCTTACAAAATAAACAGAAAACGATTTTCGAATTTTTAAGCTCATTAGGTAATTTTTCATGGAAACACTGGTTTACTCTACACATATCTTTTCACCATTCTCGCTTGAAAACAGTGACTTTGCTGCTCAAAAAAGTGAGCAAAATCGGATTTTGCTCAAATGTGGAATAAAGAATATTATTCAACTTGTTGAAAAAGTAATTTGAATTCGGAACAAGGCAACCTGTTTGAAAGAGGTTTGTAGCATTTTTTCCCTCCAAAGTGGTTGACCAAAATGAGTTTCTGACATTCGACCTCTTTTTATAAACAACAAAATGTTTTCTCGATAGTTCGTGGAGAAAAATTGTATGTTTAACTCGAGGCAAATATTTTTCGTTTCGTGCCTTTTAAATCCCTCACTAGCTCAGCAGTCTACTTTAGAACCACTCGCTACGCTCTATTCTAGACTGCTTTGCTAGCTCGGGATTTAATTTATTTATTTTTATTTATTTAAACCTTTATTGCACTGATGTACAAAGGGTGGGCTTAATGCCGAGGCATTTTCTACCTGCCGACCAAAAAAAAAAAAAAAAAAAAAAAAAAAATCGGATTTAATATCGGCACGCTCAACAAAAACTCGTTTTGCCCACTTGTTTAACAAATAACTATTATTCCAGATGATATTTTAGGTTTGTTGCTTTTCTAAGCTGTGTACAAAAGCTCCAAACATAAATTAATATGTGAAATGACAGTATCGAGGTGTTTCTGTTGGAACAAGCGGTATCGAGCCCAGTATCTCACATCACGCTTCTCACCTCCGTTAGAACTCTGTCACTTGTAACAAAAATATATCATCAACCGGGGTTCGCACGCGTATTTTCAGTATAAATAGTAGCCTATTATCTAAGTTAGGCTTTGCTCTAAATGTACGACAAATTACATCTTGATCTTTTTAGTAGTTTTGGAGATCCTAGGTAACAAAAAATCTGATTTCACAAACTTTCGGCTTTATAATTTTAGAAGGATTGAAAAATAAAACTCTTTTTCAGTTGAAATATGGTTCTAAAATTAAAATTGATACAAGTAAATGCTATACAGAGTGAAGGGTTTGCTCTACCAAAATTTTCTTATGCCAATTTACAAATAAAAAAAAATGCAAAATTTTCTCTTGCCAAATTTTGCCCAGTAGTGGGACCTGAGGTGGGAGGAAATAGGCTGCGGAATTCAACGTAAATGCTTATTTTGATGAATAAAATTGAAGAATTATATTCTAGGTAAGACTACAATTTTCTTACTCTCGCTCACACATATTTTTTTCTTTATATGGGTATTCGATAGACCTTCGTTCTCCCCGGTGGTTTCGGTCTGCCGTCCCATTGGATTATGAGAGTGAGGGAATAGAGAGTGTACCTGTGTTTGCGCACGCACTCGAGCACTATAATATGTCCTGCGCAGTCTCCGATGAGACTGGCCGCCGCGCCGTGGTCGAAATTTGGCTAGGAGGACATCATCAGACCTTGAGAAGGTTTAGAAGACACCTATTAACGGTAAAATGCTTGGTAAAATAGGTATCTATTAAAGTCATCACAAAGTCTACTAGCTTCTGCCCGCGGCTTGTCACGCGTATTTTCGATAAAATAAGTAGCCTATTATAAAAGTTGGGTTTTGCTCTAAACGTACGCCAAATTTCATCTTGATCTGTTCAGTATTTTTGGAGATTTAGTTAACAAAAATTCCGATTTCACTAACTTTCGGCTTTATAAAATTTAAAAAAAAAATAATAATAATCACCATAAATAAACATGCATACTCACATTAACTTAGAATTATTCTCATTTTTGCTAAATTTATAATATTAGTAGGATAGAGTTATTTGAAGTGATACATTTCCTGCGGACAGAAACCTATTCTGTGGCAGCGGACTACAGCGATGCTTTATCGCTAGCAATCGCACCACTCATCTATTACACGAACCTTACCTACTAAACCGAATGTTGTTGACTCCTGACCCCAGTCCTTATAGGGACCCTCGAGTGACAGCAGCGTGCAAACCTCTCGCATGTATGCAAGTATCTGCTATCTACATGGTACTTGCATCAACGTAGTTCTAAAGACATTTCATAATTTGCAATCTTCACAAATAAGGACAAAAATCCTATAGAACTTTGAATGGCTAAGGTTTAATAACGTATGTATTTTCACCTTGGTTTTCCATTTGAGCACATGGGCCACATTTTTAACTTTGTGTTGAGTTGTTCTGTTTATCTGTAAATGCTCGTGAGTGCAATTAGTTTCTATATTATTTGATGCGTCTCAAACGATTCGAAGTTATTTTATTTAAAAAAATATAAACTAGAAATGATTATAACAAAAACTGTTCAAAATCGAAAGTAGTAAGTAATCTTTTTTAAAAAACTGTAAAAAATATTTAAAAACTGCAAAAGCAAAATCACTGTCATCCAAAGCAAATGACTATTCTTAATAGTCAAATTAGTCTTTAATAATTATTACATGTCAAAAATTTAAAAGTCGTATGGAATCAAAGGCGGCAATCTGTACTTTGGATGAATTTTGGCAATTCAATAAATATCACACTAATATTATAAATGCGAAAGTTTGGATGGACGTTTGTTACCTCTTCACGCCAAAACTAGTAAACGGATCAGGCTGAAATTTTGCATACAGGTAAGTCTAACCCTGGAATCAAACATAGGCTACTTTTTATTCCAAAAATAATTTCCCATGGGATAGAAATAATCTTAAAACGTTTCCATAGAAACGTGCGTGCGAAGCTGCGGGCAGAAGCTAGTTCTAATATAAAATTCATAATTTGAAAAAAAAACAGGAACAAACAAAGTCGAGGATGATGATTGAAGACTTTATAACATAAACAAGTGAAGAACGAATATAGAAACCTAAGTTCTTATATGTTAGCATGCGACCACTCAGCTTTTGACATCGTCGTGAGAGTGTACCGGCAAATTAGATTTCAGCTAAAGATAACGAGGTTCTTAAGCCAAATTATTTAATTTACATTAGTCTTGCTCAGTGGGAATCTGGCATTTAGGCTATCTAGGCTGATCAGTCAAGCAGCAACATCTAGATTGACTGTACGCTTTATAAGCTAATCCTTATTCAATAACACTTTTTGCGCGTCTGGTCCCCAATTCTTGTGAAATTCGAAATGATGTCGAACATGAGACTTCATAAATTCATCATCATCATCACCTCAGCCAAAATGCGCCCACGGCTGGAGAAGGGCTTTCCCCTCCATAAATAATAAATAAATAAATAACACAATTCACACCGCATTATCTAGCCCCAAGCTAAGCAGATCTTGTGTTATGAGTACTAGCTAACTGATATACATAATATAATACACTACATAGAACAAATATCTCGCATCGCTTATGTTCATTACATATATTATGTTCACCATCATCGTCACCACTAACACTCACGAAGAATAATAAATAAATAAATAATGCTGGACCATTCACACAGCATTATCCAGCCTCAAGCCAAGCAGAGCTTGTGTTATGGGTAGGTACTAGATAACTGATATACTTAATACAATACACTACACCACATAGAATGATCTATCTAATTGTACTACAAGACAGCTCGTCCTGTTTTTGATGGCAAATTTGTTCTCTAAATTCATTTTACGAGAAATGTAGGCTTATTTCGTTGACAAAGATCTCAGCATTGAATTGCATCCGGATTGACGGGTATTCAGGCAAGGCTTTCACCGACTAATTGTTTAATGCAATGTCTCAAGCCGATAACAATAAAGCCAACTTGTCTGTCCACATCCACATTTCAAGCATAGGTACTCCTACAAAACAGCCGCTGCAATTGGTTTTTAACAAATTTTGTCTTTTTAAATAATGATTGGCGAAAGAGAACTCTGTTAGGGGTTAAACTCGCATTTACCATTACTTTTCTTGATAGTGATTTAGTGCCATAAAGTAGTACGAATTTTTGTATTGGTATTGATCTCAACAGAAACTTAAAAACAAAGAAAATTACAATTAAAGAAAAGAAACAAATTAGAAGTAGTATTTATAACAGAAACAGTTGAGCTAACTGCACACTGTTGCAAACAATCTAGAGGTAGCTCAACTGATCCATATCAATAAGGCCGTATCTTAAATTTGCTTAAGTTTTTCTATTTTATATTATTTCTATCTTCTCGAGTCTGTTGTTTGCTTCCCCTTGAAGTCCTAAATTTTCATTAGTTTTCTTTATAAATTTTGTAGATTTTATAGTCGTCCACTACCACTGAAATAATCTAAAACTATAGTGAATAGCAAATAGCAGTTAACTACATGTAATTTTCATAAATTTGTTTTATTATTTCATATTTTGTAATTTTCTAGCTGTAACTTTGCCTAAAATTCGAAAACAAAATAAATAAAATAGCCAAGCTCGTTTTAGTTTTCCTACAAAAAAGTGACCAAGCTTTCTTCACAGGCTGTATTTTAATCTGGTAAGCTTCTAAAACTGTTATTTACATACAGTCCAATACGGTCGGTGACTGCATTAAACTGTCATGCATTCGATTATTGTTTTAATGGGTTAAACGTGAGGTGTGTTGAAACCATTCATTATTTTGAATCGATTTGTTTTTTGATAATTGCTTGATAAATACTGATGGACAAACAGTCATTTGCATTCGTTTTTGCATGCCAAAATCAGTATCTGGTTTTGTTGTTAACTTTCGAGATGAATTTTTGAGTAAAATGTGTGTTTTTCTTTTTGAACATCATTTATATTCAGGGTGGAAACTCCTTGAATAGATATGATGTTCAAACCGTTGTTGGTCAACCGGCAATCTAATGATTGATTTGTAAAATATTACCTACGAATATTTCATTTAAGGTTGAAACATGCGCGTAATAGAAGTAGTTCTACTCGAAAAAGATTGAAAGCTGCACTAACTCGAAGGTGCTCTAGTAATATTTATTTGAGTGTAAGCAAGTCGAGATCATGCGGTCTAAATGGCAGGCCATCACAATACATCAGCACAACGAGTGAAGGGCGCTGTTCTCGGATTATTTTAACTTGTCTTTTTCAATGTCAGCGTTTAAAATAATTGCATCACAATTTTAAACGAGGCTTTTGCTTTTAAGACGTTTTAAAGTGTCGTATAATATGCATATTTCCAGGAAATCATGAGACACTACTTCGGGCGTGTTTGTTGTAATGGGCATTTTACTGTGGGCAAAGCAACTTGCGAACTCTCTTTGTGCTCGTACGCTGCGCTTTATCATCCATACAAAGAAATCAAGCAGATAGAGCAACGAAAACGTAAAACTCTATTATAACTATTATAAGTCATTTTCGTCAGCCCAAATTCGTCCACTACTGGACATAGGCCTCCCCTAATGAGCGCCATAGCGCCCTGTTTTCAGCTTGCCGCATCCAGCATCTGCCTTTCGCAGGTCGTCATCCAACCTGGCCGGAGGGCGTCCTACACTGCGTTTACCGAGTCGCGGTCTCCAATCAAAACCACTTTTACCCCAGTGTTTGTCGGTTCTTTACGAGATATGGCCAGCCGACTGCCACTTCTGCTAAATATTTGTGTTATTAAAAGTACAAATATTTATTGCTCCATCAAAATGCAATGGTACACTGAAACGGATCAGATTGAAAGCATACCGTTACTGTATCGTGTGAACCGTATGAGTCACTAATATGCGGTTAGATTCAATATTTTTTTCTAAGAATCTATAAGGTAATCTTATCTTATAATCTATTCCGAGACAAAGAGCTTTGAGCATGTTGCGCAAAGTTAAGTAAGCTCGAGTCCAGTACTTAACTATACATAAGTAGACACTTTCGGAGTAAAGGACTGCCTTCAAGTCAAGACGGTCTTAAAATACGTCACTATACGTTAACAATGGTAAAATGTTTACTGTAAATGCAGTTGTAGGTATTTTTACGAAATTCTGGATTTAAAGGCTTGTGAAAACAAAGAACCCAACCTGCCACCTATTTTGGTAAACTTGCATTAGCATAAGAAAGACATCAGCTTGATTTAACACAGTCCAATATTTCGAGGTTCCAGGCCGAAATCGCATTGAGTCCATGTTGTCGATTTCGTTTACCGAAGAATAAGACCATAAAATAGACGACACACGTTCGTGACTGATTCGGCCTTCCTCTCTACTGTTCCACAATTATTTATATTAAAATTGCGGAAAAATACTCTCTTCTTGTGAAGTTATCGCCCATTGTTTCGTGTTGGTAACTATTTAGACAATTGAGGGTAGGGTAAGTCGCTTTGCCTATGTCATTAAATACGCAACGAGAAGCGAGCGTGGGCCGTCTGCTATTGTTATTCAATTTGAACATAGCTACACCATTCCTGCGACATTGAATGCTTCTTGAAATTTGATTCACATCTATAGGTACCTACGGATGTTATTTGGATACAGTTTTGAAACAACAATCACCCGACGCTCCAGCGATTATGAAATGCTGTATATTTTATTATTTATGGCTTGCCTAACTTACTTTACATAATTATCTAAAAGGAGTGTGAGAATTACTTTTATAGCTTTTATTAGTATAACGCAACTAGGCGAGCCTCGAAACTCTTCAACTATCGAAGATTTTCAACTTTGATAAGAGTAATGAACCAGCCAAAGTCATCATGATACACGTTTATTTATTAACATTTTTTTTGTTTATAAAGAAATAAAATACCAGTTACAGGTAAATTTTTAAAAGCTGGCGCGATACCCTCATGTTTTTCATGTACTGGAGGCCTGGATTTGTGACGTCAGCGTGTGATAATTGTATGAAAAAAACAAAAGACAAACACACCAGTTTTTAAAAATTTACCAGGTAATTTACGTACTAGACACCGATAAATATGCAACAAAACATTTTTCCTTAGGTCCTTTTACAATCCTTTAGATAAGAAGTATGAACTTGAATGATGACAAATACTAATATTTCTGTTAGATTCCTACTAGCTAAAGTTTCCCAAATCTAGAGTCTGGCGGTTAAAATATTAAAACTTATAATTAATGGTTCAATATGATTAATAACAGACACAAGCAAATAACTTCTGAATTCGAATCCAATAGTTAATAGATAGGTGTCATCGACAAAAATATAGACGGATAAAATAATAGCGAAGATGACGTGTTTCGAAATTGAAATGATAATACATAAATCTAGCTTAATAACTATGAAACAGACAAAAGCTATTATATGGAACTATTATGACCAAACTCGATTCGAAATTGAAGTCTTTACATAGATGTAGGTATATTTAGGCAGTAGTTGATAAACTAATTATATTTGCAGGTTACATTAAGTTTATGAAAGGAAATATATATTTCTGAACTAATCTCAAATCGCAAACACAGAGGCATTAAAATATTGTGTCGTATTTACAATATCGCTTTACTGCAGCAGCAAAGGTCCTCTTAAACTTCAACAATAAATCTAAAAATTCTAATAAGTAAAAAATTGTGGTATTGTCTTTGAATGCGTGCGTTAACAAAATACCGACGCACGCACACAATGAGTAGGTAGTTAAAATTAGTGTTTTTGCTAATAAACCCAACTTTTATTATCACCATTTCTTGTGTAATCATATTGCACGAACTTTTGTGAAAAATCACACCACAAAAACACAAAATAGGTACACTGATTTCAAATGAGTGAGCTCACTCATTTCGCTTGGCAACAACACGGCGCGGTCTCACAACGGAAAGGGCCTATCTAACGATTAAAATCTTTGTTTAATAGAGTGACGATGATGTTGCAATTGCAATAATTTCTAGAAGCCCACATTTCTACAGGCACAGATGATAAGAGGAGCTGCAGGTACAACTGGAGCTCCCAGAAGGAAGTAGATGATGTAATGTATGTGTTATCATTATAATATTCTGGATTTAATTGTTTTCATAGAGTCTCCAACTCTCAATAAATAATGTTACCAACACAAAGATGAAACCGATTATCCATGGTTACATCGTAACGGTAACACACGTTCAGCGTAAGTTCCAAAGCACTTGTGGCAAGCCCGGAGGCATGTGTAGCGTGAAGCTTTCGACATAACGAGCTGTATTTACGTTAGGAGTGCCAAAGCTAACCTGAGTCCTTAGTATGAGTTGGGCATAGGCAGAGAATATATAATAATACTAACGTACAGAATTGACACTCTTCGCCCCCCTTTGGCGGAGCTTTGTCGCCACGCTACCGCCAGCCCCTAGGCCGAGTTTTACTGCGGTCCAAAAACAAGGAACGTACAGCGGACTCAGTTAAAAATGTTTTCGTTTGTTCCCATCCCATAGACTTAGCGCCTTGCAGCCTATCAGATAGAGAGGATCCACTTTTCGAAGTACGACAGCAATCTTATAGCTTCATACGAACTCTTCTACCTCTCTGTTTCGAGCAATTATTTGTCATAATTCTGCCAACTCGATTGTACTTTTCGAACGTTTTTTTTGTAGTTATTCGTTGCATTAGACGAAAACTTTTTTCGTTATATTATTATGCAAGCCCATACCAGCAACTCTGCGCAGAATAAATAACACTAAGCACCTAATGCAGAGAAATCTGTGCCAAAGGTCTTACGGACACGCAAGAACCGTGTAAACAGTACATTACAAGATAATTAATAAGCGTAAGCGAACACCAATTAAAGACTTTCATTAATTAAATACGATAAGTATCTAATTGATTAATGGGGCTCATAATGAGACCTCTCATTACCGCGATGCTAAGGCGTCGCGTATTGATTTATTGGCGTGTTGTTCCTATATTATAAGTTAGGCAATTTAAGGCTAGGTTTTTAGATGTCGGAGACTTAAAATTGTGTAGCCAGGTTAAATATTTACTCACTGACTGAGACCTATATGCATAGGAACACTTTTTTGTTATTACGCGCCGACCGAAAGTCAGCTACACGCTACACAAGAAACAGATAAAGTTTTCGGAATCTAGGCTGAACACAACACTGTTAAAAATGAGAAAAATATCACTGAGACCTGAGATTATTGTGATACCGTCGTCGGCCAAATCGTCACTTTCCATCAGGTGAGATGTCAAACGAAGGTCCTATACTAATAAAAAACTGGTAGCGGACAAAAAAATTCGCTTTTTTTTTTATCCTACCAACTCGTTAATTTGCAGTCCAAGTTTTTATAATTTACAATGTTTTGTAAATAAAAGGCAAACAATTATAATAAAGGTGACACGCTCGTGAAAAATTCCGTTCACTTCACTTATAATCGTTGTTAATTTTTCTTATCATTAATCTTCATCACCCTTTACAACGGAGCTTTTATAGAACGGGAGTCAATGGCTATAAACTTACATTATTTAAGTAAATATTCATCAAACGATTTAATCGAAATTGGAATGCAACTTCGAAAGGCAAAACGATCGTCTAAGAATTGGCTAATGGAATTGACTATTAATTTTGGAACGTTCGGTTAGGCGCGGCGGATTGATACATAATTAGTAGGGGTGATGAATTTAATAGGGAATTAGAATTGTAAAAAAAGTTTATGATAGTTAGTTATTTAATACAGTTTAAAAGGAGGGACGACGAGCTTAAAGACCTAGCAGGAAGAACATGGATAAGGTTTGGCGAGAGATAGAGAAAAGTGGAAGGGAGGACAGGAGGCCTTTGTCAAAAGAGGGCAAACAGACGAAATATCGATTTGTTAATAATAGTATAAGCAATAGTACCTATTTAATTATTAAACTTTATTCACAAAGAAAATTACAATCAAATAATAGAAATAAATTAGAACTAGTTTTTATAATTGAAACAATAGCTACCTGTAGATTGTTTGCTACAGTCTGGAGCTCATTTGTTTCAATTGTAAATACTAGTTGTAATTTTAGTTGATTGTAGTTTTCTTTGTGAATAAAATTTAATTAAAACAAGTGAGCTAACTGAAGACTGTTGCAAACAATCTACAGGTAGCTCAACTGATCCATATCAATACCAGTCGGAAACAATAGTATTTAAGTTAATCATCATCATCATCAGCCTGTGCTAGTATGTATTAGTATTAAAGTAAAAACACTAAGTATAAAGTTAGTAAAAAAAAATAATATTTTATCTGTTAATTTAATAAAAGGGTTGAAATAAACCTACTTGAGGATCCTTACAAAATTTTGGTGGAGACTTCACCCAGGAGTGGAATAACATAGTTTAGAAAAAAAGTACCAACCTACTTCACGGTAAAAAGCGTCTAAGATTTCAATTGAAAATAATGCTCCCTGACTATAGCGATTTACTTTTCTACAGTCATGTAATACACGTGAAAGTTGCGTCATTATCGTCAAATTCATATAAAGTACCTTCATCCGTTTTATCTCGCACGCAGGTAACTCAATAAATAACTAATTTTCTTCTCGATTGTTTTGCGTTTAATGAAATCTGTAATTGAAAACATGACTTCTGAGTTCTGAAGGGCTTGATTGGCTTGAAGAAGCTTACTGCGTCGTGGATTGACCCGCATTTACCTACACACATTGGCTCAAAGCATTCCTGAAGTCAATTTCGGTCTCAAACATGCTCTAGGTATGAAATGGAGACCAAAAGTGAACGTGTATGAAGATGATGACGATGATCATCCTATTCGAATCACGAAGAGGAGTTTTTGATAGATCGCGCATATATGAATAATTGAATGGCCAAGTTCAAGATGTCCCTAAGTCCACTTAGGGATTTTGTGCACTAGAAACACTGCTGGTAAAAATATTGTAGTACCCATAACACAAGCCATGCTTAGCTTTGGGGCTAGATGATGCTGTATGGATTGTTCAGCATTATTATTATTATTTTTATTATATATTATTATACCCAGGCACTACGTAAAAACGCTAAAAATAGATCGTTGTTGTAAAAGTAAAGCAAGCATTGTTAACTTGATCAATTTTAAATTCATCGAGTTATTGAGTGCATGCGAATCAGCGCGCGAGTGCGATGCTATGCCTGTGGCGCGCGGGCGCCTTTCACCACGGGTCGCAGGTCAGGGCGCGCTCAGGTGCTCCGCCCTCGCCCCCCTCCCCTCCCCCCACACCCACCAGTGCTCTATTCAGCTGTCGCCGCCTGAACACAGCCTCTGGGAACAACACTTATGAATTATTCCAGACCTGCACTGTTTAGAAACAATTACAAAACAATACCAATTGATAGCAAACCCTACAATGCTCATTGTGAGCTTACGATTCTCTTGCAAGTCACCGACGAGGCTAATTCCGTCTCGTTAGATTTACGATAGTCATGCTCTTTAATGTAGAAAGTTTCGTATCGATTACAAAATTCGACGCGTGAAACACAGTGAGTGTCAATGTTTCTCGACTGACGAGATGATTTCCTGTCGGGATCGAATCAATTTGGCGATGAGTGTGCATGGTTTGCGGCGAGTGTTGCGAGCTAGCTGGCGCTGGCGGAAGCTGAGCATGCGCATGCGCATAGCGCTCAGTCGCGAGCTTTCGGCGGTTCCCACGGCGCCCCTCCCGCCCGCTCTTACACAAGAGGTGAACGCGGATCTAAGCAATCGCTTAACCTCGCCCACTGCGCTGCGCGCCTAAGCTACACGATGCACCAATACAATACAAAATGCGAGAGACAAAACTTCAATTATTGAAAGCACAATTTGTCATTTCGAATTAAAGTTTCGCTCAAGCAGGCGTGCCTTTTAGCCCGACAAGTATTTGGCAGGGTCATATTAATCGGTGAGCCTGCAAATTACCTCGAAGGTATCTTTTGCAATTTCACAGATTGAATGTCCTCGACCCGTGTTGCTCTCGAAAGCTTCAATTTTACCGTCAACCTCTGCAATCAGCCAGCGGCCAGTAGGAAATGCTTACTTTTTAATGACTTCCGAGTGCACACAACATATTGTACCCGATATTACATTATGTGTCATCGTTTGGTTCCGGAGCACAAAAAGGCGAGTGATGAGGTGTTTGTACGGTACCTGACGTCCATCAAAGTGATTGTCTAGCCGACTTGCGTGTAGTTTTGTGTTGAGTACTTTCGATACATCCGGCAGTTCAGGGGTCACGACCGCTCTTTGTCCAGCCTCCAGCACGTCGGGATGCACGCGACGCATGCGTGATTATGTTCGACGCGCTTAATTATGCTGTCATATCGTCACTCGATGGGTAATAGTGAAAGCTAGCCATCGCTGTAATAATAGAAAAAATACCTGGGATCTATGATAACATGCCACATCCTTGTCTCTCATAACAACTGTTGACAGTGGAAATAAAGAAACCAAACGTATTGATTGACGACTGACACTAATATATGGGATGGTCATAATCTTTATTACACCTAGATTGAGATCTCACGACCTTCTCGCGTGCATAGTGATCAGAATGAAAACAATATAACAAGACACTTTTTAACAGATTAGACAGAAATAAATTAAGCGGATTTGCATAACGACTTAAAAATTTTGGCTCGATAATTAAATCTGTCTAGAATTGCAACATTAATGTTGCAAAAAAATGAATTTATAATGATTCAACTTTTTCTTTAACAATTTATTTTTAATTTTTTTCTAATCTTTGACTGTAATTTTCTTAGTACTTACTTAATAAATAAGTACATTTTTCATAGATATATAAGGCAATTTACTGGATAGGTATACCATGCAGACGTTATAAATATTTAGACTTTTTCCACCTCGACGCTACATTTTGGTCACACAGACATTTCACAACCACGACCATAGATACGAATATACGAATCTAACCCAACTTATTGCCAAAAGACCACCATGCAGTATTTTGAGGTAAGATTTCCTTTGAATAAGGCGAAAACTTGCGTACAAACAAGTTCACCTAGTATATTACTATATTCTCCTTTTATTTATTAATCTGAAAGTTTGGATGTATGTTAGGATGGATGTTTGTTACCTCTTCACACCAAAACCACTGAACGGATCGGCCTGAAATTTTTCATATAGGTAGTTATAGACCTCGAATAAAACATAGCACCACAAAACTACTTTTTATTCCATAAATCAGTTCCCATGGGATGGAAATAACTTTTAAAGTTTTCCATAGAAACAACGCGTACGAAGCTGCGGGCATAAACTTGTTGCCTCGTATGCCATAAAATGCAAAACAAAAGTGTAGGTAACAGCTTTATTAAGTATACAGGGTTATTGATAATTCACTGAGACTGGGTGTAACACAGGTTCTGCCCATCACCACGAACACGTTTGTGAAGACCAGGTCTTAATTCTTAAATTTGGTTTTGGAAGTAGGTATTATTATTAAATGTATTTCATTCAATAATCATTATTACAAAAGGCTTTATTTGAAAATAATCTTAAAAACGGCTCTGCGCTGAATTAACAGTGGGTGTGGGAGTGGGAAATAGGTCTTTAGTAATTCATTGGGTTCTGGACGAATATGTTTTTTATATTTTGAATAATAGACTGGCGACTGGCTCCATGAGGATCGGCCTGCAGTTCAAGCAGTGTCAGTGAATTGCCAATAACCCTGTATATGAATAAAAACATCTTACCACAATCTAATTTATTTCTATTATTTGTAATTTTCTTTGTCAACAAAGTACTGTATAGTTTAAACAAACTTACCACATATTCAGATCTAGAATCAAAAATAGGTATGAGTGCAACAGATATATTTTATTTGTATAATTTTTCTTTTGGTATACAATACATATCTACCTAAACTTGCAGCCAGTTTTATGTTTTCTTGATTTTTACAGAACAGTTCTCGATTGTGTCGAAGTGTGCATATTTCTGTCCATTCCGGCTTCGCAATGACCTGGTCATCCTTGAGGCTCAGTCAGCCGGGCTCGCAATCTTTTAGATCATCGCCAATATGTTATAGGTGTTAAACATTTATTACTTCTCAATACCTACTTGACTGTAATAAAAATGACTTCACCTTGTAATAAAATTCGTAGAAACGTGGTGGAAAACTAAGTAAAATAATTAGAAGTCAATACTTATAATTTTTTGCAGAGCTCCTTCAGCAATCGTTGTTAAGTTACTCACTTAACAATGATTCCTGTACTAGCGCTGCAAAAAATACAATATATATATAATGTATAAGTACGAAAACGTATGGATGGGAATCCCCATCAAATATGGTGTTCCGTAGACCGTAGATAACGTAATAGATAGGTAGGTAGGTACACTACATAAATACACTTTGTGTAGGCTGTCGTAAAGCCTAACTTGAGCAACTAACTTGATACCAAAACGCACAGTTGATCAATATACGTACTTGTGTTCTGTTGTGTATACTAGGTATAGCTAGCCTCATAAGTTCGCGTATTTTCTATACGCAAATATTTTATTTTAAGCCGTGCTAAATATAAAAAGTTTCGCAATTCTTTCCGAACAATAGACCGAATCGTTGCAGGCTGCAGCCTGTCGCCGTTAATGGCTATGGGCAGTTCGACCCACTCGGCTCACTTACATTCTCGCACCCACACGACAGCTCACAATTTTACTTTGCTATGGAGCTGGGCCGCGATCACAGTGTGGTAAGGCACGGCATTACGGCTCAAACGTTAGCAGTTGAAACGTTAGGGTACTCTTTCTCAGGCCGGCATCGCACAGTCTGCACTGGCCCCATCAATGGTTTGACATAAAAGATCCGTACCGCACAGATCGGACTACCGGCAATGCCGACGAGGATTCTTGAAGGCAACTTTTCCGTTTAATGCGATTTTCGTCATTCATATTACCGATCAGTGGATGCACTTGTCAGCGGATTGCCCGATGCCAGCCTGTGAACGCGCACCCTAACGTTTCAACTGCTAACGTTTGAGCCGTAATGCCGTGCTTTACCATACCGTGATCGCGGCCCTGGCTATCGCATAATAATTGATTTGATTAGGTATCGCCAAAAATTTTTGACTGTGTAGAAGAGGCTATATCTTGTTAATTAGAAGAGATCCCGGATCTGGTTGGTCCTAAAATATATGCAAAATATCTTGAGCGAAATATCTCGTTAGCTCGAGAGTTCATTATATTTTGCAGATGTTTGTTCCGGGTGTTCTGAGTGTTTTCCATGTATAAAAAACAACCATCCTATTATATCAGTAAGACAAGCTCAGGGCTTGTTGTCTAGGGTAGAATAGACGAAAATAACATCGCATCGTCATATATTGCGTAAATCATTAAAGTTGTAGGAACGAATTTAAATATTTTACGCATTTGATGACGATGTGACGTAATTTTCTCAATTTGAGGTACCTCTCTTTCTGACAAACTATAAGTTGTAAGTTTGTTCTATACAATTAAAATCTCTTATTGGCCGTAACTTAGATTATTAAGGTTAGAACTGTTTAGACATAAGGGCGGTTGATTTTGTTTTAAAAAAAAAAAAAAAAAAAAAATTCTGTGCCCAGAGAGTACATAACGTACTAACCTTAGTTATATTTAGAACTGAAGTGACCTAGTAATGTACGTATTTGCAATAAATAAATGAAATGAAATCTTTCTGGGCCTACTGTTATCTAGTAGGTACTGTCTAGTAAGCTTCAAATATCAAAGTGCTTTATTCCTTTTAGACTTTACAGGACTCTTGGAAACGTAATAAAATTCAAATTACAAATAAAACTAGGAAATAAAGTAATCACTGATTTTTTTACTTTAATTTTAGCTTGAGCTAGCTTTATTTCTTTTTAGCTTGAGGCTAAGTAAGCTATGTGAATTGTCCAGCATTATACGAGTATAAACATATATAATTTGAACTGCGGCCATAAACATTTACGGGAGATGTTTTGGTTGGTTTGATACCATCACACATAACATGGACACGGAATAATCTATCATCAGCGAGGGCACAGGCCAGAGCTACCGCACCTCCGATACATCAATTACATTGAACTGTCACGGGAAGTGTTGCTAGAGACAATTTGTATTAGAACTGAGAAACTGATAAAATCAATCTCGAATGTGCTCACTAGTTAGGCGTCATAGACGTAGCGTTTAATTTGTGTCAAACAAACATTTTGATTGATAGCTTTGGGAATTCATGCAAAATGAGTATGTATAAGATTAGATCGTACTTAGTAAACTTTTAGTTAATATATTTATTGATCACCAACATATATAGTGTAACAACATACAGCGGGGCAATGCAGCCAGCGTCTTGGGGACGCTTCCGGAATTGATATGGATCAGTTGAGCCACCTGTAGATCGTTTGCAACAGTCTGCAGTTAGCTCTATTGTTTCAATGGTAAACACTATTTCAAATTTATTTCTATTATAAAATTGTATTTTTCTTTGTTAATAAAAATTGTAAGATTAGAAAAAAACATAGTGTACACTAAAACTAGCTTAATACCTTAAGGTAGGTATTAAAAGACATGTCAAGTGCCAGTATAATTATTGGTGAAGACAACATGCATAATATAATCATGGACGAGTAACATAATATGTATAAAACGTAAATACAATTCATTGCTGGATTTCATTCAGGTAAAATAAAAAAATATGTCATTATAAAAATGGATAAAAAATTCAGTTTTAATTAGAACACAAAAAATTAATGAAATAAAGTTACTTCAAATTAAAAATTAAAATTAGAGAAAACAGTCAGGTACAAACAATTCAGTGACGTCAAAACTAATTCGAAATTCTATGAATCACGATTCAAGGTATAAAAACAAACATAAATAATTATGTAGAGATGGAATAACTTTATCTAATCTATCAATGAACAACCGTTTAAAAGTACGCAACCCACGGTTAATGAATTACATCCAGCATAATTTCATTCCTATCTTATGACTGCCTGTGAATTAATAAAGCGTAATAATTCCGCAATGGGTCTATAATGTCCGTAATATGTGGATAAAGGTAAATCACAGTAAATCATGTGGGAAAAATGTGTAGATTAAACATATAAGAAACATATTGGCACCGCAGACCACAATGTTTGTATGGAGAGTAAAGCTAGCTCACTTTACTCGTATATAATCCTTTTTTTCGTTATTTTCATTTGAATTGTGTGATAATTATTTCGAAGCAACGGTTTTAGTCATCCACATTTTAAAAGTAAGATTCCTATACAGTACCTACAGTAAAAAGTTTTTTATTAATGTACAAATAACCTCATAATTTTCTATTATTTGATAGTAATTTTCTTTGTGAATAAAGTATTTATGGATTTAAAAAAAAATAACCACAGACAAGGTAAACAAATTCAAATAATAAACGAAAAAATGGAAAAAAGATTGAATCAATTGGACCTCCAAGTTCTGCAATGTTATTGCTATTAGTTGCAATAAGTATTATTTAAAATATTTTAAAAAGCCAGTATGTATAGGTTGATAGGTATCAAGGAAAATTGATCGTAAGTATTCAGATGTCTTGAATTGTTTTCTTTTTAGTATTTTTTCATGATATTGACGCTAATTACTTCCTAACCGGCAACTTAAAAACCTAGTGTTGCCTAAAACAAATTTAAGAAAATGTAGTAAGTGAACTAGCTGAGTACAATTATCCTAGGCTTTGATTGTAAAATGCACGAAAGGAAAAACTGGTATTTAGTAATTTATTGATCATCATAATTTATGTAATATTAATATAGTAAAGTATTTTTATTGTAACAAGGAAATATTTTTTGCAAAAGAACACTTCTTTCCGTGATACCATCTTCAGCAGGTTAAGAGTCGCGTCGTCACCATCTCCGTAATAATATTTTAAACCTTCATTCAATACGCACTTTTAAATAAAAATACATACCTCTATTTAAAAGAACGTAAAGTGCATGTACCATTACAAATAACAAGAACAAAATTAAAAATTTTAAAACCCCACCGACAGATTTTCATGGAACATGGCTATGGCTAAGAACACT
This sequence comes from Eupithecia subumbrata, assembly GCA_949316285.1. Taxonomy (NCBI): domain Eukaryota; kingdom Metazoa; phylum Arthropoda; class Insecta; order Lepidoptera; family Geometridae; genus Eupithecia; species Eupithecia subumbrata. The sequence continues at coordinate 16,430,196 of OX438647.1, forward strand.
CGGGATAAAATTATCTATGATACAAAAAATACTTTACGAAAATTGGTTCATCCGTTTGGGAGCTACGATACCACAGACAGACACGTGAATCTTATAACACCCCTCTCTTTTTGCGTCGGGGTTAAAAATTGTATCTAATATCATCGACTTAAACTACTCTCATAAACAATAATTATATGCAAAAAGGCAAACAACCATTATAATCACACAATTTTGTAGCACATAAAGGTCTTTGACCCTTATCTAAACATCTTTACTTACCTAAGCTACATACATACATACAAAACATACCTACTACGGGTCGAGCAGACCGGCAATTTTACTATCGACGCGATGGTACGTCCCTTTTCCACTAGCAACTGTATTACGGAATACCGGAAATCGAAATACCGGAGAACGGTATCCCGAAAGAACACGAAACCGTTGACGAAATACCCAGAGCACATAAGGCCGCATAACGGAATACCCAAAGCAAACAACACCGAAAAACTGTAGACCGAACGATCACAATCTCGAATGAACGGGGCCGTCTAGTTCTGCGGTACCGATTTTTTGTGGTTGAAGATATTTATTTCTCAAAAGAATTACTATTCACTTACAGAGAAATACTTAGAATTTAAGTAATATTAGTGTGCCTTATAATTATCACATTTATAGTAGGTACGTATTACAATAAATAACCTAAGTTACACAAAATAGTGTTACAATTTATTATACATTTACTTACAGCGGTAATTTTCTTAAATACAGAAAGCAAACCAAAACCTAGTTGGGGGTATTTTTATGCTGAGGCAAACCGTGGCGACCGTAACGCTTGCACTGTTTTGTTGGTGTTGTGTTGTTGTTTAAGGCGTACGCCATAGTGAGAAGAAGAGCCCTCATTTTTGAGGTTCATTCAGGTCATTGAAGAGTCGTCTAAAATAGGTATTTTTAGTAATCTTTTAAATGTGTTATATAATTTTACTTCTTTGATGTCCTTGGGTAGTTTATTCTACATATGTCCGCCCTCGTACACGTTTTTACTGGATCCCGCAAAAATCATTGGTGTGTTCAAACACTTGTTTGCATCCTGTTTTTGCGGTACAGCAAAGAGCGGTTATTTGATTAAATTAGGCCCCGCACCCCATCCAGCAAAATAAGGTTTGCAGAAAGTGGGAACACTTCCATTTAAATATACGTATTATTAAACTGGATCCAGTTTGTAGTGGCAAAACCGAATGTCATATCCGAACGGATCGATTTTTTACCGTAAATAGGATACTCGTGTGGCTGCTAGTATTGAAACACGTACGTACAATACTAAACGGGCCTCCTGCAAAAACTGTACCTGCAAAAAATTTTGTCATGGGAAAGGGCATATATTGCTATTTGATTCGTTGCAGAACTGGATTTCCAATTCTAGGTTTTCCTGTTATCACATTTTCCTAATTCTGTTTTTGGCATATTATTATTTTACCAAATTTTACATGTGTCGAGTTTTTCAGATTCGTCATTTTCAGGCGGAAGCGGTGCAAGCATAATAATCGACCCTTCAAACTCAGTCCGTGGATGTCGTAAGAGTGTCGACTAAGAAATCCAGAGGAAGGGCAGTAGCTTCTTTCTATGTATTTTAACACCTATACTGCGATCACCAACCGCATCTATATTCTTTGTGTCTCTAATTCTTCTTTGGTATTGCTGTTGTGCACATTGTGCACAAGCGTTTTTTCAACTAGTCGGAGTGACCAACCCGTCGACTTTGGTGCGTAGACTCCATTAGTGGAACACATGTAACGAGTGATAACTTTAACCGTCGTGAGTGGCCCGTTTGCACCGACCGCGACCCAAAGCGTTGCTGGTCACCATGATGTGTCGTATTATGTCACAGTGCGGTTTCACTTGTTGTTAAATAAAATTACATGTTGCAATTGAAATTGCTTCACTATTAAAGCTATGAATTTTGCTTCCTCAATATATAGTTAAACACATCTTATTGTTAAAACACGCGATTACTCAGGCGTCAAGAATTCGATAATAGATAAAATTAAATCGTATCCTAATAATTCAAAAAGATATAAAATAACAGGTAAGGCGCACTCCGCGCTCGTGTCAAATTCTACAAGTGCATGGCATGCCCGCCATGAATATCAAATAAGTATCAAAGTGCTTTATTTCCTTTAGACCTTACAGGAGTCTTGAACACGTCACACATGAAAGGCTTAGTCAATTAGGGTTACCAAGTTCCGTTTTTCAAACTCTCATTTGCCCCGTTACGTTAGTAATACTTACATAGTTATTCTGTGTCAATACACAAGTGTTAAATTATAAAATCCGCCCCCGTATTGGCCGAGTCATTACAAACGTCCCTTAAGATGACAGGGTAGCCTGTAAAAAACCCTATTCTCGCCATGACTCGACCAACAAGCGAACAGACCATCAATGTACAAATTAAACGCGTGTCAGTACACGGTTCTAGAAACGAAGATATTTTATTTCAACATAGGGGTTACGAAATCAATGAAAAAAATATTTTACGACACTGATATCAGCGGAGCCAATCGCAGAAATTAGAATTTTTGGTTTTGAAAGCTTACATTCATTATTTCATTCAATAAAGCAACATTCATAATTAAAATCTTGAAATAAGAATAAACTGGCTGGGCCCACAACTAGGCTACACAAGATTAATGTATCTTTTAAAGTGCAATGCGCTTCTACAATAAAACTCCAAGTGAGTTGCAAAAATTATCACGAAATAAATTCAAACAAATTGTCAAACATATTATCCTTTGTTATAAGGCTGACTAAAAAATATCAGATTATCTAGGAGATAAAAAAGCTTAGGACGAGTTTGCTCCAGCTTAAAAACTAACACCCTAACAAGGTAATAGTTTCTTGTTCGCTTCTTTACATTACCTTAAAAAGATTGAAGTGAACAAAAAATCTAAGTTTTATTAATATAACTATAAATATATATAAATAAAATATAACTTTATATATACATATATATAAAATATAACTTTATTCCCTAGTTTTACTTATACATATAATTTAAATTTGTAAATAAAGCACTTTGATATTTGATATTAATGTGTCTTTCTTTCGTTTCTGAACTTAAATTAGAACCTCTTACGCCGCGCGTGTGCGGACTCAGAGTGATTTTGTTTTAGTTATTTTATGTTAACTAGTGGTTGTCTAAACGTTCGTTTGTCATAATGTACATTTGAATATTTAACTGTTTATTGTTTGTAATTATTAATTTAAGACTCTAGTGAAAATTATGTCTGATGTTCTCTTTATTTTAATTTAAAGTCTTAACTTGGTTGTATACTTTGAAACGCAAATACTTAAATATTGTAATAGTTAAAAAAAAATATAAAAAAAAATAATGCTGGACAATCCACACAACACCATCTAGCCCCAAAGTAAGCTACTCAAAGCTTGTGTTATGGGTAACTGATATATTTAATACATTATATAGGTACATAGATAGATATTTTATTTATTATACATAGAAAACACCCAGACCAACGGAACAAATTTCTGCAGATCGTATACAAATTTGTTCCGAGGCGGGAATCGAACCCACAACCTCTTGCGTCGCGGACCTTCGCCCGCCGCGCCACGGAGGTCGTCAAGTATTATTGGTAAGAGCGGGGTCTCCTAACACAAGCAAATTTTGCTTATAGTGTGACTCCAGAACCTGTATGTACCTCTCTAGTTTTTAAGTAATTGCAATAAACATTTATTTTATTTTATTATTTTTTTAGTGGCTTCCTGTTACTTTGTTGTTTTCTATTATTGTTCAGTATCCGTTTTTGTTAACACAAAATATCTTGGATTCTAGACCTGAGTACACGAAATATTACGCAAACGTGTAAAGCAATTGAATCTTTTGATGCCAGTCCCGCTTAAAACCAGGAGTGGCTTTAAAAGGTTTAATCCTATCACCATAAACTTTTGCTTTCATGGTGTTTACTGTAATTTATTATTTTAATTACAATTTCAAAACTTAATTAATCTTGCTTAATTGACATAGAAGCAATAACGATGAAACAGAAGTCATTTAAACGTCGTAGGCAATATTTAGTAAATTAAAAAGATTGAAAAGATAGAGTTTTGATAGGTTACATAGATAGAAAATTATTTATTGCACACATAACGAAATAAATAAATTTACAATTGAAACAGTTCAGCTAACTGCAGACTGTTGAAAACAATCTAGATTTAGCTTATCAGATCCAAACCATCGCTAGCGTCAACAAGACGCTGGCTGGCTGTATTGATGATAATAATTGTAATTACTTAATCATAAATGTAATCTAAAAGTGTGTCTAGTGCGTCGTTCGTAACGTAACCCCATACAAAAGACATCAACGCGCTCAGTGTTAACATTTTTAGGTATCATAAAAGGTCCAAGCGAAGCAGAGCTTGTGTTATGGGTACTAGACAACTGTTATGAGTATTTGATACATTACATTGCCTATTGAAAAATAGTAAACTGTACTATCTACTAATGGAAGTTACATTACAGGGTGATTGGTAGCTGGGGGCAAAGCTTAAAGGAACTTTATATGTCTGTAAAAAAATGTATGTAGTCATAGATAGCTAGGACATGTTTTGTTACAGAGTTTAGACATTATTTTAATAGCTTAGAATGAAAAACTATTCACTTATTGTTAATTCTGGCCATTATTAGCAATTAACTGTTGAATTTTCAATTTTCTCCCCAAAAACAAAGATAAATAAATATTAAAAATCAATAGTGAGACTTCGTCTGAGACAATCTTGGCTCAAATGGTTCTAAATGGTCTATTCTAGCTTCTCCTTAAAGCTTTGCACCCAGCTAGCAATCACCCTGTATTTTTGGCTAGGCTAATTATTGGCGGTTAGATCTAGCTGAGGTGATTTACAAAAACAGTGAATTACCAATAACCCTGTATATGACGCTGACCTTAGGTTGAGGTATCTCTGAAAATTCGCTTACCGATTTAGAAATTAGCCCCACATCACACAATATTAAAAATGCAAGCTTGGAATGTTTATAAGTTTGTATGTTTGCTAGGTACCTCTTAACACGAAAACTACTGAACAGATCATGCTAAAATTTTGCATAGATTTAGTTCTTGGCCTGGATTAACCAGGCTACTTTTTGTATCTTAAAAATACGTGCAAACCTGTGGATAGAACGTTCTTCTGAATAAGAGGTGTTTTAGTTCTAGGTCCGAGTCTAATTTCCAAGAAAAAGCTTATACACGGTACATTACATATACAACATAATTATATATTACCTTGAGCGGCCACCGGTCAATGCCCCCTAAAGGCCCTAGTTGTGTCAGCAGGCCATCGACTGACACCTAAACGGTACATCAACTTAGGATTACCAAATGTTCACTCTCACTCACGTAACGGCCAGACATAATACCTATAAGTACCTATGCTATAGACGAAAATAAATTTCGATTCGTAATCGAGTTATTTTTAGCAATATTTTCCTTCTAACGGTAACGGTAGTAAGTAAACCTACTTGATTTCAATTTTGTGAAAATATTGTAGGCAGGTGTGTAGAAGAATATCTTCACAAAATGTAGAAACGGGATTATTCTTGTTGAAACCTACGTAGATATTCCCCACTAGGAGACACTGGGAGTTTAAATAATTTCTTTTAAATAAATTAAAAGTAGTATGTTAGAGTTCAATTCCATCATAGTCAAGTTTATATATTAGTCATCATCATAGTTCAAACAATGACATCATCCGTCGGGCTTTTACCAGCAGCGTCAGTGTAGCAGCTACCCTCGAGCTGCGTGGCCTAATGAGGGATGATGGCCTCTAATTTCACATCTTGCAGTGACATCAGTAAAGGTGCGTCAGTGGAAACGCACCCTAAGGGCTAGCTCCGCAGCAATATCAACGGAGTTCCTCAAACCGCGAAAGTACGACCTTGATGATCTTGACCGAGATTATATTTTGAGCTGTTTGAGATAAATCGTAAAGTAGGTCATTATGGAAACCCTTGGTCCTGGGGCACACGCAATATTTAAAGATCCCTCCTAAAAAATTCCATGTCCTAGTCGAGGAATATCTAGGTGGGGCACAACGGGAGTAAGCCGAAACAAAGAGGTGTTAGAAGCTTAATTGTCTTTTCTGTTTCCGGTCTATCTGTGGCAAGTGGCAACGTAACTCACAAACGGTAACCGATAAACCGATTTTGATTTCGTTTTTGTCATGTTCAGTGATTTTTAAAGTTAAAGCTGATTTTAAACTAACTGATTCTCAAGAATGGAACATGAGTTCTTCAAAGGGGGTCTTATGCAACATCTAAAGGGTCGGCAACGTGCGTGTGATTTCCCTGATGCTGCAGGCGACCATTGGCTGCGTTTGGCCATTTTGGTATACCTAATACACAAAAAATATCCATCTCCACTTTGGTGTTATACGCCAAAAAATATCCTGTATTATTCCCATGATTTTAAAGAACACTCATACTATACCGTACTAGTATACTTCGTAATTTTATCCTCATTACAATAATCGTACGCGCCGAAATGATGATCGATGACACAGAACTTTCGTTAGAAGTTACATCTTGCGGTTTCGAGCAAGTACTGTGGGTCAATGTTTATGTAACCTCCGAATAATATATTTTTGACCGATCTCGGTTCATTAGAATGCAATTGAAATTGCTAGGATAGGTGAATCAAATCCTTCGCAATAATCAATTTGTGCAGTTTTTGAAAGATTATAAAAAGATTTTGAAGCATTAGCATAACTTCCTCCTTCCTACACTGACCAAGCATTAAAAAAAACACAGCATGTAAACACGGATATGTGTGGATGTATGTTTGTTTTAGAACGCTAAAGCTGAATGGATTATTGCATGCAAAGGACTCTGCAAATAAAAACTATATAGACTGCAAAAATAAATTTATACATACAAAAATTAAAAAATAAATACATACATGTATATTACCTTAAAAACCTGCACTACAAGCTCCCTGGTGCCTGCCCCGACATGCGGATCGGGCCCGCCTCGAACCGCACTCATCCTGAAGAAATCCCTCGTTACGGGATGAAGCGTTGGTGTTCTTCCAACACAAATAAGGTTCATAGTTAACCCGCTTGCATCCGTAATAAACATATTACCTACTAGTTTCTGCCTGCGGCTTCGCACGCGTTGTTTCTACGGAAACGTTTAAAGGTGATTTCTATCCCATGGGAACTGATTTATGGGATAAAAAGTATATGTTTGATTCCAGGATTAGAATTACCTGTATGCAAAATTTCAGCCCGATCGGTCCAGTAGTTTTGGCGTGAAGAGGTAACAGACATCCACCCATCCATCCAAATTTTCGCATTTATAATATTAGTGTGATGTTTACAGCTCAGACTACATTTTATTACTAAATCCATCCAAAACCGCCGGACAGAAGCTAGTATTTACCCGACGACTGCGCAAGAAGGAGGGTTATGTTTTTTATAGCTTAGGCAAGCTTAGTAAGTGCCCAGGTACTTAAGTGACGTGTCCCACTTTCAAAGGAACCGATGAGTAGTGTAGGCTTTAATCAATGTGGGTGGATCCAAGACATGTTCCCATCATGTCACCTGACGTGGAGTACTTACCTAGGTATCGTAATGTGAATGCTTAGGACTTCATTTTCTTACACACAAAGATTTTCACAATGATTGCAATTTATTTATTGCAATCATTGTGTGCATTTGCAGGTCTGTATCTAAGTAATTACAGACATGTTCCACGATAACAGTCGGGGTAGCGTACGGAGTACAACTGAAGCAAATGGACCGGATATACTGAAATCGGAAATGTTATTTGCTCTACGCAAATCTAAGACAGGTAAAGCAGCGGGCCCAGATCAAGTTAATGTCGAAATTCTTAAACTTATAGAATCAGACCATATAGACTCATTACTTCATCTCTTCAACAGTATTTATGGCACAGGTGTTATACCACAGGATTGGTTAAAGTCGACATTCATCACTCTACCTAAGAAACAAAACGCAAAGAAATGTCAAGAATATCGGACAATAAGCCTTATGAGCCACGTTTTAAAATTATTCCTTCTTATAATACATCACCGCATAAGAAGAGAATGCGACTCTCAACTAGGCGAGAGCCAATTTGGTTTTCGAGCAGGAATGGGAACCAGAGAAGCTCAGTTCGCATTGAACGTGTTAGTGCAAAAATGTCGTGATATGCAACAAGACGTGTATCTTTGCTTCATAGACTATGAAAAGGCCTTTGACCGTGTTAAGCACGAGGTACTCATTATGTTATTGAAAAATATAGGTCTGGATAGCAAAGATATACGTATTATTGAAAACATCTATTGGCAACAGATTGCGACGGTAAGAGTTAATAACGGCGAAGAAACTGATGCTGTTGAGATCCAGCGGGGAGTACGTCAGGGATGCATATTGTCACCTCTACTGTTCAATTTGTATTCAGAGAGCATAATCAACGAGGCACTCGAAGACGCTTGTGAAGGAATCCTCATCAACGGCAGAAGGATTAACAATCTTCGTTACGCTGATGACACTGTCCTGATAGCTTCTTCTGAAGAAGACCTTCAAAGAATTGTGAGTCGAGTGTCTGAGTGTGCTTCTAGAGCGGGACTTCGTATGAATGCATCCAAGACGAAATGCATGGTCGTCTCTAAAACAGCGGACCTACAGTGTAACATCCAAGTAGAAGGTGTCAATCTTGAAAGAGTTCCGAAGTATCGATACCTAGGATCCTGGTTAACGAACTCATGGGAGAGCGACACCGAAATACGTGTTCGCATCGAGATCGCCAGAGCAACATTCGTGAGAATGAGCAAAGTACTGTGCTCAAGGAGATTGAACATCAAACTCCGCACCAGAATTGTCCAATGCTACATCTGGCCAGTAATTCTGTATGGCTGCGAGGCATGGACAATAAAAGAAGATCTTCGCAAACGAATAGAGGCATTTGAGATGTGGGTTTACCGTCGCATGCTGCGTATAAGTTGGACTCAAAAAGTCACGAACATCGAAGTCCTCAAACGAATAGGAGTCAAAAGACCTAACCTGGTAAGAACCATCAAACAGAGAAAAGTTGCCTATCTCGGACATGTCCTACGACATGATCGATACCAACTGCTGCAAGTGTAAAAACCAGCCTATTTTTTTTTTTGTCTCCTACCTATAATTTCTAAATAACCTTATCTATAAAATTAACCTTCCTATTAATTTACTATACCTTTGTTTCTTAGACTACCGAATGTAGAATTAATGATTAGTGTGGCCAATGATCGTCTAGATAGTGGTAGGACTCCTACGTTGTGTTGTGGTAGTACCTAGGTTCTTTTAGGTGCTAAAGACAAACGAACTAATGCTAAAGTTAACTTAATCCCTTCCATTCCTTGTATTAATTTAAAAATAAATATAAAGTTCAATGTTTCGAAGTATTTATGTATTAAAATAATATTATAAGCATGAAACAACAATAAGAAGTTCAGATAGGTAGTTTTGTAGGTATTAATATAATCACTCTTCATTCTATCGTACTGATTTTATTACGGCATAGGCACAGGCCCCTCCACCGCCTCTGTGCAGTAGCTTTCGACACCTTACTGGATAGCTCCCTCCGTAGAAGATGTATGCTGGCTAACATACCATCTACTTTATAATAATCATAATTGGACTTATCACAAAACAGTCATACTTAAGTATGTCTGGTATGTCGGGGGAATAAGAGGGCATAATCTTTTATCAACCCTATTGTTTGTCAGTACGTAAGTTAATACCTCTATAGCCAGCCTCAATTGTCTGTCATATAATTAATGAGATTAGTTTTGATATCTATTTTAATTATAACAATAATTATATAAATAACATAATCACATTCAGAGGGAAAGCTACTTTGTGATATTTAATTCAACCCATTCAGTCCATCAACTTTCTTACTAAAAAATTGTCAGTATCAACTTTCTTACTTAAAATAGTCCGTGGTCCACTAAATCTCTACAGTATCTAGTCCTATTAACTAGTGAAGTACAGACTGATCCAATTTTTATGCGGAGTCAGACTCTACCAAGCTAGTTATCCCTAGTTAGTACCGAATGACCCCTATTCCGCGCTTTATGGTTTAAAGTAGGTATAGACTGTTAAAAATCTACATGATAATAAGGACCTCCTCGTATGGGAGTTTATGTCCAAGAAGTCGACAGCTTCTGAATATAAAATATTTCCAAATTTCAGCTTTAGTTTTAGATATTATTCTCAATTTAATATAATGATTTATCCAACTGAGATTACTTCTCATAACATGATAATAAGGACCTCCTCGTATGGGAGTTTATGTCCAAGAAGTCGACAGCTTCTGAATGTAAAATATTTCCAAATTTCAGATTTACTTTTAGATATTATTCTCAATATAATATAATGATTCATCCAACTGAGATTACTTCTCATAGCTTATAAAAGGCTTTCCCACTTTCGGAGATTATTGCCTGAAGTGACATTCGCACCAAGCTATAGTTAGATTGATCAAAATATAAAAGCTCTCTCTAATGGAGACAACTGTAAATACAGTTAAAATTGCAATGTAAATCATAGTTTACCTGAAACCAGAATATACTAGTCTGCGAGTTTTAATCAATTTAGTTATTATTTAATTTGTTATTCAAATCATCAACATTAGATTAATTAGTGTCCTGGTTCTGTGAAATAATATTTCCTGTAATTCCTAAGGGAAAACACAATGAAATTCATTAAAAAATAAACACAACTTCTTCTCCAAGAAACACATAAAAAATCTAGAAGGATAAAAATACATATGATTTATGTCAAAATTATTATTTAGTTTTATGTGAATTATTTAACCTTTGATTAAGGAAACAGTTATATGACTAGTTAAAATTTTGACACATATCAGACGTATTTTTGCAATAAAAAAAACATGCAACTTAGCTGTAGCTGGAACCAGCACCGGTAGGTATCTGAAACACTAACTCTACTCTACACTAAATTGATTACATGACCAAGTGCCATGAATCACAACACTGACTTTATATTCAATAAATAAAATTAGTTTTAGTTAACACTTATTCTACTTTAATCAACACTGATTTTAATTAATAACTTGAATCTATACGGTTTTACAAAGGATCGTTTCAGCTTTTGTCCAGTAGGTAGGTACCCTAGACTAGCTTCCCGCGCGGATTCCGAAATTAGACTGTCCCTAATATTTCTATAGGAGCCGTCACATGATCAACTCTAACGCACATAAGGTCCAAATTATCCCTTATTATTTTGGCCATTTTGCTTATCGTTTTGAAGTGTTTAATTTTTTGCTTCTAGACAGGTTTTATTTATGACACTTCACGTTTCATGGGAATGTTAGTTTTATCGTTTCAAAATCAAGTGTTCTTACGATAAACACAGCTCTTGACAATATACCTTCTCAATTCACAGATCGTAAAAGCTTTCAGCGTTGAATTTAAATGACTGTTAGAAATGCCATAAATCTCGTTATTTTATTACCATAGATTAATAAGATCATATTATATTTGCAACAACAGGCAGATTATGATCTGTTCTGTTACACAAGTGATCATGATGGGGAAGATACAGGGTAAAAGAGCAGTTGGTCGGAGGAAGACTTCCTGGCTACGCAACATACGGCAATGGACTGGCATTAAGAAGGCAGAAGACCTATTCAGGCTAGCCCTGGATAAGGAAAAATTCAAGAGGATGACCGCCGACCTTCAGTAATGGAGAGGCACTATAAGAAGAAGAAGATCTAAGTAATGCGAGGCACAATGCCCTATGCTTAAAGTTAATACTAACTAGCCGATAATAAGGTTAAATAAAGGAACATAGTTAACATATTAGTTTTCGTCATGAGTTTTTTTTTCAGAATGGATGATGTACTAAGTGTTCCTACCTGAGCATTATAATAATAAAGGTAGGTATAATCCCCAGTTTAAAAACCGGGACCTATCTAGTTTAAAAAAATTCTAAAAGAAAAATTAAGGACAACTTTATATTATACTCGTATCATTTATCGCAACTTTATACCTTTAGAGTTTTTAAACGCTCAATATAGGAAAAGTATCTCTTTCTAGTTACGCTACGACAGGGAATCCCCTACCAGTTCATACACGTTCGGGGTCAAAAAAAAAAGCAAAAGTACGTTTTTTTTCAGTTCTGCAAATACCACAGATCAGTGGCATTGATGACTTCAACCAGCAAGCTTGCGGGATTGAGAATATGATGTGAGATTGGATTCCCTAGTTTGGATAGATGTTTTTCTTCATCACGCCAAAACTGCTGAACTAATTGAGCTGAAATTTAGGAAACTTATATGTCTACGCCTGGAATCTTCGATCAAGGTATCCGCCAGGATGCGGATACCTGATCGATGTCTGGAAATCTGGAATAGAATAGGTATAGGTACGTACGTTCCTACTCAAAGCCTTTCCAACGTTACCCATCATTACTGTTTTAGTATCTGTCCTATGCGCATTTGCGTTTAAACGTTGGTGTTTAAAACACCGTCAGAATTTCTGAAACGTGTGATCCTTATGAAAGGGGAATCTTCTACATGTAAAATTTTGTAGTTCTATCGCTTTCGGTTACTGAAATACAGAGCATTTTTGTTAAACTTTAAACTCCTATTTTGAAGCTCTTAAAGTGCGAATTTTCAGAATTCCTTACTTAGTACACCCCTACACCCTAAAAGAAACAAACATTCCAAATTTCAAGACTCTAGAACCAGTGGTTCGGGCTGTGCGTAATATCGTGGTTCTTGAGGCTTGTACGCATAACGTTTACGAAGTCGCGGGTTACAGCTAGTCTTCTATCTATATAACTGCAAAAGCATTTGCATCTAAATCAGTCCATAAATGACAGAGAAATCGACGAACATATATACCTACCACACTTTACGAAAACACATTTAAAAATGCTTAACTCTTCGAATGAACATGACACAAAAATAATTACAGAACATAAATAAAAAGATGATATCTCCGTACAGTCCATACATATATAGCCTCGCGGCGTTTTTATACGGCCAGCATAATCATAGAAGTTAAAAAGTAATCAATCCATTCTCTTTGGTAACGTTTACAAATTGTGTCTTCAAAATCTCATAAAACCCACTCTCACAACACCGCCCAGAAATACTTATATTGAGAAATATGAAGCTTGTGTCCAACTGTGCCTAATGAGCGTTTACTTTCAAGTTTCAAGACTATTATTATCTTAGGTATAAGTTATGTATCTTCTTAGTTATATTGGACACATGTTTAGCTAAATGATGCTCTTACTCAACCGCGTGCATTATGGCTGATTTGGAATCTAATCGACTTGTCTCATGGTCTTTGGTAGATATTCCTGAGCCGGCTCAATTTTTAGGTCGTGGGAATTTGGCCAAAAAATTTACATAGTATAAATTTGTTTATAGGTTACTATAACAAGCCAATACCTAATTGGTAATATAAACATCTCAAAGCTTCCATCTATATTTTATGACTATTGTCCATAAGCTCGTTTTGTATAAAAGTAAAAGTCCTTGAAATGATAATTTTGCAACCTAACGCCGAATTTGTATAATATAAGCACGATTGTCCACTGCGCGACCTTCGGCGGTAGTTGATCGATTAATATGCTAATACAAATTATTTATTGACTCGTCGCGTTCGGCAATTTTAAGCTGTCTGACGCCTCTGAGCTTTGTATCAAACGCCTTCGAATCCGTCTGTTCCTGTAGAGGTAGGCAATTAGTCCGACTATATTTTGAAATAGCAGCAGTCAACAATCCCAAGAGTACCTACCTATCTCATACAGGTTTATTAGTAATTCACTAACACTGCGTGAACTGAACAGTAGGTTCTGCCTATTATCAGGACAGGTTCGTGAACACGCCAGATTTTAATTCTTAAATTTGGTTGGTACTGAAAGTAGGTAACCCCTCTTTATTCGTTTATTAAAGGGGGTTTCTTTGAAACTAAACTTAAAAACGTCTGTGGGTGTGGAAGTTCGGACCTGACGTCTTCACTAGCGTGTTGATAGGCAGAACCGGCAGTTCATGCAGTGTCAGTGAATTACCAATAACCCTGTATAGCTGCTTACACGGGATTACTTCTACATTCATGCGTCATTGTTATTCGAAACACGGACGCATCGCCGAGACAACAGCTTCTGAGATACACAGTAGGTCATCTATAGCGATGATGTAACCGCATTATGTACTATTTAGTGAGGTGTCGTGATAATATTGTGTAGACAAATTGGCATTGCGTTACGCAAATCTGGTGGTCGAAGCCTCAACTAAAAATCAGTCCTTGAAGATATCAATATCGGCACGTGTAACGGCACCTATTCTTCGTTATTAAGTAACTGGTTTAAGTAACTGATGAATAATAGATTTGATTTTATCTGGTTTAAGGCATACACCTACTTAGCCACCGTAAAGCAAACCGATTTAAAAGTAAGAAGGTGTTTATTGAGGAAAAAATCTTCGGAATATACACTCAGATACTTGCCCTGGCGATTGCACTACAAAGCTACCTTCAAATTACTCCAAAATAAATAAACTACCAACATTGCCTGCTACTTCACTTGCAATGTAATCCTTCTCCAGCCTTTCGCAAAGCAAATCTAAAAACCAAACAAGTAAAACAAACATTGCGTATAAAGTATAAACTCGCTGCGAAGCAAACTGCTAGGGACGCTGTTACAGTTAAAGCCGGATGATCAGTCCGACCCCAAAACAGGACAATAAAATGAGTTCGATTTTTGGGATTTATGATGATAATACAAAATTTCAGCTATATAATTTTAGTAGGATTATTGGGATTTATACTCGTAACAATAAAGCAAACATAACATAACATAACGATATACATAACAAACCAATCTCTATGTATTATAAATATATTAAGTATAGCAGTTATCAGTTATCTAGTACCTACCCATAACACAAGCTCTACTTAGTTTGGGGCTTTAAGATGCTGTGTGATTTGTCCAGCATTTTTTTAATACCAATTACTTTCTGCTCGCGGGTCAGCATGCGTAGTTTCTGTGGCAACGAAGTTATTTCAATCCACTGGAACTGATTTATGGATAATTATATAGTGTAGACCTACATTTACGCAAAATTTCAGACCGATCTGTTCAGTAGTTTTGACGTGAAGGACAAACTGACCTACATCCATCCAACCAATTTTTTGCATTTATCATTATGTGTGATGTGATTTAGAACGAGAAAGAAGCACATGGAAGTATTACCAGATTGTGAATGATCAAATAGAATCCTTTATCTGTATCAGAAAATAAAATAGACCTAACTAGTTACAATGAAAATCAAAAGTAACAGGTTAAACATCCGTCTATTTCCTAACTCTACCACCTAATCTACTGTGTACTACCTGGTTACATAGAAAACCAAAAGTAACAAGTTAAATATCCGTCTTTTTCGTAACTCTAACACCTACTCTACTGTGTAGTAGCCTAGTAGGCATGCAATGTGGGCAGATTCGTCCGACAATCGCGACAAGCTTCCATATTTACTCGTCCAGTGCCAACTAACTAAAGTACCGGTTTCTCACGAGTGGGCCGCTTCTGGTTCTTTTTCTTATGATAATTTGACCGGTGCGGTGCTTATTACCCACATGTACCTACACTATCGCTATTGTTATGTTCAGCCTTATTGAAATCACTATTGGTAACAGTTCAGCAAGTTTTATTCAGTTCAATTATTTGTGTGTAGGTTGGCACAAGCGTTTTTTTTACTCTCGTCAAACCTAGGCCTTCGTTACAAAATAAAGTATTTCAGAGAACATTCAGTGCTAACCAATTTATCTTGATTGAAACTTACTTCAGACGCTAGTTTTTTTTTTATCTAAGGTCATTAAATATTTATTTTCTTTGTATCCATGCCACTCTAATTCCAACCAGTCACACCAGATTTCATGATTAGAGGACATTGAATGACGAACTGAATGATTGGCTATAAAAAGGACGAAATAAAACCGAGTTCTATGTTATTTGTACATCTAGACATGATTTACATAATTCTGTAGTTGGCCGGTGAGTTGATCGCTAAAAGTAAGAGATGCTGACGACCTTGGAGGCCGTGTTCCGGGTTGGGTGCTCCACCGGTCCGCGCGACCGTCCCGGCGGCGCGGGCGGCGTTGCCGCCTCCTCTCAGCCTGCACTGCATTCGATTGCAACGAAGCGATTCTAGCTTTTTATTATTTTGTGAACACAGTAGCCGCTTATGTACAGTCTTTATTTAAATGGCTATTAACCCGCGGAATAACCATACCTTGTTTGTATAAAACACCTGTATAACACATATTGCGCCGATCGGCCCAGACCCGATTGAGTCGCGTTAGGGTTACTTAAATATCTGCCGATATGTGAGAAAAATGTGCGTGCGTCATTTTTGACTGTTAAGTAGGTACGTATATCACACAACAACATATTTCTGTTTGCCTACAGTGATCCATTTTTTTAGTGTCTTATTTATACTCCGGTCGTTTAGTAGTTTTAACTGGAGAGTTTTCCGCGTGTTTTGAAAATGGGTAATTTTACAGGTCACATTTTATGTTATAAAAGGAGATATACTCAAAAAACTGCTATTGGGCGCTATTTTTCCAATACGGCGGGCGGCGGCGGCGTCGCAAGCGGCATAGATACGAGGTGGCAAGTTGAAATTCGGAAAAGGCAACAGGAATCTGTAAATTAACGATTTTCAAAACTTCCGCAACCAATGTTTTTCTTTACCAATTGACTGTTAGTAATAAGCTTTAATTTTTGAAAAATCTTCTGGTTTTTTTTTATTTCTTGTCTGACTGACTTGCGTTGGACCACAATCTACATAGGTATTCCTCACTCATGCTGCGTCGATAAAACTTGAATTATGATAATTCTACCATAGACATAAATTAAATAACCTTAGTAATTTAAAGCTAGTAAGTAGGTACCTACCAATGTATTTACAAAAGGAGCATAAAATAAAGAGACATAATGCTAAAATAATTTATTAAATTTAGCAAACGAATAGGTAATGAATTAATTATGAATAAGGCAATCACGTGATATATTTTAATGCGACTATTTATCAAGTATCAAGTTAAGTTTACATCAATTTAATACAATACTTATAAGCAAAAGCTGAGATTAATGTACTGATTCGGCGGTTTCACCTATCACATTTTCTTTGGAATAAATAATCATCAACAATTAGTAGGTATAGGTACATATTATATTATGTAGTTATTACTCAGTAACAAGTGGTTCTTCGCCATTAGAAGAAGTTGGGCTGTGCGAAGTGCCGACAGTGTCTAATGCTGTAACAACGTCGGAATCTGACTCTTCGTGATCTGGCTTTTCCTCAATAGGTAAAGGTTTAACATCTTTAAATTCTGTTACAGTTTCTTCAATCTCAGGTACGTTTTTCGTAGCAATATTAGGTACATCTATTGTTATAACTTCATTTTCACACTCTTTTAATGACTCTGCCACTTTATTCTCTTCAAGTGGCCTAAATATTTCTTGTAGCGATGATACTTTCTTTTCGGTTGGAATTACCCTATTTAAATATACTAATATATCGGACAATGAAATAATTCCCGTCAGTTTGTCCTCCTTATTAACTAACAATAATCGATGACTTTCAGTTCTAACGATAACTTCTAAGGCCTCATATAAAGTAATACTCGATCTACACTTTTGCATCTTTTCTTCCCAGTCTTTCTTTTTATTTCGTACTTCGCCTATGGTCAGTGATAAATTGGAATATAATTTCTCGCTCACTAAATTTAACACTTCATATTTAGCAAACACGTCAATTAGTATCCCGTCATCGTTTAAAATCGGCACAGCCGATATATCTTTTTCCAGCATTAGTTGGAAAGCCGTTTTAATACTTGTGTCATCTGTAACGGAAACAATGTCTTCAAAAGTACCTATTTTCAATTCGACTAGTGATTTGTAGAAGAACGTTAATTCCGGAAATTCATTCAAATATACAAAGAGAAATCTTAAAATTCTTTTATGGGACAATACGTAAAGAACGTCGCCATTCTGGGGATCTAGCATCAACAACCTGTGCACACGATTTTTGTTAAGTAAATTGATGGCATCATGTAGTGACTGATCGGGCCCGACGCTGCATAGTGGCTTTCTGCTCGGTCTTAATATTTTTCGCCACGTATGTAATGTGTGTCGCTCTAAATCTTCCACCGATAAATTTTCAGTTTCAAGGTGAAGAAGAATCCTAATAAAATCAGTAACCGTTATCATGCCGATTAACTTCTTTTTGTTTGCGTCCCATAATGGTGCTGAACGAATTCCGTGGGATATTAATGTAGGAAATGTTTTTTTCACGTAGAACTGAGTATCGAATATTATGACCTTAGCTGACTTAGGTAGGATTTCATAACATTTGTGATATTTAAAGAAGTTCAAAAGAAGTCTCGCTTTATCCCGACCTCCTATAGATATTTGTACGATTGACAAGTAAGGGTCATATTTTGGCATACCGCGGATTTCTCTAAATAATTGTTTTGCTTGAATTGTATCTAACGAAGCATATGAGTTTTTATGATAAGTTGGTGAAGTTGTTTCTATGGAAGATCGACGAATTTGCTTGTTGCTCTTCTTTTTTACAGGTTCGACGGCGGCTTGGTTGCTTTCAGTATGTGGTTTGCTCCTAAATATATCCATTACCCTAGTAATAGGACTATATTTTCGCGAGGAAGCTCCCGTAACTGTGTGGTAATATTTTTTGTCCGAATCTTTATGAGACTCTTTGGGGTCAGAAGGACTGGAACTGGGTTCTTCACTGGTTGATGATTCTGGAGCCTCACTGGCTCTTTGAGTTCTTGTTTGGTATTTTTTGGCATCGCTCTTTCTCCTTAGGCGAAAAATATCGAAAATAGAGCTTCTTGGGCTTGATGAAGTTCCATGAAAGGTATCATACTCTTTAGCGGCAGACGGATCTCTTTCAGCACTTGACGGTCTCGAATCTTTGAAGATATTTCTGACATGAGGCCTTTGCGATTCCACCCCGCGCGTCCCAAAATGTACAGTGTGGATATTACCATCAGCTACACTAGTAGAAGGAACTTTTTTATCTGAATGTGTCGTTACAACAAACCTTTTTTTCTCCCCCACTACAGTTTGATTTTCATTTTGCGCTTCAGACGGAGTCTTTTTTTTCTTATGTTTGTGTTTCGCCTTTCCGTGTTTGCTTGGCGAATCCGCAGTGGCCGAATCATTTTCCAAAATTGGATCCATATTCCAATACTTTAATACTATGCAGTAAATTAGGGATACTTCTGTTGCAGATCATACTCTGCTTATGCAATGCGTAGTACCTGGAACAATTAAAATAAAACTTAAGGTCGGAAGTTAGATAAACGTATAACGGCTTACATAAATTCTAAGTATACCTGCACCTAAAGGCCTAAAAGATAATGGCAACACCTCCATAACTTCCATATGAATACCATAGCTCTTGCCTAATTTCATCAGCTAGCGCTAAGTTAGGGTAATAAATACCTACCTAACTGTTACATTTAAACTTAATTTTATTAATATATATATCAGTTATCTAGTACCCCTAACCTTAGCTTTGCTTAGCTTGGGCACAGATATAATAATACTATACTAGTAGCTTGGGGCTAGATGATGCTGTGTGAATTGTCCAGCATTATTATTTATTTATTTACCTCATGGCTTACGGCTTACAAACAAAATATTTTCGCATTTAGGTACCTACAAACTCAATACGAGTTTGTAGGTAGTGCATATTTATTATACAAATATTTTAATTTTCATACGTATTTTTAGAAATAAGGTTGGATCACAGTAAATTCACGCCAACCTTTTTGTTAATGTTTGATTAAAAACTACAAAATAAATAAACCACTCAAAGTCAATGTCAGTAGTTGCTAGGCAACACGTTGCACCAACTTCATAATGCAGATATTGTATTGCGTAACAAATAAATGATAAATTATATCGCCTAATTACACAAAATTTACGTAATTCAATCGAAAATATATAAACATCTGGCAAAAGTATGATATCGTTACATATGTATCTATTGCCTGACACAATTGTACGAATCAATAATCATACCCGAAAAGGTATGACGCATGCTGTAAAACTTAACCATAGGTACCTACCTGTAGTGCATATTTATTATACAAATATTTTAATTTTCATACGTATTTTTAGAAATAAGGTTGGATCACAGTAAATTCACGCCAACCTTTTTGTTAATGTTTGATTAAAAACTACAAAATAAATAAACCACTCAAAGTCAATGTCAGTAGTTGCTAGGCAACACGTTGCACCAACTTCATAATGCAGATATTGTATTGCGTAACAAATAAATGATAAATTATATCGCCTAATTACACAAAATTTACGTAATTCAATCGAAAATATATAAACATCTGGCAAAAGTATGATATCGTTACATATGTATCTATTGCCTGACACAATTGTACGAATCAATAATCATACCCGAAAAGGTATGACGCATGCTGTAAAACTTAACCATAGGTACCTACCTGAAGATGCTTTTATCACAAAATCGTCATTTCCCAATAAACCAACTATAAACTAGGCCTCTTTCGAACAAAACACACTAAAACAGTCCAAGAATCACTAGTTTACGTAAAAATCGCACACGACAGAATTTGGTGAAGCCATGTTTATGTCAAAACTAGAGCTGTTGTACTGAGTTGTAGAGCCATCTGTTAGCGGGCTCGGGGAACACGAACCAATAGGGTTACTGCAGAGGGGAACCAAACGGAGGGCTGCTTTTGTGATGCTAAATGAAGAAACAATTTTATACAAACGTTACTCGTCAGAGGTCACAGCTGACGGGTTTAACTTTTTGTTTTAGGGACAGACAAACAAACTTGCAATTGAAAGAAATAAGAACTGCAAATACAAAACTAATTATGATGGAAAGTTTTCAATAATGTTATTAGGAGAACCTAATTGTCGACAATTTGTTGGTGTAAATGTAAGGACAAATTCTAAAGACGCAATACCTAGTATAACAGAACTAACCCTTATTCGTTCGTAAACTGAAAGCAATGAAGTATTATACTTATATTAATTAACTAAAACTACATAATATGAATAAATATAAGAACAAACAAGCCTAGACAGAGTTCGACACTTTCACATTTCATTAATAATATTTATTAATGAGAGGATGGGTTTGGGTAAAGATATACCTACATAACTAATTATTACTGCTGAATAGAAATAGAAATAACTTTATTAAGCATCTTGAATAATTATTATAAGAAGGTACCTACATTTTTTACTCTACATAACCTACTGTAAATAGGTTATTATTCATTACACCTGAGCTAAAGAAATTTGTTAATTTCTTGATAATGAATATTAATAATATCGCTTACCTAGGCACTCACATCGGTAACATGGGAAGTCTATTATGTAGCATATCCACAGAAGGATGAAATCTATGACGTATACGTAGTGACGTCACTTCATTCTAAATTTAAGAAGCGTGTCCAAGCGCATGCGTCAAAATTTTATGGCGTAGTATTTCGTCACCGATCCGTGACGTCTCTGCACCAGGTGTACAGAAGAAACTATGACGTAGCGTTGTGTGGAGTGAGGGTGCGATCGATTTCGCCGGTAATAATATCACAGCTCGGTTCAGTGACGCTAAAACTCAGGGAGTATACGAGCGGAAACAGATTCTTTCTCAATATACACGGGTCGACAGATCACGTGCCACTTGGTAGACATAGGTAGACGTGAACTGCGCACGTTAACATACAGGTCAGCTGTTTTATCAATGAGTCTATTATATGACATTCTATCGACATGAATTAAACATTTTACCCGCATAAATTTTCCTAGAATCGTTTGACTAGTTAGATAAGATAAATCGTTATATGCAGCTTGTTTTGATACAGATAGGGACATGACTTTACATACTACATAGTTTGCGTAAAAAATATTATTTTAGGTAGCAGCATTTACCTAGTCTTGTACCAACTCATTTTTGTATTTATTTCATACTACTGAGATCTTATATTATGATATTATCTTACTCCGAGCAAAAAAAAGCTTAGGTATAAAATGTACAAGTATTTCAATTGGTGCGTGCTGCGTAGGTATATCAGTAAAACGTTTAAATCTGTTTTTTTTTATTGGCTTTTTTTATTAAAATCTATTTAGCATAATTTAACCAATCGTACTACCTAAATCTTTATCGACCGCGAGCTCGCGCGCGGTACAATAATAGGCAACGATCCCAGCATATCACTTCTAGTCGATATTAAAACTCAAGGTTTATTTATAATTTCTCGTTCGGTTCGGATTGGAGTTAAATGTAGATTTGGTAACATGTGTTTCAAGAGTGAATCGCAATAAAATTATAATATTTTAACCTTGAATATCACACCTAATGGATTTATTATCAACGAAAGTCCTCTGATACGATTGGTAGAGTAATAAGTTGATACTAACGTAGTTGTAACTGAAATTATGTAATAATAAAAAAGTCCATAAACAAAGAAGATAACTACTTTTTTTATAAATTTTTATCATAATGTTTTGTAATATGAATAAATTAATATTCATAAGACAACCAAGACTAATCTGAATTATTTAATATATCATACATTAAGTCTCTTCGAAATTAATAATAAAACTAGGTATATACTTAGCTGAGTTCTATACCAGATGTCAAAACAAGGGTAGCATTACAACCTATAGCAACTAATATACATACACTATTATAGCAACAATGAATATATGCAACCTATACCATTCTGAATGTAGGTATATCAATTGATATTTTGTATATAAGTATTATGTATATCATGATGATGATGATTACATAGGTATATCAGTGAGTGTTGAATCTCCATCTCAGCATCCTTCCTTATCACGTAAAAATCTCAGTTACCTAATCCAACATCTTGAGCTACTGATAATGGAGTAAGTACTAAAACACTTGAGAGCGTCAATTACACATTCATGATGAAGATAACAGCTTTCATATTCCATTAGGTGGGACAAATCTGTTATTAAGTTTTTATTAATATATTACCTAGGTACCTACCAAGACCAACCAACACTTGGTAGGCATCAAGATCTAAAAATATTTTGAAATGAACTAAGTATCATGGTATGAAAATTACAAACATGCTAGATGTAAACAAAGCAATTGTAACAAATAAAAATATGCCAACTTTTATGTAAATTTGTACCTGCAACCGGTGTATGTTTACAAAATTAAACACTTATATAAACATTAGTAAGGTTACAGGTAGCTAACTAGCTATAGACCAAGATAGGTACGTCAAGTGCATTGGTAAAGGATAATGTTAAAACATGGTTAAAACTACTATGTTGTCTAGGGTAGTTATGTGTGTCAGATTATGATTTGCATAGTAATTGACGTTAGGTACTCAATTAATCACGACTTTCACAAAACAAAAAGCTGAAAATGTGTAAATGAGACGAATCTCTTGAACAAACACTAAACAACAAAAGATCCTACACAAATACTTGGTTTAGAGCCAAAACATCCCATGACTGTGTGTTAGAAGGGCCGTGTAATAATATCTACACATTTTCTACCAATTAAAGGCGAGACCGTGTGTAACAACAATCCAGCTCTGTATTTTCGTATTTAGCGCTCTCAACGAAACATAACCTCAAAATAAAAAATCTTAACATTGAAAACATTATAGAATGAATAAATAATAATTGATAAGGACAGCATACTTACAACGGAGATCATTACTGAGAGCTCTTCTAGCACTGACTATTTAAGAACACTTCACACACACTCATGCAGTCTGCATAATGCACTCAATACTAGAGAATACACGGTCGCTGCGCCCGCGTTCAACCGAATATAGATACGATTCGAGTAGGTGCTTCACTTGTTGATTATGCGGATGTTGTATAAACTTGAGCTGTAGGGAATTGATGGTACTACTGTTTTGTCAGGAGAGACCGCCATGCCCAATTAGTACAATTTACAATCGTGCCACAGAGTGTTCAACATCGCGCTGACGGAATCGAAACAAGTGACTCGCGTTCAGTCGTTCACCGCTTGGAATTTTTACTCAGTCGAGCTGCGCGGGCGCTGCGTTCACGATTCGATGTGAGGCGCACGCACACATGAGCTGCTATCGCTGTAGGTACACCGGCGCGCTTATCACGAATTAGGTACATAAATGACTCGAGCCAAATGAACTATTAAGGACAAAACCTTCTGATAAAATCATTAGGTAGGTACTTTACCTACTTACCTACTAACACATTTTACTGTCGGTTCACTTGTCTATATATTTGGTATGTATACTTACATAACAGAATAAAAAAATATTTTTACAATAATACAATTACAGATTAGGTACACTATTTGAAATTCCAGACGCTCTGTTAGCTTTTTTACGTATACCGGTAGGACATTTTCGTATACCGGTAGCTTCATAAATATAAATAAATAAGTTTATAATATCTATTTTACGTTTATACTCGTTTATGTAGCATATTCACAAAAGATATCATATGTCAAGATTTGAATTTCTAATAGGTTCAATGATAATTGAATTCTTCGAGATTTCAAACGCATGTCTGTAAACGGGAGGGAAAGACAATTCCTTATAGAATCAATCACATATCTGTCTGACTGTCTAAACGTCTATCACTGCCAATATTCTTAGAGAATTCTAAGACAAGGTAGGTGGGTATTTTAAATTTTGGCATAAGTAGATAATCGAATCACATAGATACATTAAGTACATACACGTGCTACGCTTCAAAAACATTGCACTACTTACGAATAGTATGATTAGGCCATATTTATAAATGAAATATATTACGAGAATATATATTTTATAAGAATATATTAACCTTCACTAATAAAGAAAACTAAAATCAAACTGCAGACTGTTGCAAACAATCTACGCTCAATTGATTCATATCAAAACCAGTCGGAAGCGTCCCCACAAGACTCTGGCTGCAAGAATATATTAATTCTAAAATATACGCTCGCGAGAAAAAA
The DNA here is from genome assembly GCA_949316285.1 of Eupithecia subumbrata. NCBI lineage: Eukaryota > Metazoa > Arthropoda > Insecta > Lepidoptera > Geometridae > Eupithecia > Eupithecia subumbrata. The sequence continues at coordinate 16,455,259 of OX438647.1, forward strand.
ATATTTCAAAATAATACCTAGGCTAATATAAAGGGCAACCTTATAGATATTGGTACCAGGGATACCACGTTGTTGAAATTAGTAACATCACAGTAGGTTGATTAATTGAATTCAAGTACTGAAAGTGAATAGTACCTAAGTAAACCCACTTAATTAAGACAATATTCAAGTGGTCTGCTTGTAGCAAACTACCTACTCTAGTTAGTCTTTGAGAGTATTACTTCTTCTGTACGTATCTCAAGAAACGATTTGCACTAACAAAGCAGCGCATATGATAAAGAATTTTGAAGGCGCTCTTAGATTGATTTTACCAAAAGTGAATCACGTCGATTTAATTAAATTTTTTATTAAAATCAGAAATAGGTAGTGATTCTGATCTTACTAACGAAGAAAAACGTGAGAGCTTAAAAGTAAAAGATAAATCTTTTAATAGGTACTTATTTACGCATGTGAATACGGTTCGGGGAAATTCAGGCAAATTGGCACCTGCAGTAGTTATTGATTGAGGTAGATTAGATAGACAGAAGACTTGTATAAATACATAAGTGGGACGAGTATATCACCTTAACATATCCTCCAGAATCAAAGGTAATATTATAAAAGCAAAAGTTTGTGAAGATCTTGGTGTTGTCAAGCCCGAGAGAACACTAAAACTACTCACAACGGATAAGGTCGAAATTTTGCACGCATGAAGTTCTCTAACTAGATTAACATTATATCTAACTAATGATTCCGAAAACAAGCGTGATAATAAGCCTCTGGTAAAATCTTGTATTACATAAATCTAAGAGTTGAACCAATTCATAGCTACTATTTTTTCCGATGATCTTGAATTCGCAAAGACTCTTGGAATAATGTGTAATATAGTAAAGACCCGTAATCTACATAAGTACGTGCATAACTTCATTCCTCAGATGTACGTGTGGAAATAACGGGTCCTTCCAGACCATCTTTTTGAAGATAATTAGCCAAATATTTCTCCATTCTTCAACGTGTGGTATGTAACAAACCGTGATTATAAGGTAACATTTATTTATGTAATCAGCAAACTCCCGACTGTGTCGATTTTCACCTTTGACAGGACAAGCTCGCCGATGAGCCGACGATGCGCCGGCATCGATTATGTGTAAAATTAGAATAACTGGACGGTTGCCCGCTCCGCGAGTACAAATAGTACTGGGGCATGCGACCAATCGTAACTACCGCAAATATATGTAACACGGACACTAACTGAACTCATCAACCCCCCCACAGATTGATTTTTGTTGGTATAGGTCAGGGAATGGAATTTGAATTATTTTTATCAGACTTCAAAAAAGGTCTTCAATATTTTTTTGTTGAGATTGCAATTTATCTGAATTGATTAAAGGCTGTGTAAACTGACAATTTGCTAACTATTTTTTTAATCTATGAAAATTTCCTAAATTTACCTATTTATTAATTATTTATTTATTTATATTCTAAAAAAATTATTAGTATGTTTTTTGAAAGTTTATATGTATTATTATATTATATGTATTGCGGGGACTACTACTGTATTAAATATTTTGTAGTTGGGAAATAAATGAATAATGTTTAAGTATTTGTGCCTGGGATAGGAAACGACGCTAAGAAAGTACATTGTTTTTTTTTCTTAACTTAGACCATGACATGTTATTTCTGACGGCGGTTGTGTCAATGCTTTCTCCCAAGTAAATGTTTCGTGAACCCTAAATGATAGAAAATATCAATTTTATGGTTCACAGAGCCAGTTCCTTTGAAGTGGCACACCTACTTATCTCCTGCCAAGTCTCACGTTAGGTCACTAAGATAACCTGACCAGCCTAACCTCCTACATGTTTTTCCAGTTCGTCTAATGATTTAATTAATAATACCCGGCTTACTGTGAACTTTCGCGTTATTTACGATTTGTTTACTTCAGTTCTGTGTGAAGCCATGATAGCCAAAGAAATATTTTTATCGGAAACTTAGGTGCTGCGTTGCATTCCGTTTTACTCCCGTGGAGTTTGATATGCTTAAGTTAAAAATAATGAGGTAGAAAGATTATGTAAATTAAAGACAAAATTCCAGAAATTTATCCTTTGTCAATGTTCACTGTGACAGTTCACTGTCAAAATTGATTTACAGTAAAAAAGGAGTAAAAAAGTAATTTCGTCCGCTGTCGGCTGTCAGCAGGGCGACCCTCTTGGTCCGCACACTGAGCACACTTGGGATGGAAATGCACAGGACAAAGGAGGATGTAATGGATTGGTAGTGGGTGTACTAGTCTACTTATGGAACAGATGAAGATGATGAATCTTCATCTGTAGCTTTCTAATTTTCTATTATCCATACTTCCATGTCCATACTCCATGCTATATTAAAAAAATCGAATGTAACTATGTCTATTTGTCTGTCTGTCTGTTACCTTTTCACGCCTCAACGGCTGAACGGTTCTTAATGAAATTTATCATTGAGATATACGGTATCCCGGGATGGAAATAGACTACTTTCTATCTCGGAAAAGAGCGTACGAAGCCGCGAGTAGCAGGTAGTACAGTTAATAGTTCCAGCAAGATGGTAGTGTCCGCCCTATATGAATCCCCGTGTGACGACGGGTGCAATCAATGCGGAAGCGGCGCGTGCGCCGAATGAGGCCGGGATGCGTGTGGATGTCCCGCCGCCAGCCAACGTCACCGCTGCATTTGTCTCCGTGGATTCAATAAACACCAGTAATTGCCTATTGTAAATACTTCCTTACTATCTCAATCCAAATAAAACCCTTTATTTCTTTGCCATTAATTCACAAGGAACACTTAGTGAAGTGAATTGGATAGAAAATATAATACTTACTTGAAATATAAAAATATATATGTAATTTCACATAATGAAGCGTTGCCAGAAAAACTGATCTCATATTTAGGATTCCGTGCCCAAAGGGTGACAACGGACCCTATTACTAAGCCGCTGTCTGTCCGTCTGTCTGTCTGTCAGCGGAATGTGTATCCCATGAACCGTAAAAGGTAGACTGTTGACAATTTTCTCTGAGTAGGTATTTACTCTTTTGCCGCTAACGACAAATAATAAAAATAAAATTAATGTAATAATTAAGGGGGCCAACGTCCACCATACCACTTTGAATTGAATAACGATATTTTTTTTTTAGTTACTTAATACTTAGATTTATAACACTCTTTAAACCCGTGGGGGTTTGAACCGAATGTTAACTTAAGTTAACTGGTTACTGAAGTCGAAGGCGGTCAGTATTTGAATGGTTGATCGACCGCGTCAGGTTGGCTTTTAGCCTTTTATTCGAGTTGCCGATGACGTCGTCCGCAACAACTTCATCATTATCTCTTTTTCGTAGTGACGAGGATATCGTTGTGGATGACGTAATCGGAAGAAGTACCTGTCTCTGGCATTGACATCGGCAGATATGACGTTCCAGTGGACGCTGTACCATAGAAATCAATACAAAGCAGCAAATTCTTACGCTGCGTTCGCTCCGATTCTGATACGGTGGACGCACAGCTTTATACTTCATTGGATTGCTATGTCAGGGGCAGAAATTTAAAACACCAGTCGCTTCACGACAACTTTTTTCCTTCCATCGCCACCTACTTGTTTTATCTTTGCAGAGCCTTCGGTATATCTTAAACAAACAAACAACAAACAATTGTTGTTTGTTTGTTTAAGTTAATAGTTAAAGTATTTCGTTTCGGAAAAATGAGACCCCAAATATAAACTAACATTCTATCATAATGTATTTACTTATCTACATAATTATACATACTAATAATCCTGTAGGTACCTAAGTTTGAATCCTCCATCATGTTAAGTTTATTGTGATTTACTCGAATCTTTAATAAAATATTTATGTGCTTTGTACGGTATACATATACAGACACCATTAACGCATTCACTGCCCAGCCCCGTTACGCGGAGCTCCAGATGAGCGAGTGCGTCCAGGGCGATGAAAGTGGTGTACCTACTTAAATTTTTTTACGGCGACCGAAACTAACGCCGCAACATATGTTTTTTTTTCTTGTTACGTTATGCAATGGTACCTATTATCAAAAATTCTCACCGCGTTGGACTGACTGATCATTATAAGCTTTATTGTCGTTGTTATAGTTTTGTTTAATTTAATTTAAGTAGAATAGAAATATCCAAATAAGAGTTTGGTAGCCACCAAAAATATTTCAAATTTTTTTATGCCCCAAAAAAAAACAAAATCAAAAACTCTTTATTTCCATAAATACAATAAACGTACACTTAGATACTCGTAACTCCAAACTATCCAGCTATAAAGTGAGATCCATAAAAACATCATATCACAATGATTAAGGAAAGTTACAGAACTATCAATATCCGTGTCATTCACGTGATAGAAAACAGAAGCCACAGCACTGAAAATGCTGAATACACGCACCGAAAGGTTAGGGAAGGACAAAACTACGCAGACTTTATAAGCACAAAATACCTACCTCGCTACTGAAAAGCCCGTTGATGAACTTTCTTGAATTTAAATACTTCATACTTCTACTCACAGGTTCTCTATTCGAAAAGCCAATAAATACCCTCCTAATTACCTATAGCAAGGTTATATTTTCAGAATCTTTTTCAAGTAGAGCAAACAGCCTCTACCTGAAGACCCGCCTACGGTCTTGACAGGTACATACCCACGAGTTAAAAAAGCAACTGTTTCATCCCCTTCAAAGTAACCTTCACCTTCATATTTTGGTAGCATCCGTCTGTAAACATAAATTGGGGAATATTCATAATATGGAAGGCTGGAGCGATGACGGGCGGCGGCGGCGGCGCGGCGGCGAGCCCGCCGTAGACGTCAACCGCGAGCGACGACTGGTGTGTTGTAGAAAAGCTCCGTTCCATACTAGCGGTGCCGTTAGCGCAGGCTCGGGCGGGCGGCGAGGTGGCGGCGCGCGCCGGGCGGCCCGTGGGAGGTACCGTTAATGACGTCGCACCCGTGACGTCGCCGTTGTGACGTCAGGAAATGCGATATAGCCACCAGCCTCGGCGGCGGCGGCCTCAGTAACGCACCGACCGTTCACCGAGGCGGAGAGTGAGCGCGCCCTCTCGCGATCTCCTTATTGTAGCGACGAGCGAGTGTGTTGTGTGCGCGTGCAGTGAGTGGAATGTGCTCGGCCGCATGAGGATCCTGCTAAGCGAGCTGGGACTGTCCGGCGCGTGCCTCGGTCTGACGCTGGACCAACTGGAACCCGACAAGCTTGCGCCAGGTCAGCGCCTGCTGGACTTTCCGACCACCACCTCTGTGTTTATTTTCGCTTTCGTTGTGTAGAACCTCTGGGTGTCAGACTGTTGTTGTGGGACTGTTGTGACGATGGCCATCGGCTAGAATGCGAGGTGCGTTGCTGACGCCCTCCAGCCAACACTGCGCCCTTAGACAATTCCAACGTACGTACCCCCTTTTGGTTTTTATTATTTGCTGTATTTTTTGTTATATCCTGTATTTTAATTTGTTTAAATTTAGTTTTTATCCATTTTCACGACGGTATAATTTAGCAAATTAAATCGAATCTAGGTTTAATTAATTCTGGGTATATAGTTAAGTAATTTATTCAGATTATACGACTAGGTGACGCATACATATCACAAAATTTATACTAGTTATGTACCTAACCGGTCGGTTTGTACTGATCACCCATTTTATTTTTCCTGTTCAAAAACATACTGAGAACGATTCGTCTACTTATTAAAACTTACCTAGACATATTAAAAGATAGCAAGTGAGAAACTCCGGATCTCTCGGATTAAAGAATTGTTATCTGCTATGCTATAGATATTCAACAAATTTTTGAGATCTTCTTTAGATAGCAATTTCCTATGAGCTTTTACTGAATAGGGAGAATTAAATTATTTAAGTTTCACGCGCGATAATTATTTATTTTATTTTTATAATCGACAACTTTCTTTATTTTCCACCCCCGATCCTGGCCAATTATTTATTACCAATGCACTGGATATGATATAGTACCTTTACCTTAACAGTAGGTATCACTTTAGAATTAAATAACTTTTAGGCAAACCGGTTCAATAAATCCTAAATAGGATACTAGTCGTTGGTAATAGCTTCAATAAAAATTCCTCATCTTCACATTTTTGTGAAGTTTGCAATATGATGTAAATTCGCAAAGCAAATAGAAATGAATTACCAATAGAACCGCACGGACCGGCTTCTTTCGGGACCGTAGGACACAAACATGTGTTGCAATACTTAGGTTTCAACATCCGAAGATGATAGGTGCCGCTTCATCTCGCATAAATTATAATCGAGCCGCGTCGACGGTGTCACAAGAGTCATAATCATAATGTGGCCACACTGGCCACCTTCGACATCGAAATTGTTATTAAATGAAATTATCCTCGAATTTGTTTCACTACTGGTGAAGTAAGCGAGCATAATGTGGGATGTTTACGTCGGTATCTCGTCCGGAGGCGATGGCCTCTACCGGCGCTTGCCCAATCGCTTGTCGCAACCGCCTGTGGAGCTGCACCTGCCGAGATGACTTCTGCACATTATCTGCCGACGCCTATCGCCATTATTATAAATGCGTGGACTAGTCCTATCAGCTTGCAAGCTACGCACAGGCAGACTTTTGCAACAAACACTTATGAACAAATCGATAAGTTTTCTGACTAAATTAAAGCTATTAAAACTGCTATATTTATAAAGATTTGAAGGTTGAAAAGTATTCGAAAACGAGACCAAACAGCCAGTTAGATTGTTCATTATGTTGCAACATAAGTTGTTCAAAGTTATTTCTGAAATACATTTGAATGAGGTAAGATGTTACTTATGGCAAAGCTCTCAGCTGTACCCGTAGTACTGACGTCACATTGGAAGTAGGCCCCGTCCGCGTCATCAGCCCTCGTCTGTCGAAAACATCCTGATATCCCCCTACCCCGACCGGCCCAGCGGGTGGCCAGCGTTATCGCCCTTCGTGACGCTTGATAATAGCTGTAGATAGCTATCTAAAAGTGTATTCTAAACAGGATTATCATAATAAAAAGATAATTTATTAACAACAACCAGTATGCCAGCTATTCGAGATTTTAGCGATAGCACGTTCATTAATTTTGCAGTCGTTTTAGTAGGGAGGTTTTCTTAAAAGCTCTGACGTCAGTTCTATAAATACACGGGGGGAAGATGGGTGGAAGTCTGTGGAAGTATGCCTGATGGGTGGAAAATGTGGAAGGAGAATGAGGGTGGCCCCAGGCCTTCAGGTGTACGTCACTAGCGTAGTGACGTCACCCATCGACCCGCGCATAGTTTCAAGGACGCCCTTGGCCCGGCAACTGACTTCCTGTACTGACTGCGACTGCTTTGTGCAAAAAGTGCTTGACCAGTTTTACTGCAAATAAAAGTTAAAACTGCGTCCAAGTTTATTTTTAGCAGAATGTAAAATCAAAAGCCTATAGAACAAGCTTCTGCCGGCATTCGAGTCTGTGGAACACGTTTTAAATATATAAATATAAGCTTGGGTTTTTTTCTTTTTACGAGTAGGTATATCAGTTTCCAAAGCCCTCGTCAAGGTTCATCCTTGGAGAGCATCTATCTCGCTCGACGGTTACTTTCGCTTTTGTGCTATCTCCAGAGCATAAAAGTGAAAGAAAAAACTAAGGCGTCATGTCCACTACGTTTTCCCCATTAAGGTACTCTGCTATTCTACATGCTACTTAATTAAAGTCCGCAAAATTTGGATGGACGGATGTATAATATGTATGTACGGACGTGGCAGTGAGGGCAGGTACCTTAACCGTTGAAGCTACATGAAAATGGTCTTGGGAAACTACCCATCCTTTTTAGAAAAAATATCATCCCCCACACAGAGTTACAGATTTCGAGACAATGGGCGTTTTTCACAAAAACTTTTTATGGTGCCAATCCATAATCCTGTTTCTTAAACAATCAAAAAGTTCTTTGGTTGTAATTTTGCATAGATGTAGGTCTAGCCATAGATTTGGAATAACGGGTTACTCTAATCTGTACCCGAAAATCCCCGACCTAATTTTTTAGCTGCAATCTGTACCCGCTTTCCAAACTCCGGTAAACGATAAAAAATAGCATTATTTTCCAATACACTGTGATTGATTACAAAAAAAGAAAAACATGTTTGAACTTAATAAGGTTACAAAGGGTTAGTATAAAATTTCAATTATTTTACTCCTAGTAGAACTTAAAAAGGTTATAAAGGGTTAGTATAAAATAAAAATTATCTTACTCCTACTTGTTAGTGTATATGATTGTGCCTGTGGCGGTGAAAGCCTCCTCCAAACGTTTCCAATCGATTCTATTTCTAGCAGTCCTAGACCAGAGTTTTCCTGCAGTCTTTGACAGATCATCGCTCCAACGAAATAAACGATAACGGAAAATATATTTTCCGTGAGCATGGGAGCTCTTCCATGGGATAGAAATAACGTAATTTTCATAGAAACAATGTGCGCGAGCGCGAACCCGTGTGCAGAAACTAGTCCTTAACATAATAAACGGAAAGGCCATAACTTAAAAATTAAGAAATCCTGATACATAAGAATCTGTCATACTTTTGTTTAATACTAAGTAAATCTATATTAGCATTATGTTCCTCTGCAAAACATCAAATATTGTGTAACACGAAATTACGTATTCGCTTAACTTCCTATTTGCTGTTCAATTTGACTACTCAGAAAAATTATATTATGTAAATGGTAGGTTTACATAGACAGGTAGATATAATTTTAAAAACAGGCGCGTTTGTCTTTTTTTAATTAATTAATCATACAGTTATCCATGCCGCGTGTCACAAATCCAAGCCAGTATAAGAAAATCATAATTTGGCGTTTTAAAAAACGTTAAACCGACTTCAATTTCTTCTAGTGGCGACATCTAGTTAAAATTCGATTTAAATTTCAATTTAATGACACATCGAGGTATACCCTATCCAATAAAAAAAGAATTATCAAAATCGGACTACTCTGTAAAAAGTTATGGGTGGTCAAACATTAGAATCAGTGAGTGAACATTCAATCATCCCCTGTTTTCCTACCCTTCGGGTTGGATTTTTTATTTTCAAATTTAAATGGGACCATTTTCGGGGTATACCCTTTCCAATCAAAAAGCAATCATCGAAATAGGACTACTCTGTTAGAAGTAATGCGTGGTCATACATACATAAAAAAATTTATACGCGTCGACTTGAGAAACTCCTCCGTTTTTCGTCGGTTGAAAAGGGGATCGCGCCAGCTTTTAAAAAATTGTCATATAGGTATGTTGACAGATATATATTTTCTACGTATAATAAAATATCTATATATTACAGTATTGTATTATGTATGTATATAGTATGAGTTATCTAGTACCCATAACACAAGCTCTGCTTAGCTTGGGACTACGCTGTGTGGGATTGTCGAGTATTATTTATATTCTTGAAACCTTTATGATTTTATTTAATTAATCATTGTTAAACACTTATAAAGAACGTAGATATTTGGTAGGTTTTAGTATTACATTCTTTAATTATGGATTAATAAGGTATTTAATTCATGAAAAAATAATAATTCTACAGATTATGGATTACAAAAATCTAAGAGGAATCTTTTAAAATTTTCATCGTTATTATTAAGTTATTACCATTTTATTATAAGATAGTTCCTACGATAAATCAGACTAATATTATAAAAGCGAAATTTTGGATGTTTATTAATTAATTTAAAAAAAGTTTTAATGCAGGAAAGATGTATAGGTTACAGTATAGTAATAGGAAGTTCTTAAAAACTAATTACCGTTTCCTGCAATTGGCGGTCTTATCTCTTGCAGAGACTTCTACCAGACGACCATAATTCAAGGGACCCTATGTATATCTAGGGCCACCTATGAGCTAGCCAGTTGTCTACCTCTTCACAACAAAACTACTGAACGGATCGGGCTGAAATGTATCTCTTTTCAAAGCTGTAGGTCTTTCTAAACCATGATTAACATAATATGCTGACCTCCTTTTATCCCGAAAAACACGTACGAAGTCACGGGAAGAAGCTGTTCTCCCATAAATTTGTGTGAAAATGTCCAGGAACTTTACCTAACCATATTAGTACGGCTCATCTACTAGGAAAGAGTCCTAATATGCAAAGGTACCTATTTTAATGTAGAAAATAGAAAAGCCTTTACGCTAAATAAGTTTCTAGGATAGCCCACAAAACAATGACCAATTTATGCGCGTGCTATAAAATCTACAGTACCTATAGGAAAACGTATACATTAGTATCTTACAAACTGCCAGACGTAATGTGGGCGAGGAGGGTGTAATGACGTCACGCACTCTGACGTCAGAAGCACACCTACCGCCTACGTCTCCCTTTCGACGCTACAGCTGATAAACCGATTTTCTAACCACTTATCACCATTACGTTGTAACCAAGGTTAAAAAACCGTGGAACACGTGAAATTCTTTGCCTTTGTCAATCTATCTTAAGAATATTGTATTAAAGTTTGCATTCACGCAATATTTTAGCATAATCGCACCTAATAGATAGGTCCAGAAGACACCAATTCCCACTTGTCGAAGAAACTCAGGTTCTTTTTATTACCTATGTCTTTCATTCGAATTCATCATCATATCTAGCAATCTCCTAATATTATATTCGATTAGCTGCATTCTTACTACCCGTTGTCCTATTACCCGTTTTCCCGTAGGAATGAAGCATTTTCCCGCGGTAAAAAGTAGCCTACGTTCATCAGGAATAATGTGGGTTTCTTATGGTAAAATAATTTTTCAAATCGGTCCATTACTTTTGGAGCCTATTCAATACAAACAAACAAACAAACAAACAATCAAATCCTTCCTCTTTATAATATTAGTATAGGATAATCTCTACCCTACCAGTAGGCCTAACTAGGGTAGAATAGACAATAACATCGCATCGTCATAGGTACATTGCGTACATTATTGAAGTTGAAGGAATTAATTTCATATCATTTACGAATTCAATGACGAAGTGACGTAATTTTTCTCTATTCTACCCTGAACAACAATCCTCGTGCTTGTTCTACTGGTTGAGCAAGGGTGGAGCAGATAATTTCAATTGCATAACTACGAAAGCTAAAAGATACTTACAAAAGTAAGGAGCGCCATCTAGTAGCTTAGCTTTGAACGAGGAAAAGCGAAAGCTTGGAACTGGGGGTGTAAGGTAGGTTTGTTCGGACTTTATATCAACAAGGCGACGAAACCTTCGGGCTTAAGTTGTTGTTTATTTTATAGCGAGATGGCGCTAGTACTACCTAATTATAGTATAAGTGTGCAAAACATGATCTAAGCGGGCCAGCATGGAAGAGGCTGCAATTTCAATCGCGAACTTTATCTACGCGCGACTTAAACTCGTAACTGAATAAGGTAAAGCTAAGCCAAAGTTATGTTTTGCCAGGTTAATGGTGGCGTCTGGCGATTCGTCTGGTATAATTATAACGTAGACTACTAATTCGACATGCTCATGTTTGTGCCGGTTGCGACGTTGGATAAATGTGCGTAGTTTTTTTAACCACAGACTAAGTAGAAATACTACGTATCAACGTCCTTTTCTAATCAATCGATAGATTATGACATTTTGAGTCAACAAATTAATAATGCACAATCTTTATTAGCAAGGAATCTATCTATATATCATCATCTAGGTATATCTATATGGATCAGTTAGCTCAATACTAGTTTTAATTAGTTTATATTGTTTGATTATAATCTACCACTTAAAGTAAAGGTTTGTTTTAATGTGAATATGCTTCACCTCACTAGGTACCTACTTATCATAACTCATTCGATTTTAATGAATGAGGTATGTAGGTCTAAATTTGAATAAGTGTGAGATTTGTCATAAATTGAGATTTGTGACAATAATGAATAAAATCACTTATTTTCGTCGTCGGCACCAAATTCTTAAACAAGTAGCATGGAACTGGTAAGTTAGGTTCAAGGAATTTTGGATTAGTTTTATCAGACATAGTGATTAAAACGTTATTTTAGATTATATATATTTTTTACATAATGCATACGTATTATGAAGAGTCCTTCATAAGATTAGGATGGGTTGGGTTTATAAAGTTTAGAATCCAAAAAAAATACTTAGGTATATAGGTAATAAGCAAACTTAGTTTGTACTGGAAGAACATGAACGTTTCATCCCTTAAGACGCTGTCCAAACAGCGACACCGTAGAAAGTACACTTTTTCGTCGCACCGTTAGCCGTTCTCCGACATATTACAAGCCCAAAAAAAAAACAGTGTATAGTCAAATGTATGGAAAAAAGACTTATACAAAAATATTTTATAAAACGATCTAGGATCTTGAAAAAAAACATCACAAGAAAGAACAAGAAAAAAATTTTTCGTCTCGAAATGCTCAATATTTTGAGTGACAACCATTAATTATTTTAATACTATATGAAAGGAAATTTTATCAACTAAAGACATATGTAAAAAGTTTTAAATAAATAAAACCATTAACATAATAAAACCCAAAAAACACATTTTTGTAAGGCGTTTAGCGAAGTAATTGCAAAAATTATAATATTTTGCCAATAGAATTTCAACCTTATTACTCAAACATCCCTTTCAATATATGCTCAAAATAGCTTCCACTAGCTTCATTCGGAGGCTGGATGCCTCCTCGGACGGACGTGAGGTTATGTAACTTTTTTCGCGATGACAGCTGGGTTCGACGGACGAATTACGATTTTCGACAACTTTTGTTTTGCGGGTTAAATGGTTCATTCGTCATTGAAATAAAGTCTATATTTGATTGAAGCTAAGCCAAAAGAAATTTGCAGGAATTTTATTCATTGACAGACCTACCAATTAAGTAGAATAGGTTTATAGTGGTTTTTTCTCTGGTAGCTAGATAGGTAGGTACTACTCAACATGTTTACAGCACGGAAAGTATTGGTCGAGTTAAAATATGTTAAATAGGTAGGGCGATTTTGATGACCTTATATATAAATAAACAATGCTGAAAAATTAAAATAGGAGCCTACGTCCAGCAGTGGACTTATATAGGCTGATGATGATGAATTCACACATCATCACCAAGGCCGAAGCTAAGCAGAGCTTTGTTATGGGTACTTACTAGATAACTGATATACTTAGGACCAACCATTTGCATTTTTTTTCTCGTAGTTCTACCAGTAGAACTACAGGCAAATTTAAATTACTCGTAGTTCTATCGGTTTGTTCTCTTAGAGAAGAGAGATTCTCAAAAGGACAGATACTCAAAAATTATAATTTACTTTAAATTTTTAATAACTCATAGAAAAACCTCAACGGAGCGGTTTGTCATAACTTTTTTCTTATTGGCAATATGTGTACATTGACATCAATATAATATATTTTTTTTAGCGTAACAAAGAAGTCAAGTAAAGGAGATGTTTAAAGACGCTAAAAACGTAATAAACATGCAAAACAATTGTATTTCCAATGACAGTTGTCAAAATTATTGTTAATCACTCATGTTAATCATAATCACTCATGAGTTCTTGGAAGGCAGCAACATAATAAAGAATACTTTATATCGGTATGAATATCAATTTGGATAGCAAGGCATGGTCTGTTGTGGTTTTTATGATTATTTTGTAGAATTACAATCTAAACTAAAACTATCTTCATGATTGTTGCGTTTTATTTCCGGAAAATAAAATTAATTATGTAAGCGAGTAGTACTGAGATTGTGTACAAAATTATATCCGTGAAATTCATCATTCAGCATTCCAACATTCACGTATTTTATTTTACGAATATTTTTGTAAATATATATTTATATATTTTTATAGTATCGATTTATAGATTATCTTTTAAAGGGAAATGTATACGATTCTACAACAAAACTACAAAAGTGTTAAAAGTTATCAAAAAATAATTTCAAACAATTTGTAAAACATATCCTTTGTTAAAAAGGCTTACTACAAAATATCAGACTATCTCTAGAGGATAAAAAACTTAGGTATTGCTAATAGTATTGCTCCAGCTCGAAAACTAACACCCTGACAAGGTAAAGGTTTCTTGTTCGCTTCTTTACTTTACCTTAAAAAGATTGAAGTGAACAATAAATTAAAGTAATCACTTTATTTCCCAGTTTTACTCTTGAACCTTATTTGAATTTATTGACGTGTCCAAGACTCCTGTAAGGGGTAAAGGAAATAAAGCACTGTTATATTTCATTTTATATCTGATTATTTGATTGACGACCTCTGTAGCGCGGCGGGGAAAGGTCCACCTGCGACACAGGAGGTTACAGTTAGTTTGATTCCCGCCTCAGGACAAATGTTTGTACCATCTGCAGATATTTATTCCAGGTGTTCTGGATGTCTTATGTATATAAAAAATATCTATCTGTGTAGTGTATTTAATAAGTATATCATAACACAAGCTCTAATTACTTTGGGGTTAGATGATGTTGTGTGGCTTGTTCAGCATTATTTATATTTTAATTTTTTTTTTGAGAAAGCCCTCCAAAACCAAATCGAAATATCTTCAACGATTGACACTTTTGTAATCCATTTAGACCTCAGTTGTTTTGACTAAATTAGTATATTTTTTTAATGTATAAAGTATTATCATAATGGTCGGTGATATTGTCGGCACTTTAACATGCATGAAGATGATATTATTTTTTTAAGTGTTTCTGATTTCTATGAATAACTATCGATGAATGTAATTTTTATTATAATTGAGAAGCTTCAAGCGACATAGGTTTTATTAAGGTATTTTACATGCAACGATAGTAAAGCCGCGGGCAAATGTTAGTTAACATTACATTATTACCTTGTGATTGTGCTATCAACCAAAATAAAACAAAAGTTTGCCTCTTCTACAACAGATAAATTTTGCATAAGTCTATGTTAAAAATAAGCGCCTCTGCCGACCACATTTGGTAATATTGACATGCAATCTGACAGTCTTAGTTTTCCATGCACAGCGCCTTAAGGCGCTACCCCGACTCATACTAGCGCCACCACCTATTTTATCTTATTATTACGCTAAACGAGGGAATTTTCAAAAATCCGTCGGGTAGTTTATCATAATAGTTATCAGAAATTGCCCGATGGATTTTTGAAAGATACAAAGCTGTTATTCGTGGCAATCAAACTCGGTTTCCAGATCTCTGCCTAAACTATACAAAATTAAACTATAACAAAAGCATTATAAGCTAACTTAAGGTAGGTAAATTTGTTCCGTTGGTCTGGGTGTTTTCTATTTATAATAAAAATATTTATCTATGTAATGTATTGTATTAAGTATATCAGTTATCTAGTACCCATAACACAAGCTCTGCTTAGCTTGGGGCTAGATAATGCTGTGTGAATTGTCCAGCATTATTTATTATTTATTTATTTATTTAGGTAGGTACCTTTTAATAGGTATCACAAAATGTCCAATCGATTTTTGTAAATTTCTTCGTTTAAAACAATAATAATAAACAAGATCCGTCAAGTACGAGTGTAACTCGCGCGCCGAGGGTTTCGAACGTTAGTCAATTATACAAAAAATATGTACCTACTAAAGGTACCGGTTAGAGACTACATTTCAGATGGATCTCTGTGCATAGGTACTTCGGTGGTAAATTCGGGGGTAATGGTAAATTATTCGGCTTTTTTCAAAATATTTCGAAATGTATGAAATTTACAGAAATTTTAAAAACTGTTTTGAAATGTACAAACCGATACATTTCATTTATACTCCACTTGGTGGGGTGGCCTCCCCTTTTGAAAACTATTCCCCACTTTTTTGTCCATTTTTCAAAAAGCGTTATTTAAACAGACTTCTCCATATTTTTCCTGTAAAATATAGATTCATATCTACAAACACTCGATATATTTAAATGGATCGATCTGCACACTCCGGAGATAGGGGGGATGGAAATTTTTCGAAGAATTTGTAGATCTCTTTTAAAATTTTGACATCACAATTTGTATGGAAAATTTGCATTACATTTTTCAATTATTATCATTTTTTTTTCTTCAAATAAGTATGTAAAGGTGCACGAAATGTATTATTATTTTAAATTTCAAGTTAATAGCTGCGGTGGTTGCTGAGATATTAAGGAGGGAAAAAAGGACAGACAAAGTGAGACCATAAGGGTTTCGAAACCGATCTCCGATATCTAAAAATAGGTGACGACGAATGTGAGTCAGGGTAGCGCCTTAACGAGGGACTTCATAAATGCTGATTTTAGATGAAATAAGAATTTATTTAATATGCGTAAAGTTTTATTAAAGAATGAAATTACAATCAAATAAAATAATTAAGTTTGGACTAGTATTTACAATTGATACAATTTAGCTAACTGCAGGCTGATTGTAAACAATTACCTACATGGTGTCCAGGGGCGTAGCTACCGCCGTAGCTGCCGTATCAATTATACGGGGCCCCCGGGCCACGGGGGCCCCCGATGTGCGTAAGCAAAAATTAATAAAAACTTCTCATTTTTTATTTATTTTAGAAATGACAAAAGTTAAAACAATATCGGTTTTATTATAAATAACTTTTTGTTCGATGGGACATGAACGCCTGTCAGACCTGTCACTATTATCCTTGAAGGCACTTTAGAAAAACTAAAGTCATCATCAGCTATTAATGATTTAATAAATCAGTTTGCCGAAAAAAAGTCAAGGAAAGTGTAACTATATTTAGTTTGAATTGTTTGTAAAAATTTTGGAAAAAGTGACAGATAAATAAATATATATTTAATAATTAAATAATTATGATGAATAAATATTTCTTTTAATTTTATGCAAACTGGTTTTTTTCTTTTGTGAGAAATCTTTACCCTTCATAAGGGCCCCCAAACAAATTTTTATACGGGGCCCCGCCAAGGCACGCTACGCCACTGATGGTGTCCCATAATGAGTAGATAATACTGTAGACGCGCGTGCGCGGTGACATGGCCAATTGGCCATGTCACCGCGCACGCGTTTTTATTTTTATTTTTTTTTTGTATCTAATTAGATACAAAAAAAATAATCAAAAAAAGTATAACCGTTTGGGAGATAAGAAATTTTGCACCCCTATTCACATTTTTGTTCACCATGCTCACTATATATAATTTAGGCAATAACTTCAGTTTTGTTTATAGAGTGAATAAGGAATAGTAGTGCTTATTAAAATTTTCGTTTTCATCTGTTTTATAACCTCGTCCAGTAAATTAATTTGCTAGACATCTTCAAATATGAACTTAAATTACGTAATTTTTTTACTGCAAAGTTTAAGCATCTCTAGTGTAAAATACATGTTTCATACATTTATGTACTTGAATGGCCGTTAAAAATATTACAATTCAAGAGCATTCTAAATGCTATTTATTACATTTTGATATTTTGTACCACAAATTACTGAGATATGACCATAATGTTTCGAAGGTGCTATTTTTATTAAAAACTAAATTTAACAAAACATTAATACAGGTACTATTCACCACTCTCGCTCAAAACCAGTGAGCAAAATCGGGTTTTGCTCACATGTGCAATAACGAAAATTAGGTATTCAACTTATTGAAACGAGTAATTTGAATTCTGAACAATGCAACCTTCGTAGAAAAAATATTTCGTCCGTTCGTAGTTTGAAAGAGGTTTGTAGCAGTTTTACCCTCCAAAGTTTTTGACTAAAATGAGTTTCTGACATTCGACCTCTTTTATAAATTACAAAATATTTTCTCGCTGGTCGTGGTGAAAAGTTGTATGTTTTACTAGAGGGCAAATAGGTACCTATTTTTCGTTTCGTGCCTTTGAAATCCCTCGCTACCTCAGCTGTCTACTTTAGAGCTATGCGTTACGCTCGTTACTACTCTAGACTGCTTCGCTAGCTCGGGATTTAATATCGGCGATTGTAATTTCCTTTAATAGACCAAATTATTTATAATCTAATTGAATAAACCATTTTTTTTGTGTAAAAATTAAATATTCAAACATTCTTAAAATCCCTTAATATCTCGAATCGACTGATTATTATTTTAATTTATGTATGTTTATTATAAGCATAAAATGTCTTTTCGATCCAATATTTGTACACTTCCTCTACATGTTCCATCGCCTCTCCTATAAATCTAAGGTTTGCTGGAAGAAAACTCTTTTTCAGGGTTAAGCTCGCCTGCGTACAAATACTATGAAATAAGATCATGCTATGTACATATTATTATGTACAAAAAAGAATAACAGAATTACAGAATCTTATATAATCAATAATAATATTATTATATTTTGAATACAAAAACGTACCTACTAATACCAATGAGAACCAGTTTCTTTTCTAAAATTATCAAAAATTCATCGTAGGAATGGAAAATCTTGTATTATATTCTATGTAAGTAAGACTTGCTAAACTATCATGTCATATAAATTACGTAAATATTACATAAAAAATCTTTTCAAGTCTTTTAGGTGCTTAGGTCTTTCCCTAAAGGCTTTTGAAGATTTGTAAACATTTTTACCTGTGTAAATGTATCGTTTTCTGTGATTTAGGCAGAGCTGCGAAAACAGAGTAGGTGGCCATTAAGAATAATTTCGATCTTAGCCTAAACTGGTGGTTTAAAAAATAAAATAAAACACTAACACGACTCACGAATCAAGCAATTCAATTTAAATTTTAAAAGATCTTATGTAAACAATACATTTCCAGTGTCAGCCTAACGACCTAGAAACATACAACATAAAAACATTTACAGCGTTTTTTAAGCCAAAGGCTTCTTAAAACTTTTGAGCAATTAGGTACCTAGCAAGTTAGTTATCGTATTTAACATATTTATTTAAGGCAGTCAAACAAGATTTTACTTATTTATGGTTTATTTAATCTAGCTCTAGATTACATTTTACAATTAAAACTGTAATCTAGATGATGTGTACACAAAGGGGTATTATCAAAGTTAAGGATAAAATGAAGTCTCGTGTCAAAAATGTCACTGTAAACAACATTAAATCATCTTTAACGGACTTGTCTAGCTAACATCGATTTGAAAATAAAGACAACTAAGTATGATCTTTCTTAGCATATTATATTTACAGCAGACTAACGTAAAACCTCCTCCTTTTTTCGAAGTCGGTAAACCGACGGACGCAATTAACGCAATGGATGACGATACGATGTTATTAATGACATCGTATCGTCATCCATTGCGTTAAATATTTGAAATTAATTCCTTGAAGTTCAATAATTTACGCAATTAATAACATTTTCTCAATTCTATCCAAGACAAAAAATAGCTTTGTTAGGGGGACTGCCTATAAATACATACCTATGCTTACAAATGATAACTTGCTATATGTATACCATATTCATAAAAAAATACTTTAAAATACTTATAAATATTAACTTAGTATACCTATTTTTAAATGTACTTTTATTTTCAAACCATTACAAAAATATAACAGTAACAAAAGCTCTGTTGTTTTGTTCATGCTTTAATAAGACTGGAATTAATGGTTCCTAACATAATAGAAACTGCAAATGCCACTGATTTCATAACCTCCCTTGAGAGCCATCGCCTTTTCGCCCTAAAAACTTGTAGCATATTTTAGTAAGGGAAAATAGCTCGAAATTACGCCAAGTAAGGGTGAAAATCTAATGAGTAGGGGTTTGTTTATAGCTTCGGTGTAATAGATTTAGGTGAGGTGTATACGTTGGATTCAATTTTCTGGGCGTGGCGAATCAAGCACCGTGACACAATGTATTCAAAACGGCAATATTTGGTTGGCAAAACTGCCGTATAAATAGGAGAGCTTTCTTTTCCGTCGCCATTTCATGGAAGTTAGACAACTGATCAACACGAGGTTTACGACGAACATACTTATATCGATTAGGTCGCTTCGAGTGCTAGTGAAGGAAGAATCAAAGTATGTTCGCCGAGGGTAAATATAAATAATGCATGCCCAGCATAGCGTGATAGTTCAAAGCAGTGCGCCGTCAATTCCACGTCCTCCATTCGGAACTCATTCCTAACTGGCCTTTCCGTGAAATAAGCTGGACGTTGAATTATTCTTCGATTTAAAATATTAATATTCACCAGATAATGTAAATATCTCTTTGTAGCAAGTAAAACAGCATTATCTTAGTATATCTTAATTAACTAAAATCTTTTTTGTTACAGGGCCGAGCGCCACTGGTTCGCGCTCGCCAAGCGCCTTTTCAACAAACACCTCCAGCATGCTACTGCTGCAAACACAAGTAAGTTCGGTACTTATTTTATTTATTAATACGAACTAAGTGTCTATTAAGTGTTCTTTAATTTTCTTTAGAACACCTGCAAAGATCAATTTAGAGTTGACAGTCCACAAAGTGCCCTTATTATCGAAATGAGCTCACCATTGGTGCGCCATGTCCGCCCCACCAGCACTGCCGCCTACCAAAGTGTGACGCCTCCTATATCGATTGTGTTTCTATTGCAGAGCAACTACGGTTCGTCCTTCAGTGATCTTTTGTCGTCGCAGTACCAGGAAGACTCGACGGAAATCCTAGAAGAAAATCTCGATCCGTTTCCGGACGTCGAGTTCCATGCTCCAGTGCCCTTCGAAGTAAAGTCTCAACGAACTACGCCGATAAGCGAGTCTTGTTCACCAACCCTTGGTCCAGCTCTGCCCAGCTTTGAAGAGACGTACTCTGTCCGCTACCCAAAGCAAGAAATGGCTGAGTTTGGCATTAAAATGGACGAAGAATGCTATAATGTAAGCGCTTACTCGCATCAGGGACATGCGTCAACGCAGCTACTTTACCAGTATCATCAACCGACTCTACCATATGTGCCGCCTTCTTATTACGCTCCTTCGCAACAATGCAGCCCGACCTTCGACACTGGTGGAGTGACGCCAAACCAAGATTCTTATTCACTGCCTTCTTTTTCAAATTCTGTGGATTTACACATTACGACGGATCAGAGCTCGAGACAACGACGCTCCTCTCTACCGGTACAGATGACGGAATCCAACAGCTCCACCGATAGTCCAAAAGTACTCGGTGGTAGAATTCACTGCATGCAAGCGTCGGCACCAAGCTCTGCGTCCAGCTCGCCTGGAGTGGCGATCCCACCCGAAGGCGCTCCGGCGCGACCCGCCCCAGGCTCCCCCAGTCAGCTATGCGCTGTGTGCGGAGACACCGCCGCCTGCCAACATTACGGGGTGAGAACGTGCGAAGGATGCAAAGGATTTTTTAAAAGAACTGTCCAAAAAGGATCGAAATACGTCTGCCTAGCTGAGAAATCCTGCCCTGTTGATAAAAGAAGACGGAACAGATGCCAATTCTGTCGATTCCAAAAATGTCTCGTAGTTGGAATGGTCAAAGAAGTGGTGCGGACAGATTCCTTGAAAGGCAGACGGGGCCGATTACCATCCAAGCCGAAATGTCCCCAAGAATCGCCACCGAGTCCACCGATTTCACTGATCACAGCTCTCGTCAGGGCTCACGTGGATACTTCGCCTGATTTCACAAATCTTGATTATTCACAATATCGGGAGCCGAGCCCGTTAGAGCCACCTATGTCCGATTTAGAAGTGATTCAACAGTTTTATTCACTGCTGACAACGTCAATTGACATGATCAAAGTTTTCGCGGAGAAAGTTCCGGGTTACGGCGAACTGTGCGTGGAGGACCGCGAGCAATTGTTCGCGTCGGCTCGACTAGAACTTTTTGTGCTGCGGCTTGCGTACCGCACCCGCCCGGAGGACATCAAGCTCACATTCTGCAATGGCCTCGTGTTGGACAAACGCCAGTGCCACCGCTCGTTCGGAGATTGGCTGCATGCAGTCCTCGACTTCAGCAACACTTTGCACTCCATGGACATAGACATATCAACTTTCGCATGCCTCTGCGCATTGACTCTTGTAACAGGTGCGTACACAAACTTATATTAATTTCAAATAATAAAACTCCATTAAATTATCTACTTTTGCCAGAACCCATTATGTATCCACTAGTTTAACAAAACAAATAATGCCTCAATGCAATAAAGTACCAACCTACTCTTGTGGTAGAACCAAACATAACTTCCCACTCTCTCAAATAATGTGAACAAGTAGGTAGAGTACCTGCTCTACCAACTTGTTCACACTCACATTATTTGTCCTACCTTTTCACTTAATAATTAGATAACTTTTACTAACTACTATTTTGTTTACAGATCGTCACGGTTTGAAAGAGCCCCACCGCGTGGAGCAGCTTCAGATGAAGATAATCGGGTGCCTGCGGGCGCACATGCCAGGCGGCGGCGGCGGCGGCGGCGTCAGCGGAGCGCCGCACTTCAGCCGCGTGCTTGGCGCTCTGCCGGAGCTGCGGTCGCTGTCCGTGCAGGGCATGCAACGCATCTTTTACCTGAAGCTAGAAGACCTGGTCCCGGCCCCGCCGCTAATAGAGAACATGTTTCGCGCGAGCCTGCCCTTCTAGAACCCTTTATGCCCCATACCCGAGGACCACTCCCGCCTTCGATCACTCATCATGATCCTTAGAGCCGAATCCGTTATTTTTATTATAAGTGTTTAGATTATAGACAAATATTTTTCTAGAGACTAGATGGATTGTTCGATACGATCTCCCGCGGAATCGGTTCGTGCTAATCTAAAAGTAATGTTTACTTATTGTACGTACAATTATTATGTTATTTGTTAAGTTAATCGATAAGTAGAATAAGTTTAATTTATTCTATAATTTAAGGTTTAGATGTAGCGTTTGGGTGTGATTTTGTTTATCTCATTTATGTCGTGTACTTTATTTAGTCTGCATTTGAGTTACCGCTCGTGATCAATGGCATCTTGTCGTACAAATATTCCTATGTTAACTATGTATTATTTAAGTAAGGAAAATCTAGTCACAAGACTTAGAAAGGTATATAGTAAATAAGGCTCGGTTTTATTGGGCTTTTATAAATTAAAAAGAGATTGATAGGCATTTAATGTCCTTTTGTACGAGTGTGATAGAGTCGGAGCGGGGCCGTTTGGCCGCGCCAGTAGTTAACGTGCGTGCACTGACGAATGTTGGAAGTTACCTTTTATATATTTTAATTTAATTAACATTAGACGCTAGGATGTAAAACATAATTTGTTATTACGATGTATAAACAACATGTAACCAGAGTAAAAGTTCAGCATTGATTTTATTAAATAATTATCTTCTTTTACGACACCTAGCTATCACAAGTATCACCTAACATCAATTTAGTGTATTTTGTAATTACTAGTACCTACGTTTTATAAATCCTTCTTGGGTTACCAAAAAGGTTTTAGCTTTTTACTCACTCTTAAAGAACGAATGTCATTTGTTTTGGTTAGAGGTACTACTTACAACTTACTTAGCTACCAATTTAGTCTTTTAGATGTGTGTATTATTTATTAGGTACAAACGCATTTAAATTTAATAAACACATTATCAAAAACATATCACTTCCTATATTTTTGACAGCATTTTATGCCTACTAAGTATATCAAAATTGCTTTGTTTGATAGGTGCTATTGCTATAATGTAAAAAACTTATGAATTTTTATATTTTTATTAAAGACATTAGATGATTGATATTGTAGGTACTTCGTGATTCGTGATATTCATCGATTTTATAAGTATCTTAAAACGTACCTAGGTAGGTAAGTAGCGCTTCTAAGTTAATATCGTTTAGGTACACCTACTAATATTCCTAATAATATTCAGAAATTAGTTTATACTAAGAGTAGGCACTAGCTGCATCCCGCAGTGTTACCTATCCTCGCTATAATAAAAAAAAAATATTTGAACATCCCACGGGAACACTGCACTTAATAATAAAAAAAAAATCTGGATCGAAAATATCTAAGCCTGTTTTACCATCATACATTTTACCATCCAGGATACTAAAAAGCTAGGTAGATACTTATTTTGTTACCAAATTTCATCATATCCGTTCTATCGTTTGAGGGTGAAGGAGTACTTAACAAATACATAATATGTAGGTAGGTACATATAAAGTTTCGCCTTTTCCGGTCACCCGCCGGCGGCGCCAGCAATAACAAAGATTCTGGTTACCATGTTACTAAATCTTACATACCTAATGTAAGTTTAATGCCATGGACGTCGAAAAAAATTACACACCCTTAATAATATACGGTTGGTAGGTACTTTGTGACCACCTTAATCCCTTTTACTAAGTAGGTACTGCTGAAAAACGCCGTTTGGCAATTGCTAAGGAAGAAAGTGTTAGATTTTCTTTTGTTATAGCTACCAAAAAAAGACAATACACTACTTAGTACCTACTCAGTAATTTTTAAGGAAAGGCTTCTAAATTATTTATAGGTAGGGTGTATGCTGAACTTTCGCTCTTGGATAAAACAAATAATTTAGTTTAATTTAATATCTTGTGACAGGTTCTCTTCATTTTACATATATTTTAGCCAGGTTGTGCTTGACATAGGCAATTAATAGTTATGAATTAATTTAGCAGAAGATTCCTGATATTGGGTGGAAATTTAATGAGATTAGAAAAATCACTAAGTAGGACCCTACTTCTGTCTGAAGACATTCCGTGTAGCACCTTCCTATCATTAAAATTATTTCATAGGATTAAACATTTTCTTTGTCTTACCTTCAGAGCCGTATTGCAGAACCATTTCATGGTTTTTAAGTGTTATGTAAAGTACCTAACTTAATAATTTTAATTTACCTACTCTTGAGGTTTATGGATATTACCTATTCATAATGATTTAAGCCAATAAGGTGTTTATCGGGGGAAGGCCTGCGTCTGGCAGTGGACCAGTAGAAATACCCCCTCTTACCTAGTATACCTACCTAATGTTATTCATAAATCAGATGCCTACCTATTTAATATCTCAAAGGTACCTTGAACAATAAAATAGGTATTAAAATTGCATTTCATTTATGTCACTTTATATACTTTTAGATTAGGTACTTACAAACTTAGTTGTGCTTTTTTATGTAATGTTAACTATTTACTTTGTAAATATTTCGTCAGAATAATATCGACGCAGAAGCGTTAATTATTAAAAAGTTTTTTTATTTATCCCTTCTTTACCGAATGGCTCGTTTACACGTAATAAGTTGTCAAGTATAACTAAATTTTAACCTAATTTTATTAATAAGTCAATTTAGTGTTAAATTTAGTTGCCGACTTGACGAGCTGATAAATCTTTCTATATTTTGCTGATAAATCTTTCTATTTTCATTTTTGCTGATAAATCTTTCTATTTTTTGGGTAATCGTGGCTTGTCACTTGATATAATGAATTAATGTTCATCGTATCCAGTTTAAGCCAAATGCTTTTATAATAGGTAATGTTAGTTCTCGTATAACTTCTATAACTTTATCAAGAATCTAACTTAGAACCATTGCGTACTATTTGAATCAACTAAGGAGCTTAATCTATCGTTTGGACGCGTAGGTACTGAAAAATTGAGTTTATGAAAATTAAGTTAAAATTTAGTTCCTGCTTGACAAGATACCTAATTATGCAAACCAGCCATTACAGGCACCATGCTAGGAGATATGCTAAGTAGGTGATAGAAGCGATAACATATGAAGCCGGCTTTTCACTATGGGATATATATTACATCCCGAGATACCTATAATATTTTATCGCTCACCATACATTTTGTATGGCACCGTTTACACTGTGCTATAATATATATTACATCCCAAACTATAAATATTTTTTCGACCGAGTGAGCGATATTTGAAGGTCATTTGAAGGTGTATATTTTACCTCACGTCCCCGGACACCGCGCCTCCCCCGCTTCGCCCTCCGTTTGAATGTTGGCGTTCGTGTGCAGACGTGTAAACTGATCATTGTGTGCTCCAAAATATATATCTTACAGTGTGAATAGCAATCGCGGGATGTAATATATAGCACAAGATGTAATTTATATTATATCCCATAGTCAAAAGCCGGCTTGAGAAGTAGGTACCACCTACTTTCCGGGTACAGGGACTCTATTCTGCTAAAGTAATCACTTCACTTTTATGACAATGATATCGTCGAATCAGTATTAGAATCGCCACCATAGACAGGGTATTGATGTAAGAAATTATAGATAGATGGACGCACGTCAAAAGAATCAAGCTTGAATCCATTCTTTAAATCTCTCCGTGCAAATAGCATCCGCGCACGCACTATCTGGAATTTCTTCAATCTAAAGCCGGCTTTTGACTATGGGATATATATTACATCCCAAACT
The DNA here is from genome assembly GCA_949316285.1 of Eupithecia subumbrata. Classification (NCBI taxonomy): domain Eukaryota; kingdom Metazoa; phylum Arthropoda; class Insecta; order Lepidoptera; family Geometridae; genus Eupithecia; species Eupithecia subumbrata. The sequence continues at coordinate 16,481,425 of OX438647.1, forward strand.
ATAAATATTTTTTCGACCGAGTGAGCGATATTTGAAGGTCATTTGAAGGTGTATATTTTACCTCACGTCCCGGACACCGCGCCTCCCCCGCTTCGCCCTCCGTTTGAATGTTGGCGTTCGTGTGCAGACGTGTAAACTGATCATTGTGTGCTCCAAAATATATATCTTACAGTGTGAATAGCAATCGCGGGATGTAATATATAGCTCAAGATGTAATTTATATTATATCCCATAGTCAAAAGCCGGCTTTAAGCCGGCCTTTGACTATGGGAACCTTAACCTTCAAATATCGCTCACTCGGTCGAAAAAATATTTATAGTTTGGGACGAATATATATTATAGCACAGTGTAAACGATGCCATACAAAATGTATGGTGAGCGATAAAATATTATATCTCAGGATGTAATTTATTATATTATATTCCATAGTGAAAAGCCGGCTTAAGACTAAGGATTCTACGTGGCGATTCTGCAACACTACCTACCATTTGTGATAGTGAAGCGATTGGTTAGCAGAATTGGACCCCAGGTACTAAGATTATGTAGGTACCTACACTACAGTACCAAAATGGAAAAGTGCTGAAAATAGTCATTGGGGATATAACGACGCATTGGGTAAAAGTACGCACTGCCACTTTCTCGGACTGCGGGGGAGTGGGCCAGGAAGCTTGTTCGGCGAAACTGAGTGGGTTCGAGACGCCATTTCGGGTCAACGTCAGTCGAGCGGTGCACGGCGTGCTGTGTGCGTGACGAAGACAACAAGCAAATAAAATAAGTATTTAATTTGGTATTTTTAGGGTTTTGATGATCGAAGATCGGTTTCAAAACCCTTATGGTCTCGCTTTGTCTGTCCTTTTTTCCCTCCTTAATAACTCAAAAACTACTGCAGCTATCAACTTGAAATTTAAAACAATAATACATTTCGTGCGCCTGTCCAGATTTTGAGAAAAATAAATGAAAATAAATGAAAAATGAAAATGAATATTTTCCATACAAATTGAAATGCCGAAATTTTAAAAGATACCTACAGAGTCATGTGGGGTATCAAATGAAAGGTACCATTTTGTACATTTCAAAATATATTTTGAAATTTTTGTAGGTTTCATACTTTTTAAAATATTTCGAAAAAAGTCGAAAAAATACCCATCCCCCCCCCTATCTCCGAAGATTGCAGAGCGATCCATGTAAAATGTATGGAGCGTTTATAGACATGGATCTATATTTTACAGGAAAAATATAGAGAAGTTTGAAAAAAGAACACTTTTTGAAAAATGGTCAAAAAGGGGGGAAATAATTTTCAAAAGGGGAAGCTACTTCACCGACTGGGGTATAAAATGAAAGGTATCGGTTTGTACGTTTCAAAACAGTTTTTCAAATTACTGTAGGTTTCATACTTTTTGAAATATTTTGAAAAAAGTCGAAAAAATACCCATTCCCCCCCCCCCCTATCTCCGAAGTTTGCAGAGCGATCCGTTTAAAATGTATGGAGCGTTTGTAGATATGGATCTATATTTTACAGGAAAAATATAGAGAAGTCTGTAAAAAGAACACTTTTTGAAAAATGCTCAAAAAGGAATAATTTTCAAAAGGGGGGCTACCCTACCGAGTGGGGTATCAAATGAAAGGTAGGTATTGGTTTGGACATTTCAAACCAGTTTTTCAAAATTCTGTAACTTTCATACTTTTTGAAATATTTCGAAAAAAGTCGAAAAATTTACCAATACCCACCTTAACCGAACCACCCATTTAACCGAAGCATGCAGAGAGATCCATCTGAAATGTAACCTACTATTCTTAGGTATTCGTTAAATTGCGAAGTCTCTAACCGGTACTTTTGGTACATATTTGTTGACAAACGTTCAAAACCCTCGGCGCGCGAGTACACTCGCACTTGACGGATCTTGTTTGAAGTAAAAGAAAAGTGTCTTATCGTCGGATTGTTTCTTTTATGAGGTACCTAAGTAATAATAATAATGCTGGACAATCCACACAGCACTATCTAGCCCCAAGTTAAGCAGAGCTGGTGTTATGGGTACTAGATGACTGATATACCTAGCCTACATAAAAAAATTATACCTATATTAATAAAAAATCATTAGAAACCTCTAAATTTATCAGTGTTACTCTACTGTATTATAAATGTATTATACATATAAACCTTTCTCTTGAAACACTTTATCTATAAAAAAAAACCGCATCAAAATCCGTTGCGTAGTTTCAAAGATCTAAGGGACAGACAGACACACAGACAGACAGCGGGAAGCGACTTTGTTTTAGGTGTATTAGGTATGTAAAGAAGTTTAAACGTAAACGGCTGTCACTTTTGATTGCGTTGACTAAAAAGGATGTTTTTCACAGCTCCAAGGTGTTACAGACAGTGTTCGATGTTAATTTCAACTTGATACCTCCACGCGTTCCTGAGAAAAAGTTTTTCGGGTAAAAGGTCTACCTACAATCAGCTAGACAGACTGAAAACAGAGTAGGTAATCCTATAATCTCGTGTCTCTTTCAATGCCATCCACAGAAAGAGAATTGCGTCATTAATGTAGGTTGACATGTGTAAAAACATTATTGTAAGCCTGTCTGACTGTCTGATGTTATCGGACACTTGATCTGTCGTCCTAAGTACTCAACCTAGTACCTTGAATTTTACATTTTAATTTATTACTATTTTTATTAGCTTTTTTATTACCTACGTCAAAAATGGACATGTGTCTGAAAAAAAAAACAATTATTATTTTAAGCGTTCCTTTTTCCATTCGAGGTACGGAACCCTAAGAAGAGCGGTTTTAGCGCCATGTTTTGGTAAATTAAGAACTTCGTCGTCAGCTGGGTGAAGTTGTTGGCTACGTATATAAAATATTATAACAATCATAAACCTACCGAAATTTCAGTGTTAAATGGACAAAATATGGTGAAAAATTACATTAGGTACAAAAATGAAATGTTAGCTTTGTAGTCACCGTGCAAATTGACAGTGGTTCTGGAAAAAATACTGTCAAATTCAATGTTTCGTTCGTACATTTTGCCCATTAGAATAGATGTGCCCGCCGCAAAAGCCGCCATTTCAAATTTCGTGCCGTAGCTTCGAGTTTATTTGACGAAACGATGAACGCAATTGTCAATTTCGTAGAATTTTATTAGACCGCCCAGCTCCGTAGGTCATGCATGACGGGTAGGACGCACTTATTGAAAACTTTAGTTTTCAATCAGTGACGAGAAGACTCTTTAGAAGACTCGAAATGCTATTATGACATAAAAGACTTTTTTGAAGACAAACTATTAGGATAGAATCCCTACATTTTCTTTTTAACAATGGAAGAGCTTCGAAGTGTTCTTATTAGGTTATAATATTGATTAATTATAAGATGTTAAGTATAACCTAGTCACACAAATTTATAAAAAGTAAACAATTTTGTTAAAAAGTGTTATTGTACCTACCTAAGTAAATTTATATTATTCTAAACTACACAAATGTTATTTATTGTTCATAAAAGATCTCCTAATTTTGTATAATATACAAAATAGGTACTTAATTTAGTCCTTTACTTATGTCATAGATTAAGATATATTGCCATACCCTACCTGACAGGGTACATTAATACTTACTGTATGTAATATTTTTGTTTCGCTATAAAAATACTGAATACCTACTGAATACTGAATACTCGACTTAGTTTTCCAAACGCTACCCAGCCTAGCTGGAGCTCTTGGCCTCTCATAATTATTTTTACCTAAATGCGGAATTTGCCCAAGGTAGGTATACCTACTCGGAAACAATTTCGAGCAGGCGGCCATGTACGACGCCCGGTCCCGGATCAATGAGGCCATTGATCATGACTTTGGTTTTATCCAAATTCATGCCAAGACCGATGCGTCGCGAGGCTGAGGCTAGGCCGTCCAGCATTTGGTTCAGCTCCTCTAGTGACTTCGCCGTTAAAACTATGTCATCATCAGCGAAACGCAGTGTGAAAGGTAGTCGTTATGTTAATGCCCTTACCTTTCCGGTCCAGCGTCTTAAACATATCTTCCAACGCGCTAGTGAACAGTTTCGGTTCAGTTTTTTAACATCCCCCTGTCTCACTCCTCTGCGCCGTTGGATGGGTTTAGATTGTTGGCCCTGTACTTGGACACTAATGGTGGCGACCTCGTAGAGACATCTCAGCACCTCGATATAACGATATCTAATCTACTTGGCATCGCTGTAAGGATTCCAGAACAACCCAGGTTTCGACAGAGCTAAAGGTCTTTTCATAGCCCACAAAGGCTAGACACAGAGGCTGATTATACTCTTCGGACTTAGGTATGTATAATCTGCCTCACTGTGTGAATGTGTTCTATGGTGCCAAATCCTCCGCTGAAGAGACCCTACACAATCTAGTCGAAACGCTGAGAGATGAGGGTTCTGTTCTGGGATCAAGTTCTGCAAAAAGCAGCGTGATATAAATAATATAATCGTTTTAATCGTTTTTTTTTTTCAGGCTTCGAAGGTAGCTCTTCAGTTTTAGGCATACTAGATAAGTAGTCTGCGATCATGTTGTTACAGCCTTTTGTATATTCTATGTCGTAGGCGTAGCTTCCAATTATTAGTGCCCATCGTACCAAGCGATTATTAGCTAGTTTCGGTAAGTTCCGTTCTGGTCCCAAAATGTGAATGAGGGGTTTGTGATCAGTTACTAGTATAAATTTGATGCCGCGAAGATACTGATCGAATTTTTTTATTCCAAAAAATATTGCGAGAGCTTCACGGTCTATGACAGAATATTTAGATTCTGCTGGTCGAAGTTTTCTTGATGCAAATGCAATTGGCTGTTCTGTATTGTTCTTCTTGTGGAAAAGCACCGCTCCCACGCCTTTTTCTGACGCATCACATGCTAGGTAAAGTAGCTGTTTGTCATTATAGGCTACTAGCGGTTTAGAACGTACGATTAAAGTCTTTGCTTGTTCAAAAGCTTTAGTTTCATTGTATGTCCATCGCCATTTCATCCGGGTTCCTGTAAGTGCATGAAGATCGGCACAGACACTGTGTAGGTGTGGTATAAAACGTTCGTAGAAGTTGACTAATCCAAGAAATGATCTTAGCTCCTTAGCGTTGGCTGGAGGGGAAGCTTTAGCGATTGCTTCAATTTTCGATTTTGTTGGGCGTACACCATTTCGATCAATCGTGTGTCCGAGGTATTCGACTTCCGGTTGCAGGAAACCGCATTTCTTCAAGTTAACTTTTAATCCTGCTTGTTCTAGTTTTTGAAAAACGATATGTAGTGTTTCAAGATGTTTTTTGTCATTTTTTCCTGTAACCGCAATGTCATCGAAATAGACTGCTACATTCGGTATTCCTTCGAGAAGTTTGTCAAGGTAATGCTGAAAAATTGACGGGGCTGTGGAAATACCAAAAGGCATACGATTGTACTGGTAGTATCCTTTATGTGTCGATATTGTTACAAACTGTTTAGACTCTGGTCCTATTTCGAATTGCAGGTAAGCATCTTTAAGGTCAATTTTAGTAAATTTTGTACCATCTGCGAGATTCTGGCGCAACTGATCAAACAGGGGAACTGGGTGTGCGTGTGTTATTAGTACAGGGTTGAGTGTGCTGCGGAAATCACCGCAGATTCTGATCTGACCATTAGCTTTGACTACATTGACTGTCGGTGTCGCCCACTGGATCGGTGTCATGTTTGGGTCTACTTTAGTTATGATACCCTCTTCAACTAGCCGATCTAGTTCAGATTCTATGTTTTTCCTCATCGAAAATTTAATCGATCTTGCTGGGATGTGTTTCGGTTGAGCATTAGGCTTGATGTGTATATTTACTTGGTAATCTTGGACTTTTCCAAGTTTGCCGTCGAAAAGAGCAGTATGTTTGTCCAGAACTTGTTGCAGGGTAACAGCTTCGTGTCGGGTGTTATTTATCGAGTAAACTGGCTTTGGAAAGTCCATGTGGAACATTTCACTCCATTGTAGGCCGAACAGCATTGGGTGAGCTGATTTGATAACAACAACAGGTAGTATCTTTTCCTCCTCTTGAAGTCGTACCGTTACATCCGTTAGGCCCTTTGTTTTAAGTTTTACGTTCCCATAGGCGCGTAGGCCTGGAGCCTTTGTGAGAGTAGGGGCGCCTATACGCTTCCAGAACTTGGTGCTGATAATTGAATAGACTGAGCCGGGGTCCCAATCTAGCGTGCAATTGATGTTGTTAATTAAGACATCTATTTTCTTACTGTCTTTGCCTTTTGTTTTATTAATCTGACAAACGGTGTCAGATTCGTCGTCGCTGTTTTCTGAGTAGGATGCTTGTGAAGAGTTGTTGCTGTTCCCGTCATGTTTAAGCTTGTTTAGCTTGTTCCTCTTCGTAAATGTTCTATGTTTGTTATCATTCTGATTGGGCAGACATGCTTTACCGGACTTTAAACAGCAGTCTTCTAAATGTCCTGGCGTATTACATTCTTGACAAGTGTGGTTCTTGGCTGCGCATTTGTTTAACGGGTGTCTTTGAGGTGCCCCGCATCTGAGGCATTGATGAGTTCTTAATCTGCGCGGAGACGTATTCGAGTAAGATCTAGTGTTACCTTTTATCCTGTTCACTTTGACATTGTGTATAGGTATCACCGTCGCCTTCTGCTCGTTCCCGCGATTGAGCGACGCTGAATATCTGAGCAAAGGTTACTTCTTTTATCTTCTCGTCCGAAAATTCTTGTAGATCTGGCCATTTTTGTTTCAGGTCTATCTGCAACTGTAGGTGATTGAGTCCGGTTGCAAAGCGGTCACGTAACTGTCGCTCTAACAGATCGCCGTTATACCCGCAATCTTTGCTTAGCTCTTTCAGTCTATTTGCGTAGTGTTCCATTGATTCGTTATCGGTACGTATGCAGTTCCAAAAATCGGACAACGCTCTGTATCTTGTGCGCTTGATTCTGTATAGATCAAGGAGTTTCTCTCGAATATTTGTATATGTGCTTTTTTCGAAATTTGGCGTCAGCGCAACTTTTATGTCGTGGAACGTTTCAGGTGAGAGACATGTGAATAAAAGCTCTTTCTGTATGCTTAGTGCATCCTCTCCCCAAAGTCCGCATTTCGTTTCAAAATATTCGATAAAATTCTCAACTGTGGTTTCACTAGGATTAAACTTGTCACCTTTAAAGCTGTTGTAGATGTTGTTTCTGTTTGCGTTAGTACGCGACGTGCTGGGTAACTCCGTGCCGCTTGTCGTTGTCGGTGTGGGAGTCGCCGCTGCCGCATTTTGTTGTTGCGTGAGTAGCAATTGCAAAACTTCCGAAATTTGTTTTTGCTGTGTAGCTTGTAATTTCAGAAATTTGTCAAATTGCTCACTATTCATTTTTTTGTCCTCGTCGCCACTGATATAAATAATATAATCGTTTTAATAAATTCAATTCATGCTAATTTATTCGTTGACGAGCTATCTTTTTATATGACTGACAACCCCTGTCTAAGATATAAGTAAAGAGTAGAAGCTATCAAAAGAGTTTGTAACACAGCGCACTGGCAAGAAATACAAACTCTCGGATGAGACTCTCGGGCTGATGACAAACAGACGGGAAACCACCCAAGCGTCTTCGTCAGAGAGGTCAGACTTGAACAAGCGAATTGCGAAAATGGTACGGTGCGACCGTCGGAGCTCCAACACACGCCTCATCGAAGAGGCGATAGAGTGAAACCGAGGGTCCAAAGTATTCACTCAGCAGCTTGGCAGGAGCCACCTGACGAAACTCAAAACGCACGACGGGAGGACCGTTTTGTCGAAACCGGAAATCTCCGCAGAGGTAGAGGATTTCTATGGCCGTTTATACGCTGCACATGCCCCCCAGTCCCGACGAGACGAACACTGACACGCCACTGTACCGACGAACTGCCAGAAATCAGTCAAGACGAGATCATGTTAGCTCCGAGGCAGCTTAAAAATGGAAAGCCCTCGGTAAGGACGGAATAACTTCAGAGCTTTTGAAAGCCGGAAGTGCCCCAGTTATACAGGAGCTACAGAACCTCTTCAACGCCGTCCTTCACAGAGAGAAAACTCCAAAAGCGTGGAGCTGGAGATTGGTGGTGTTCTTTTTTAAGAAGGGAGATAAAACCCTCCTTAAAAACTACAGACCCATCACACTCCTGAGCCACGTCTATAAGCTGTTCTCACGAGTGGTCACGAACCGTCTCGCTAAGAGACTCGACGAGTTCCAGCCACCGGAACAAGTCGGCAACACCGAGGATTTGGCACCAAACCAAAGCCAGCAAAAATTTTGGCGTATATTTATTTTGAATCCTTAAAAATAAACAATAATGTAATAATAATGTAACTTTTGCAAAAAAATATAACATTTCAGGAAACGAAACGTAACTTACGACTCAAGGGCCCTGGCAACACTAGTTAGGGACCTAGTTAGTTTCGGTTACCTACTAACTTAACCTGACTGGGTTGCACGGAATTTCTCTTCTATTCCGTGCTGCATTGCTTATGGTAGTTTCGGTTTGGACAAGGAATAAAACTAACGGAAAAGTAATTTGCCGCAAATCGTAAACCATTTCTCAAAGCCTTCATCTTTCGTATGTGAATTAAATGGCATGTGCATATATTCTAAAGACTTCTCTTTCTCAGCCTTCAAGCACCATGCTTAATAAAAAAAAAAGACGGGTTGCACTCCGGGAGTGCCGGCAGAAGTGAAAACTTGATTATTAACGTTGAGCATGTTTGATATTTTGGAATGGTTAGGGAATAATTTTGCACCAATTGCTTTATCAGTATAAAAGTACTATCATTTATGTGGTAGAATACAATATTCATTTATTGCGCTATCGTACACAAACATGACAATTTATATTACATTAAAAATTTAACACTTTAAAACTATTACAATTATTTTACATTAAAAAGTTTATCTCTCCGAAAAATCAACTTTCATCCATAATTTCAACGACTTTTTCACCATCATCATTACCAGAACTATCATCGCCAATCTCTAAAACTGATACGATAGGTTTATGGTAGCTGAAGTAAGAAACGAACAGTTTTGATTCGAACCTATTTAAATGTCTAATAAAGACCGCATCAATAGTAGTTTTGTATTTCGTTGTGCTAAGATTGCGATCATACGACATAGTTAAACCAAATTCATTATTTAAAAATTCGATTAATAGTTGATTTTTATCGTCTGCGAAGTTTATGTTGAAATCTCCACTCAAAATCATTGGCAATTCATCAAAGCTTTTTCCAATTTTTTTAATATACACGAACATTCGCGCAAGCGCCCTGCGCTGCCTAAACGAAACAGTAGGCCCAGGCATACATTTTCGCCGCGCCGCGCCGCCCGCGCGCCGTAGAGGGGATAGCTGTCTACTCTCCATACGTCTTACGCTTTTTCGATCAGGTCACGTGTCCTGACGCGAGTTTAAGATTTTATACCCATTACAGAAAAAGTGCTCAACGCCCCTAAAGAAGTTTTCACTTCAAAAAAAATATGCCAAGCACTCTCCAACGAACATCGAAGAAGGTAGAGCCTTATAAAAGAAGTTGAATTTAACTCTTCTCATCGCCACGTACAGTGTACACCTCAACGGACTCGCTCCTCTGCACACAAGACCGCCGGATGCAAAAACTCCGTGGCGACCCCTTCCCAGGCTCCTGGAGCCCCCCCCCCCAAAGTCATCTCCCAAGGACACCAGAACAGCCAACAGGCTAACGAACAGCTCTTGAGAAGCCAACAAGGCTCTCTGAGTGACACACATGACTTGAGAAAAGCGTTTTTCGACGTAGAAACCGGAAAAAAACTCTAGTTCGTTTCCTACCTGCTTTTGACAACGTAGAGTCAAATGTTGAAGACTTGATGGTGATGTCTGACCGACCACTGATGATTCTCTTTGATTTCAAACCAGATGCAGAAGCCATTTGACAAGAAGTTGAAGTTGTTCTCTTTGATTTGACACTTGACAGAAAGTAAATAAAGACACAAAAAAAGGCAACATTCGCTAGGGAAATTGGGCGTCCAAAAGCAAAATTTATTTTAATTTTGGATCTTTGCAACCTACGTTTAAAAGTAAATTTTCCCTCGTCCATGAGTACGACTTTCTAATTAACTTACTTGACTTCACCGTCAGCCATGTCAACAGACCCTACAGAAGATCTTGACAAAAATCTGGAAGATTTCGAAATTCAGGAAGTACTCCGGAATGGAACTGATCTCAGAGAATATGCTTTGCAAGTTGATAAAAATATAAAGGATGCTGAAAAGAGTTCCGTCGCAGATTATTTGAAAGAAAGTGAGAATATTAGTTCACTGCATAATCAAATTGAAGAGTGTGATGGAATTCTTGAGAAAATGGAAAGTATGCTATTGGTCTTTCAGGTAATTATCTAATAAGGTACCTTTTATATCAAAAATTGGCATTGTTTTTAATCTAGTGAAATAATATGCACTTCTAACCTAATTATCCTCTAATGGTTATATTTAAATTTCAGAATGATTTAGGCAGCATAAGCAATGAAATTATAAGTTTACAGAAGCGCTCAGTTAGTATGTCTGTACAGCTATCCAACAGACAGGTCCTCAAAGGTCCATTGTCATCTTTTATTGAAGATATGGCTGTGTCAGAGACCTTGATATTGTGAGTACTGATCTGATAAATTGGTTGTTATGACTTATGACAAAAACATTACCTACATAATACAGTTTCTTTTTTCAGTGGCATAAATAATGTTCCTGTGACTGACAAAGAATTCATGATTCAACTGGCCATTCTGAACCAAAAGCTTAATTTTGTAAAGGAACAAGATTTCAAGGAAACCAAAGCATGTCATGATGTGAAAGATGTACTGGAAAAGCTGAAAATAAAGTCCGTGGCAAAAATAAGGACCTACATCTTAGAACAGATTTACAAATTCCGCAAGCCAATGGCAAATTATCAAATTCCTCAGAATGCTATGCTCAAATACAAGTTTTTCTTTGAATTTGTTTTAACAAATGAGAGAAATGTTGCTCAAGAAATTTGTAACGAGTACATTGACACATTGAGCAAGGTATATTATTCCTACTTCAAATCATATGCTTCAAGACTTGATAAACTGAAATATGAAGAAGCTCCAACCAAAGATGATCTTATGGGCATAGAAGATGGATCTAAAGGAGGGTTCTTTCAAAAGTCCAATTTGAAAAATAAGAGTACAATATTTACTATTGGTAACAGGGGCGATGTACTGGCCCAGCAACTTGAGGCACCTATCATAGTACCCCATGTACAACAAAAAACCAAGGTTAGATTATTCATGTTACAAATTTCCAATTTTAATACTGTGAATATCTGCAATCTGCATCTACACCCTCGAATTACAGACTATTGTTTTAAAATTAGTATCAATGACAACCTCAGTAGCGCAGCGGGTGAAAGTTCACCTGCGACTCAGAAGGTTGGGGATTCTATTCACTGACCTCACCTCAATAGCCTATATTGGTCCACTGCTGGACGCAGGCCTGCCCTGATAAGCACCATATTGGCCCCTGGCGGATGTCCCTTAGCCTCTTATGGCACATTAGGTATTTCCTATTTAAAATAAAAAAGTGCATTATCTAGTACCCATACAAATAACTCTGCTTAGGTTGGGGCTAGATGATGCAATGTGAATTGTCCAGCATTATTTATTATTTCATTTGAACTTTTATTGTTTCAGTATTCATATGAAGCATTATTCAGAAGTCTCCAGTACGCATTGGTGGATAATGGTTGCAGAGAGTATTTATTTATCTCTGAATTCTTCCATGTCAAGGGAAGCCACGCTCAAGAGTTATTCGATAGAATCCTTGGCAAAACCTTATCACTGTTAGTTGTAAGTATTGTATCTAACTGTACCTACTAGCTTCTGGCCTTGGCTTCCCAAGTGCTTTTCTAAAAAGCAGCCTGAGTGCGTACCAGGATATGATTTATCCCCTTGCTAAATTTCATTAGGATCGATTTAGCTGTGTAAAGGTAACAGGCAAGAGTTATTTATTTGCATCTACATTGTTCGGGGTATTTTCTATGAATGGTAAAAAAATATCTAGATAATGTATTTGTTTTATACATAGCAGTCATCTAGTACCCATACGCACAAACTCTGCTTAGCTTGGGGCTAGATGATGCTGTGTGATTTGTCCAAAATATTTTTTTTAAATTATATAAATGTTTTATAAATTGCCTTATGTATACTTTTCAGAAAAATGTAGAGAATTATGTTTTAGAATGCTATGACTGTTTAGCATTATTTCTCTGCATCCAACTTATTAATCGGTACCGGTGGATGTGTCATAAGAGAGCTGTAGCTGCTTTGGACAGGTAATTTGGTTTGACGTACCCACTGTTTGTAAAACATATACTTATTTCATGGCTCTATCATACACTAGCCTCTACCCGTGGCTTCGCTCACGTGTTACCTGAACAAAACGTAGCCTTTGTCACTCTGGGATAACATAGGTAGGGATTATCTATTTAAGTTTACACACATTCATGTCTTTGTTTACAAAAGATACCTTGGATTTTAGATGCGTTTATACAGGTGGTTTTTTGAGAAGGGTGGTGATGGCCAAGTCCGAAACCACGAGAGTTAGAGAAAAGTCGTGAAAGGAGTCATGCCCTCGATTTATAAGAAAACAATAAATGCATATTTAGTTTTTTTTAAACCTTTTACTTTTGCTGGAAATGTACACGAAAGAGTGTTCAAAAAAAGACACCCTGTATTATTGAACCTATGGATTTTGTTGCTGATAAGGATCAATCTTTGCACAGAAATGTATTACTGAAAATGAAAGGAAAAAGCAAATTTTACTTTTAATACTTATCTCAATTTTACTTAACTAATAAGTTTCTTAAAATTACTCCATTGACTCCAATGCATAAGTTCATGCGTCTCTCTAAAGACTTTACTGCATTTGATAATGGTATCAAATGCAGTAACGTCTTTACCATGGGGTTTTTGTAACTTGCAGTCCCTTTTAAATTACTCACCATAGTTTGAAGCACTTTTTTCGAGGGTAAAGAGAGCTGTGGATATTTATTTTGATACCAGCTAAGTGCGCGAACTATGCTTTTACTATTATAAAAAATAGGCCTCCATTATTATAAAAAAATATAATTAAAAAAAATAGGCCTCCATCAAATCAAATCATTCACTATTTGATAAATCCATTCTCAGAAATATCTTTCTTTAACAACTCAATACTGATCGATCATCATTATTCGAAAAAAGATGAATGTATTCTACTTTCGAATAGGTAAGTTTACAGTCTTTATTATCAGAAATTATAGAAAATTACAGTAACAGAATAAAACAATTAAAACTAATATACCCAATTTATAATCATCGAGATCTCTTAGAGCGGAGTTATTCTAGCTCACTCTTTGCCTTTTTTGGAGGAAGTACGCCTTTGATCAAAAGACCCCGAAGACAAAAAAATTCTATAAAATGGTAGAATCTGTAACTACACCGAGTTTCGTACCGATAGGTTGTAAAATACGACCTGTAGAGGAGTACGGACATACTGACGGAAAGGCAAATTTTGTTAGACTTGAAGCAAAGACTGCTCACTTCGTTTGCTCAGTCAAAAATAGTGAAAATTGGCTATTTCCTTTCATATTTAGTACTTAATACATTTCTTTGCAAAGATTGATCCTTATCAGCAACATAATCCATTGGTTCATTAACACAGGGTGTATTTTTGTTTGAAAAATCTTTCGAGTACATTTCCGTCAAAAGTAAAAGGTTTAAAAAAAACTAAATATGCAGTTATTGTTTTCTTATAAATCGAGGGCATGACTCCTTTCACGACTTTTTTGTAACTCTCCTGATTTCGGATTTGGCCATCACCGCCCTTCTCAAAAAACCACCCTGTATACTAGCAAAACTATAGATGTGGAATATTTGTAAACAAACCACGACACAAAATTTTAAACTCACTTCCTTGGCGTTCACTAACATTCCACATCGAGTTTGGCTACTGTATACATATAATTATACTTGCTTCTAAAATCCAAGGCTTTTGTAAACAAAGACATTAATGAATGAAAACTTAAAAGTGGTAAAACTTGTAGAAAATAACAATGTAACAGTCAAGTCACCACTAATAACTTCAACAACATAATGGCATAGGTACTAGCAAACTGTGTGGCTAATTTTAAGAGACCTACAAGGTCAAGTGGGGTATCAAATGAAAGGTATCAGTTTGTACATTTCAAAACAGTTTTTAAAATTTCTGTAAGTTGCATACAGTTTTAAAGATCTTGAAAAAATTATTAAAAGTAAAATTAAAGTATTTTGCCGAAGCATGCAGAGATCCATCTGAAAGGTCGGTTGGTACCTACTATTTTTAGGTATTCATTAAGTTCCGAAGTCTAACCGGTACCATAAGTACATATTTGTTGACAAACGTTCGAAACTCTCGGCGCGCGAGTTACACTTGCACTTGACGTAAGACAATTGTACGACAATTGACGTTGTTTCTTTTGTGATCTAATATCAGTAAAATTAGTAAAAGTACTTTGAGGCTAGATTTAACAGTCAGGTAGAGATGTGAACCACGGGCATGGACCGATGTAAACTATGCCCACCAAAAACCGAATGCATTTAATGGCCTTTTGTTTTCAGCTATTGGGATTCGCTGACAAGTACATTGTGGCCAAGACTGGAATATGTTCTGAAACTAAATATTCAGAGCGTTAGAGAATGTGATCCTGCTAAACTTTCCAACAAGGAACTTGGCCCACACTATGTGAGTTTATTTATTACATTATTTTTTTAGGCCTTTTTCCAGCCGTGGACTGAATATAGACTGATGATAATGATTATTATTATTGTTATTTTATTGTGAAACAAGCAACCTGCCCCGGCTTAGCACGGGAGCAGAGCAGTTTAAGGTAAAAAGTAAGTTTAAAAGGAATCATTCCGATAAACATTGTAGGCAAGTATTAAATTATTGGTTTAAGCGGCGGTGCACGCCAGCAAAACTGATTTTATGGGTTATTGGTGTTCACTATAGCGTCGCATAATAAATAATTATTTGTTCGACAAATGGGCAAAACGATTTTTTTGAACGTGCCGATATTAAATCCCGAGCTAGCGAAGCAGTTTAGAATAGTCACGAGCGTAGCGACTGGCTCTGACGTGGACAGCTGAGGTAGCGAGGGATTTAAAAAGCAGGAAACGAAAAATATTTGCCCTTGAGTTAAACATACAACTTTCCACCAAGCCTAGCGAGAAATATTTTAAATTTATAAAAGAGGTTGAATGTCAGAAACTCATTTTGGTCAACAACATTGGATGGTAAAAAGTCTACAAACCTCTTTCTAATCAATTCAATCATGAACGGAATTTTGTTTTCTATGAAGGTTGCATTTGTTCTGAATCAAATTACTGTTTTCAACAAGTTATTTATAGAAGAATATAGAATAACATCGAGCCTGATACGGATAATTATCGTAAGCGACAATATTCGTGAAATCGGTTTTTTATCATTACTTATTGTTAAAATAATTTAGATCCTAATGCAAAGACACCTAGGTCGATAGCTGCATAAATAAAGATTTGAGATTAAAAAGTTTATTCTATCGTAAGTGACAAAACACTTGAAAATTTTGGCAACAAAAAGTATCGTAAGCGACTATTGTCAGTTTCGATAAAATCGTGGTCACTTGAAGGCTAAAGTTGTCTATAAACTGGCCTTTCGTTGTTTCTCTATTCGTTGGTTGCATATTGAGATACTACGGTGAATTTTATGATTTCGAATTGCATGTTTCCGGAACGAAACGCAGATAGCACTTCCGTTTAAAAGGAGGTTAGAACCATGTTCGTATAGTGGATTAATAGTAATGTAAAACCGTTATTTCGATTCTAAGGTACATAAAGTTAAAAATGGATAATTGGTTATAGTACCTATACGTGATCACTATTAACTATGCATGCCTTTAATTTAAAGACTTTGAACAAAAGTAGGTACAAAAATAAAACGCAGCTAGATTATGGTGGTGACTTGTTTGCATGGTTTGGGATTGAAAATTGCTCTAAAGCATCTGCTCATGTCTGCGTGAAACATTTTCATGAATATAAGCAATATACATGCTCGCAACAAGACAGCAAAATAGCAAACAGACTATCGACACGTATATGCATGCGATAAAAGAATTAGCTAAAGATTGTCAATTTAAAAAAGGTAGATGCCTAAACTAATAAATCTGAAAACATCCGTGATGCAATTATAACAGGCTTAAAATCGTATGCTATAAGACAAAGATTACTAGAAAATAATTAATTTCCTCTTGTAGACCCTTTGAAAAAGCATGATCGTTACAACTGGCAGAATCAAATAGTATAACTGTAGAAGCTACTTGTTAAATCTGCGACAAAAAGGGGCACTATGCAAATGTATGTCGTACCACGAAATATTCTGTTGCGTTGGAATCTGAAACAGGAGTTATGAGAATTGCTTCATGTTTAATAGCAGCATCCCCAAATTCGCTACGCAAGAAAACTTATATTCAAGGAATCCGCGCTCGAGCATTGATCGACACAGGCAGCTCAATCAGCTATAGGGATGAAGATTCTTTCAATCTCTGTCACTTGAAGAAGAAACCACGTGATCTAAGAATATCGATGGCTTCAATTACACTTAGGTACATCACAAGTTAACAAACATACGCTTCTGTTAAAATTGGAGAGTGTGAATACAGGAATTTGAACTTAGTCATAGAAAGAACCTTTGCGAAGATATCATCATTAGGCATGATGTACCTACTCAATAAACATTCATCGCTTGAGTTCTTGTTCGGTGGGTCTAGGGACCCAATGAGAGTTAATGTATACCGTGTCAATGCCGCTACTGTACCTGCTTTACCATTGTTCTCAAACGTGACTCCTGATCAACCCTGTAGCTATAAAGTCGCGCGGATACAGCGAAGATGACAAAGAAATTATCGGAGAGGAGGTAAGAAAACTTTTGGCTAGTGAAATAATTGAAGAAAGTACATCACTCTGGAGAGTGCAGGTTCTTGTTACAAAGAATAAGTACTGATCATGAGAAGCGTCTCGTCATGGATTATCTGTTGAAGATCCGAGAGTCAACTGTTTCAAACCGTCATTTGTCGCCTTTAAGGCAAGATAGTCAAATGATCCAAGACTAGACGAATCATTGAATGATGATTTTTTTGAAAGTTCTGTAGAGATTGTGGAACCTGAGCCCGAATCTCACAATGAAATGGAACCTTCTGATTCTACGAACGAAACAGCATCAGGTAAGTCTGAACTTCCAGCGGAAACTGAACCGGGGTTACGAAGATCTACAATGGAGCGGCATCCCCCTGTCCGCTATGAGGACAATTTTCTAGGCGGGTAGAATGTAGTGATTCAAACTTTTTATGTCATTTTACAATTATTCTATCTACCTTCATGAATCTCTCCCCCTAGCATTCTTTCTACCAACCTCTTATTTTTATTTTATTTATCTTCTCATTATTTATTATTTATTTTTATTTACTATTAAATACTATTAATACCCAGTCTTATACCTACTGTAGGCTGGCACCCTGGATTGCCCTGACTCTTAAGAGACAGGTGCCTTCTGGTGTCGCCTCCTCACAGTCAAGTTTCTCATCATGCATGCCTTATATAATATAAATAAATCAAACATCCTAGCTCTACCTAATGTAAGGATCGGTTATTCTATTCTGCTCTCTTTAGTTCAGTTTTTATTTTTATTTTGTGTTAGTTTAAATTTCCATAGTAGTATTTTCTTGTATTGCAAACTGGTCACTTAATGTTTGTTGTATTTAATAGGTACCTAATTAAGAGTTCGCTTAAACTTGTAACTTTAATATACACTTGTTACGCCCGCGGAGTGGGGGCTCTGGTGTCTTGTAATACAGGCTTTTTAAGCCTATCTCAAGCTCCAGCTCCTCACAAAACAGGTTAAATAGGTACTTTAGGCCTAATCTGTACACAATTATTATTATGAAAACCTTTTGTGAGTGGAAAATAAATGTCTTATTATTATTATTCTATACCATAGAGGTAGTTCTTTTATTTTATGTTCATTAATAGTAGTTTATGCAACTGTCATATAATGAAAGATATTAAAACACGAGTGTGAGTTTATATTAATAGTAACGAGTGTTTTAATACCCGTGTTATATGCAGTTGCATACACTACTTTATCTTCACTAATGCAATTAATCAAACAACAAGAGTAAAAGCTGACAATAGTTTATTTATAATAATTGTTCAAATTTTGGATGGTACAATTTTGAAAGTTAATGTTAATTATTGATCCAGCAGCTGAGCGGCCGCGGGGCAAGCAGTAGAGCTCGTAGACGGAGTCGGAATATTTATAATTACTTCATTCGTCTTGTTTTCTATACTGTTCAAGATCGTATTTGAGACTTGAATTTTATTCATTAAAGACTCAGTCATCAATGTAGCTTTCAGCCACAGTAGAAGACTTCCACCCCCCGTGTCGTTTCAGTGCGGTCAAATCACCACCGCTATCTATGAGAAGGGTCGCCGAGGTGCGCCGGAAGCAATGCCCCGTGTACAACGCTGGATTAGGCAGATTCAAAAGTAGTTTCGACGAAGTTTTCACGTATAACCCAACTGTTTTCAAAAGCCAGCCTAATAACAAAATTTTATACAACTTGTATGAGGATTTTGACATAAGGCTCGCCTTGTTAATTGGTCGCGTTTTATTGATGTTATAATGAGATTTTACGATATCGATGTGGTTATTATACCATCATGTGAAATTGCTTAAATTGAGTGTTTTGTTATCTGCGCTATAACAGTAGTAATTATAAGTAAGTCAAGTATTGGAATCATAAGTAGAATGTTATAACATTAGTGTAGATAAAACTATATTACTGATGGATGTTTTATCACTACAGGTAGGTAGGTACCTACCTAGATACTAGATTAATTTTATTGTTAATAGTTATTTAAGTCCTTTACCTTGCGACATATTTGAAATTTCTATACGAAAACCTGATGACGCTAGCGACAAAATGAGAAATTTCACAAAATCATGCACATAATTTTTGTCGTAAGCGACATATCTTCTGTTATTTAGGCGCTTTTTAGATTAATAACATAATTAGCAGATAGACCACCGTCGATAACATACAATAATTTTTCATCTCAATGATGTAGAAACTACACGTTAATTTTAAATTGAAAAAAACGCCTCCTGTAAAATCAAGTCAATGTCGCTTACGATTTTTATCCGTATCAGGCTCGATATTTTCTTTATTCCTCATGTGAGCAAAACCGGATTTTGATCACTGTTTTTGAGTTGCTGCTAACCGTTTTCGAGCAAGAGTGGTGAAAAAAATATTTAATAATTGTTGGACGAAAATCCTTGACGCGCCAGGTATTTTGATATTTATTTGTGTCAATACGATTACAGATAACTCGAAGATACGCAGAGTTCTCCGCTGCTATGTTGAGTTTAAGCGAACAATTTCCATCCGAAGAACTAAGCAACATTCTACTTGTCCTTCAAGATGAAGTCCACTGTTTCCTTTTGAAAATGGCTGCGGAATTCCCACAGAGAGTTCAGCAACTCATATTTCTAATCAATAACTACGACATGGTATTGAGTATACTTATGGAAAGAACTAGAGACAATACAAAAGAAGCAGAAAGTTTCCGAGAGCAACTACAAGCACGCAGCTCAGAATATGTTGAGGAAATACTAAGTCCGCACTTTGGTGGTCTTATTCAGTTTGTTAAAGAAGGTGAGCAAATACTGGAATCCAATAAGAACAATGATCAAGAACAAAGAGCTTTAGAAAGAAAATCGCTTTCGTTAGTGGCCTCTTTCAGTACAGGCTGGAAACAAAGCTTGGAAGAAATTCATCGAGAAGTTTTGGTATCATTTCCAAATTTAGTAACAGGTTCAGGCCTCTTGCAACTGGCATTGACGAACTTCGTTCAGTATTATCACAAGTTCGTTAAACTACTCACTCCAAATGCTCGAACACAACTAGTCAATATTCATGTTATTATGGTCGAAATTAAAAAATATAAAACAAATTATTAATGAGTAGACAATCTTGTATAATCTATTTAATTTTTTTACGACGCAGGAGTATGTTTGTTAAACCTACATTCCAATATTATAAATAAGTGGTGTCTAATGTGTATAAGCTCTGCACACATTAACACAACACCGCTACCGCACAGCACCAAAATGTGCATTCAAATATAGGCTTAAACGCGTTATCTTTGGATACATTTTACAACCATAATAAATATTTATTTTCCTGTAAAATGTATCTGAAGAGACGGTGTTCATTTGATGTTTTCATTAGTACAAAAAATGTACTTGTTTCTAATAAATTAACATCGCAAAAATTTACGACTTCGGCGGGACTTGAACCCGCATCCTTCCGTTATTTAATTTCTTAGAAATTTGCCAGAGTGTGAGGCTTACGCACTATAAAAACAAAAACTTTAGATTTATCTACTTGTTTGTTGTAAAGTAATCTTAAGGTATATTCCAAAAAGATACATTACCTTTTCTACCCTCGATTATGGTACCTACTACTTGACAAGGGAAGTAACTACTCGTGTTTTGATGAAATATATCTACACAATTTCTTAATAATGCTTGTTGCTTTTTATTAATTTTTACCTGTACCTACCTACTAGCTAGATACATTTCGAAGTTTAATGAAGTACCTGTAGTAGCCAAGTAGACATGTGCGCCGACGTTAAAATAACCGGCGGCGGGCGCCGGCCTGAAATCGGCGGCGGCAGCGTGATTTCGGCGTGAACTCGGCGCGTTGGTATGAGTTATAAATAAATAATGCTGGACAATTCACACAGCATTATTTAGCCTCAAGCTTAGCAGAGCTTGTGTTATGGGTACTAGATAACTGATATACATAATAATATACGAATACATTAGGGGGTGAATTTCTAAACTTCGAAGTTTCGTAAATTCGAAGTTCATAGCCTTTATTGGGCATTTTTCAAGTTCGAATGCGGTGGCCAAGAATTCGAATTTTTTAGTTTCTATTATTTACCTACGCAAATAAGGCACCTTTCGCAGTCGCGTAACGCACACGTACTATGAAAGAGTAAGTGCGAGCTTTTTATTTCGGACTCTTGTGTAGACAAATACAACATCATTGGAAAATTCAATAGTTTTGCCTAGGTATACGCAAAATGTCAAATGTAGCCCTACAAGCGATCTTGTCTTCTGTCTACAGCACTAGTTCTTTGGTAAAAAAAGTTCTAAGAACATCTCGTTTGGTCCCAACTGGAATATCAATAAAAATTAATTAAACGAAGCTCGAACGGCATGGCACAGTGCTTGCCCCGATGCTGCTCCCCCAAAATCACTTTTGTCCTAGCGGCAATGGGACGAGCCTTGTGTCAGTTGACACGGAATTGTTTGTTACAAAAGTGCTCCAGCACTGCAGATCGTTCCCGCCTCGTAGCCGTTTCTAAATAGGAGTCAGGACATTGGTTGCAAGCATTTCCTTCATAATTATAACTATAACACTGGTACTTTATTGGATCCCGTAACTTTCCGTATCGCAACATGTCATAGGTTGGGTGCAAGGTGTTGCGCGCCTCATCAATGCCAATGCCAGTGCGATACTGCTGTCGAACAGCTTGTACATCACGGATTATCGTGTACTAGGGCCGCCAGTCGGATGCCAACCGGCGACATCATCTGGCGGGCCTTTTTCATTGCTAACGTACCAGCTATTCTCAAACCGAATGGTCTGTTGCGTGAAGATGGTAAGAGGCCCGACGGTATGACACTAATCCCATAGGAGTTGGGGAGGCCTATTGTGTGGGACGCTACATGCGTCGACACACTTGCGCCTTCCCATGTTCCGAGGACATACGTGAGGGCAGGTGCGAGGGAAGATTTCAGGTGCAAAATGTGCAGGTCTCGACAGAGCCTACACATTTGCTCCCCTTGGAGTCGAGACCACTGGTTCTTCGGGTTTCTTAAAAATTATCTGAGGGTTGAGTCGAAGCCACGCGTGACCCGAGAGGTGGTGAGTATATGGCGCAGCGCATCAGCATAGCCATACATACAGCGGGGCAATGCAGCCAGCGTCTTGGGGACGCTTCCGACTGGTATTGATATGGATCAGTTGAGCTACCTGTAGGCGAAGCACGGATATTATTCTCTAGGGTAGAATAGACACTATCGACATCGCATCGTCATACATTGCGTACATTATAGAAGTAAAAGGAATGACTTTCAAACCATTTACGCAATCGATGACAAAGTGTCGTAATTTTTATCTATTCTAACCTAGACAACAATCCCCGTGCTCGCCCTGCTGTAGATTGTTTGCAACAGTCTGTAGTTAGCTCAATTGTTTCTATTGTAATTCTGTAAATCACAGATCATAATCAACTGAAAAGCTACCTGACTGGCCGGAAACAGTACGTAGAAGTTAAAAACTTAAATTATAATAAAGGGTTATTAACTACCTTTAAATCTAACGCTAAGCTCAATAATTTTGGTGTGCCACAAGGCAGTATTCTAGGCCCGCTGCTATTTCTTATTTACATCGATGATTTGCCGAATATCACAAAGAATCAATGTGTTCTTTTTGCTGACGATGTCTCGATCGTAGTTGCCGATGAGAAGAAGGATGGAACTTTAACTGACTGTCTTACCTCGGAGGCTGAATCAGTTGTAAATTGGCTGGAGTCTAATAATTTACAAGCTAATATTTCAAAAACTAAATATATACATTTTAAAAATTATAATAATAACATTAATTCGAATTATAATAATAATATATTTAATAGCACTCTGACATGTAGAAATGAAATAATAGAAAAGACTGACGAAATAAGATTTCTTGGTATAATATTGGACAAAAATATAAATTGGAAATCGCATATAGAGCAAATAAGCAAAAAACTTAATCGTTTCGTTTTTGCACTGAGAAAATTAAGAAGAACATCAGGCCAACAAACAGCATTAACCGCATATTTTGGCTACGTCACCTCAGTACTAGGGTATGGTCTTTTGCGTTTCGGTAACTCTACGCACATCAAAAGAGCTTTCATTATTCAAAAAAAGTGTGTAAGAGCCGTTTTTGGAATAGGCCCCTTAGAGTCATGCAAGCCTCTCTTTAAGAAACATAAACTCTTAACGCTCACTGGTTTATACATTTTTCAAATTGGCTGTTTTGTAAAAGCTTCATTTTTTAACCAATATAAAGATAAAAACAACTCTGTTATAAAAAAATAGAGATCCCACTAGGCTTATATTGCCCCTTCACAAAACTGCACTGAGTGGGAAAAATTGCTCTACCATGACTGTTAAAGTATTTAACAAAATTCCTAGAGACATAAGAGAACTGCCTACTAGTAAATTTAAGACAAAACTCCGTAGGTGGCTCTTAGATAACTGTTTTTATGATATTAAAGAATTTTATAATCAAAAACTTACCTAGTTAAATAAGTTAAATATTGTACGTATTATAATTAATGGATAAACTGTTGTTCCACCTAGCTTTTAAGATCTTTTTTGTACACAGTTTCTACAATGAATAAATTTCATTTCATTTCAACGAAAATTATAGAAGCAGGTTAACCAGTTCTCTGCCAGGCTTCAGCGATTCGACCCGGAAAGGCGCTTCGTCGCTGCTATACGTGCAGTGCAAGCGCGTCGGTGACACTTAATGTGGAACGTAATCAAAGTATTTTTGTATGTTTTGGATAAGTGAATCACTTTTCCGATTCTAACTCTATCTGTAAAGGGACTCACAGATCTCGAGAATAAAAGTTATATTTTCTATCTGAACTTCGAACTTTCGAAATTGAGTTTCCGAATTTCGAAAGCCAGCTTCGAAATTGAAAAATAAATATGAAGCCTGATGTTTCGTACCCCTAACAGAGTTTGTGCTTTTGTGGTAACTTTGTAAGAATTTGAAATTAATTAAATGCAATTAATACTATAAATTTAGTCTGAATCTTTCTAGTGGAATTGTCTTGGTATTTGTTAAAGTTTATATTCGTACGGTGTCATCTTCATTTATAATCGGCACCTGTATCAGTCTGAATCAGCGGCGACTTTTGATACCGTTCGGTTTGCGGTGGCTTTTGACATCGCGGCACCCTTTGACATCGTGGCGCGGCGCGGTTCTTCTTTGACTACAACTTGGTTATAGGTAGCAGGTGTCGCACAATGTAATAATTAATTAAATGACTGAGTTTTCAAAGCGTCCAAAAGAATACGTTCCACGCCGAATTCACGCCAATTGGCCGATCGGCGGCGGCGGCGTGGAAAATTTGCCGGCGGCGGGCGGCGGCGGGTCGGCGCGGCGCACATGTCTAGCCAAGTACCTACCTAGTAAAATTTTGCGTTATTTCTAGCGACTGTTGGTAATAAAGAACTTATCAATACTAATATTATAAATTCGAAAGTAACAAGTAGGTACCTACCTAGTAAAATTTTGCGTTATTTCTAGCGACTGTTGGTAAAAAAGAACTTATCAATACTAATATTATAAATTCGAAAGTAACTCTGTCTGTCAGCCTGTCTGTTACCTTTTCACGCCTAAACGGCTAAACGGGTCTTAATAAAATTTGGCAGGGAGCTAAACGCACTGTATCTCGGACATAGGCTACCTGAAAATCGCGTACGAAGCTGAAGCTAATTATAAATGTTCGAAATTAATTTCTATACAAGTGTGTGGTGACATTAAAGGAAAAATGATTAAAATATTTGGTTTGACCTACTCAGGAAACTCGGCGCAGTCGCACTGGGCATGTATCCTTCCGCACTTATTGAATTTATTTCGCTTCCTAGGTATTCTAGCACTCACCTGCACCTATGCCGCTCGAGCGCTCTACAGAAAATTAAAAGGTAGTAGAGAAGTAGGTTTTTTTAAAGATTCTATACTTAAGGCTCTGCCGTGCGTCAATCAAATAATCAGATATAAAATGAAATATAACAGTGCTTTATTTCCTTTACCCCCTTACAGGAGTCTTGGACACGTCAATAAATTCCAATAAGGTTCAAGAGTAAAACTGGGAAAAAAGTGATTACCTACTTTAATTTATTGTTCACTTCAATTTGAAAGTTATATAGTGTATACATTTCCAGTCCTGTGCAATCTAAAGAACAAAGATGGAAAGATGTAGGTACCTACCTAAGACCGAAGTGAGATCGAGACAACAATATGAGTCGCTACATAGTGCAACCCTATTATACTAAAAACAAATTCGGGATTTCTCAGTTTTACTATAGTAGAGTCGTGCGTTACTCACACCATTAATCTTGTCCCAACTAAAATGTGGTACCTTTCATTATTATGAATACTTACACAGTGTTTTTTTTTTATTCAGTGCATATCGTGAAATAATGTGAAATGAATACAAATGATAGAAAGGTTCCACATAGAATTTAATACACACATAAATCTGTTAACTGTATTGGAACCTAAAAAGGTTCGTTTTTTCGATGATTGTTCTCGAGTCTCGACGTATAAAAAAAATGGAAACAAAGGGTGGTGCGAGTTGTAGAATGAAAATAATATCCTTTTACGATTTATCAACTCTCACCAGCTGGGATAAGATTGATGGTGTGAGTTGAAGAACGACTCGACTCGCAACAAGACTATTGCTATCTCTTTTGATACACTAATGTTTCGTATATTTTGACGACCTCCGTGGCGCTGCAGGCGAAGGTCTGCCTGCGACGCAAGAGGTTGTGGGTTCGATTCCCGCCTCGGAACTGTGTACGATCTGCAGAAATTTGTTCCGTTGGTCTGGGTGTTTTCTATGAATAGTAAAAAAATATCTATCTATGTATATAATTTATTTAATATGTCAGTTATCTAGTACCCATAATACAAGCTTTGAGTAGCTTACTTTGGGGGTAGATGGTGCTGTGTGGATTGTCCAGCATTAAGTATTTATTATTATTTATATTTCTATACTTGTCTACATAATTATGGCGAAAGAAGGCAGTAAAATAATCAGAAAATTAAAATTTTTGGAGTACCTATTTAACGTTTTAGGTAGGTTAGGTATTTTCTATACGATTTTTTTTAATCAAGTCAATTCATATTTCACAGTGTTGTTTTTTTCTCCGTATTTCATTGATTTAATTTATCTAGAATAACCGGTGAATCACCGGAGAATCTCCGGTTGTTCAATAAAATCTCCGCATAATCTCCGGAGGCTATTCTTTTCTTTCACAAATGTCCTAATCGGCGCTAAAAAGTCTTAAATTTTCGAGACTCGCCGTTTTTATGTCATCCTTGCTTTCTTTTCTCTCACAAATTACGCTATAGTCGCTTGAACAAATTTTAAAATTTCGAGTCCCAAATTTCCCAAGCGTCGCTAAGACTTTAATATTTTCGAGGCTCGCTCCGTTCGCCGTTTTTATATCGTCTTTTCTTCCTTTTCACTCAAGAATTTCCAAAATGTCGCGAAAAAGTCTTGAAAAATTTCGTGGCTCCTTCTGCTCACCGTTTTTATATCGTCTTTTCTTTCACTAATTTCCCAATCGACGCTAAGACTTCAAAATTTTCGAGGTTCCCTCCGCTTGCCTTTTTTATATGTGTAATCTTTTCTTTCACAAATGTCCTAATCGGCGCTAAAAAGTATTAAAAATTTTCGAGGCTCGCTCCGCTCGCCATTTTTATGTCATCCTTACTTTCTTTTCTTTCACAAATTACGCGATCGTTGCTAAAACAAATTTGAAAACTTCGAGGCTCAAATTTCCCAATCGTCGCTAAGACTTTTAAACTTTTCAAGGCTCGCTCCGTTCGCCGTTTTTATATCGTCTTTTCTTCCTTTTCAGTCATGAATTTCCAAAAAGTGGTACATAAATCTTAAAAAATTTCGTGGCTCCTTCTGCTTGCCATTTTTATATTGACTTTTCTTTCGCTAATTTCCTAATCAGCGCTAAGACTTCAAAATTTTCGAGGCTCGCTCCGCTCGCCTATTTTATATGTGTGCCCTTTTCTTTCACAAATGACATAATAGGCGCTAAAAAGTCTTTTAAATTTTCGAAGCTCGCTCCGTTCGCCTTTTTTGTGTCATCCTTGCTTTCTTTTCTCTCACAAATTACGCGATCGTCGCTAAAACAAATTTGAAAATTTCGAGGCTCGCTCCGCTCGCCTATTTTTTATTTCGGCAATGAACTTATTTTAGGGCTCCGTCAAATATTTTTTTTCGACAACGCCGCTCCGCCTCCCGCTTCGCCCGCGCGTGAAATCGTGGTTTATTTTCTAAAAATGCAAAAACCTTATTTTTTTGTTTACTTGTGATTTTAACCCTTTCTCCGAACTTTGTCAAAATGCCCCCCCCCAAATGAAATCCTGGATCCGCCCCTGGTATAATTATACCTCACACATCAAAATTGCTAATGCGTTTTGTCCTCTAGGAAAGACAAAAGAACATAATACATACCTAACAAACATCCCATTTCCTTTATTTTCCTTCTTGGGCAGTCAGGTATAAATTTTTAGTACGACTGGTAACTTGTTCCTTAGGAAATGTGCCGCACTTTCCCCGGTTTACAATTTTCTTTTTTTTTAGTTTAACCTTATTTCTAGAATCCAAGAGTCAAATAAGGACTTCTATTTGAAGGTTCCTCTTACTGATATTTAAGTTGAAATTACAGATTAAAGTCATTTACTAGCAATTACTGACTAACCACTCTTTCCCCATTTCGTTGGGAAAGTGTGGCTGTTATAAATCCAATGAAATACCTAAAATACTAGGTCAGATTTCTGAAATTGTAGATTCCATACAGAGATTATTCATCTACTAGGTACTGAAACAAATCATTTAATAATGGTCACAGTAATCAACACTATTTATTTATTTATTTAATTATTTAAGGACTCCCAACAGAAAAATCACATCACATACAGACTATCAAATAAAGTGGTCTTAAGTCTAGTGATTTTCTAAATAAAGGGTGCCACAGCGTAAACAAATTAAGGGTTGACTAAACATTACTACAAACAAATATTATACTATACAGGGTGTTTGGTGGAGGGTTAGACAAACTCGGTGGGTGTGTAGGTGGACCTATTTGTGAAAAACAATTTGAAGGAAAAGACCCTACCTAACTGTTTTAAATTTTTTTCATCCTGTTTTTTGTATTTTTTTAAGATTTTCCGAAATTGTACCTCTCTACCCCTAGAACTTTTTTTTGGAACGTGTTTTCTAGTGAACTTTTTACTTGCTTTTGGTCTCAGATGTATCCTTCATCTTTTGAGGCATTATTTATTTGAAAGAACGTGTAAATAATTAGTTATAAGCTCTCAAACTTAAAAAAAGTAAAAAAAAATAATCAAGAAGGACAACTTTGCATCGTTTTAAAAAAAAAAATAATAGCGATCGAGAAGTTCAAATGCTTTTAAAAACTTCTCTAAACATCGCTTATTCCAACGGTATACCACATGTAGCCGAAAAGCCTATAAACTTGTCAAAAATTAGCACTTGTATGGAAAATGGAGTAAAAACGCTAAGAATAAAACATTGTATTAAAACAATTTTGGTTCAAATATCACTTCCCTATTTCTAATACAAAGGTAGGAAAGCTAAATTAATTAAAAAAAAACTTTTTTATCATACCTAGGTATCCGACTAATTCGAAATCGAAATCAGAATTTCGAATTTGAATCAATATTTGTAATCGTTAAATTTCGTTCTTATTTTGGTTGGTTGTTATGTTTTGATAAACTGTTTGCTGTGTTGTTTTGTTATCGTTGTTTTTGTCACAATGGCGGAATTCAGCATTGAAGAATACGCTGATATTATTTATGCGTACGGTCGATGCGATGGAAATACACGCGCAGCACAGAGACTGTACAGAGAGTTGCATCCCAATAGACATGTGCCACACCATAGCACATTTTCTAATACCTTTCGGCGACTTCGAGAAACGGGAAACTTAACTCTTCGAGAACCACGAGTCATCTATCACGAGAGATCTGGGTCTTGGTCTTCCATCTGCATTGACATCAGACCATACTTTCCATATGGAAAGACCCAGATCTCTGGCGACCTTTCGAGTACTGGTAGTGGGATCCTCGTTGAAAGCTTGGAGTATGGCTTCGTCCACACCAACATGCTGCAGCGTTGCACAGACTCGTGGTTCTCGAAGAGTTAAGTTTCCCGTTTCTCGAAGTCGCCGAAAGGTATTAGAAAATGTGCTGGCACATGTCTATTGGGATGCAACTCTCTGTACAGTCTCTGTGCTGCGCGTGTATTTTCATCGCATCGACCGTACGCATAAATAATATCAGCGTATTCTTCAATGCTGAATTCCGCCATTGTGACAAAAACAACGATAACAAAACAACACAACAAACAGTTTATCAAAACATAACAACCAACCAAAATAAGAACGAAATTTAACGATTACAAATATTGATTCAAATTCGAAATTCTGATTTCGAATTTTCGAATTAGTCGGATACCTAGGTATGATAAAAAAGTTTATTTTTAATTAATTTAGCTTTCCTACCTTTGTATTAGAAATAGGGAAGTGATATTGAACCAAAATTGTTTTAATACAATGTTTTATTCTTAGCGTTTTTACTCCATTTTCCATATACTTAAGTGCTAATTTTTGACAAGTTTATAGACTTTTCGGCTACATGTGGTATACCGTTGTAATAAGCGATGTTTAGAGAAATTTTTAAAAGCATTTGAACTTCTCGATCGCTATTAATTTTTTTTTGAAAACGATGCAAAGTTGTCCTTCTTGATTATTTTTTTTACTTTTTTTAACTTTGAGAGCTTATAACTAATTATTTACACGTTCTTTCAAATAAATAATGCCTTCAAAAGATGAAGGATACATCTGAGACCAAAAGCAAGTAAAAAGTTCACTAGAAAACACGTTCCAAAAAAAAGTTCTAGGGGTAGAGAGGTACAATTTCGGAAAATCTTAAAAAAATACAAAAAACAGGATAAAAAAAAATTGAAAACAGTTAGGGTCTTTTCCTTCAAATCGTTTTTCACAAATAGGTCCACCTACACACCCACCGAGTTTGTCTAACCCTCCACCAAACACCCTGTATAAAGTATTAACAATATAAATTTAAAGGACAAAATAATAGGCAATCAGTGGTAAAATATTAAAATATTAAAGTTAAAGAATAAAAATATCAGAATAAAAATATAGGAGGTTTGCTTTTTATGATCAAGCGTTATAGTGCTTAGGAACTGGAGAAACTCAGCAGCGAACAGTGTTTCCCAAGGTTGATACTAGAGTATTGTGTTAATAAATTAGAGTTATGATAACATCTTTCGCGCTCCTGAGGACTCTAAAGATTCCGGGCAACGGGAGCTACTTGGGTGTGCGTGTGTGTATGTGTAATGTGTGTGTGTTTTAAAGAGAACTTATAAAATATTATGCTGCTCTAACCCCAAATGACCCCATATAATACAAATTTCTTTTTACATATCTTAACAATGCCTTTTTTAACTTTGTTGACATGCCCCGCGGAACCCAACTGCCAATAAATGTATCCAGGCGGTTTTGATCCATATTCAAGTACATCAGACCGCAAATGATCTCTTCTTTTATCTCCTCAGGTTCTGGAATTTATTAAACAAGATCATAATTCATAATGTTTCTGTAAGTTTTTTTTATTTAGCTTATGTTGTCCTAAAACTGGGCAAAGGCCTTTTCTTCCCTTTAGTCAAGGTGAGCTACTTAAAAAACATTATAGAATAAAACAACAAAAACAAATTATCAACATATTAAAATCTATATAAAGGTGCTGCGCGGAATATTTTATTTCTTTTCGGTTTTGAATTTTTTCCTACTATTACTAGTGCAATAGTTGCAAATCATAGCTTTACCATCATAACCATTATACACATACAGGGTGCTCCGTAGAATGTGTGCCATGCCAAAGGGTAACAGGGGTAGGTGAAACCAAGTACCTACAATAGCTTGGCGACTTTTGTAACCCACTTGGTTCCACCTACCCTTTGATACACTATTATATACATATTTGCATAATGTAAGAAGTAAGTCCAGCATTCTTTATGTTCCTATGGTAAGAACTAACTCTTTATTCACAAAGAACATTACAATCAAATTATAGAAATATATTAGAACTAGTATTGTATGTAGTAGTATAAGGTATGAACTAATAATAGACAAAAAGCATTCTTATTATAAGTTAGCAAATCGTTCAACTCTTTGGTTAACCAAAACATTGATGTTTATTTAACACACCAGCAAGTAAGCTTAAGCACTTGCTTAGCAATGAATCCTTTTTAAGATAACTCTAACCTCATTTAATTCCACTTTGCGTTGTCGTCTACTTTCACAGTGCATCATTTGTTAATCTACCTATCTAAGTAAATATCTGCTAAAACTTTTAACTGGCCCTAAGCTCTCATGTGCTGGCTTGTATGGCATGTATTATGTAAATAACTATTCTAAAGATCTAACTGTAAGTTTTCCTAATATTTTGATAAATAGAAATAATATATGTTCTGTCAAACACCCTGTATACCATCATAACCCGTGATAAAACTAACCTCGATTCAATAGTAGGTACTATTCTACTTTGGGGCACACCCTATACAAAATATTATGTGATACACTTACGAGGTTGTTGAGCTATTTCCAATAACAAATTCAGAACTTCTAGGCTGTGAAGAATCATTCCCTGCCTGTAAGGTTTTATTAGTTTTGTAACTATTGTTAGGCAAAATAGGAATGCCTCCTTGCTAGCGTAGATTGTTCCTCTGATTATTGGTAATATTATCTTCTGGACTATATTTTTATGGCACCACATTGTTCCTTTTTGTTTGGCCAGTAACAAGATAGAATACTGCAACTTAATACTACCCCAATAATGATCTGAAACAAACAGATATGTTCAGAAGCCAGATAGAGAAATTAGTATCTATCTTATTTACCTAGTTAACTTGAGTTGAATCTTACCATTTATCTCCAAGATAGTTTGTTTAATCTTAGACAATAAAGTATCATCATTTTCTTGTGTTGGGTCCTGTGGTTGGGTCATAGCCATATTTTCTTCTTAGTGTAAACCACAGATTTCAAACTTTTCCGTGTTGATCCTTACAATTAATTGTAGAATAGAGGATTCATACCTGAAAAAAAAACGGTGGAAAATAAGAAATTGCAAAAAGTTGCTGTTCTTACAGCAGCAGCAGAACTTCAAATAAAAAAATAAGATATCTTACCCACAAACTATTAAGGATAGATATTAAGTACGTATATCTTACTTATTTTATGTACCTTAGAATTTTTTCCGTTTGACATTCACATTTCACATAAAATAGTAGGTATTCATGTATTTAAATGTAGTATCCATAATTATACGTAATATAGTTTGTGATGTATAGTATAGCAAGACGATGGATGGCAAGACCAAGCAAGACATTTATCTAACTTCAACTTCTTATTTCAGGGCTCGCTGTGTCTGTGCTGCCACAACTCTGCCAGTGTCTTAGAGCATTAAACCAGACCGGAGGCGACACTCACACACTCGCGAAGTCGCGAGGGTAGGCGCGGCGTCAGATTTGGCCGAAGATCTCAAGAGGCGCAAATATGCAAGTCTCGACAGAGCCTACACATTTGCTCCTCTTGGAGTCGAGACCCTAGGTCCGTGGGGTACCGAGGCTCTTCCAGGGGCGGATCCAGGATTTCATTTTGGGGGGGGGGCCATTTTGACAAAGTTCGGAGAAAGGGTTAAAATCACAAGTAAACAAAAAATAAGGTTTTTATAAGCATTTTTAAAAAATAAACTACGATTTCACGCGCGGGCAAAGCGGGAGGCGGAGCGGCGTTGTCGAAAAAAATTCATTCTCTGAGGTAGCGGTTCTGTCGGCGATACGAAAGGATAATTACGTAAAATAAGTTTTAAATTTGAACTTGGTTAGCTTTGTTATTTTGTTTTAAGTTATATAAAATTTTAGTGTGGTATTGTTTTATTTAATAAAATTTTACGATAAAAATACCCTTAGGAGCAAGGCTTAGGCTTAAGGAATAGTGTACAGCTTAAATTATTAAAATCAGTTGCAATATTTGTGTAAGAAAAAATGTTCCTAAGTAAATTTTTGTAGGTTTTAGGCTTAGAACTTTTTTACTACCTTTTAATACCTAGATAGGAAGGTTTTATAATAAGAAGGAGTGTTTTTACTATATAATAAACTTAATTTATAAGGGTTTTTGTAAGGAAATAGTAAATAAATAAAGATCCAAAGGTTTCGGCTTAGGCAAAACTCGATAGAAAGTAGGTCAAAATTACGCCGGCGTCTGAGCGGTAAAACACGACCATATAAATATAAGCGTGGGGCCGGCACTCGCAGTCGCAGCCTAGCCTCCGGAGAGGCAAGAAGTAGTCAGCAAGAAAACGAAGCCAGCAAGTAGTGGTAGGGAATAAGCCGAAACCCGGATCAAGTTTCAAGATTGGATCAGTGTTTTATTTCGAAGCTAGTTGAAGCCCCCATTAGGAAGGAAAAGTGAAGTTAGGATATTGTACCACACGAACAGTACGCATTCAGGGGTGCGTGGCGGCGTGCGTCTACCAGCAGCGGAAGGAAAAGGACAACGCGCATCGAATTTAAGTGGGATACTTTCCCAGGGCGTATCAGGTCAATCCTGGTAACCGTCCGCAACAGGTTCTTAAACTCTTTTAGATACGCAACCCTTTTGGACATCGAAATATTTGACAGAGCCCTAAAATAAGTACATTGCCGAAAAAAAATAGGCGAGCGGAGCGAGCCTAAAAATTTTCAAATTTGTTTTAGCGACGATCGCGTAATTTGTGAGAGAAAAGAAAGCAAGGATGACACAAAAAAGGCGAACGGAGCGAGCTTCGAAAATTTAAAAGACTTTTTAGCGCCTATTATGTCATTCGTGAAAGAAACGGGCAATAGGCGAGCGGAGCGAGCCTCGAAAATTTTGAAGTCTTAACGCTGATTAGGAAATTAGCGAAAGAAAACTCAATATAAAAACGGCAAGCAGAAGGAGCCACGAAATTTTTTAAGATTTTTGTACCACTTTTTGGAAATTCATGACTGAAAAGGAAGAAAAGACGATATAAAAACGGCGAACGGAGCGAGCCTTGAAAATTTTAAAGTCTTAGCGAGTATTGGAAAATTGAGTCTCGAAAGTTTTAAGATTTTTACGGTATTTTGGAAATTTGTGAGTGAATAGGAAGAAGAGACGATATAAAAACAGCGTGGCGAGCGGTGCTAGCCTCGAAAATTTAAAAGACTTTTTAGTTTCGATTGGAACATTTGGGAAAGAAAAGCCTATACATATAAAATTAGCGAGCAGAGCGAGCCTCGAAATTTTAAATTGGTTTTAACGACGATTGCGAAATTTGTGAGACAAAAGAAAGCAAGGATGACATTAAAACGGCAAGAGGAGCAAGCCTCGAAAATTTTGAAGATTTTTAGAGAGAGGTTGGGAAATTTGTGATAGAAAAAGAAGAAAATACGATATAACGCCGCTGACGAGCGGTGGCAAAATTTGAGGAAGAAAAAAAAGCCAAAGCAAAAACAATGGCGAGGGTAGCGAACCGCTAAAATTTTGCGTCATTTCTAGAGACTGATGGGAAGAAAAACCGTATCTATAATAATATTACAAATTCGAAAGTAACTCTGTCTGTCAGCCTGTCTGTTACCTTTCACGCTTAAACGGCTAAGCTTAATAAAATTTGGCAGGGAGCTAAACGGTATCCCGGACATAGGCTACCTGAAACGAGCGTGCGAAGCCTTGGGCTGAAGCTAAGAATAAACGAAATTTATTCTGTCCTAGTAACAGGTGAAATATCTAAAAATTATTAAAATATCTGGTTTGCCGTTTGACCCACTCAGGAATATCGGCGCGCTCTCACTAGGTTGTGTCCTTTCGCTCTTATTGAATTTATTTCGCTTCCTAGGAGCAAGTAGGGAGGTATTCTAGCATTCACCTGCGCCTATCTCGCTATACAATTTTATGCCAAAGAAATTTTAGCCTTTCTACAGAAAATTACAAGGTATTAGAAGTAGTAGTAGTATTGAGAAGTAGCTTTATTCCGTGGATCACTACGCACCTAGCAGTTCGAATTAGATTTTTTTTTACACCTGAATTGAATCGAAATAATGAGTACAAAGTATGGAATTCCTTCTCTTTTGGGGGGGGGCATGGCCCCCATGGCCCCCCCCTGTATCCGCCACTGGGCTCTTCGGGTTTTTATAAAGAAGATTATTAATAATAAGAAGATTATTAAATAATAAGAAGATTATTGAACGTTGTTTAGAGCAGACGTGCCTTACTCAATGCATCAAAAATCAATAATTGCAATTGCTGACTAGTGACCTCGTTAACCGTTAGCCAATTTAACTGTGTCATAGTGTTTTGCTGAAAATGGACTTATACTAATAAAAATACTGTAATAACTCAAAAAAAATCGAAATGGATCCGAACAGTCCCTTCAGCCGGAGCAGCAGGATAGAACGCAGCCCGCCTCGGACGCCCGCCTTGCCCTCGGCCGCTCCGCAGCCCCCGGCCGCTCCGCAGCCCCCGGCCGCGCCGCGGCAGCCCCCGGACGCCCCGCAGCCCTCGTCTCGCCCTGCAGCAGTGTGTGGAGACCTGATTGCTACGTCAGAACTTCAAAACTGGCTGACGGGCATCGACCAGTGCTTAAATGAGATCTGCACAATCGCCGAAACAGGCAAGCTAAACTCCGAACAAAAGTTGAAAGTTAGCACTCTATGCCGAAGAGTGGGTCACGGTACTTCGCAGATGATAACCCTATACCAATCTGTGAAAGCAAGAGTTATGACTTTGAACATCGAAAATAAAGCCTTGAACGAGAAAATAGACCTATCAAAGCGGCTCCAAAATTTGCAGAATAAAATAGACGAGACATCCAAACCTATCTCTGGGAACTCCTCTTTTGCAGACATGGTGAAAAGAGGTAATAACTTTATAAAGCCGGTTAATATAAGTTCTGTGGCCATCTATCCCCAAGACAACCTCAAGTCGAGCGAGGAAACCAAAACTTTAGTCCAAAAAATAATTTGCCCTGAGGATATGAAGCTACAGGTTAGAGGCCTAAGAAAGACAAGAAACGGAGGAGTAATAATAAGCACCGAAACGAGGGGCGACATAGAAAAGCTGAAGCAATCGGCGCAGCTCACGAATTCTGGCCTGCTGATCGATGAGCCGCAAAAACGAAAGCCCAGAGTCGTAGTAATTGGAGTGCCCTCATCTATGCAGGAAAAGGACGTTTTTATCGTCGAATCACTTCCGGATCTAACACTAGAAAAATTCCTGTTGTTGACCAAACTGAGTCATAAGTCCGGCAAGAAGGATGCTGAGACCTGCAACTATGTGATAGAAGTACCTGCAGTTATTCGTAAGGCTCTAATATCTAAGGAGAGGGTTTTCATTAACTGGTCCTCGTGTCCTGTGAGGGACTTTACATTGGTCACCAGGTGCTTCAAGTGCCAGCAGTACGGACATGCTGCCAAGTCCTGCCGTGAGACGACCCACATTTGCAGCCACTGTGGACTTCAAGGTCATTCAGTAAAGGAATGCACCAAAAAGGCGGAAGAGCCAAAGTGTGCTACTTGCCTTCACTTCAAAAAGCCAAGTAAGCATATCACGGGTTCTGCCGACTGTCCAGCTAAGGCAATAGCGGAAAAAAGGTACATCAACTCTATAGATTATGAAGGCGCCTAAGAGCGCCGCTTACTTATTTATTTTTTCTTGTCCTTGTAAACCTCTTTTTATTTATATAAAAAAATGATTAGTAATGTAATTAATGATTTGGATAACTTTTCTGTATCAGATTCTTGCCTCTGTGAAGTTGAAGACTGTGAACATTATCTATCCTCTCATAGCAATCCATTAACTGTGCTAACACAAAACATCCGCAGTATCTATAAGAACTATGACAATTTTAGCATTTTTCAACAAAGACTGAACATTGATTGCGACATTATTGTGTTAACAGAATGCTGGCTTACTAAACAGTACAATGTTCCACTAATGCCTGGATATTCTATGTACCACACTAACATAAATTATAATCAAAATGACGGCGTCATAGTGTATGCAAAGAATCATCTTAATGTGTCTGTCGAGGAACCTGATATGCAAGATTGCAACATATTGTTAGTTAAAATTGGAGCTGAGACAGCGATACTCGCCTTGTATAGGCCACCGTCTTTTAGAAACCTCAGCAATTTTACCGACTCATTAAACAATACGCTACAGTGCTTATCGTCTTTTAAGAATATCATTGTAGCTGGAGATATTAATATCAATATTATACCTGAGTATAGCGACGAAACTAACTATTTTGCACAAAGAATTAAAAAGTATTAACTGGCTAGATACCATGGACATGAATAACCCTAACGATATTTTTAACTTTATTCGAAACTCTTTTCATAATGCTAACAAATTAGCATCTTCCACTAAAAAAATATACTCGAACAGAAAACTAAATCAAACAAGAGTGCCCTGGATCGACAAAAACGTTACTCGACTATGCGAAAAACGCAATCAACCATACAGGGATTGTAAAAATAACCCAAATGATCCGCAACTGAGACTAGCTTATAACAAAACTCGCAATAAAATACATAAAATACTAGAAATTAAAAGAAATAAACACTACATCACGGAAATAAATAATAATTTTAACAATACAAAGAAAGTTTACAAAATCTTAAACCAAATGTTGGGTCGCGTATCACTGTCTATCGACGATGCAATTTTAAAAGCGATTGATTCCCAATGCCTCACCGCTAAATCAATAGCTGACAATTTTGCCCATGGTTTCGACAAGGCAGTCAAAGACATTATACCAAAATGTGGTATAAAATTAATAAACCATCCCTACCGCAACCCAACTAACTGTAGCTATATAATTAAAAAAGCTACGAGCGACGATGTTAACAAGATTATTAAGAAATTAAATGTAAGGAAGGCTCCTGGACATGATAATGTAAGAGTATCGGACATCAAAATAACGGGGAATGATGTAGCTACTGCTATAGCAAATTTAATAAACTGTAGTGTTAAATCAGGCATATATCCAGATGAATTAAAAGTAGGATGCGTCAGACCAGTCTATAAAAAAGGGAAGCATGACGACTACAGTAACTACCGCCCAATAACGCTGCTCTCTTCTATTGATAAAATTGTTGAAAAATATATCAGTGAACAGATTCATGGGTTCTATAAGAAACATGAAGTTTTGTACCGGAACCAGTTTGGGTTTCAACCAGGAAAGGGGACTAATGACCTCCTAACTACTTTCACAGACCAAGTTAACGACAACCTAAATAACAAAAAACACGTGCTGGTCTTGTTAATTGACTTTTCCCGTGCGTTTGATACCCTAGAACACGCCCAGCTAATAAAGAAGCTTGATAACTGCGGAATCAGAGGCCCCCTATTAGAATGGTGTGAAAATTACCTTAACAACCGTAAATATACTGTAAAAATTGATAATATGCATAGCGACTACGTTACAGTAACGGAGGGTACCGCACAAGGGTCCGTTCTAGGACCACTTCACTTCTTGTCGTATGTCAACGAAATGAGCAATTGCATTAGGCATACCACATGCTACCAGTTTGCCGATGATACTTGCCTCGTAGCAGTTGATGATGACCCTAAAAAAGCACGTGACCTCCTACAAATCGATTTTAACAACATAACTAAATGGTGTCACGATGCAGGATTAGTATTGAACGCAAATAAAACTAAAATGTTAGTAGTTAAGTCTCCTTACATAAAAAAGCACCCACTTAACAATTTAGTTGCTCACAACCACAGCTGTCTGCATGCCACGGCAAACTATAATTGCAAATGTCCTACGATAGACATCGTCAGTAGTGAAACGTACCTCGGCATACTTATAGATAGCAAATTCACATGGTCGAATCATATTGAGCGTGTCTGCAATAAACTACGACACTTTCTAGCGAACATGACAATACTCAAGGACCGTATACCCTATAAGGTCAAACTTATGCTTTATAACTCGCTAGCGGAATCATACATTCAATATGGACTAACTAGCTATGGTCGTACTTACACTACTTACCTCAATCAAATATATAATCTTCAATTGAGAATTTTAAAAAAAGTTGTCTCCAATAACGTTAAACAACAATTTATTGATAATGAACTAGGTATCTTTGAGCATTGTAAAGTATTGCCCGTCCATACTCAATTTAAATATATGATACTTCGAAATTATTTCTTTGACGAAACCATTCAACAAGTTGTTAGTCACCCTATACATACACGAGCGGTTACTAAAAACCGGCTAGTCACTTCGCGCGCCAATAATGCGTACGGCGAGCGGACAGCCCGTTACCTGGTACCGCGACTAATAAACGAACTTCCCACTGAACTACTTGAAACAATAACACCTAAAAATATAAAATGTAAACTCAGATTGTACTTCTTATCAAACCTACATCTGTATCAAAGAGCTTGATCCCAGTTACTCAACCTAATTCCAAATTATGAAACTATTTTCTTCCAGTATAAATATATTGTATTTTTTACATGTAGTTTCTGCCTATTTTTTATAACTCTTAACACTTAGTACGTTATGTTAGTAGGTACATAACGTACTAAGTGTTAGTATGACGTACTAGTATAACTTAGAAATTAAGGTCTTATTTTTTGTCAAACCTATCGGTAGTAACTCGGCTGCGACTCGTTAATGACACTCCCTTACAAACCTCTGTGGTTTTCTTAGTGTCATTATTATAAGTTTTTCAATGTAACATTAGTTTAAGTTGGTAAATAAATAAAAAAAAAAAAAAAAAAAAAACCAGAACTACTTAAATCTATGTTCCTTTCATGGTTTGCTTCCTGCGCACACACTGCCAACGCACCAAGGTGGTTCCTGCTTAGACCATATCATGCTTAAATCGAATCTCCCTTCACTTACACTTGTTATTAACTCTTCTATTACCGATCATAATGCTATCCTACTTTCTTTAAATTGTAAATTACCTAAGCCAAGCAGTAATCGCATTAGGTCAAAGATAAACATAAATAAACTCGAAGATGATTTATGCAACGTAGATTTTGCTTGCGTTTACAATTCCGATGATCCGCAGTTGTGCATGTCTTTTGTAATAGATAATGTGCAACGTGCAATTTTAAGGAATTCGCATAATGTTAGTTTACGTAATAAATACCATAATGTTAAGCCCTGGATCACACCTGGTCTTATTCGATGTATGAGACACCGTGACAAGTTGCATTTAAAAGCAAAGTCTAACCCGAACAACTTGGTTTTGCAAATATCGTATAAACGTTACCGTAATTTTTGTTCGCCATTATTGCGATCTTTTACGTAAAGTCAAAATTAACTACGACAAAACTGCACTTGAAAAAGCGGGCAAAAATAGTAAAAAAATCTGGGAACATATTAAAAATGTAACTTATTCGTCAAAATTGCATGAGTCATCTTCGTGTTTATTGCAAACAAACGCATCACATTTGCAATCCGCTAACTCTGCAAATTCTTTCTTCGTAAATGTAGGTAAGTGTCTGTCAGAACGAGCTCAGGGCCTTTTACAAACACAAACATGCACAGCTGTCTCGGACCACAATATTCCAACATCCTTTGTGTTACTAGAGACTGATGAAGCCGAGGTAGAAAGGATAATCATGAGTTTAAAGGACGACTGTGCAGTCGGATGGGACAATATCACAACTAAAATACTAAAACAACTAAGGCACATTTTAATCGCCCCATTGACACACATTTTCAACAAATGCTTATCTTCTGGTGTTTTTCCTGCATGTTTGAAAAAAGCAATAGTTATCCCTGTGTACAAATCTGGCAGTAAAGACCAAGTTACAAATTATAGACCTATTTCTTTACTATCCTCTATTTCTAAAATATTAGAAAAAATTATTAATCAAAGGTTGGTTAATTACCTGGAGGATAAATTAATTTTATCTAAGACCCAATTTGGATTTAGACCTAAAATTTCCACTGCCGATGCTGTACATCACCTGACCAACTATCTCGTTCAAGAACTCGACAAAGGAAAACACACAATAGGAATCTTCCTCGACCTTGCTAAAGCTTTTGACACAGTTTCCATCCCTATACTTTTGCGCAAGCTAGAACTTCTAGGAATCAGAGACACTCAGTTGAAGCTCCTTACAAGCTACCTAGAACATCGCACTCAATGCGTGAGAATTGGCAGTGTCCTGAGCGATGATCAGGAAAACACATCCTTCGGGGTTCCCCAGGGAAGTATACTGGGTCCAACCCTTTTTTTAATATATATTAACGATCTCTGTAACCTAAAGCTAGACCACGGCATTATTATATCATACGCTGATGACACTGCCCTCCTTTTTTCAGCTGATTCTGATAAGGAAGTCTTCGAGTTTGCGCAAAATGGATTCAATGTGGTTAACAAATGGCTACAGCACAACCTACTAACATTAAATACTGAGAAGACCAATTATACTAAGTTCTCGATGCGCAAACAGGCCACAACTAGTAATAACACTAACCTATACGCACATCATTGCTATAGCCCAAACAACACTCAATGTCCTTGTCCCATAATTAAAAGTACAAATCAAATTAAATACTTAGGTATCATACTAGATGATAATCTTACGTTTAAGCCCCACATAAAAACATTATGTGGTAGAGTGCGAAAGTTAATATTTATCTTTAAAAAGCTACGCCATATTGCAGATTATTATATAATTAGAAAAGTTTATTTTGCCCTTTGTCAATCAATCTTAACTTATTGCATTACCACATGGGGTGGAGCGGGAAAAACTGTGTTACTAACAGTAGAAAGAGCACAAAGAGCAATACTTAAAGTGGCAACTTTCCGTCCTTTCATCTTTCCTACTTCTTATATAAGTCCTGTGATGTGTTAACAGTCCGTCAGCTATTTATAATGAACACAGTACTAAGACAGCACGCAGCCGAAGGGCTGCGTGCTGTCTTAGTACTGTGTTCCGTCTCTTATTAGTAAATTCAGTGCTGAAGGGAAGCCTTCAGCACTGAATTTACTAATAAGAGACGGAACGATAAAGTTTGCCCGCAGCCAACAACTCTAAAATTTGCTTTTACGAACAAATTTTATCTATTTCTTGGTCCGTTCCTATACAACAGACTAAATTCAATGTCTAATTTTTACGCGCTTAATTATAATAATTGTAAGAAATCTATTAAACTTACACTTCAAAGTCTTTCCTACGATGATACAGAGAAGCTATTAGATATTATCAAGTAAATTATATTTTTATACATAAAGTTAACCTAGTTAGTATAGTGATTAATCTAGTTTCTACTCGATGTAAGTTAAATACCTACCATAATAGGTACACAAAATGTTTGTAACCTAAACAACATTAAACTAAATGCCTTTATTGTTTAAGTGATTGTTTTATCTAATAATTAGCACTCTTGTCGCCTGAAACACAGGATTACCTAGTTCAGGCTAATTTGTTATACTTAGCTGTATTTATTTGTTTAGTGCACTTATGTATTGTCTATTTTACGAGTTTCTTTGAATAAATTTTATTTTATTTTTATTTTATTTATTATAATTATATATTATAAAATATCTGAGCGTCTGGTCGATGCGACGCGTAACCCAAGAGCTGGTCAGTATCTGGCACAGCGCATCAGCATTGCCATACAGCGGGGCAATGCAGCCAGCGTCTTGGGGACGCTTCCGACTGGTATTGATATGGATCAGTTGAGCTACCTGAAGATTGTTTGCAACAGTCTGCAGTTAGCTCAATTGTTTCAAATGTAAATACTAGTTCTAATTTATTTATATTATTTTATTGTAATTTTCTTTGTGAATAAAGGCTTCTGCCCTAAAAAATATTATTTGGTATTTGCTTTAGGTGGCGGGGGCAGAGATCAGCGCGCCGTGAAGAGGCGGATCAATTCAATTTCATACGTCATTTTACTGCGTTCTAAGTTTCAAAACCGTCAATAATCA
Source organism: Eupithecia subumbrata (assembly GCA_949316285.1). Lineage (NCBI taxonomy): Eukaryota > Metazoa > Arthropoda > Insecta > Lepidoptera > Geometridae > Eupithecia > Eupithecia subumbrata. Next base: position 16,524,413 of record OX438647.1, read on the forward strand.
ACTGGGTATCTTCGCAAGTAAAACTACCGAATTTGTAAAAAAAAATCAGTATTCAATTTTCTAGGTAGGTACCTACCTACCTAATTCTGAGACGATTATTCCAATAAAACGAAAATGGCCAAAAATCAGAACCGACTCCTTTCTACGATTGCGACGAGATCTCGGAGAATATTCTTTGCAAGTTGATAAAAGTATACCTAAAGGGTGAGACCATTCGCAGAGTATTTGAAAGAAAGTGAGAAACTGAGAATATTAGTTCACTGCTTAATCAAATTGAAGAGTGTGATGGAATTCTTAAGAAAATGGAAAGTATGGTAGTGGTCTTTCAGGTAGGTAGGTAATTATCTATTAAGGTACCTACCTACCTACCTTTTATTTCAAAACCTGGCATTGTTTTTAAAGTGAAATAATATTCACTTCTACCTTAATTGTCCTCCAATGGTACCTTATGTTTAAATTTCAGAAAGATTTAGGCAGCTTATGCAATGAAATTATAAGCTTAGGTACAGAAGCGCTCTGTTAATAAGTCTGTACAGCTATCCAACAAACAGGTCCTCAAAGGCCTATTGTCATCTTTTATTGAAGATATGGCTGTGTCAGAGACCTTGATATTGTAAGTACCTACCTACTGATCTGATAAATTGGTTGTTATGACTAAAACATTAGGTACCTACTTAGTAAAGTTTCTTTTTTCAGTGGTTTAAATAATGTTCCTGTGACAGACAAAGAATTCATGATTCAACTGGCCATTCTGAACCAAAAGATTAATTTTGTAAAGGAACAAGATTTCAAGGAAACCAAAGCATGTCATGATGTGAAAAATGTAGAATACCTACTTAAAAAAAATATTTAAAAATAAATTTCCAAATAAATCTATAAAGGAGAGGTCTTGTGCTGTACCTATGTACCTACCCAAGTATGTTTTGATAAAATGAGTACTTAATATTGGTTGATTTGTTGATTTAATAGAAGGATATGAAGATTTTGGTGATGGTGATCGAAGTACCTACCTAATAAAGAAGTCAAATACGCTTTAGTATTTATTGCAAGAGGTATACACTATAGGTACAGGATCGTCAATTTTCTATGAAAAATTATAATTCCTTGGTTCGATTCACGATGAAATTTATTATTATTATTGTATTTATTATTTGAAATTTCTTAAATTTGTATGATTTCAACGCGGGAAAAGCCGGGGGGCGCAGGCGTACCATAATTTAAGATGTTTTTTTAGGTAATAAATCGATACCTGTCTGTCAATATATACCTACTCACTCGCAGTGCCGTCAGTTATTCCGTGATCCTGGCGTATGAAACTGTGCCGAAATATTGGAAAGCTCTAAACTCAAATCATGATAAACAGGGTGAGTTTTTTTTTCAGGGCCATTGAGGGGAAGTCTAAAACCGTGAGAGTTATCGAAAAGTCATTTTAAGAGTTACGTGCTCGATTTTAGAAAAAAATAAGGACTCCATTCAAAAAATTTTTTTTTTAAAACTCACTTTTCTAAAACAGAAATGTGTTTTTTTTAATCATTATTGGGTTCTTTGTTCGACATTCAATGAATAAATGTATGACGACTATGTGCGCAAAGTTGCTGGGACACCTTCAAAATAGTTTAGGTATTCACAAAGGAAATTACAATCAAATAACATAAATAAATTAGAACTAGTATTTACAATTCAAACAATTGAGCTAATTGCAGACTGTTGCAAACAATCTACAGGTACCTACCTAGCTCAGTGTCCATATCAATACCAGTCGGAAGCATCCCCAAGACGCTGGCATCTAAACCCTACAAAATTGATTTTTTTCTAATTCAACTTGTTGAATTCAGTAGAGGTTACACGTTCAGATTCAGAATCTGAACGTTCAAAATGTCACTTTTCTAAAACAAAAAACTAAAACTAAAATAACTTGACTTTTTTAAATGCAGAAGTTTTTTTCAAATCGAGCACGTAACAGATACTTTTCGATAACTCTCACGGTTACCGACTTCTCCTCAGTGGCCCTAAAAAAAACTCACCTGTATATCCCGTTGTAAATGACTTTAGTGTATAACTTAACTGTGATCGTATGAAAAGAAAATATAGGTTTCAGTATGTAATACGAATATTTAGTTTTAGTCGGACTTTCTTCTTAGTTCTTACCCTTTTCCCTATCCCTCTAAAAATCTTTTTAGTCATCAGGGATCCATTCTATGATGCCCACCTTAAGTAGGTACCTACCTACCCCACAAAACTAAGTGAAACTTGCTGTAGGATTATAAAATAATATATATATTATGACTACCCAATAAACATCTTTAAAGTACGGTAGGTAACACAATTAAAATTAACTCTTAAACGTCGAAGTGGGACACATATCCCCGTTTTATAAGTTCTATGTTCTCAAATTAAATAAACCGTGGGAATATAATGTCGCTATTTAGAAAATTATAAACAAGTCTACTCACTACTAGATGGCGTCATTCAAATATTACATGAGTCGACATCTAGTAGTGGAAGGTGGTATTATTTCATTCGTTCATGCGGGCAGTCTTGCGCTATCTATTGAACATTATCTACATTATCTGGCTGAACATTATCTGGTTGGCCCGCTCAAATCTCGCCCGAAGCGAGTCACATTTTTTAGGAGATGAGGCATCTTAGTATAGTATTATTATGTCTGTGATGTGGGTGACATTTGACATTTTGGTTTCGTGCTGCCTGAGCAAAGGTTTAGTTCCATTTTAATTATTTCTACTCATTTCGGTCGAGCTGTAGGTAGGTATTAATAAAAAAAATAGGATTTACGGATTCGTTTTTCAACTCAGAACACTTCGTTTTGTTCGCACGTAGGTAGATATTAATAAAAAAAAAATAGGATTTAAGGATTTTTATGATAATGAATAAAAATCTAGACACAGGTTTGTTATAAATACTTTTATTTCTAAAAATTAAATCAAATTAAAATCACAGTTTCAATAGGGGCGCTTACCGAGCCGAACTCGCGAAAATTATATGCTAACTAAAACCTTAAATTCCTTTTGATTTGGTGTCGTCGGGTAAGTATAAAACGAAACAGTATGTACCTATGCTACGCTGCTGACACTGTTGTAGAGCCTCTATTTTCCGGAGTCCATTTATTTCCAGACGCAGCATAAGTTATTATATAATACATCTAGAATCTTTAATTTATTATCATTACACTTTCTACAATTTTATATTTTATTTCATTACGTCCGAGGTCAGTAATGGCTGGGTAGCTGGCCGCGACAGTGATGTCCGAAAGCGCAGCGTAGCGCTGGTCTGCGGCTATCACAGCGCGTTCAGCATTGCCACCCTTGATGGACAAGCTGAAATAAAGGCAGAGACCGAAGGTCTTTATAGCGTGGACAGCAAGGGCTGCAATGATGACCAAGCTTGATGGCCGAGACAATAGTAAACTTAGCAAGAGGCCAGCAGTGCAGTCATTGCGGACCGAGGTTTATACTCGTAGTAGGTAGTGCTTTACTCAATCGAGTAATGTAAACAAAACTAGGTAACTAGGCCGTTTACCTACATATCGTAACAATTACTCTTTATAAGTACCTACCTACCTACAGTTTTAGATTCTTTTATGTTCAAATAGTGCTTTACCAAAACCGTGCTTTTCAACATAGATTTCATTCGTTTTACACCAACGACCGAAGAAAAATACGAACTTGCCTACAAAAAGTTTGCGCAATGGAAAATCGACAGAAAGTAAAGTCTATCGGAAAACGTTATTCTTGCTTATTTAAGCAACAAGAAATTCAATTAAATAACCTTGGAAAATATGAAAGAAATTACCTAGAAAAAACCTATACCTAACACACGACATAAATTCCTATTAGTTAGCTATGAATCAAGTAGGTATTCGAGTACCTATACACATATCTATAGTTCCAATACGGAGTGTATTGGAACTATAGTCATTCGGGGTAAAATGACGCACTTTTGTCTTCTGTAAGTCTTCCAATGCAATGCAATCACATTACTTTCAAGACGTTGAACAGTATCTATTTTTTGTTAGTGGTCATCCCAATCGTTTTAATAACTTGAGTGGTTATAGCTCAATAGATGCGTCTTATTACCAATGTCAAATGAAAACAAACGAGTAGGACTAGCAAGGGGATTGTTGTCTAGGGTAGAATAGAGAAAAATTACATCACATCGTCATCGAATGCGTAAAATGTTTGAAACTCATTCCTTCAACTTCAATTATTTACGCAATGTATGACGATGCGACGCCATTTTTCTCTATTCCATCTTAACAACAATCCCCGTGGTAGGCCTACTGAAAGATCAAGTTATGGATTATGGAGGAAGAATAGTGCATTTTACACCAAGGCGAGAAAGTGATCAATTCCTACCGAGTGTGTCGTTTTTGGCCTTAAAACACACGAGGTAGGAATCGCACTTTCTGCCGAGTGATAAATAGTGCTTTATACTACACCTTCGAAGAAAATAAAAAGCAGAATTAATTATTAATTGAAATTTAGAAGAACTTACCGCGCCCAATGATGTTGGTAAAACCTCATTGACCGCGCCAGCCTTTGGGTTCTTTTTTCAAAATATTGTTCGGAAATCGGAGGAGGCCTAATGGACTTGGAGTAAAAACTTTTTGTCGTTTGACCGAACGAAAATAACCATAGCTACCGGCCGATCTTTTAGGAAATAAAAAAAAATAACACGTTAGAAATGGATTTCCATACACTTTTTCCTCCCGCTAAAACACGTGAGAAATGAAATTCCATAGTTTTTCCTCCCGGTTTCCTATAGGCCTAAAAGACATACTTTCTATTCTATAAATGGAAAAGGAATAGGCAACTTTCCGAGCAGGTGTAGTATAAAATTACTTTTTCACACCACCTCGACAATGTTATTTTACGTCATATACCTACACCTAACCGAAAGCAGGTGATTATTGCGCTTTTGGCTCAACAACTTTAATATTCGAAATTTCCTAACATTTTTCAGAGTAGAAGTAAAATGTATTTTTAAGGAGCCACTTTAAGGCGCTGCGCTGCCTCAGCCAACCTTAGCTGCCTAGATAAAATAGGTGGCGGCGCTAGTATGAGGGGTCACACTAGCGCCGCCACCTATTTTATCTAATTATTACGTTTACGAAAGGAATTTCCAAAAATTACGTTAGCCACTTTGTGATACCTATTATAAGCTTTTTTTAATGCCCCTGTATTAGTTTTATTTTGTACTAGTTTGTGCCCGCGGCTTCGCACGCGTTGTTTCTATGGAAACGTTTAAAGTTGATTTATATCCCATGGGAACTGATTTATGGGATAAAAAGTATGTTTGATTCAGGATTAGAATTACCTATGTGCAAAATTTCATCCCGATCCGTTCAGTAATTTGACGTGAAGAGGTAACAAACATCCATCCATCCATCCATCCAAACTTTCGCATTTGTGATATTAGTGTGAAGTGTGATTAGTGTGATAGTTTAGACAGAGAATCGAAAATAGAGTTTGGTGGCCACCAAGGTCAACTTCGTTTCTCTGCCTAAACTATACAAAAGAGGCAGCGCCTTAACAAGGGACATCATCAGGACAACACAAAAATACTCGACATTGACACTGAGACCGCCAAGCAACAACGACAGAGTCCTGCCAGAGATGTTGCCTCTCTGAGCTCCCTACGTAAAGTAACTCACGCAGGGAGCTCAGAGAGGCAACGTAAGTCTGTTTTTTCCTTTCTCTGATTGCAAGTGGGAGCAATTTGTGGTAGGACGGGCGGTACACGCATATCACATTTTGTTGGATCTTGTCGGAGGAGGGTTTGCGCGGAATTGTTACTAAATATTGTTTTATCCTAATATTATAAGGAGGTATGTAGTTTAGTAGTAGTAGCATTAGTGTTGGGTAATTGAAGAAACTAGCTTAGCGCAACTTTTGTAAATGCTATAAATAAAGATTTTCTTTCATATTCAGTTAAAAAAACAAACATGTCTACTTTTGAAATTCAGCGCCCAAATGACGTCACCCACAGGAACGCAGGAGCTGCCTTGTCTTGTGTCTAAAAAGGTGAGGCAGTTCCATGCGCTCCCGTGCGGTCTCCCAGCGCGCTGAAAGTAGAAAAAGAACGACTTCATGCGCGCATGAAGCAAGCGCTATAAGCAAGAAACGGAACGCAGCCCAACTGACAGCAGATCTACCACAAAATTCGGAAACAAAAAAGCTTAAAACAATAGAGCATGGAAAACTTTTGACTTCAAAACATGGCCAGACTGACCTGACCATGGAATATGAAGTTTTCATACTAACTCTACGTTAGGGCCCATGTACTTACCTAATGGGATCTCTTTTTTCATAGCAATTTTCACTTTCGCGAATGTGTAAAAATTGACATTCGTTACCTAAATCTCTAGTACCTAATAAGCTACTTTTATTTACATTTCTCGCATTATTTGAGTAAAGCACTATACAAGCCTTGGTCCGCAATGACTAGGTACTGCTGGTCACCCACGCTATGATGGCCTCAAGCTAAGCTTACTACGGTCTCGGCCAGAAACCCAGCCGGCAGCCAATACTGACCTCGGACGTAATGTAGATACTATCACTAGCTTCCGCCGCTTGGGAGACGTAGTGCTTTCCCGGGATATCGTATACGACCTAACACAATTTCAAAGATCCGACAGACAGAGAGACAGAATTACTTTCGAATATATAACATTAACTGTGGATACAATGAAAAAACAAAATTAAAAAACGGACCTATAGTTCCGGAGGCTACTTCTAGCAAACTGTAGTTTAGACTCGCTATGTTGTTACACTGTCAAGGGTATACCTACATATAATTTGATACATGGACTGACAGGAAAAAGTTTTTAATATTAATAATAATAATAATAAATATTATTATTTTATGCACATATATTTACACAAATCGATATTACCCTACATACCTTATTATATATTTTTTTGCTATTATTACTAAAGTTGAGGTCATTTCTTGGAAACTCATAAGCTGAAAGTAAAGACATTTTAAAATTAATTACGGATGTAAGCGGGTTATTTGTGTTGGAATAACACCAACGTTTCATTCCTTAACGAGGGACATCTTCATCTTCTTACATCCGTAATGAATTTGTCAAACATTTTAAAATGTCTTTGGCTGAAAGATACAATGAATGGAGTAAAAAAATTATGAATTTCCTTTACTTACTGCTTTAATCTTTAATCAGAACCTTTATTTGATTGCACATCAAATAATGATTCCGATTATTTTATGTGCAATGGGGGTGCAATCTGTTCATGTTTGGGCTTACATCCTTGAAGTATATTTCTTTTTATATATTTTCTGATAGCCTTTTGAAACTTTGGTGACAAGCTCTGCGTATCCCAAGTGTCAAAAAATTTATTCAGGCGGTCTATTACATGTTCCATATTCAAGTACATCAGACCGCAAATGATCTCTTCTTTTATCTCCTGAGGATCTGGAATTCATAAAACAAGATCATAATTCGTATGTTTCGGCAAGAATTTTTTTTAGCCATATGATGTCCCATAACTGGGCAAAGGCCTTTCCTTCCCTTATCTCAAGGTGAGCTAATTATAGAATATTTTAATATTCTACGCTATACGCTTTAGCAAACAAAATATCAACAAATTAAAATCTATAGGTGGATTACATTGCGCGGAATATTTAATTTCTTTCCGGTTTTGAATTTTTTACCACTACTACTAGCGGAAAAGTTGCAAATCATAGCTTTACCATCATAACCATTATACACATACAGGGTGCTCCGTAGAATGTGTGCCATGCCATAGGGTAACAGGGGTAGGTGAAACCAAGTACGATAGCTTGGCGACTTTTGTAACCCACTTAGTTCCACCCTTCCACCTACCCTTTGATACACTATGGCATATATGTAAGAAGTAAGTCGATTATTCTATATGTTCCTATGATATGAACTAACTCTTGATTCACAAAGAAAATCACAATCAAATTACAGAAATAAATTAGAACTAGTATTATATGAAGTTGACTGAGCGAACAAAGTAAGCAAATTCTCTGCTTTAAGACTAGCAAAATTAGCTTTTCTGTCAGTATGTCCGTACTCCTCTACAGGTCGTATTTTACAGCCGATCGGACAGAAACTTGGTTTACAGATTCTACCATAAAAATAATTAATTAAAACAATACAAGCTTCTAAACTTTCGTATTTTAACACCGATTTTAGCCCAACTTTGGGCGAAAATAAATAACATACGGAGAAAGAAAACTCTAAAATAAAGTCTTACAGACATAGTTTAGTTATTCAAAAGTCGAAATAAATTTATTTTGAAAATATACTCTCAATAGTTTTTCTATAATAACCTTTGTGCTAATAGTCTTTTCTCATTTTTTTACGTGACCGTTTTACGAATAAATTTATTTGCCTTTCATCAAGCGCGCGAGAATGTCTATTATGTCAGATGAGATGGCATACATTTAGGCCGCGCCCACTGATGAGTTGGATCGTACGACTCGTGCAGCCTTAAGACAAGTTTAGCACCACTATTAGGTAGGCTGGTACTTATTCTTAAAAGCACTTTTGCTCCGTGATAAGATGCTTTCACACTGGCATGGCGATTTGCAAGCGAGTCACCGCCGAAAAACAAGGTAGGTAGGTAACCTATGTAGGTACCTAAATATTCCGTTTTAAGGCTTGGTAGGCCAGCAGAGGCCGCATTTTTGTGATTCTTAAAATCATCTGAGACTTAGAAAAAGTGTTTAAAATTCTGAAAAATAGTATATTACTTAAAGATCTAGTCTCGTCAAAGTCGCATTCAGTTACGAGATCTAATGAACTTCACTCGATGGAAAAAATCCCAAAGTTACCCCTTTTTCTAACGTTTTTTCAATACCATGACTAGCGAACTACTGATATCACACTTTTTTTGTACTCAACTAAGGACACTTAAAATTTCTAAACAAATTCGCAGAGTTTGACTTGATAAAATGATTTTCTTAATCACCATGTTCAAATAACTAAACGCGAGCGCGTCGGCTTGGCAGGCGCGCGTTTTCCCTTACGTCTACTGCTGCAGGACTACCTGGCCTTAAATAACTTTAGTAATATAAATAAGTAAAATAATTGTTGATAAAAAGAGAGAAGTGTTCGCGAGGTCGACTGTTCGTAGAACTACTCGTAGTATATGGTAAGAACTGATTATAGACGAAAAGCATTCTTAGGGCCGCTTGCGTAAGGCTATTTAAATACATAGACGCTAAATGAATTTCATGACTTAAGTACGATTTTTGTCTTGCACTACCAAAATTAAGCTTCTAATCATAATTAGCAACCTGTCAAAGTTAAATGCCCAAAATTGGCCATATAACTTTGTTAGAATGACTAACTGTATTTAACGCCTGACAGCTGTTTGGTTTGTCATCTCATCCATCACTCATCAATGTCAGTGGATTTCTTAAAAATGTTTTGTTGTGACAAATTCATGTAAAATTTTATAATTTACAAAGTTTTCTAGATAATTTCTTTACGTGTCTGCTTCTGTTGAGATGAACTAGGAATGGATTTATGGGACTTATCAGATGACGATGAAAAGATCATCGAGTATTTGACCAGGAGGTCAAAATATCATAGCAAGACAAGTTTTTCCGAGAAGAAATTTGAGAAGAAGATTTTTGTTTAGTGGATAGTTTATCTGATAATAAATTTGTAAGACGTTTTCGTTCATCAAAAGCAAAAACAATTTATTACAAAAGTACTTGTGGTATTCATTATTAAACATATTCAAGTTCAACTTTTCGTTTTCGTAAAGCCTCTACCCACAGCCGCGATTTTGAAGCGAGTTTTGTGTCGCGCGATTTGGTGCGATTTTGTAGCGCGATTCCTTACACACAGCTGCATTTTTCTAAGCGCGATATGTAGACGCCACGCACCGCCGCCCCCAAAAAGCAAGACACAAGACGCAGCTGTGTGTAAGATGGCATGCGTCCTAATACAAAATGTTCCGTGAACAACTATCGCAAAATCGTAGGATGCGGAAACGCGTCGTTCAACTTCTATAGCGTCCTTAAAATTGCAGTAGTAGGCATGGTATGGTATGTTAAATCGCAGCAGTGTGTAAGATCGTACGCATCTTAGTACAAAATGTAAGCAAACAAATATCGCAACAAATCGCTCGAGACAAGACGCGCTTTAATACCGCGGCTGTGGGGTAGAGGCTTAAGGCGCTGCCGTGGAAAACTAAGACTGTCAGATTGCATGTGAATATTACCAAATGTGGTCGGCAGAGGCGCTTATTTTTAACATAGACTTATGCCAAATTTATCTGTTGTAGAAGAGGCAAACTTTTGTTTTATTTTGGTTGATAGCACAATCACAAGGTAATAATGTAATGTTAACTAACATTTGCCCGCGGCTTTGCTATCGTTGCATGTAAAATACCTTAATAGAACCTATGTCGCTTGTAGCTTCTCAATTATAATAAAAATTACATTCATCGATAGTTATTCATAGAAATCAGAAACACTTAAAAAAATAATATCATCTTCATGCATGTTAAAGTGCCGATAATATCACCGACCATTATGATAATAGGTACTTTATACATTAAAAAAATATAATAATTTAGTCAAAACAACTGAGGTCTAAATGGATTACAAAAGTGTCAATCGTTGAAGATATTTCGATTTGGTTTTGGAGGGCTTTCTCAAAAAAAAATTAAAATATAAATAATGCTGAACAAGCCACACAACATCATCTAACCCCAAAGTAATTAGAGCTTGTGTTATGGTATACTTATTTTGATATACTTATTAAATACACTACACAGATAGATATTTTTTATATACATAAGACATGCAATAAAGTGATTATGATTATGATTATGACATCCAGAACACCTGGAATAAATATCTAAAAATAAATATAAAAGTATATAAAAAAAAATATATATATAAATATAAATAAATAATATATAATAATAATATATCTAAATATATAAAAATATTCGTAAAATAAAATACGTGAATGTTGGAATGCTGAATGATGAATTTCACGGATATAATTTTGTACACAATCTCAGTACCACTCGCTTACATAATTAATTTTATTTTCCGGAAATAAAACGCAACAATCATGAAGATAGTTTTAGTTTAGATTGTAATTCTACAAAATAATCATAAAAACCACAACAGACCATGCCTTGCTATCCAAATTGATATTCATACCGATATAAAGTATTCTTTATTATGTTGCTGCCTTCCAAGAACTCATGAGTGATTATGATTAACATGAGTGATTAACAATAATTTTGACAACTGTCATTGGAAATACAATTGTTTTACATGTTTATTACATTTTTAGCGTCTTTAAACATCTCCTTTACTTGACTTCTACGTTACGCTAACAAAAAAATTATTATATTGATGTCAATGTACACATATTGCCAATAACAAAAAAGTTATGACAAACCGCTCCGTTGAGGTTTTTCTATGAGTTATTAAAAATTTAAAGTAAATTATTATTTTTGAGTATCTGTCCTTTTGAGAATCTCTCTTCTCTAAGAGAACAAACCGATAGAACTACGAGTAATTTAAATTTGCCTGTAGTTCTACTGGTAGAACTACGAGAAAAAAAATGCAAATGGTTGGTCCTAAGTAAATCAGTTATCTAGTAAGTACCCATAACAAAGCTCTGCTTAGCTTCGTCCTTGGTGATGATGTGTGAATTCATCATCATCAGCCTATATAAGTCCACTGCTGGACGTAGGCTCCTATTTTAATTTTTCAGCATTGTTTATTTATATATAAGGTCATCAAAATCGCCCTACCTATTTAACATATTTTAACTCGACCAATACTTTTCGTGCTGTAAACATGTTGAGTAGTACCTACCTACCTATCTAGCTACCAGAGATAAAACCACTATAAACCTATTCTACTTAATTGGTAGGTCTGTCAATGAATAAAATTCCTGCAAATTTCTTTTGGCTTAGCTTCAATCAAATATAGACTTTATTTCAATGACGAATGAACCATTTAACCCGCAAAACAAAAGTTGTCGAAAATCGTAATTCGTCCGTCGAACCCAGCTGTCATTGCGAAAAAAGTTACATAACCTCACGTCCGTCCGAGGAGGCATCCAGCCTCCGAATGAAGCTACTGGAAGCTATTTTGAGCATATATTGAAAGGGATGTTTGAGTAATAGGGTTGAAATTCTATTGGCAAAATATTATCATTTTTGCAATTACTTCGCTAAACGCCTTACAAAAATGTGTTTTTTGGGTTTTATTATGTTAATGGTTTTATTTATTTAAAACTTTTTACATATTTCTTTTGTTGATAAAATTTCCTTTCATATAGTATTAAAATAATTAATGGTTGTCACTCAAAATATTGAGCATATCGAGACGAAAAATTTTTTTCTTGTTCTTTCTTGTGATTTTTTTTTTCAAGATCCTAGATCGTTTTATAAAATATTTTTGTATAAGTCTTTTTTCCATACATTTGACTATACACTGTTTTTTTTTTGGGCTTGTAATATGTCGGAGAACGGCTAACGGTGCGACGAAAAAGTGTACTTTCTACGGTGTCGCTGTTTGGACAGCGTCTTAAGGCCTAAACCAACTTCACAACTTGACACTGGTCTCATACATAATATGTATGAGACCTAGACATATTATGTTCCATTCTACGCAAAACTGTTCCGTTTTATGTCAGTTGGATCATGGCTTGATCGTGCTTGATCGTGCTTGATGACCAATCCTTAACGGAACGCAAGACAATCCATAGACTAGCGCGCTTAGCTAAATGACCGCTGCGAAAGCTTCGCGCAAGACAATCCTAATTATGATTAAGCTAAATGTATGTAAGTCAGTAATCTTATTTAACTAATTATGATTTAAATACGATCCTTACGCAAACCGCCCTTAATATGAGTTAGCAAATCGTTCAACTCTTTGTTCAACAAAAACATTGATATTGATTTAATTAACACTGCAAGTAAGCTTAAACACTTGCTTAGCGATGAATTCTTTTTAAGATAACTATAACCTCATTTAATTTCACTTTGCGTTGTGTATTTCCTTTTATTTTTCTTGAAGTCGTCTACTTTCACTGTGCTTCATTTGTTATTCTATCTAAGTAAATAATCTGCTGAAACTTTTTACTTGGCCTGCGCTATGCGCTAGCCTATACGGCATGTATTATGTTAACTATTGTAAATATATATAAAATAAACTAACCTCGATTCAATAGTAGGTACTATTCTACTTTGGGGCACACCCTATACAAAATATTAAGAGATACACTTACGAGGTTGTTGAATTATATCCATTAACAAATTCAGAACTTCTACGCTGTGGACAGTCATTCCCTTCCTGTAAGGTTTTACAAGTTTTGTAACTATTGTTAGGCAAAATCGGAATGCCGCCTTGCTAGCGTAGATTTTGCCTCTGATAATTGGTAATATTATCTTCTGGACTATATTTTTATGGCACCACATTGTTCCTTTTCGTTTGGCCAGTAACAAGATAGAATACTGCAACATACTACAATCCAAATAATGATCTGAAACAAACAGAAATGTTCAGAAGTCAGATAGAGAAATTAAGAGTTTCTACCTCTAATGATAACTTGAGTTGAATCTTACCATTTATCTCCAAGATAGTTTGTTTAATCTTAGACAATATAGTGTCATAATTTTCTTGTGTTGGGTCATAGCCATATTTTCTTCTTAATGTAAACCGCAGATTTCGAACTTTTCCGAGTTGATCCTTACAGTTGTAGAAGTATAATAAGAATATGAATATTTGTAATAAAGGATTCATACCTGAAAAAAACAAGATTCTTCAAGTGCGAATGTAACTCGCGCGCCGAGGTGTTCGAACGTTTGTCAACAAAAGTACCGGTTAGAGACTTCGCAATTTAACGAATACCTAACAACAGTAGTAACCTACATTTCAGATGGATCTCTGCATGCTTCGGTTCAAGGGGTTATGGTATATTTTTCGACTTTATCAAAATATTTAAAAAGTATGAAATTTACAGAAATTTTAAAAACTGTTTTGAAATGTCCAAACCGATACCTTTTATTCGATACCTTACTTGGTGGGGTAGCTCCCCGTTTTGAAAATTATTCCCCCCCCTTTCTCGACCATTTTTCAAAAAGTATTCTTTTAACAGGCTTCTCTATATTTTTCCTGTAAAATATAGATTCATATCTATAAACGCTCCATACATTTTACATGAATCGCTCTGAAATCTTCGGAGATAGGGGGGGAATGGGTATTTTTTCGACTTTTTTCGAAATATTTTAAAAAGTATGAAACAAATTTTAAAAACTATTTTGAAATGTACAAACTGATACCTTTCATTTGATATCCCACATGACCCTGTAGGTATCTTTTAAAATTACTTCATCATTATTTGTATGGAAAATACCTATTCATTTCCATTTTTCACTTATTTTTCTTTAAATCTGTACAGGCGCACGAAATGTATTATTTTTTTATATTTCAAGTTGATAGCTGCAGTAGTTGCCGAGTTATTAAAGAGGGAAAAAAGGACAGACAAAGCGAGACCATAAGGGTTTCGAAACCGATCTTCGATCTTCGAAACCCTAAAAAACGGTGGTAAATAAGAAATTGCAAAAAGTAGTGCTGCTGTAAGAACAGCAAGTTCTTACAGCAGCAGTACTTCATATAAAAACTTACTATAAAGAATTTTTTCCTTTTGACATTCATGTGGTAGAATTTCCGGCACCAGATCCAGACAATCCTTGACAATTATTAGTGCCCTATAGTTATGGCAATACATAGAAGCCAGCATGAAAAGCATAACAAATTTCGGGTTCCTTCTTCCATCATATTGGCACATATTCACAAAGAGGTGAGTAACACTTTCAGCAATATCAAAATGCTTTGTTGCTCTTTCATCTAAACGGAATAACATGAATCTACAGGTGTTCAGCGCACGGTCCCAAAGTTTTAATCCATTTTTGTCTATAGTGTCTATAATCTTGATTAGCGATTCCACATATTTAGTTGGAGTTGGTTTTAAACGATAATTTCTGTTCTTATTTCCAGGTACTAATTCTTGCTTGCGATCACTGCTGTTTAAGTACCTATAAAGGGCACGAGTTATTGTCGAAATATCAGAATGTTTTTGTAATTCGGCCACAGCCTCCTGAAAAGT
Organism: Eupithecia subumbrata; assembly: GCA_949316285.1. Lineage (NCBI taxonomy): Eukaryota > Metazoa > Arthropoda > Insecta > Lepidoptera > Geometridae > Eupithecia > Eupithecia subumbrata. The sequence goes on from OX438647.1 coordinate 16,539,576, forward strand.
TTCGGAGTATTTGTTTGGATTCGCATTTTCATTAACACATGCAGCTACAGCCTTTTCAATTTCCTTAGCTATTTGACACTCATCTGAAAGAAAATAAGGTCAGGTCAGATTTGAAAACCCTAAAAGCCAAGGTTTAACAAAAATAAACTAAATCAATAACACCAGCAATAAATACTCACATTTTGATTGATTTATTTTTTTACGTTTTGAAGCATATTGAACTGTCATTTCATGTAATTGATTGTGTGTGCCGAAGTCATGGCCTTCATAGGTCTGCATAGCCGTTTTTAGATTATTATTGTGAATATTGAAAATGTCAATATCGCTATAATCTGCGCAAAATCTTCTGTTTTCATTCTGAGATTGTTCTGATATTGGATAATTTTTTTTATATGTTGTCCATGTTGGGACAGCAATAGTTGTACTTTTAAGATTGGCTTCTGGATGATTATTTTTGGTATTGGTATGAGTAACTGACATGTTGATATTGTCATTTTCATTTGTATTTTGACCTGGCTTGATGAGGATGCCTGTTTGATCATCAGCCAGATCAGCTCTCTTAGAAGCCGTAGTTGTACTTTTAAGATTGGCTTCTGGGTGATTATTTTTGGTATTGGTACTTGCATGAGTAACTGAAATCTTAATATTGTCATTTTCATTTGTATTTTGACCTGGATTGATGAGGATGCCTGTTTTATAATCAGCCAGATCAGCTCTCTTAGAAGCTGGAGTACAACTAAGATCTTTAATAATGGTTTCAGTTGCTTCTCTACCACTTATATTTTCACTCTCTTTATTATTTGGCACACTTTTAGTGTTAGTAGAAACACTTCCTGACGCTCTTGAAATGCGTTTTATAGATGGCTTTAAAAATGTAAATGTATTTTCACTACAGATGTCTGAAGAATTAAGTTCTCTTGCATCGCATTCCGAACTTTTTTGACGTTTAGAATGTTTGTTGTCCGATTGAGCTTCCATCGACCTACAGATTGTTCTCTTTCTTCCATATTCTGGGTACAATATAATGGACGCACAGCTGCTAAGCGTTTTTGATTGTGGTTCTTTTGTAATTGACATGTTATGTATCGGACTCGATTCTAGCTTCATCTGAGCTTGTGGTACACTGTTCCTTTTAGATTGTGCTGTGGGGGTTACCTTGGCCGTTTTTAGATTATTATTTTGAGCATTGAAAATGTCAATATCGCTATAATCTGCGCAAAATCTTGTGTGTTCATTCTGAGATTGTTCTGATATTGCCTTTGTATATTTTTTTTTATATGTTGTCCATGTTGGGACAGCAGTAGTTGTACTTTTAAGATTGGCTTCTGGATGATTATTTTTGGTATACGTACTTGCATGAGTAACTGACATTTTGATATTGTCATTTTCATTTGTATTTTGACCTGGCTTGATGAGGATGCCTGTTTGATCATCAGCCAGATCAGCTCTCTTAGAAGCTGGAGTTGTACTTTTAAGATTGGCTTCTGGATGATTATTGTTGGTATTGGTACTTGCATGAGTAACTGAAATTTTAATATTGTCATTTTCATTTGTATTTTGACCTGGCTTGATGAGGATGCCTGTTTTATCATCAGGCAGATCAGCTCTCTTAGAAGCTGGAGTACAACTAAGATCGTTAATAATGGTTTCAGTTGCTTCTCTACCACTTATATTTTCACTCTCTTTATTATTTGGCACACTTTTAGTGTTGGTAGAAACACTTCCTTTCACTCTTGAAATCCGTTTTAAAGATGGCTCTAAAAATGAAAATGTATCTTCACTAGAGATTTCTGAAGAATTAAGTTCCCTTGCATCGCATTCCGAACTTTTTTGACGTTTAGAATGTTGGTTGTCTGATTGAGCGTCCATCGACCTACAGATTGTTCTCTTTCTTCCATATTCTGGGTTCGATATAATGGCACAGCTGCTATGCGTATTTGATTGTGGTTCTTTTGAAATTGACATTTTATCTATCGTACTCGATCCTAGCTTCATCTGAGCTTGTGGTACACTGTTCCTTTTAGATTGTGTTGTGGATTTTATCCTCTCTGATCTCCTTATTACTGGTGGTACACGCGTATTAGATTGAGCTGTGGGGGTTGTGGATTTTATCCTCTCTGATCTCCTTATTATTGGTGTAACACGCGTATTAGATTGTGGTTCTTTTGAAAGTGACATGTTATCGAGTCTAGATTGTAGCTTTGTCTGAGTTTGTGGTACACTCTTCGTTTTTGATTGAGCCGCGGGGATTGTGGATTTTATCCTCTCTGATATCCGTCTTTTTGGTGGTTTAAGAGTTTTCATTTGTGGTTCTTTTGAAATTGACATGTTTATGGATTTTATCCTCTGTGATGTCCGTCTTTTTGGTGCTTTAAGAGTATTCAATTGTGGATCTTTTGAAATTGACATGTTTGTAGATTTTATCCTCTCTGATCTCCGTCTTTTTGGTGGTTTAAGAGTATTCATTTGTGGTTCTTTTGAAATTGACATGTTTATGGATTTTATCCTCTCTGATGTCCGTCGTTTTGGTGCTTTAAGAGTATTCAATTGTGTTTCTTTTGAAATTGACATGTTTGTAGATTTTATCCTCTCTGATCTCCGTCTTTGTGGTGGTTTAAGAGTATTCATTTGTGGTTCTTTTGAAATTGACATGTTTATGGATTTTATCCTTTCTGATATCCGTCTTTTTGGTGCTTTAAGAGTATTAAATTGTGGGTCTTTTGAAATTGACATGTTATCGAGTCTCGATTGTAGCTTTGTCTGAGTTTGTGGTACACTCTTCGTTTTAGATTGCGGTGAGGGGGTTGTGGATTTTATCCTTTCTGATCTCCTTCTTTCTGGCGATAAATGCATAATAGATTGTGGTTCTTTAGAAATTGACATGTTATCTATCGGACTCGATTGTAGCTTTGTCTGAGTTTGTGGTACACTCTTCGTTTTAGATTGTGGTGAGGGGGTTGTGGATTTTATCCTTTCTGATCTCCTTCTTTCTGGCGATAAATGCATAATAGATTGTGGTTCTTTAGAAATTGACATGTTATCTATCGGACTCGATTGTAGCTTTGTCCGAGTTTGTGGTACACTCTGCGTTTTACATTGTGCCGTGGGGATTGTGGCTTTTATCCTCTCCGGTGTCCGTCTTTCTAGTGGTTTGCTAACTACGCTGTCTATTTGCTTTTCTTTTGGTAAATATTCTTTTTTAACTGGTTCTTGAGATTGTGTCATGTGATTTCTTGAAGATCGAGAAATAAAATTTGATTCGGAGTATTGTATGTTATGTAGGTCCGATTGTGATTCCAGAGAACTAATATTTGATGCAAGTTCTGAAAGTGACTCTGGCATTTTATTGTTGCTTTTTATGCTATTTTCGTATATTTTAACCGGTGTCTTTCGATTTCTAAGATAAATTGTTTGACTTGATTGACTTTCATTCTCATTACAAGCAGGTGTAGGTCCACTTGGAGTAATGGAATGAAGCTCCGGTACTTTATTCTTAAATAAATGTGAAGGATTGTCTTCGTTAATTTTGTGTTTCAGAGTATTGGATTGATTTTGCGGATTTGTTAATTTCTTGTAATCTGGTGTTATTACAAGCAAAGTGTCTGATTCTTTACTAATTTGTGACCTGGAATTTTCCAAAGATTCTCTTTCTGTTCCATCATTTCTCACATCAGATTTAGATTGAACCAGACCCTCTTCATCTAGATCTGGGGTAATTGACAATGGTGATAATGCATTCCAATCTAGTCTAAATTTATTAAGAATCATCCTAACCTCCAAATCATCATCTCTTTCCTTGTTATTATCTTGGGCAACGTGGGATTGAATTTCTATAAAATTTTTAGTTTGGCTTTTCTCAGATGAAAAGATTTTGATGTGTTCATTTTGTTTTGTTTTGTCTGGCGTTTTGGTTTTTATTAGTGGTCTTCTTGCAGCAGCATATTTAGGTATGGACGGAGATTGGATTACTGACCTTCTCACATAAGCAGCATTATGGAGCTGGGTCAAGTCCGGCGTTTTTGATATAACTGATAAGTTATTATTTACTAGATTTTTCACATGTTCTGATGTTGTGGTTTTAGCTTCTTGGTAAACGAGATCTGTAGTTTCTAAATGCCTGGCCATTTCTGATACTTTGGTTATGAGACTTTGTCTCTTGACATCATTAGTTTCATTAGGTCCCGTCAATAAGTCTGCATGCTTTGTGACAGCAGTCGGCTTTAATGGTATGGTCATCTCTAGTATCTTACTTGTTGGCCTTGGCGCAACAGTAGGATCTAATGACCTGTTCATGTCTGGTGTTTTGTCTGTTGACCTCTCAACAACATCAGCAGACTTTAATGGCCTGGTTATCTCTGGTGTTTGAACCACTGAGTTTGTCACAGCAGCAGGCTTGAATGGCCTGGTTATCTCTGGTGTTTGAACCACTGAGTTTGTCACAGCAGCAGGCTTGAATGGCCTGGTCATCTCTGGTGTTCGGACCACTGGGCTTGTCACCGCAGCAGGCTTGAATGGCATGGTCATCTCTGGTGTTTGGACCACTGGGCTTGTCACATCAGCAGGCTTGAATGGCGTCCTTTTCTCTGGTGTTTGGGCCACTGGGCTTGTCACAGCAGTAGGCTTTAATAGCCTGGTCATCACTGGTGTTTGGACCACTGGGCTTGTCATAGCAGTAGGCTTGAACGGCGTGCTTATCTGTGGTGTTGGGGCCACTGGGCTTGTCACATCAGCAGGCTTGAATGGCGTCCTTATCTCTGGTGTTTGGGCCACTGGGCTTGTCACAGCAGTAGGCTTTAATAGCCTAGTCATCTCTGGTGTTTGAACCACTGGGCTTTTCCCAGCAGTAGGCTTGAATAGCCTGGTCATCGCTGTTGTTTGGGTCACTGGGCTTGTTCTTCCATCAAAGCTTGGACTTTTAATCGACAGTTCTGAGATATCGCAAGTTTCATTTGTGTGTAGAGGGCTGGTAGAGGCATTAGTCACCATCTTTAGTTCAATTTTTTCATATATGTTCAGAGGGCTGAAGTTAATTGAGTATGCTGGACTATAAATAGAAAAGGAGGACCCTCTCCCGGTATCTACACTTTCAGTATCAACATTTTCTAAATCAGCATTTAATTTCTTTTTGGTGCATTTTGTAATCTGGCGCTGAGTTTCACGGCCACGGTCTGTAAAAAAATAACTTTAGAAACTGAGATAAATGAACGCAATAGAGTTTTGTTAATCTAAAGATTCAACATTAGAGTGAACTTCACTAACACAATTCTACAGGTAGCAACACATAGTAGGTACTAGGTACCTACTACCTACTACTACATTCTACAGGTAGCAACACATAGTAGGTACCTAGTACCTAGAATTGTTATTTGGATCTATGGACCTATGTAAAATATAGCTAAACCTTGTAGAAACCTTTAACTTAATCATGTTCCACGTTGTAATTATATTTATTTTAAACAACAAAACATTTTACCGTCTGGTATTTATACAATGTGTATTTTCGAACCTTGATCAAACGAAATGTGCGGATACACGACATAAATTTATCGATAAATATCGGATAAAAAAAAATTATATGTTCTGTAGTCAATGGCAGGTCTTGTCGGGAAACGCTCATGATATTCTCGCGGCAGCACGAGCATTGCCATTTCAAAATCCATAAACATAATGGATATCCGCTAATTCGCGAGCAGACAACGCATCCAACGTAGAAGTCATTACGATAAAAATAAATTAGCGTATTCAGGATTCGATACAAGAATAAACTGAGATACCAATAACCAATTTGAAATGTGTGTGCTGTGAAATTTTTTGAAAATTGATCTTTGTACAAGGCAGAAAGTACCTAAATCAAATGGCGAACAACATGACAACGAAAAGAGGTAGACCCATACTTTTTGGAGGATTTGTAGAATAAATTATGAAGTTTAATACAACATGCAAAAAAGTACACCTCAATAATCCAGTTTTAAAGTTACAGGTCAAAGATAAAATAAAAATCGATTTTTTTGTTAAATTTCAACAAACTAAATTATTTTTACTAGGCTTATGTACCGAAATTGTATTTTTTTTTAATTTTCTTAGCTAGGTAAACTATCTAGATTTCAAATGAGACTACTTTGAATAAAATACACCGTTTACTCAAACAGAAACGAAGAAAAAACCAGATGAAGTAGTTTTTATTAAAAACATTATTAATGTTTTTTTTTTAAATAGCCAACATATAAAAAAAAAATTATTCGATATTTATCGATAAATTTATGTCGTGTATCCACATTTCGTTTGGTCAAGGTTCGAAAATACACATTGTATAGGTACTATATTGCAGTGCCCCACCATGTTGACCACATGTTGAAGCTGCAACCTAATTTAAGACCTACCTATATTGTAGAATAGGATAGCAATATAAATTTGAATGTTGAAACACACTACTGTGATAAATGTGTTTCTAGGCATAGGTACTAAATGAATAATATTAGGTATATAAAATCGATATGCCTTTACACACAAGTCTCTGATAAAAGCAAATAATTTGGGGCACTTCATTTTGAGAAATCTTAATTTAATTTAGTGCCGAAAGTTTCAACTCACTTTTTTTTTCAGTTGTACGGTCAAGCTTGCCCTCCTCATTGGTTTTCAATTTGTTCATTAAGCTTGAAATTAATTTATCCCTTGCTTTTACTGTTTCTTTATAAGATTGGATGGTTTCCTTCGACTTGGAGCTGTCACTCTCATGTTTTTCCACTAAATGCTGGAAATTCAAAATGCATAAGCATGAAATTCAAATTTGTGCAGCATAAGCCTACAAATAGAATTCATTTTTAACCGACTTAAAAAAATGGATGAGATTCTATGTATGTTTGGCTGTATTTTTTTTGTGTATGTTCGCCCAATTCTTCGCGATTTGTGGACCGATTTTAATGATTATTTTGCGGTTGTATAGAAAATGATCCCAAGATAGTCCTATGAAATTTTTACGCCTGTGATGCTGCGGGCAGTGAGCTAATTTATCGGAAACTGGCTTCTGCCCACGTTCTTCCGTGACAAAAAGTCTTTATGTAATTCCAGGTCCAAAACTACTATGCAAAGGGGTTTTAAGACTTTTGTTCCCTTCCCCCCCTTGGTGACGATCCGTAGTATATGAGAAGACCTTCCCCTCTAGTTTTCACTTAGTAATTCCTAAATACAGTTTTCAATATTTTTTTGCAAAAAAACTTTAAAAAAATTGGTCTTTATTAGTATAGCGCTTGCCGCGTGTCTTGCACGCCCAAGAGTGCTTGCATACCTATAATTACAAGTGAAAAAGAAAATATCAAGAAGAAATTATTAGTAGCATACCTATAGTTACAAGTGAAAAAGAAAATATCAAGAAGAAAAAGCCACCTGTGAATTTTGAAAGCGCTTAACACTGCGCGCCATATTTGAATTTAACTGCAAAAAGCGCGAGATTTCCCTGGAGGATATTGACTTCGTGACGAAAACCTAAGCCTAAGGGTCACTAGTATGGGTATATTACCTAACATGGGCTGTCAAACTATTGTTTTTTTTTTCAACATCGCGGCGCATAATGCTTTATATACAATTGGAAAGAGGACACTTATACAAATAAAAAATATTCTATAGCAGTAAAAAAGGGGGTTTCTGCTCGAGAATTCCCGCCTCAATTTCTCTAGAATTTATTGTCTTTAGTAGAAAAGGAAAAAAAGTCTAGGTCTCGAGAATTCTCAAGAAATCTTTCCGTGCGCTTGGTAACTAAAAAATAACACGCGTATAACATATGGCGAGTCCAGAGTATCGCATCGCTGTCATCGAAAGACATTTTAACCACGGGACCAGATACTCGGCCAATCTCGCCCTTTACCCTTCTGTCACACTAGTAGTCTACTTAACCGAAATTGTCAGTGCGTCTTTGGCTCTCGAGAACAAACCTTAATTTAAAAAAATATTACAAGGCTCTAGATTTTGTTTTGTAAAAATTACAGTGACCGATCCTTCAATATTTATTTTCTAAATAAGTACAATTTTGAAATCTTTAAAGCCGCTATGTTTCTTATTTTTATTACATCTAGTTATTGTGACAATTATTTTATTGGTAACAAAATGTTTGTTTTGTTAAAACAAGTTTTTATAGTTATATGAATATTTGTAATTTTGTTGTTATATTTTACATTTTTTTTATTTAATTAAAGTTTGTTGTACATTTGGGAACTAGGTAGGGAAGGGGCCCAAAAAATTATAGAAAAAGTTAAGTTCTACTTCCCTACTCTTTACTATTTATATAGACCAGCTGAGTATAGTTTGTTTAATTTATTGTTTGTTGCTGATTTAAGGTTTTTGGTAATATAGTGCGTAAGCCCTCACACTCTGGGTAATTTCTAGAGTCCGTAGAAAGTAACAAAGATTTTCGACTCCTACATCACTTGACCTTGTGGTGTCGTTGGTTAGCACATTCCCGTACTGAGGGAAGGATGCGGGTTCCGTCTAAGTTGAAAATTTTTGCGATATAGTAGCTGATTTGTTAATAAGCGCAGTTTATGATACTTAAAAATTTTACATTTGGTTTAATTGATATCATCTCAGTCTTATTTGTAATAAAGCAAAAATATTAAAATAACATCATGTTCTACTGAAAATTTCAAAATTTCTCAAGATACTAGAGAAACTCATGAAAACCTGGTCGAGAAACCAGCAACCCTAGTCCTAAAGCGTCAAGTTTCTGAGATATTCACAGATGAAAATACCTACTGCTCTTATGAATTTTTATCATGGGAATTTCTCAGAAACCTTATCCTTAAGCTTTAGGACATTATATTATAGGATAGTTTTAATTTGTGTAAATATACAACCATCATTGTGAGCAGTGAATACATAAATAGTGTGGTAGCCGATGTTAGGGCCAAAATCTTCAAACCCCTTTCAGCTCTAGCATCATTGGTACTATTAGCGTGAAGAGATAATCAACATCCAACCAAACATTTAAACAACCATCCAAATTTTTGCATTATTAATGTGGTTACTTACAGTGAATTGTTTAATCTGGCTCAATGCAGCTTGGTACATTGTGTTTAACACAGAACAATGCTCTTCTATTGCATTAAATTTATGATATATTAATTTTAGTTCCTGGAAAATAAAAAAAATCAGGTTATTATGGTAAGATTACTTGTAATGGCAATTTTACAATCAGGGTAGGTCATAGGGTAATAAATAGGCTCAAGCGGTTCTCTCCTATTGCATCTCTGCGTGGGGCGGTTCCATCAAGACCCTGATACTCAGAGTTGAGATAGCAAAAAGAGCGGTTCTTAAAATCATGACCTCTAAGCCAAGAGCCTTTTCCACCTCAAGTCTATATTTAATCTGCAAAGTCCTCTCTGTTCGAAAACTATTTAAACTTTCCACTATCTTGCGCAAGCACTCACAAACCATATTTGACCCCAACCTGGCAACAGTGAAACGATGGTTACATTGGCTGACATTGTCTGCAAAACTGTGTCACATAAAACTGCAGTGCAGAAACTCAATATCACTACATTAGTAGTCGTTTATACAATAAAATAAACAAAATTACCCACTCATAATTTTTAAATGTAAATGTATATGTACTGATTGGCTTTTATCAATCTCCTACTTTATTCTGTTCCTAATAAAGATTTTTGTATTTGTTTGTTTTGTAATAGATAACCTGAAAATAACATACTTACCTCTGTTTGCTTTTCAAAATTAGTTCTAAGTTGTATATCTTGTAAACCACCATTTTTGATTTTTTCAGATGCTTTTGAATAGTCTTCCGCAAGTTTTTGGAGTTGTACATGTAATAGATCGTTATCTTCTTGAACTTCATCATAATCTTTACTTTTTTCTTCTATTACTTTATCTTTTTCTTCTATTACTTTATCTTTTTCTTCTATTATTTTATCTTTTTCTTCTATTACTTTATCTTTTTCTTCTAAACATCTTTTGATCTTTATATATTCTTCTTTATAATTGATTGTTTCAGTGTTACTTTCATTTTGGATACTGACTTCTTTTAAGCATTCCAGCAGACTTAAATTTTGGTCTACATCTTCTGTGATACTAGTGTTTTCTGTCTGTAATAGTAAGTATTAAATATTAAAGAACATGTAGATATTTAAGTCATAAGTACATGATTTACAGATTTGAGATTTATAGCATTAACCATGTCTTTGAAGTAAATCATAAAGTTATAATAGGGCGTAATGTAACATGTTACACAGCGAGTGTTGTTTATGTTTACTGAACAACATAATTTGGAGACGAAAGTTATTTATTTCCAGGGTTTTCAAAAAGGCAGAGGCTTTTCAGGGTTAAAAAGCGTGTTTACAAAAAGATACTACTTTAGAACTATCTTGACAAACAAACATGTTAAAGAAAAGGAAAGAAAGGCAGAGGGAAAAAAATTTATTGATTGTTGCAAAATCAAGTTACGACTACGACTGCTCTCGTAACTTGATTTTGTAACATTAAAGACAGATAAACAGAAACAGAACGGACGTTTTTTTCACGTATCATGGTTATATTAATTTATTTGTAGCAAATTTAAATGAATACAAATTATTGAATATGTACTCAGAAAAAACGCTAACCTCAATACTCACCAAAGTAGGCGCGGATTCAAACAGCGAATCAAAATCCAGAAATTGTATGGAATCATCCGCTGTGGTACACATATTGGAGATTAAAATATCACCATCACGATGGATAAAGATTCTGAAACATTTTCACTCAGAACAGAAAACGTGATACAGGTAAAATGCGAAAACCGGCGACCAAGCAAGCGAGCAGAGCAAACCTTCTTCTTCTTTTATATTTGGCTCTGCATCTTGTTTTGACACAATTCTGCCAATGTCAGTTTTCAATTGCTCATTTTGAAAATATATGGAGGTTGAGTTTGTCCAAAATTAAAAGAGGAATAATTTATTAATCTCAACCAAGTTCATTACAAAAGCAAACAAAATCAACCAAAATATAGAATAAAAAGCTCTAAAATAAAACTACCATTCTGAGTATGTACGAAAATACTTATAATATATAATCTACAAAGCTACAATTTTATAAGAGTAAGCCTTTGGTTGGTTTGGTTTGGATCAGTCAAGTCAGACAGACGTCAACCTAGTGCTTCTATTCCACAGATTAAATATAGCATGCATACTCTTTCTACGTTCCATTCACTTAAAAGTTTTGACCCAAATTCTGTTAGAGATTATTCACAAAATCCCTAAATGATTTTTTAAATTCCTTTTAGGGTGCATAGGATATTATGATAACAAGAAACAAATCTTTTTTACATGTTTAATACGAAAATTGAACACATCTTATTGATTACAAGAGTCAGAAGCCGAAGCATTAGGTACTTTTGCAGGTTTTTGTGGTATTGAACAGGGCACTAAAAGGCTCCAAAATTGAGCATTGGCCAGTTTTGACATTTTTCAGAACACTGAAAAATCTTTCTGTTTCTCTGTTTGAAGATGAAACCCGTAGTTTATGTAATAATTAAACTACCTATCACTTCGAGTGTTTTGTTTAAAAATTCATTATTTTCAGATATAAAATCAATCAAACATCAAATTAGCAGCTGTTAATAGCGGTCTCGAAACAACAGCTCCTAATTTGGGATCTGGTACATTTTCGCGAAAGTCACTTGCGCGAAGGACACTTGCGCGAATGGACATTTTCGCGAATGGACACTTGCGCGAATAGACACTTGCGCGAAAGACATTTGCGCGAGTGGACACTTGTGCGAATGGACACTTGCGCAAAAAAATCACAAAACTCCTAATATCTCTCGAAATAGACGTCTTAGAGAGTTCCTGATTTCACCAGGTAGGTAATTTTGTGATCTTTCTTGTAATATATTTTACTTTACCCTTCCCCTCCCACTTTCCTCCAGGGAGAACAATTACAGTGCTCGTAGAGATGTGGAACTCACTTACCCTGAAGATGTCCCTCGTTAAGGGATGAAACATTGGTGTTCTTTCAACACAAATAAGGTTCTTAGTTAACCCGCTTACATCCGTAGTGAGAACAATTATGTCAGTGAGTGAGTGAGTGGTAATCTAGCTGTATATAATATAGAAAATAATGGGTGCCACCTCAGTTTTCCAATAATATGAACTCCGTTATTCTACACCCTCGGGTTAGTAAAAAACCACATTCATTGTAAACATTTAAATAAAAGATGGACGCCCCTCGGTTTTCAAATAATGATCTTCTATTCGTATTTTACACTCTCAGGTTGACAAGATGTGTGCCATCAGGGAATTGATAACTGATCTCCTAGACGTATTTTACACCTATAAGATATTCGATGCTATATACTCGCTTAGTAAGAGTGTGCACAAAAGGAATACTATCAAGTTTTCGAGAGCTCAATAGACAAAGAATGCGACAAATACAAGTTTTTCTCTTGTATACAGGGTGGCTTTTTGAAATGGGAGTAGATGGCCTAATCTGAAATCTTAAGTTAGAGAAAAGTCGTCAAAGGAGTCATGGGCTCAATTTATGAAAAAATAAAAACAGTAAAGGCATTTTTTCAAACTATTCAAACATGCTCAGGATGGATTTGACATCGTAGCTAAAACTCTCTGCGATAACATACTGACTTTAAACGCGTCCAAAACTACATACCTACATTACCTTCTCCCTCCGTAAACCAGGGCAACCTAACAGTTCTCAGTATGCTTTACGTGCCCACTCTAGTCGGTGTCTATTATCAACAAGAGTAAATTGCTCCTGCCCCATTCTAGAACGAAGTAGGTACCTCCACAAAATACTTGGGTGTCATTATTGACCAACACATGACATACTTCCCACATATCAACTCTATTACAGGTAGAGTACGCAAACTGATTGCAGTGTTCAGAAACATTAGACTCGTAGCGAAGGAAAACCATATCAAGACCACGTATTTCGCACTCTGCCAGTCCTTGTTATTGTATTGTATTAGATCTTGGGGTGGAGCTGCAAAAACTCATCTGCTCACACTTGAGAGAGCTCAGAGAGCAGTGCTAAAAGTCGCTATCCAAACCATATAGATACCCAACTACTCAGCTATTCAATGACTGCAATATTCTTTCAGTTAGGAAACTATTTATATTTCAAATTATCCTAAAACAACACAAGGAACCATCAAATATAGATATATCCAATAAAAGAAGGAAAAATAAAGTTTTCAAATCAAATTCATATAAAACAAGCTTTGCTCACCATCATGCACAATTTTTAGCACCCTACCTCTATAATAAAATCAATAAAATAATAACTCTACATAAAAAGACCAATATGGAATGTAAACAAACCGTAACGCACTACTTGCAAAATATTGACCACGAACAGGCAGAGCACCTGCTAAGAACTCTATCATAGTCTTGGGCTACATTATTATAAATTAGTATAATGCATGTATTTAGGTTATAAAATATTAGTAAATAGCTTAATAGGTTTATTCTTTATATGATTCACCTGTGTCAATATCATAGTTTAACTTTAAAACTTCAATAAAACTTGTACTCCATATCCCTCAAGAGGCCGCAGGTATGAGCCCTCCCGTCTAAACACAAGTGTAAACTTAGTTAGAGCGAGGAATCACCTTGACTTTGAAAGGTTATTATCTAAGTACTACTTAATTTTAGAATATTTTTACTGTAAAATAGTTTTAAATACCTACTTGTTAACCTTTTTCATGAATAAAACTTATTATTATTATTATTATTTTTGTATGTTACGTGAATTGTGGAATGAATGGTAACTCCACTTACTCGTATGTTCAAGAAAAGAGATTTAAAAGAAGACCTGTCACGGTGACAGGTCTTCTTTTAAATCTCTTTTAGTGTCACCAATGTACTGAATACTCCTTGGCAGCTCTGCATGTGGCCACGCCGCTAGGCCACCCGTAGCCATCGTAGCACTTGCTACGTTGGTCTATGAACTAACATTTTTTTGTTGTAAGGAGGTGCGTGCGCGTTGAAGTCTTTTGTATGCTACGCCGATCCCTCGTACCATCTTAGCACGTGCAACGAAGGTCTAAATTAAATTATGTTTCTCGTTTTGGGGAAGGAAGTGGGTGAGATAAGGGAAACTAACATATATTACAAGAAAGAAAGTAAAGTGGTGAAATCTGCAACTCTCTGCGACAACTATTTCGAGAGATATTATAAGTTTTGTGATTCCCTCCTAGCATTGTAGCACGTGCTACGAACGTCTACGTAAAAGTAGGTTACTCGTTATTTCGAAGAAAGTGGGAGGAGTTGGGGAAAGTGAAATATATCACAAGAAAGAGAGCAAAATTACCTACACAGTGGTGAAATCAGCAACTCACTACGACGTCTATTTCGAGAGATATTATAAGTTCATTAACACAAAAGTGCTCTGCTACCTTAAGGGTTAAGGCATGTAAGAATACTATGGAAACGGAACGTATGGAGAATGATGAGAAAATCAAATCTGAGAATGTAAGAGAAATGCAATCCAGTATAAAAATAATAAATTTTATTTAACTAAAGAATATGTGATTAAGAACACATTGAAATATTCGTTTTAAAAACTGATCATAGATACTTATTAATTATAACAGAATATAAATATTTGGATTAGTAGGCAGGGATGTTGGTAATATTGTGGTGTAAAAGTGTCATTTAATTTTGTTGTCTCTGCACTTTTTCTTTTTAGCTGCATAATAATTTCAAAAGTGCCATTAAATTTCGTATTAAAGGTTACCTTAGCAATAACTAAAGCGTAAGATTTAATTTATTAGGAGAAATGTGATTCCGAAGTCTGTTGGCTAAGCCTGGTTAACGTGTAAGAATTAAATTCCCTAATAAAAATGTTATTTAAAAAACTATTAACATAAAACTATTGTTATTATTTTTCTTTATTCTGTTGTTTAAATTATTTCTACTCGTATCGTAATAAGTGTCTATACCTACATAACAAAAAAAAATATAGGTACCTAAATAACGTTGTTTAATTTCTAGGCTTAGTTAAATTAAATGTTTACCTATTCCCACATTCGTACCTAATTTAAGTACCTACTTATATATATTTACTAGAAAACTAATAACTTTACTGGAACTGGAACGATTGAACTTAACCAAATACACAAAAAAGTTAAAAGTTTGCTTTAAATCCTAACAGAACAGGATCAATAGGTTGTAGGTACGCAAGTATAAAAATAATACCTACCGGACCGAGGAATACCTGCAGGCTGTAACAAAAAGTCAGGACCTAAACCCACAGTAGTACTTAAAACATTCACTACAAAGGTCAACCAAGGTTTGGTGGAATTTCCTGTTCTGAATTTGAACTCCCAAATTTATTATTGACAAAGAAATAAAATAAGAAACCTAAAATCGGGGTAATAAAATTGCATGGCAACACTTTCCCCCCACCACCTTGCATACTTTGGTCTTGCTCGGGGGCACGCTTGCCATACATCTGCGTTGCATCGACGAAAATTCAAACAGGGGGGTGATTCACTATGACCAATGCAAGCGTGTTACACACCTACGACAAGACAACGGCGTGGAATCGGACAAAACCGTATTCCGCATGCCCTAGTTGTCATTTCTTACCGCGACACGGCACGATTTGAACTGTCAAATAAACGAGCTCGTTCATAGCGTGTTAAGGCACAGATTAGCGTGTTCCTGCAATAGTTTGTATGGATCGTTTCGTCGTTCGTATTTTGAGGTTTTAATAAAATCATTTCATAAAATGCAACCCGTAAGATATCTTTTGTTGATTGTGTTTATCAAAGAACACATTAACAATAACACAATCCTTAAGAATGATAAAATTTTAGGTTATGATAATCAAAACAAACGTTCCGAAACTAGTCATGACTGACTTGAATATATTTACAAATCATTATTTTTGGGCTTTTAATTTTCAAATCACACTAAAATATTGTAAGCTCAACAATTATTGATGGTTGAGTAAGCTTAAAATTCAAAATATTTATTATTTAGAAACAAAAAATAATTTATAATAAAACCGTAAATTTTCCGAGTAGTCCGAATGTAAGATTTTGAACGCACCGTGTGAAATAATCGAAAAACAAAACACGGGGCATAGACAACCAGTCTTGTGGCATGCAGAATTCAATTTTTCGATTCCACACCTAGGCTCGTTTGAATCGTGTTTGTGTTTAGAACACGTTGTGACGTCACACGTTTTGGGCATGTTATCTCTTAGGTCATAGAGAATCATGCCCCAGTCCAAACACAAAATGCCGATTTCAGTCGGTCGGGCGAATGCGTGCTTTTTTGCACCCATTTTTTGCACGGCACGTGGACGTAGGAGGATATAATTATGTTTGTTTGATATAGGTAAATTAGACTGTAAGTTTTTTTTTTTATAAATATACGAATCTTATTGAATTATATTGTATTTTTGTCTTATACCGATTTAGGGTACAAATATACCGATTTTAGTTGGCAGTTCTACCGATTTCGCACTTTGATGTTCAAGATCGAGACCACTGAATCTTTCTACGACTGAATGAATGTGAATAGGTAGGTAAGACCGGCTGAGACAGCAGCGAGTTTTTACTCTATGGTAGGTAGTAAACCTCTGAGTACTGAAACCAATGGAGATGGCATACCTACGAAAAAAACGTGTATACCTAAAGTTCAGAGGAAACAAAAATGGCTCCTTTCCGTAGTGCTGCCCTATTGTATATCGATATATTCATCGACACAGATACTTTGGTGACCATACTTTATCTTATTGATTTAATTTTCACCTCGATCATGTGAAACGGAATTGTATAGTATAAAAAAAATTATGCACAAATTACAGAGACAATGTGTACGTGCATACATGCACCCAACCATGGCTCGACCGCGCTCGTGAGACGCATCAACTTGTTACTAAGAAAGTGCAATTTTATCAATGTTTATTTAATAAAATAGGTACTGAAATAAAACAAAAAGCTACATAATTGCGATAGTATATAATTTTTATACAACAAAGATTTTAATGACAATATTGAACCCGTTTTACTAAGTAGGTACCTATGTAGTGACCATAAAAAGTTTAAATGATATAATTTTGAATAACACACTTGTAAAACCTTCACAATACAAATCTCAGATACACAATCGCTTATGTTTTCATACAATTTTCCAAACAATTCAATCAGTCGCATTAATTTACAATCACAAAACCTTAAACAATCGCATTTGGTGAATGCAGAAGATATTAAAATCTTCTGCATTCACCCAATGCGATTGTTTTAAATCTTTGATAATATTTGAAAAATCTACAATTTTCTTTTTTTGTCTTCTTACTTTTTCATATTTAATTGTTTAATAGTTTCCAGTGTTGCATCCGGTACCTGTAAATCAAAATAATACATAAATATCCCAGTGCTAATATATTGAGGACAAAAATAAGAACCAAGAATGTTCTATACAGCTTTTCATTCAAGTCGTCATGTCTTATAATATAAATCGACTGGGGAATTACAATATTTTTTGTCATTATTGAGAACTTGGGACATCATCACCAAAGCTGGTTATTAGTTGTCTTCTTAAAAGAATCAGAGCATGAAATTATATTTGACTGAGTGATTGCATTTTCTGCATGTCTGCAGTGCAATGAATTCCTAACCGAACTCTTACGAAGTCAAGAAGTGTTTTTTTTTTATTATCACTCTAATAATGCGAAAGTTTGGATGGATGCTTGTTACCTCTTCACAACAAAACTACATAACGGATCGAGCTAAAATTTTCATACAGGTAGTTCAAGCCTGGAATAAAATAAAATATAAACCATTGTCATTTCATATACATACCGGTAAATTTGAGATACTCTCATTGGACGTACTGGGGATTCGATCTTGACAATTAATGTGTGAACTCACATTTTTAACCTGAAAATTAAGAAGGTTTTTAGCATAATAATTGTTTCTAGTTTTTTCCATCATAGGCTTAATTGTTTTATATTGAAATTGAGATGTAGAGTACTTGGGCCAGCTGCTTTTATTTGTAAAAGCTAAAAAATAAACGGCAGACCGTGTGCCATAAGGTAACTGGGGTAGGTGAAACCAAGTGCAACAGCTTGGTGGATTTTTTAAACCCGGTAAGCCGCTCGGCTGTTTTAAGAATTTTTAAGTTTCTTTAGATTTTTTCCGAAATTTTAACTATTTAGCTGTAACTTTTTTTTTACGAAATAACATGTAGGTATTGCATGTTTTTAAGACATCTAGCATGTTAGCCCGTACTATTAATATCAATATTTACATGAGTTCTAGGTAAATAAAGTAGCTATGGGCATTCAAAGTGTTGAAATATATAAATTAAAAGTTTAGCGTTAAACTTAGGATAAAATAAAAAAAAACTAATAGTAAAATAATTTCGAACTAAAATTTGACATCACTAAATAGTTCAAAATTCCGAAAAAATCCAAATCTTGAAAAAACAAAAAAAGCCGCAAGCTCTTGCACTCGATTCCACCTACACCAAGTTACAGTATGGCACACGGTCTGCCGAACACCCTGTATAATAACTACGGTTTATTTTATAGTATAACATAAATAGGTAAGGAGTAAAGCGAGTAATAAATAAAGATATTCACTCATCTGACGCATCACATAAATAGGTATTTTATAAGTAGATGGAGTCTGGTTTGGGTCTATTTCTGATAAAGTACTGGATGTACTCGATCGGGCTGGAGGCTGAAACATCATGACGGAAGAATAAGTATAAAATAAAACATTATTTGTCAGCCAAAACTAATAGACTCTAGAAAGCTGACGTTTAGGAAGTAAATAAGTTTATTTTGCAAGGAAATAATTTGCTGGGAGAGGTTTTTGTAAAAAACCATGTTAAAAGGGATTTGAAGTATGGGCTATATTATTACTTTGGGTCAGATTTATTTACTAACTTAATATTCATTAATAGTTAAATTTAACCCCTTTGGAAAAATGAAGGTGGTTAAGTTTGTAAATATACACGATGAAGTTTATGGGAGTAAGGGTCAAGTACGAGTCAAGTAAAATACTTACTAAAAAGATTAGTGATGGTATGGTATCCTTTCGCAATGTCGTGATATTTAAAGTTCTATTGAAACACGATTGGTTCGTCAAAATGAAGAGAGCAAACGAAAATCGTTTTCGTACGAGACGTTAAATTTTCCACGCCTATTGTATCCAGTCACATTTTTCTTCTACGTTCATTTTTGGGCAGCCTAAAACGAAAAATACCATTTAAAAATTAGTACACTACAATTTACACTTGAAAACATCGATATGAAAAATGCCTTGAAGGACAACACTATCGCCAAACAAACATTTTTATATTTTATTGAAAAACGCTATCAAAACCCACAAAAATAGGTAGTACAGGTTTCATTCGGTATTAATTTTATGTATACTATTCATAAGAAAGCCAAAAGATGAGGCATTTGTGGTATTTTTGCAAAATAATAATACATACCGGTGTAATGTAATGTTTGGACGATTTTCGCTTTTTCTGATCCCGCAACCTACCACACTGCATTTAGGCATGTTCCTTGTTGCTTTCTTTCACTTATTAGCTATGTATTCACTAGATAAATCACGAATTCAAAGAATTTTTGCACAAAACACAGTAAATGCATCTCGCGTTGACAGCTAACATACCATAAACATTGGGAAACTAAAATGGCGAACCGGCCTCAAACATGCATTGCTATGACGTCACATTTTAATGTTGCCAAAAATAGGTAAAGCAAATATATTGTTGTCTCTTTTTACATATGGTATTGTAGGTAAGTTAAAACGAGATAGCTACAAGTTAATGAGTACAATGTCGATTTAGATCATATTTGTATAACCTATGGTTCATATAGAACAATATGCCCTCTCCATTAGTTTCAGTACTCAGAGTAGTAAACAAACAAATGGAAGCGCGCCCGAGTGGTCCTATTTTTGAATATTTCTCTTTGATCTGCACAGATTAAATATAACCAGATGATTGGCAAGCGTGCCGATGAGCAAGACCAAAGATTGCAAGGTGGTGGGGGGAAAGTGTTGCCATGTAATTTTATTACCCCGATTTTAGGTTTCTTAATTCATGTCTCTGTTGGTGGATTGGATTTGCGATTTTCCAGTTCATAAATTTGGGTGTTCAAATTCAGAACAGGAAATTCCACCAAACCTTGGTTGACCTTTGTAGTGAATGTTTTAAGTACTGGTGTGTTTAGGTCCTTACTTTTTGTTACAGCCTGCAGGTATTCCTCGGTCCGGTAGGTCTTATTTTATTACTTGCGCACTTACAACCTATTGATCCTGTTCTGTTAGGATTTAAAGCAAACTTTTAACTTTTTTGTGTATTTGGTTAAGTTTAATCGTTCCGTTCCAGTAAAGTTATTAGTTTTCTAGTAAATAAATACATAAGTAGGTACTTAAATTAGGTACGAATGTGGGAATAGGTAAACATTTAATTTAACTAAGCCTAGAAAGGAAACAACGTTTAGTTAGGTACCTATCAATTTTGTTTTGTTATGTAGGTATAGGCACTTATTACGATACGAGTAGAAATAATTTTAAACACTAGAATATAGAAAAATAATATCAATAGTTTTATGTTAATAGTAATTAAATAACATTTTAATTAGGGAATTAAATTCTTACACGTTAACCAGGCTTAGCCAACAGACTTCGAAATCACATTTCTCCTAATAAATTAAATCTTACGGCTTAGATATTGCTAAGGTAACCTTTAATACGAAATGTAATGGCACTTTTAAAATTATTATGCAGCTTAAAAGAAAAAAGTGCAAATACAACAAAATTAAATGACACTTTTACACCACAATATTACCAACAATCCTGCCTACTAATCCAAATATTTATATTCTGTTATAATTAATAAGTATGTATGATCAGTCTTTAAGACGATTATTTCAATATGTTCTTAATCAAATCACATAGTCTTTAGTTAAATAAAATTTATTATTTTTTATACTGGATTGCATTTCTTTTACATTCTCAGATTTAATTTTCTCAAATTAAATCCTATATGGAATGGAAGATGGTATGGAAGAATATTGAATCATAATTATTAATTATGAATAATATACAGGTTGTAACAAAAAGTAAGCACTAAACTTTCATGGGTGGGTTCCGACTTGATTATAGAACCGAAGAAAAATTCCCGAATAGTTTCGAAAAAAAAGTAAACTAAATGTTGTGCTTGTTTTCAGGTAAAATAAACTAAAAAGGCCTACGTACCTCTTTACAACTCCTTTAAAACCCAAAACACCTTCGTCGTGGGTCGTTGACCGTGGAGTTCAACGACCCGCGACGTCATCGCAGCGGACAACGCCTCTTAGATGTGAGAGGTAGGTCTTACAAATGCATTTTTCCTCGGTTCTATGATAATAAGCAAATGACAACAGTCATTCATTCATTACCCAGTCTAGTGATAATTTCGTTTTAATTTATTTGTTTTAAATTTTCATATTTTCCTGTGTTCTTTGATCGAAGCTAAAGTTTGGTCCTTACTCTTTGTTACACCCTATACAAAAGTAATACTACCCAATATTTAAATATTTTGATTGGTTATTTCTATATTTGTTTGGAAGGTAGATTATAATACAAAGTAGGTATGACAAACTTTCTCAGAGTCTTAAACAGACTTTCATTCTTTTTATATATATATTACGTACCAGTCTTGAAACAGCATGAGGGAAAAGATAAGTTCGCTGTTTCATTTTTATTTATAAATTTTCATAGCAATGTTTACTACAAAATTTGGACTATATTTTGGGTCCCCAATCTTTGCAACCCGTTGCTTCTTTCCAACGCAAACGTAGATGTTTATCTGCAGGAAATCTGTAACAAATAAAAACATGACACTTAAATAATAAATGCGAAAGTTTGGATGGATGGATGAATGGATGTTTACCTCTTCACGCTACTTACTACTGAAAGGATCGGCTGAAATTTTGCATACAGGTATCTAATTCTAAAATACTTTTTATTCCATAAATCAGTTCCTATGGGATAGAAATCACACCCTTAAACGTTTCCATAGAAACAATGCGTGCGAAGCCGCGGGCATAAACTAGTTTTAAGATAATGTTTCTCGTTATGTACGTATTCAAAAATATTTCAACGCGCCATTTGGGGAATTTTATTGTCGAGTGCAGGCAACCCTAAATTTTCGCAATGTTAGGTTATATTAATTAAAATTTTCATAAAACATAACTTTTGAGCCTTGTACCTCTTAATTGTTCATGTAAATCTATGAATCTGTAAATTTTGAACCTTTTTGTAGTCAAAAGAACTTGTACTTACGAGTGGAATGATAAATTCGGCACTTTTGCTTCACTGTCACTTGTACATTCGAAAACACAGCCCCGCACCATTGTTGCCTTTAGTTTTTATTGTTTTTAGGTGCGGGAATGTCCACAGGAACACTTTATTCACATTTATACTTAGAAATCAAAATTTTACAACAATTTCGATGATTCTCGTTCGAGCTCCGTCGATGTGTAGGAAATTTGTTTAGCAACTAGAGTTGCTTTTCAATGAAAAAACCGGCACGCGAGAAAGTGATAGCAAGCCATTCGCTCTATCTCATTTCTTCTTAGGTTTTAGGCATAAGTCGTTCTCTCTTTATGTGTGAATGCGATAGCATTTGCGCGTGTTCTATAGCATACTCTTTCTACGTTGATCTGTCTGTGTCTGATCACGTGATCAGTGATCACTCACTCTCGTGCTCTCTTTTACTACAAACACATTACCTTTAATAATTAAAGCCAGTGCTCCCTATCTTACAATATGTAATGTAACAATACAAAACAAATCATTATAAATTGGGATTTAGTCAGTAAAGCCTAAATTAAATTATAAAATCAATATTAAAGGGTGTAAAGTTGTGCATGAATTCGGTTTGTCCCTGGCTTGTTCTTCTCAAGTTCAAGGCTAAAATCTAGATCCAGTTACCAGACTACATTATGATGGTTAGTACCAAGTCAAGCTACCTGTTTCACGTAGAAGGTACGTACATACGTACCTAATTAATTACAATACAATTTAGTAATGATACAGGTACCTAGTTCGGTTGTTTGATATTGCTCAGAGAGCTCTGCATTAGCTTGCCTAGCTTTTTATTGAAAGTGGTCGTGAATATGTAAGAATAAGAACTTATTAAACTTTGGCGAAATTGAATAAACTATATAGGTATGTTTGTAAACATTGCCCCATACTTAACCTAAAAACTTCTTGCTCACATTCTTGCTGTCGATTTAACACTACTAGTTTGAGCTGTTTCCTACAATGCATAACGCTGACAACATTTTTCGTCATCATTTACGTTGTATAGAGAATTTTGGATTTTTGCATTGAGAGTTGTTTACAAACACATACAGAATGGCTGGAGTAGGTAATAAGTAGAGAGCACATTTACAGTTATTTTCAAATAAGGAGGTAGTAACTTTCAGTAACAATACCTTTTGTTTGATGAAATGTCTTATTTGTAGGTTTTTTTTGTTAAATCCCCTTAGGGCCCCTACAATGACAGATGATAGAATAATGGTCATCTGTGGGAACAATGAACTCAGCAGAATTATAATATTATTAGATTAGCTTTTTATTTTTACACAAAGCAAGAGACTCCAATGCCAACAAGTTCATACTTACCTAGCTCAGGTTTTGAATCAGGTTGATTGAACCTTCAACAAAACATGACCTCAGCATGCATGAGGTAGGTAGCGAGATAACCTACATTGAGCTCAATGTGTTGAGATTCAATGCTAAAATGTTTAGATTCAATGCTAAAATGAACATGCATGTGTGTGTGTGTGTGTGTGTGTGTGTGTGTGTGTGTGTGTGTGTGTGTGTGTGTGTGTGTGTGTGTGTGTGTGTGTGTGGAGTTCCCAGAGTTCCTAGTTAGCTTTAATCTTATATTTTCTATTCACAGATGGGTTGCCTCAATAATGAGAAACTAAACCTGAACCAGACAAGCCTTTATGACCGGGTTGAAAAGTTGCTGGTGTCTTATGAGTGGAGTGACTGCAGTTTTCAGGTTTCCGATAAAATCTTCAAAGTTCATAAATTAATTCTAGGTATAAGCAGTCCAGTTTTTGAAGCTATGTTCTATGGACCACTTTCAAGCACCAAGGACATTGTGGTCACAGATATACCCCCTGATACTTTTCAACTTGTACTCAACTACATATACACAGACAAGGTTGAAATCACCAGTATTGAGCAAGCATTTGAGCTTCTCTATTCTGCGAGAAAGTACATGCTTGAGCACCTATCTCAAATATGTATAGCATACATACAAACTAATATAAGTATAGATAATGTAATAGATATTATAAACTATCCAGACTATTTGCAGGATGACCAACTTATGAAATATTCCCTTAAACTATTGTGCAAACATGCAGACTATTTATTAAAGGAGAAGATAATGAATATCACTCCAGTATGCATGAAAGCCATATTGGAAAACAATCAGGGTAATATTTCAGAAAAGGATCTCATAAAGCATGTATTTGCATGGTCATTGTTTTGCTGTGATCAACAAAATATACCAGCTACAATAGAAAACAGGCTGGTTTTTTTAAAAAATATGGGCTTGTTTAAATTATTAAGATTTCTAACACTATCTTTAGAAGATTTTGAAGAGATTGCATCTGATTCAAATAATCTTCTTCTACCTATTGAGTGTAAAATTATAAAAAAGTTGATCATGGATTTAAAGAACCATATATATCCATATAGATTGAGTTGTGTCCCTGGTTCTGCTTCTGTGACACCTCGCAGTCCAATAAAGCAGACTTGGTTTCGCTGCTTTCGCAGCTGTCTCAGACCCGTGGCCCCAATAGTCATTGATCCTAACAAATGTGCGGTACACTCTCGAATTAAATCAAACAAGTCTGTTTTTATCAACTCACTGTGTCTGCCAACTAGAATGGCACCAGCAGTTTATTTCCGTAACAAATGTGCCAATCTTTATTCTGAACAGTTAAGTCTGTCAATATCCAGTGAATCTGATAACAGTACTATTCAATTTACAAATTTTAGGGGTACTCTGGAGTATGATTCTATTGTGGACATGGAGTTAAATGAGCCATGCTATATAAAGAAAGACACTTGGTATAAAATAATTTTTACATGGCCTGGTAATGAATGTCCATATTCATACATTGTGGAATACAGGGAAAAACAGTACAAGTGCCATAATGTTACTTTTGAATTTGATGACCTGCAAAAATGTGCAGGTAATGGTGGCAGCTTTCTTGGAGGTTTAAAATTCTGTCTCTAACTTAAGTAAAGAAAGTTTGAGTAAAGTAGTCTAAAGAGAATCTCGCTTTATGATAGAGGATTAACAAAATAATTATATTAAAGTTGGTAAAAACAGACATTCAGAGCTCGTCTCAGTTCCTGGTGTCACCAAGACCGGGTCAGACTGAAAACTAGCGCTGTTTTGTACCCCGGTTCAAAACAGCATAAAGCTGAGACTGATCCATTTTGGCTCACCTCGGCAGCACTGGCACACCTAGGTACTTGTCTAGGTACAGTAGGCTAGGTTAGTGTGCATATTGTATATAATCACTTAATCACTTTTATAATATAAGCAATTGTTTTGTACCTACTCTTAAGTTTTAAGCTTTAAGTATTAATTTGAAATTTGTTTTTATATACCTACTTGACTGTTTTCTTGTATTTTGAGCTGTCCATTTGTAAGCCAAATAAACTATCTATCTAAAATAACTTTACAAGCACATCAAATCAACAAATTTAAAAGTAACATGTTTCTTGTTGGTTTACCATAACACTATCATGGCCCAATATGCAGATGGTCACGTCCACCTCCATGTAGTCTCTCCATGTGTCCTGGGCAGGGACTGATTTGGTTACCCGTTGACAGGGTTTTCGATAGGGTTTCTTGAAGAAGTTGTTTTAAAACCCTTTCCATACGGGTAACCCTTTCAATGAATAACCCGCTTTTAGGGGTAACCCCTTCAAAACCCTTTCGACTGGGTTATCTATTGAAAGGGTTTTGGGTTTTAGATAGATTTGATAACCCCTTCGTATAGGGTTACCCTTTCCATCATTGTAACACGGTTACCCTTTGTATGTTAAAGTATAGTGTAAGCTAATCTATCTGAATTGCATAAGGTTGAAAATAATAATTGCTTTTGTGCAAAGAGCACGTGCCGGCGCGGTGGCCGGCGCGACGGCGGCGCGTAAACTAATCTCTATTGGAATTGCTTAAGGTTGAAAATAATAATCGCTTTTGTGCAAAGATCACTTTTGTGCAAAGATCACACACACACGCAACGGCGACGGCGCGGCCGCCGCCTTAGTAGCGGTTTATTGTTTGATGTGCCGAAAAGGTGGTACTTAATTGTTTTAATTTTATTGTCATTCGCCACTTGGACTCGGAAGTAGGAATATCGAAGTAAAGTTGAGTGAATAAATAATGCCTTTGCCGAGAAGAGATGCAGTGCATAGATACTTTGAATACGACGAAGAAAACAGCAGGAGCAAATGCAAATTATGCGGGAATTTTATTAAAGTAAGTAAATTAAATCTTACCTGTATCTTTGAAGAGTAGGTAAAAGTAGAAATTACAGTCAACCTAATATTATTCCTAGGTAGGTACTAAAAGGTAAGTAGGTACCTAGGTATTGTTATTATGGAGATTCCGAAGTAGTAGCTGGTATGGTAGGTAGGTTAGGTACGTAACCTACCTAGGTTCCTGCCTACTAAGTCTACCAACTATAATTTTTAGTGAGTTCCTTTCCTAGGTAACATTAGGTACCTAATCTGTTAACTAGTAGGTACCTACTCTTAGAATGTAGATAAGGAACTAACTTGTCTAGCAGGTAAGTACTTAGGTAGGTACTTAGAATAAGAAGCAAGTTGTTGTCACTCAATGATAATAATTATGTACTTACCTACTTACTACCTAACCTACATGTACCTAGTTATCTAGTGTAGAGTAAATACCTAGTGAAATAACCTAGGTACCTACCTAACTAATTTTCCACATCTGATGTTTTCAACAAACTTAGTAGGTAGGTAGGTACTTTACCTATAGATAATTTAGTGTCATTTGCATGTAATATGTACCTTCTTAAACCTACCTACATAGGGTACCTTACCTAGGTACTTTATTGGATTCAGGGGGCCTACGCGGAAAAGGAACATCGAAGTTTCTGATTTGTGTTCCTGCAAAACCACATCTTATTTCGCTTGCATAAGATTAGCGTGTGCATGAAAACGAATACCAAAGAAATTTTTATATCGTTTTTACGAGTACTGGCCCAGGAAATAGGTATATTATTTTAGTACGTATCTAGGTAATGGTACGTTAGGCAAGTACCTACTGTTGGTAAGCAGAAAGGAGATTATTTTAGTAGTATCTTGGTAATTGGTAGTTTAGGTAAGTACTGTTGGTAGGCAGATGGGTATTATAAATTTAGTTAGACCTATATACCTAGGTAGGTACTTTTAGGTAGGTAAATATCAAGGAATTTATTTTTGTGTTGAAAATACCAATTTGCTGATTTCGGATTTTTCCCTTATCTTGTGGTACCTACCTACCTATGAGACCTTGCTTCTTGCCAAATGTTATAGTTCTAGGGAAGTACCCTGTAGGTTTTGATTTGTGATTCCCTTAGAAATTCCAAAATATTCGGACATTAACGACTGTAACTTTTGATTGCGTGTACTTAGAAGTATAATTCTTTTAAAGGCTTCAAGCGGTCACGGAGTTGAGTATTTGTTGTAAATTTCAAGTTTATACCTCCACGCATTCCTGAGAAAAGAGGGTTGACAGACCGACGGACAGACGGACAGACGGACAGCAAAGTGATCCTATAAGAGTTCCTTTTTTACTTTTGAGGTACGGAACCCTAAAAAATTACTTACATGTTTTATATTTGTTGCAGGGAAAGCATACCACTAATTTAAAGAACCATATGTCAATCAAACATACAGTTGAATATATCCAATTATGTAACATAAACAAAGAAAACAACATAATCCTGCCATGTTCAAGCAAAGAAAGTTTTAACGCAGAAAAGGTAAAGAATATGTGTGTAAGATTAGTAACTACTCATGGAAGGCCATTCGCTTTGATTCAAGACGCCGCCTTTCAAGAGATAGTAAACATAGCTGTCCCGTCAAATGCCAAAACCAAGGAAATAAACTCGAACATTATCAAAGGGATGATACCAGAAAAAGCCTATCAGATAAGATCCAAAATTGGGAAAGATTTAAGAAACAAGATGATCAGCCTTAAACTGGATTCTGCGACATATGTAGACAGGAATTTCTTGGGGATTAACTTACAGTACATTGAGAAGGGAAAAATAACAATCCGCAATTTAGCAGTACTAGAAGTTATAGAGAGGCAAACTGGGGAGTTTCTCAAGGAAAAACTGTTAGAGGTTTTATCAGATTTTTCAATTGCCACGTCACAAATATATTCTATAACAACTGACAATGGCAGTAACTTCAAACGTATGACGAAACTGCTGACCGAGCAAATCTCCGAACGACAAGCAGTGATAAATGAAGAAAGCAGCTCTGAAAACGAGGAGAGTCAAGATGAAGATGGTGAGCGCATTGACTATGCAGATGAAGAATTGAATGTTGAAAATGTTGCAAGAGCATTCAGGAATGGAGAGTTCAAACCAAGAGCAATCCTATGTGTAGCTCACACGCTACAGCTTGCGGTTAAGGACGCTATTAGTCGCAACTTATCAGTAAATGATGCAATAAATACGGCACGACAGGCCGTGAAGCTCCTACGGCGTCCAAACTGGAAAAATCTTTTAAGATCTTCCAATCTGAAGAAGCCATTAATTGATTGCGCTACAAGGTGGACTTCAACCTTTCAAATGTTAGTCAGACTGCACTCTTTCAAGAGTATATTTGGCGAGCACCGCGAGCTGTCAATATACTCTGATGAATTCTGGGTAGAGGTGGTTAATATCATCACATGTCTTAAGCCTGTCAACGAAGCAACTGTGGCCTTACAGCGAGAACAATTAACCATAAGCGACTTTTACATCGAGTGGCTGAGTTGCAGGACTAAAGTGGAGGCCATTCACACAACTTTTGCTGAAGATTTAGTCCTATGTATGAAGAAAAGAGAAAGAAATTTAATGGATAAAGAATGTGTTTTAGAAAATTTATATCTAGATGGCCGGCTTAACATAATGCTCTCGGACCAAGAGTGCGTTAAGGCAAAATCTTTGCTGTGCCAGACTTTTCGACAGCTTGAAATGATCGCAACTGCATCTTCTGAGGCTGGGCCATCAGAAATGAATATTCCTAACATAGTTAGTCATGACGAAAGCGATACCCATGATTTATC
Source organism: Eupithecia subumbrata (assembly GCA_949316285.1). Taxonomy (NCBI): domain Eukaryota; kingdom Metazoa; phylum Arthropoda; class Insecta; order Lepidoptera; family Geometridae; genus Eupithecia; species Eupithecia subumbrata. The sequence goes on from OX438647.1 coordinate 16,568,927, forward strand.
AGATCTAGAAATAATGCTCCAACAAACCGAGGAAATGCGGAGGATACCTCATAGCGTCTTAGAAAATACATTTGAGGAAAATTTAAACAAATTACGATTCGAACCCAGACTGCCACTGACTAAAAATATCTTAGCTCACTGGCAGAGCAAAGATGCTTCTGGCATCTGCCTGCAAAAAGTAGCGAGCTGTGTGCTCGCAGCACCAGCTACGCAGGTTTCAGTTGAACGGCTTTTTTCATCTGTAAAATTTATTTTAAATCCGCTAAGAACCAACATTGGAGGTAGTTTACTTCAAGATATAATGATTATTCGTGCTAATCACGATTTATTAGAATGAAAAAAAATACTGTACATTGGTTATGATTTTATGAATGTTATGATTAAGCATAAAATGATTAAATAAATAAAAACGCATTCTAAGGAAACATTTTTTTTATTTAACTAGAATAAACTTTTGAGTAGGTAAGGTACTTAGTGATTACTGATTAGGTATCATTATTCACAATTATACAACTAGGGATTGCAATCCGGATATCCGGATATCCGAATTATCCGGATATCCGCTAATTTTCATAACCGGATAATGGCAGCTCCTTTATCCGGATAATACGAATAATACGGATAGGTACCTACAGTTGATTTTTCTAATTCACGACACAACAACAAGTCTGAAGTCCTTTACAATTACGAAACATAAAAAGGAAAAACGGGCTTTCATTTAATACTGGACTGCAAGACAAGATGGAGCAGCCTTGCCAACATGATCAGCAGATTCATAATACTAAAAGACTCTGTGCTTAAAACACTTATTGATTTATAAGTTAAAACAACATTCAGTGCAGCAGAGTTAAGCCAACTTGCTGAAATATCAGAAGCCTGAGAGCTTCTGTAAATTGTAAAAGCAAAAAAGCAAAAAGCATTGTAAAAGCTGCAGTAGAGTCCATCTGTGCAGAAAAAGCAAACCTATTGACGGCTGTGATTGCTTTGAAGTTTACGTTGCAAAAACTTGCAGACTGTGAAAGTCAAATAAGTGCTGATCTTGCAGGAGCACTAAAATTTAGAATTACACAGCGCCGAGTTCCAGAACTAAGTGGTACAATAAAATACCTGCATGACCCATAAAGGTTCTATGAAGAAGCCGAAGACGGCACAGATAGCTACCCTTTCGAAAACCCTTCGAACGCCGCAATCCAACGTAAGATCGCCCATATAAACTGTCTATTTTGAACAATGCATACCTACTGGACATCCATGACAAGCCTCAAGAAACTGACACTGTCTCTGATAGTGTAGTAATAAAATCAATAAAAGAGCAACTAAAACACGAAATCAACAAATTGTACAAACCATCATCTTCACGAGCAGCGTCATCATCATCCCGAGCCGACATATATACAACAATACAAATTGAAATGGCGCTGTACGATCAGTCAGGCCAAAGAAGTAAGAGCTTGGAGAGGGCCGCTTTGCTGGGAATACCACCCACAAGCGTGGAGGCAGAGCGAGTATTTTCTGCCTGAGGCTACCTCTGCAATCGCTTGAAGATGAAAATGAAACCGGACTCCCTAGATGCACTAAGTTTCTTGAGGACTTATTACCAAATGTAAAATATACCTCTAAAATTAGAAAGAGCTGCTCAAAAACATTGATTATTTTTTAGAAAGTAGGTATTAAGTGTGCTTCTGTTTTTTATTGTTATTATGTTAATTGTTTAGAAATGTTTATATAATTTGATTGATATATAACATAGCTGTGTGTGTACATTCGTAAGTTTGATCTCGTAACTGTGTTGATTCTTTGTTAAAATCATTTTAAAGGACCCATCATTTTAAAGGATTTAAATAGGAAGTTGATTTACGTTCGTTACGTTACGGAGGAAGGAATTGTATTTATGTTAAAAATAAGTTCGATGGAAAGAGATGTTTATTTAATTTGATTGATATATAACATAAATGTGTGTGTACACTTGTAAGTTTGATCTCATGACTGTGTTGTTTCTTTGTTTAAATCATTTTAGAGTAGGTACCTACCTAATAAAACAGGAAGTTGATTTACGTTACGTTACGGTTACGGAGGAAGATTTATGTTAAAAAATAAGTTCGATGGAAAGAATTAAACCGTTTTTATTTCATAGATATTTTGGTTTTTCAACCCATTTGATCGATACTCTTATTTTTAATCCCTATGTTGTTCAGTTTCTATGCGAATTCTATTGTTATTTTATTAGAACTTTAATGTAACGTTTTTTAAATATACATATATTAATAAATACTTATACTTAAAAAAACCCATTATCCTTGTTTTAATTTAATTTTTATGTATATTTTTCAATTATCCGAATTATCCGAAATATCCGAATATCCGAATAGTAAGGCTCACTACTATCCGAATTATCCGGATACGAAAATTTAACGGATAATGCAACCCCTATATACAACGAAAATAAGTTGAGGACTAAGTAGGTATGTAGGTACCTAGGTTAGACACCTATTCATTAGTAGTCGGTGGTTTCTTATGACCTATAAAAATTGGGTAGGTTAGGTAGTAAGTACCTAACAACAGTAACAACCTATACACAAGCCAAACTCGATGTGAAATGTTTTCTAAAGAAACCGTCTATACATAACCGAAGAACAGAGTGAATTTTATTCACTCTGTTCTATATACACTCAACCAACATTCTACATCGAGTTTGACTAGTGTACCTACATAGGTTGTTAGGTACTCATTACCTAACCTACCCATTTTTTTTAGGAAATCAGATAGGTACTACATGATACTACCGACTACTAAACTAAACAGTAGTACTAAACTAAGCAGTAGTCGAAGCATGGTCCACATGATCCATGATCATTAAATGATCATGAATGGTCATGGTCGTGGATCCATGATCATTAAATGATCATGGATCCACGACCATGAAGATTATCTCTTGCATACAGATGCTTCGACGCTTCCATCTTGCATAAATATTTCGCTACTAGCAAGGAAAATGCATAGCACTGATGAAAATCTTCTAAATTTTGTTCCTCTCTGTTGTCTTCTTCTTTCACGTCGGGGCCACTAGCATCTGATACATTGGAGTCTGATAAGTCTGGAGTAGAGGCATCGCCGTCTAATATTGGTGCCAGCATTGATAAAGCGTCCCCTTCGTCTTGGATTTTTATCTCTCCAGTAAAATCAACCGACCCAGTATCATCTTCCGACTCGTCACTCTCGGGAACAATGATATGTGCTGAAAATGATTGGTACATTTGTAAATAAAGTAGGCAGGCACTAACCAGAGCCAGAGTCCATTCGAAGATAGAATCGAGACCATAGGTATATTATATTCATATGCGAGTAAGTAGGTAGGTTAAGTAATATACTAATACTAGACAATACACACATCATTATCTAGTCCAAAGCTAAGCAGAGCTTAATTTATGAATTATGATGGGTACCTACCTACTAGATAACTAATATACATAATATAATACAATACATAGATAGATATTTTTTTATAATACATAGAAAACGACCAGAACAGATGAAAAACCAGCGGTAAGTAAGGTAAGTACCTACACAAAACAACCAAGTTATTAAAACTGGATCTACAGTAAGTACCTACCACTACCTACTAACTACAATCACATAGACCTGCACCTACAAAATACCACCTTTATACATGTACCTACTTATAATTATAACCCGGAGGGAGGAGAGGAGTTAACTTGACACCTCGATTTTCTTTGTCACCTTATCCTTCCAGCGATCGCTCATACTGCAGGATACTCGCTCTATCTCTATCTCCAGGTGTCAAGTTAACTCGACCGAAAGGTAGGTATAATAGGTTGTACTTACCTATTATACCTACTAAGATTAGGTAGGTAGCTAAACCACGCTAAACTGTGTAAGATAAATAATGAAACAAATTGTACTTACGTTTACTCATCTTCAAATCACTTGTAAATATTGTAAGTAGGTAAGGTAGGTATGTATGTAAACCCATCCAACCACTTTAGTCAGTGTTCAATATCTAATTAAGTACATAGGTACCCAGTACCTAATAAGTTCTAATCCAAAAAGGTGCGCCACTGAGACCCAACTCCAACCAGCCAGACTGAGTGAACGCGCGATCAAAACTAATTTGAAAACAAAACAAAACCCCCACCCTTCAACAGCAGTAAAAATGATAACCATGGTGTAACACTAAAAACCCATAGCATGAGGTTACCTCTTCAATCGGATAGCGCAACGAAAGGGTAACCCTATCGTTGCTAAAACCCAATGAAAGGGTTACCCTCTCCCATAGTGTTTTATACGGGATACCCGAACTAGGGGTAACCCTATCGAAATGCGCAGACGATGAAAGTGTTACCCATTGGAAGGGGTTAACCCAAACTCGGGGTTGTACGGTGCCTGGTCCTGGGTCCTGGGGGATCCTGGTGGCCTTACCCGATTATCTCAGCAGTTTGGCATTTCAGTTTCTTTTCTAATATAAAATGAACTTATTTTTGTAGTTACTTTGATACCTACCTAAGTGTTAATTTTACCTAATTTATTTTACTTTAGTACTGAATAAAACGAAATCATCACAATAAACATTTTATTTGTAAAACGTTTAATCCATAAAGCAAGCACGCAAAAACATTTACAATGTTCTAAATTTTGATAATTATTTTTGGTAGGTAGTTTGATACTTAAAGACCGGACATTACACGAAAGTAGGTACTTTTATAAACATGAGAAGAGCGTCGTTTATTTATGTCATTTATTTCTTTGGAGGGCCTTCGAATTTTTTAGTAAGTAGGATTATTCGTTCCGCTTCACGTATGCCACTTATACGTGCCCCGTGGACGGTAGCGAAGTATCCAGGAACTGTTGCTTCTCCTGCAAACAGTAAAATCGGTGGGACAGGGTCGCAAGGGCCCGGCACGGGTGTCCCTAGTTCGCACTGGTGGCTCACAGTTGAACAACAGCCCATATAGGAGTAAGCTCCACAATAATGAGGGTCTGACGCCCATCGAGAACGTAGCATCATTTCTGGATAAGGTAGACATGGATTACCGGTGAACCGACGAAGTAACATAGTCAATCCTTCTGCTACATCATTATCTGCCATAGATTCCATCACCGCAGCTTCTTGTCCAGAGAGCCATGCGCACAGAACGTGCTTGCTGCCCGGCATCTCATCTATTGAAGAAACCCCACGAGTCCAGTCGCATCTGCACTGCAGTTCTTCGGCTGACCAGGCTAGTTTCAAGTTACCCTCATGGCACACCCAAAAAGGTTCGGCATATTCTAGAAAAACTTTATTGCTTAAGCCGTAACCTAAACTAGATATTGCATCTAGCTTGCACAAAGGTAGGGGTGGAGCAAACAATTTATCAGCTTGGCATTTGAGGCAACCAAGGGACATCGTAAGGATAACGTAATCTGCCGTCATCTCTTCACCATCGCAACATTTTATTAGAACTCTACCGTCACCGGATTGGCCCTTACCCCAACGGATAACATTGACGGGCTTATTGTAACGCATGCAATTATCTGGGAGTCCACGCAGTAGAGGAGCCAATACTCCTACATATCCCAAAGGAACGCGCACAGATCCACCAGGTAATTCGATATAACTTCCATACTGATCGGCGCTGACAAGTGATAAATCATCCCCGCATTTATTGCGCAGAATATTAGTTAATCCAAACATAACTCGAGCAGCATCATACCTTTGATCTTCCGGAAAATTATGTAACTCCTGTTGTATACGTAGTCCCAGAAAATTCAGCAAAGTTCCATGCATTCGCTCACCGCCTAGTCTAAATAAATTCGCTGCTTGTTGCTCTATCTGTCTGAATGTATGGTAAGCCGTGATAGTTACTGGCAAGTCTACTGCCCGTCCTTCGCTAGTGCAAAATAATCCCTTAGAATTATCTAGTCGAGGCAGCGGAGTCTGTAAAAGTCTGTCTTGGGATGCCAGAGTATAAACAGAGTTGGGTAAACAAGCTCCATAAATCCATTCAGCGCCCATTTCAATAACCGCGTCGCCCAACCAGCATGAGTGGATCCTTCCTCCAGGCCTGTGGAGTATGAATAGTATAAATATCTTCATATACTATACCTACCTACTTAGATATAATGGGAGAAGGCATAAAAGCTCGTTTGATATTTCAAAAAGAAATGAAATGTTTCGTAGTGTTGTTCACCTTTCTTTAGCTTCTAAAACAATGAAGTTGCGTATGCCGCATTGAGTAAGTCTGTGTGCAGCAGAAAGGCCTGCCATTCCCGCCCCCACAATAATGACTCGCGGCTCTTGATGAAGTGGGTTGATGCTGCAGGAGTCGAGGATGCATTCCTGTTTGCCAGTGCTTACAGCACCTCCACTCATGTTTCTAACAGTTGTTCCATCATCCCAGTCCCCTATGGTGAACAATTTATTTGAAATAACCCTCTTTACATACGGGTTTCCTTTCCAAATTCGTTTTACGCGTGATAATTTCATCTTGATTCAATGAGGTTTACTACTAAAGTTAAAACATGACACTGCACAATTTATTATGGGCTTTCTGTAGAAAAAAGCTCATAAAACGGGTAAATTTTATTTGACATAATTTTATCGAAACACCATAAACTAATGAAAGAAAGAACAAGAAGCTTATGTTTTGTCAGCATTTCTTTTTCAGTAAAGTTCAAAATAGTTTTTTGTATGAGGATTCTTCTTGATCTCGGACGTCTAACCCCTAAATAATAACTCGTCTATGGATTGTGAAGAATACCTACTTCTAAGAAATTAAATAACATCGCAAAAATTTACGACTTCGGCGGGACTTGAACCCGCATCCTTCCTTCCTTTTAGTTTTCTTAGAAATTTGCCAGAGTGTGAGGCTTACGCACTATAAAAACAAAAACTTTAGAATGGGTGGGTACCTACTTCTTTATATTTAGGTAAAAACCTAAGTAATGCCCCAAAGAGAATAAAACAACTACCGTTAGCCCGTCGTCGTCGTCGACACTATCGCAAATAGTATTGTATCGTAAAACTTCGTAGCGCGAGCTACGACGCTTCGCCGAACCCGCATAGCATACAAAAGATTTCAACGCGCACCTGATAAGCGCCTTATTGGCTTTATCTCATAGGGGGTAATGTCCATAATGTCCACACTGGGCATGCGGGTTGGGGATCGGGAGAATTCGGTGGTAGAATTGATTTGCGGTAGGCGCCGGTGCCCGCCCCGTCGAATAACCCTTAGTCGCCTCATACGACATCCGCGGGAACAGTCGGGATATAGTGCAAATACGAAGCCGACACCAACCACCCGGCAAGCACAAACTAAATTCCTCATATCTCTGAAAGCAGAGAAAGAGAACGTTCCGAGCTTGCGAGTTTTTACTCTATGGTTCCGAGTTTCAATTTTCACTACAATAGAAGATCTTTACTTTGAACGTTCTTACTTTCTCTAAATCCTCCTCTTAACTTGGGTAGGTACCAATTATTTTTAAAATTATTCTTTCTTGAAATTTCGTAGAACGCGCTAAGACAGTAAGCTAGACGTGAATGCAAGACTTTTAAATGGTCTAATAGTGAATAGCGATTATGCATGTCTTCGTACATAGGGTAAAGTCGTACATTATACACAGGGTGCCACGGAAAGGGCACTAAGCCAAAAGGGTGATTCTGGACATCGAGGGCGTTTGTTGTACATTTTTTTGAATATCTAACATTTTATTACCGTTTTTGAAAAAAAAATAGATATGTTTTTTTCTTCATACTCGTGTTATTTTTCGTGTATTCTTACATTATTATTATTATTCTCAATGGATTAATATTATTAATTTCAATGGATTAAATTTTTTTTGTATTAATTTCATGACAAATCACTGGTTTTGCTGAAAAAACAATCAAAAAACATTTGTGAAATATTTTGTAATAAAATATTGAATAATGTAATTAATTTGTATTAAATTATGCAAGAGAAAAAGAACACAAATAAGAAGAAAAAGTACTCTGTTTTTTGCAAAACAAATCACACTCATATCACATCATCACACTATCACATTAATATTATAAATGCGAAAGTTTGGATGGATGGATGCATGACTGATTTATGCGATAAAAATTCGCCTACGTTTGTTTCGAGGGTTAGACTTACCTGTATGCAAAATTTCAGCCTGATCCGTTCAGTAGTTTTGGCGTGAAGAGGTAACAAACATCCATCCATCTATCCATCCATCCATCCAAATTTTCGCATTTATAATATTAGTGTGATGTGAAGTGATTCAAAAATTGTTATTGACAAGTTGATCCCCTCTGGGTCCAGAATCACCCCCTTTCGTTTTAGTATACCCTTTCCGTGGCATCCTGTATAATAATCTAGCTTTGTAATTCATGTTTGATTTCTTAAATAAAGACATAAATAAAGTTCGAATAGACAACCCATGAGGGCCCACCCATGCATGACCTATGATAGGTACCTAGGTGCCCCAAAAACCTTGTGAAAAACGAAATCAAGTATTGATAGATTAAATATGCAGCCTGCATAGATTCCTGGAAATTAGTTTAAATATTTAACCTTTCTCTAAAAGATTTTAGATTTTCAATAAAATAAAATAAAACATTTTTTGTAACGATAGATACCTTTATTGGCGATCTTAGCTCTTCATCACACTAAATGGTATCAACGACAAAGTCAATACCTACCTAATATTGGTTGGTACAAGATACCGAGTAAATATTAGATTTATTTTACCTATATTATACATAAAAAATAGAAGCAAAATGTAAGCAAACTTGCATTCCGATACATTGTTGATTTACATCATATTATATCATAAAGATAGAAAATTACGTCGCATCACTAAAACAGAAACACTACGCAGCACACGTAAATTCTCAAAATTAATGTTAAAATAAATTACGTATTATTTTATAATCAAACAACAGTGTTACTGGCAAGAATTATTTAAAATGCACAGCTTGCCCTATTACCATGGTGTCTTCCTGGTACCTACCTACATATACCTACTCACAATGTCTGGGTACCTAATACTTAGCTTGCTATTTAATACTTTAAATAAATAAGTTCTACTTGTAGTTTTACCTTCAACAAACATACATTTACGGCTAGGTACACTTTTTTGTTAAATTTCGCCATTATTAATGGTCCTTATTAGTTTCTACAGTTTATTACTTTTGCTTAAGTACTTCATCGGCTGAAGCTTTAACCTCTTCCCAAGATATATGAATGTCGCTGTCTTCGGTATACCGTGAACATATAGCTAAGCGTAGGAAATAAACATCATCGATCTTAGATGGAACCAAGTGGATCTTACCACGTCCATTGATACGCCTCAGCAATTCTTCGTTCACATCATTCGATCCTTTGAGTCTAAAGCACACCAGTCCCATTGTGACTTCTTCAAATATTTCGAATCGTTCATCAGCAACGCAAAGGCTTTCGAAGAGGTGCGCTAGTGCAATGTGCTTTCTGATGTGCTTCTGAAGGTTTTCCACTCCGTACAGTCTTAAAACGAACCAGAGCTTGAGAGCTCTGAATCGTCTGCCCAACGGGATCTGCCAATGCCGGTAATCAGGTGCTGATCCCTGCTGATCATGCTTCAAATACAGAGGGTCGACATTGAACGCGTCGACAATCCAACGGGGTTGCTTGAGCCATAAGGCAGAGCAGTCAAAGTTGACGAGCAGCCATTTGTGCGGATTGAAGTTGAAGGAGTCTGCCTTCTCTACGCCTTGCATGAGATAACGGTATTCGGGGCAAACGAAGGCAGAGCCGGCATAGGCCGCGTCTACGTGAAGCCAAATATTATGCTCTTTGCACACGTCGCCGATTTCATCTACCGAGTCGAATGTACACGACGATGTAGTTCCCAACGTTGCCACAACCTGAAGAAGATAAATAAGAATTACATTCGTAATGAAAATCTGTGTATAATTTAATACCCAATCAATGTATGAGAAAGTTATGTGGTGCCGGCTTAGAATTAGCACCACTCCAACTATTCCCGCGCGGGTGTCGTAAGAAGCGATTATGGGATTTCTACCGGGGGTGGGCAGCAGCGCCCTGGACAACAATTCTACCACCACACTGCGATCTGCATGCCCAGCGTGGGGATTATGGACATTACCCCCCATGAGATAAAAGCCAATAAGGCGCTTATCAGGGGGAGGCCTGCGTCCAGCAGTGGACCAATACAGGCTGTTGAGGTTGAGGTATGAGAAAGAATGTCTTACGTAGAAGGGAATAAGTCCGTTGCGAAGGTCCTCTTCTATAGCTTCCCGAAGGATGTCTCCGCGTAGACGCCTTTTTGAGTCAGGCTGCAGGGTTCGAAGCTTCACGCCACCCAGGAGGCCGGCGCGCTCCACGGATGAGTGAGCTTGCTCTGAAAACACCATCAATACCTACCATTAGCACCAAAAGGAAATAAAATGTCTACATAGGATCCAATCATGGGCGTAGATAGGTCGGTACACGGACAAACTTCACAATCACATCACTAATATTAGGAATGTGAAAGTTTGAATGTAATGATGTAGGTAGGTACCTATTATTAGATAAATAATAAATACCTAGGTTAATATTTTTTTAATTTATTTAAGACCAACAGTTATAATAATATTAAATGTTTACAAATAATAAAAATAAATAATGCTGAACAATTCACACAGCATTATCTAGCCCCAAGCTAAGCAGAGCTTATGTTATGGTACTAATCATCTTGTATATACTTAATACAAAACAATACATTAGGTAGATACATAGGTACATAATATTTTTTTTATTATACATATAAAACATCCAGAACGCCCTGGGCAAATGTCTGCAGATCGATCGTACAAACATTTGTCCAGAGTCGAGAATCGTACCCGCAACCTCCTGCGTAACTGTTATACTTAATACAATACATAGATAGATATTTTTTTATTATACCTAGGTACATATAAAACATCCAGAACGCCCTGGACAAATGTCTGCAGATCGATCGTACAAACATTTGTCCAGAGTCGAGAATCGTACCCGCAACCTCCTGCGTCGCAGGCAAACCTTCGCCCGCTGCGCCACACAGGTCGTCAGAGATGTTTATGTTTGTTACCTCTTAACGTCAAAACTACTGATTGGATCAGGCTGAAATTTTGCATAGGTACCTACTTAGTTCTAGGCCTGGAACATACCTATGACATACTGACATATTTTTATTTCAAAAGAACGCGTGTGAAGCCGCAGACTGAAGCTAGTATATAATAAAACTAACCATGAGTGAGCTAATCAATGTTTCTACCTAATGTAGGGTTGGCACCTACCTAACTATAAATCTAAATAAAACGTGCAAGCGATACGTACTGTTGCAATATCCAACAAGCTTGGGTATTATGTCATTATCGGTCCATTCCGGGTGCTGTTCCTTCACCCGCTGCGTCATACGGTTCTTAGCTCCCAGTAGAGCCACCAGCGTTGCTTCGCTTGCCGTGCCCTGGATGACTCCGCCGGCTTCTCCTCCGGAACGCGCCATGAACTCTTCAGGGAGGCCCAGCATCTGGCCGAGCCAGTCAAGCATCACCACTTCTAGTTCTGTGCAAGCAGGGCTCGCAATCTGAAATTGGGTGAAGTGAAGGTTTTATTCATGACTACTTCTACCCGCGGCTTTGGTCATCTTGATAAAACGTAGCCTTCCTTTACTTAGCTCATATGATTTGGAGAAGTAGATAAATGTAGCTGCCAATAAAAACTGGGCTCTAGTACCGAGAGGTGCCTTCAGTGCATAAGGTAGCATGTCGTGATAAATTTAAAATGCGTGTTTCAATCTAACAACCGGTCTATTGATAGAGCTCTTGTTGTATTAAAACATTGTGATTGTGTTGTGTTGGTTTGTATGGTAAATGAAATGGGTTTGAATTAAGTAAGTATGTAGGTAGGTAACATACATAAATGAAGAAAGGTACTATAATGGAGTAGTCACTACAAATTGTACCTACCGCGGTCATCCTATCAGCTGACAAATTTATTCTTAATAAATAAGGCAACTTTTATTCTTCAAACAAAACTACAATAGTCTCGTGTCAAAAGCAAAATGTCTTATATGAAGACGATAAAACTGAGACTTTTTTTACTCAGTTCAAGAAAATATTGTTTTCCCCATTTAAGAAACTAGGTACATTTGTTTTGACCAAATTGTCTTAATTTGAGACATCCTTTTTTTCCGTGTACCTAGACCGTGTTGGTATGTTCTGTCAATTTATCAACATCCGCACCGAATTGACTAAGAGGATACCTACCCAGCTAGGTATCTATTGTCGCATGACTGCCAAGTAGAACGGAGCATAGGTATATTTTGGGTTGAACGGGGAAGCACTCGAATTACGATTTGTAAGCGACTAAGCATCTTTGACGTGAAGGTGCTTAGCTCAAAGCCTAATTTTTATACAAATTGGGTAGGTATACCTACCTAGTGTTTTGTTTACCCACACGCACCGCACACTTACAAAGGGGTAAAATTCAAAGAATTCTCAAAGTTTCAAATATTTTCGACTTGATACGGACAGATGGTTGACTCCACGGAGAATAGAGAATATAATTCCGTTGTTGACTCAGTGGTGAAATTGGCGCCACTTTCCCGTACCTACATGGAAAGGTTACGGGTCCAAATCCCGCCTGAGTCGTAAATTTTTCATAGGTTCTGATAGTAGGTAGAGTACCTAGAAGACCTAGAAGGTACCTACCTAACGATCTATGGTAGGTAGTAAGTACCTAAATAATAAGTGGAGTTTATGTACTTACCTACCTCTACCCACGACGACGTCGGCCAGGCTAAGAAAAAGTAGGCACAGCTATAAAAATCCTATAGATACCCATAGATAATTTTTTTAGATCTATGTACAGTCAGCGTCAAATTGATATGAGCGTCTAAAGTAGTCAAAATGATCTGAAAAACATAAAAGCAATTTGATATACTACGCCGTTCGAAGCATCATATTGTTTTAAGCACCCAAGGTGTTCAAAATATCTTACTACTCGTTATTTCATATTTATATGGGCAATCAGTCACCCTGACTGCTCATAATATAAATGTGAAACAAGGAGTAGTAAGATATATTGAACACTTTGGGTGCTTATAACATTATGGTGATTCTAACGGCGTATATCAAATTGCTTTTATGTTTTTCGGATCATTTTGACTACTCTAGACGCTCATATCAATTTGACGCTGACTGTACCTAGAGATACCTATTCGCATCGCACCTGCCTTTATATAAGTGAATGTACCTAGGTACATACCATGTCTGGTTTTCCTTGTATAAGTTTCGTGTTGCTCGTAACATTGACACTGACACTGGTTTGCAGAATAATAATGATAAACGACCGACTAAAAACCGGTTTATAAAAATTTTGTAAAACAATGTCCTCAATGACCTCTAAAAACAGATAGATCTGTTAGCCTAATAAACTGTTACCTGTAGGTATGCAGGTATTACACAACTATACCCAGGTCCGAGGCCTAGGTGGAGGTAAAAGTAGAGTCAGTGTCATGGTCCTGGTTAAGTTGTGGTCAGTGAGCCTGACATGAACTCCAGTGGCGTTCAGACCCGGTTATAACCTTTTTAAAGGTGAAGGTAGCAGCCAAAATTTTCATTGCGAAGCGGTCAATGACCGAACTTGTAAAACAACCAAAAAGGGACTAAGGAACTGTTACGATGTGTTGAAGTTATTTTTAAAAATCTCCTTTTTAGGTTTCCGTACTCAAAGGGTGCCAACGAGACCCTTTTATTAAGCCTCCGCTGTCTGTCTGTCCGTCTGTCAGCGGGTTGTATTCATCACTGAGTATTTATGTTACTTATTTATTTTGATACAATAACAAAAATATTAAAATAAGGGGGCCAACCGTCCAAACCACTTGAGTTGAGTACCTACTACCGATCACCGAAGTTCAGCAATGTCGAGCGCGGTCAGTAGGTACTACGTACGTACCTATTCGAAAAAGTTTTGAACGATGGTCCGGAACCCTTCAGGTGTGAGTTGATCCGCACTTAGCCGGTTTTATTTTTAGCCGCCTTTATTACTTCAATCGCGCACGGCCCGCTGCGCGCTGTGCTGACTCGCTATTGTACGCAATTGATAAGCCACCCTGGCCGACAGGTTTAAAAACGATAAAAGAGTAAACTGACCCAAGTGAACCCAATGCAGGCAATGGCGCCGCTCAGCATATCAGCAACAATAGCTGGGTAGGAGTTTGCGGTTGGGAAATATGCGTGGAATCGCGGCGACTGCCAATGGGTCACGCCTGACATGACCACGCGCTCGATGTCGGCCATCACAGCTGTCCAGGGTTCGGCCTTGTCTGGCGCTTGTTCCGGAACTAATGGCCGGAGGTAGCCTGGCTTTACTGATGGTACCACCTGCCTGAAAGGTAAATAAAGAAATTGATGTCATCCAGACTTGATAAGAGGAATTAGTAAAGAAAATTACAATCAACTGATAGAAATAAATTACAACTAGTATTTACTATTGAAACAATTGAGCTAACTGCAGACTGTTGCAAACAATCTACTAGTAGCTCACCTGATCCATATTAATACCAGTCGGAAGCGTCTCCAAGACGCTGCAGCGCTGGCTGCATTGCCCCGCTGTATGGCAATGCTGATGCGCTGCGCCAAATACTGACCAGCTCTCGGGTCACACGTCGGTCGCTTCGACCAGGGGCTCAGATATTTTTTTTAAAACCCGAAGTGCCTCGGTACCCCACGGATCTAACTCTCTTAGAATTTCGACATAAATCCGAAACCGAGAGTGAGAGTTAGAGAAGAGAATAGTGAAAGGAGTCGGCTTATTCCAATAATCCCCTGCCATAATCCCCTGCGAAGGGGATTTCTGGACTTTTTGTCCAAAATTCCCCTGCCGGTTCAAAGAGAAGACGCACAGGGGATTTATGGACAAGAGTTCCAGAAATCCCCTGATCCACTTATTTACACCGTAAGTAGTTGTTCGTTCTTGAAATAATCAAATGCAAACAACTAAGTAACCTAACCTTATAAGTAGAACATCAAAACGTTAACATTACAACAAAAACTACGAAGATTGGTCCTAATGAAAAGGTTAACTTAATCGAAATGTTGAAGACCAGTGGTCAATTTATGAGAAACTAAAACCGTATACAAATTTTAAGTAATTATTTTGTTGCTGATTATTCATTAAAAGTTTACAAAAGTCCTTTAGGAGTAGGGATGTTTTATCGATGATCCCCACAAGCTACGTTTTCTTGTCCTGATCCTATTTTCAAAAATGCATTTCTTTGCAAAGATTGAATGAAATTCCTATTAGCAACCAATCCATTCAAAAATACAGGTGTCATATTTTTTTTAGTCAATTAGTTCAAAAAACACTTAATACATAATACACATAAATCAATTTTTGTTTTCTCATAAATCGAGGGACTCCTTTCATAACTTTTCTCTAACTCTCATGGTTTCGGATTCGACATCCACATTGAGATGGGTAGGCCCAAAAAGCCACCCTGTAGAAATAAACTAACTCATTCTTATGATTATTAGAGGCACAGCAGGGCAATGCAGCCAGCGTTTTGGGGACGCTTCCCACTGGTGTTGATATGGATCAATTGAGCCACCTGTAGATTGTTGGCAACAGTCTGCAGGTAACTCAATTGTTTCAATTGTAAATACTTTTAATTTGTTTCTATTATTTAACTGCAATTTTCTTTGTTCCTTCAAGTAAATAACCTATTTTCATAGACTTGAGCGATTTGCAAAAGTGTAATAAAATCTTAATAAAAAATATCATTATTGTTTCCTCAATATAGTCATATTATTGTATTATTGTTGGTAATAGTAGTTATTAAACCGATTACCGATTATTATTTCACTTCGATCTGATAAAACAGTAGGTAAATCTTAACCTATCGTTGGAACCTATCCAACGATAGGTTAAGATTTACCGGGTTGGGTAGGTACCTGATAGCCGTTGCTAACAGAGACAAACGACGACACTGCCTTTAATAAGTACAGGTGCACCCAGAAACTAAGTGAACACTGATCATGGGCACTCACACCAATTATGTAAAATTATACTATTGAAAAATATCTCAAGTTCATAACACAACAGATAGAGAAGGTCCATACATAAAATTACCCGCGTTTACGCAGTTGGCGTTCCTTTTTTATAATTATGTAAATAAATATCAATATAAATTTTTGGCAGATGTCATGGTTTTGCTTTTATTTAATATGCAATGTTTATTGAACAGATTAGATTCATAAAATTGACTGTACCGATCGCTGCAAAGGGTTTTATTTTTTGGATTTTAGTGGGTTCGATTACACCGGAGAAGGCAAGTTAATATTCAAAATTCTGTGAATGCAGTTTCACTTTATCACATTCACACTCTTCAATATTTCCGATACTTGCCCTCCATGTCCCATGGCCGTGGGACTGTATAAAAAGTACTTTGTGTACCAACGGAACATAAGCTACTAGAATCTATGCAATATAATTAGTAAGTGTCAGTCACATGACTGACATGATATGACACCAAGAACAATAAAATTACATCATTTTTTCCAAAATCGAGACAGGGTTGTCCATTGTCCCAGACATTAACATTCACTTCGATCATGACTAGGTCACAGCATAACTAGGTATAGTATAGGTAGAATTATAATTTTTTTTAATTCATAGGTTTCGACGAGATTTTTCAAACATTTTTTCTCTACCTCTTCATAAAAACAGTAATATTATACAATACTAAAATACCTACCCACTTTAACTAACTTCCGTGTCACCATTAAAATTTTTATGATTCCGATCTGCCTAAATATAGGTAACTTGTTTTCGTTGTAAAAATAATTATCTAAGTTATCTAAGAGATCGATACTTAGGCGCTGCATGTCGACGATTGCTAGTTATCAAGTAGAAAAAAATAATACTTCTGTACAAGCTACGTCTCCAATTTTTATATTGTATGTATATAATATATAAAAATTGGTAAAGTTTCTAAACTTTACCTAATCGATAAAAATATTTTTCTAATTGATCCGTTTTAGAATTTAAAATAGAAATATTTTGATAACTACTACTATGTATGAATATAAACTTGGCATTTATTGTTAAAGATACAGTCGATCTAGTTTCTTGCTAAGAAAGTTTTCTGACTTTATCAGAAAACTTTCTTAGCAAGAAACTAGTTTTCTAAATTCAAATTTAATTTGAACCATTAATACAGGGATTCCCAAAGTGGTCGATATCGACCCCAAGGGGTCGATATCGGTTTCTTAGGGGTCGACATAAACGAAAACTGATTTTGGGGGTTGACGAGGTCTAAAAATCGACCCCTGTTAAATTAACACAAGTTCTTATTTAAAACTTTCAAGATTAGGTAGGTACTGTATTGTTTATAGAAAGAAAGAAAGAAAATACATTTTTGTTATATTGAAAATACGTTTATGTTGTTGTTACCTACGTGTACTAAGAATAATAAATATTTTTGTAGGAAATAGCATTGTTGTAGTAATGTAAAGTCTCAAGTTCGTACAAGATGAAAAACTCGGCAAGTCAGTGAGAACAGAGGGAAAGTTCATTGCGTTTTGAAATTCGTCGGAGCTTCAACGATAATAAGTACTCATTTATTTCAAGAGATTACAAAGTTATTACTTAGCTAAAAGTGACTGAAAAAGAATTTACAAAATGCTGAGCTCCCTACGCGAGTTAATAGTGTAACCATAAAACAAGAAAAAGATCCGAATTTGAAAGAAAATCTGAACAATTGTAAAACAGATATTTATTACTTGACTGATATCTTTGAAATGTTCAACAAAGTTAATTTGAAGCTGCAGGGTAACGATCTTAACTTGATTAAAACAAAATCAATAATATCGGCCTTCGTGGGTAAACTAATCCTTTATAAACAAAATTTAGGCAGAAAAGAATATTTGCAGTTTCCGCATTTATCAAAATTACCAGAAATGCTTCAAGATGATGACATTTTATCATATGTCACTCACTTGGACGCATTACACAAGGATTTTACGAAGAGGTTTGAGGATCTTTTAAATTTAGAAATTCCTCAATGGATAATAAATCCGTACAATGCCACAGCCATAGAAGAAGCCAATGTGATAATGCAAGAAGAGTTGATTACCATCAGCACAGACGAAGAGCTTAAGCAGAAGTTCAACCAAGGCTATCAGAAGTTCTGGTTGCAACGCAACATTGAAACACAGTATCCTATATTGTGGAACATTGCTGAAAAATACCTTATCGCTTTTCCATCATCATACCTTGTTGAAAAAGCTTCAGTGTGGTAACAAACATTTTGACGAAACAAAGAAACCGTTTGAAAATCAACGAACGTGGAGATTTAAGGCTGCAACTTGATATTTACTGAATGTCTTTTATTTTGTAGTATGTCTTTTTATTTTGGTAAATTTTGATGAGAAAATGAAGTCAACTTTACTCACTTAACCAAGTGCAAAGTTTTATAATTGGTACCTTAGTAGCTAGGTAATTTGTAACAATAGGAAAAACCTAAAGATAAGCCCCCTTATTAATAATAGTCTGCTTACTTAAAGCATTGCTAATTCTCACTCTGTCTTTTTCTATTGACCTGAGTCAGAATGAAAAATAACACTCTGTAGCAGCTGTTTTAAGTTAGCGGACCATTATGAATAAGCGGATTGATCTTAAAAGTAGGTAATTTGGTCATGGGGGTCTGAGGTAACAGTTCATTTTGGAAAAGGGGTCACTCGTCCAAAATAGTTTGGGCATCCCTGCATTAATATATCCAAAAAGCTACAGGCGCACCGCGCGCCTTTTCCAACCTTATTGACATGATAAGCGCGATAGGTAAAAAGCAACATTAAGATTTCAAGAGTGAGGGAATTGATATACATTCACCTGTGTTTGCGGACGGACTACTTGATAAATCTGTCCCGCGCAAATGACTTGTCTCTATTGAGACAAGGGAAATCGGGATTCCTTTTTAAATATGATGGATATGGAGACGGAAATGTTATACCTACGGTTATTATATATCCCGTGGGTTAGGTATTTCATTATTGTGATTTATGGGATACAAAGTAGCCTACGTTATGCTCAGTCTAGTGTAGACCTAGGAATGTGCGAAATTTCGGCCCGATCCGTTCTAGTAGGTAGTTCTAGCGTGAAAAAGTAACAAACATTCATCCATCCAAACTTTCCCGTAATAGACTAGAATTTTGTGAGTAAACAAACCTGTCTCTGATATTTTCTAAATATTCAGTGATGTAGTTGGTCATCGCCTGAGCGAAGTCCTTGAAATCTCCTGCTTCCATTGTTTCTGAAAGGTAACAAAACAATAAATAAATAAGTAATGCTGGACACACACACAAACATCATGATTTAGCCCCAAGCTACGCAGAACTTAAGTTATGGGTAGAATAGAGAGAGAGGAGAGATAAAAATATGAGCAAACAATGGAATAAAAATATTAGGTATAACATTATAATATAACATTCAAAACAACTTAAATTTCTTCGGATGCAGCAGTAATTATGGTCGAACTTCACTTAAGGCTTAAGGTAAGTTTGTTGAACGTTCAATTACAACACCGAATAAAGTTAGAAATGAAATAAGTAATTTGATTGTTTCAAAAATTGAAAACAGACTTTGAACTCCTAAATTTTACGCTGTTTTGCAAGTTTTCAGAACAAATACCTAGGTACTTACTATCCCTCGAAAATATTTTTTATGGGACGATCTTGGGATCCTCTTTTATTCTATAGGTATAATGTACACTAATGGTAATGTACAATAGCAAAGCGAAAAAAACATCAAAATCGGTCCACAGTAAACGGCGAAATCGGCAAACATATATAAAAAATATACATAAATACAGCTAAAAATATAACTTCCACCTCTTTCGAAGTTGGTTAAAACAGAAGCAAAAAAAGCTTACATAATATAAATATAGTAGGTACCTATATAATATATTTTTTTTTGCAATGAAATTCTAATGAGTAGATCGTATAAATAGGTAAACAGGGTGTTCCATTCCTAAACGATCAAATAAAGTGGTACTTACGTGTATAATAAAGTGGTTTGAAAACATTTTACCTTTGAAATTTAAATTAATTAATTAAAAACCGTGAACGAAGTCAGCTCTAACTTTTAAATGAAAAAATGCAGATAATTCATACATTTTGTGAATCCCCAATCCCCCACTACGTTGGATGGAGTGTATAAATGGAACAACCTGTTTGTACAGGGTGCCACGTAACATGTGTACGAAGCCGAAAGGGGGTGATTTTGGACCCTGACGTGATCAAATTGTGCTCAAAAAAAGACATATTTTTTTCAACATAAGTAGGTAGATAGGTAAAAAATAAAAAAAGTAAAAAATGTTCGAAATTCAAAAATCGTAAAACACAGTTGATCCCTTGGGGGTCCTGAATCACCCTTTTCGGGTTAGTACATAATATGTTACATGGCACTCTGAATTAGGAAAATCGCAAAACGAAATATTGTTAGTAAAAATTAGTAAACAGACCAAATTGTAGTTTAGTGTTATCTTCCACCGACGACATGGTTGAGTGCAATCTAAAAATCAAATAAGGTGCGTATAAAATATATGTATCTACTGTATGACATGACGTTGGCAGATAGTCAGGCATGTGTAATTTTATCCAATACTAGCTGTACCCGCGACTTCGTTCGCGATTGCCTTACCTGCCGACTAATTAAGTTCACATTTAACCATAGTCTCTCATATTATGAAACGCCGCCGTGCAAAAAATCGTGTAGGTTCTACGGTCATCTTCAATCCCATAGATGAAAGAAATTATGATGAATGCAGATGGAGAGACGCGCGTCAAGTTTGAAACTATTAATTTATCTCGCGCGCACTATCTGGAGTTTTATTAATCTAAGGATTCTACGTGATGATTCTGCGACGATTGCACTGTCATACTGAAGCAATTGTATTGCAGAATTGGGCTCCTGATCCATTTGACTGGACCACCGTAATTTTTTTTTCGTTAGTAGGTAGGGGAAGGTGGGGATCATTCGTACACTTTTTAATATAAGCCTTGTAAAAAAAAAAGTAATTACAATTTCAAAATAAATTCAATGATTTTGAGTAAGCTACATATCTGGCTATAGTAATAAGGTACATCCATATTGATATAATGCAATCTAACTGAGCAATGGCGGTTTTCCCAAAAGATGGAAATCGTACGAAAGCACCCCAAACGTGGGGTAGATTCGTACATAGTGTGGGGCACATTCATACATAAGTGGGAGCCTTCGTACAGAGTATATAAAAGCGCCATTTATACTTATAAACATTTTTATTCATTATAAGAAGTTTCAAAAAAACTTAACCTTAAAAAAGTCTTTGTCATCGAGATCAAACTACACAAATAATCAGCCTTAAAAACAGTAGGTACTATTAAATGTGTTACATTAAATTCTTATCAAATATTAATCTCTTTAGCTGTATTTATTCTTCTAGTCTTTGTTTTTCAGGAGTATCCGTGTAAATCCTGGATTTACGTCGTATTGTTCTGCGGACTTCCGAATGGATAAAGTTTTATCCAAAACTTTCTTCATCGCAGAATCCATTGCGTCTTCGTCTACCTCTCCCAATCTAGTCCCCTTTTTTTGTATTTCCGCGGCATGGTTCTGAAATAGATAAATTGGTAAATAAACACTCATGCGTGAAATAACACAATCCATGAAGGGTATATTCACACAGTACGAATCTACCCCAGTTACTCTGTATGAAGGTACCCCAAACCCAAACATTTAACAAATTAATTCAAAATAAAAAAACGGTTAATTTAATACTAAAATAAATACGCACACCATAAATTAAGGCATCAGTACATAATTTACAATAACTTACTTTTACAATTTGAGTAAATCTTACTAGAACTAAACACTTTCAAAGGTGATTCCAAACATTACTTACGAGAAGCGAAAACACGTATCGAATTATTGCACGGAAGCCGTCGGCCGCACTGTCCCGCCTTGTCGCGCGGTTACTTAGACGCGGTAGAGGGGAGGCACACACATAAGTATGGACGCGCTAACGTTTGTAATCGCGGAGTTATGATGAATGTACGAATGCTCCCGCTGTACGAATGGTAACGGTTTACCCCTAGGTACAGTTGGCTGTGTACCACAGTAAAAAATATTTTTCTGTGGTCCAGTTAGTTTAATTGGACCACTTACTCCAACCAAACATCGGTAGTACAGATAACCGGACCAGCTAAACCACCATATGTCATGTAAGGTAGGAACCTAACTTATTTTTCCAAGACGCACCACCTTAGTAGGTAGGAACCTAACTAATGGGTGCGTCTTGGAAAAATTAGATAGGAACTTACCTACCCTTTATCTACAATTTTTTTTCTTCAATCTACAGATTATTTCATCAGTCTACTGATTTTCTACTCGACTTTCTACTGATTTAGTCAAATTCGATTTTGCAACACTGTTTCTAACAAATAGAATACATGATATCGGACGACGCGTAGACCCGTCGGGTTGCGCGGTTTAAGAATTCTACTTTTTTCTCTCTCCCAGGGGAACCTTACTGAATTCCAGGATAAAATGTATTTCCATGTCCTTCCTTGTAGTATGAACTCAAAACATGCCAAGTTTCATAACAACTCATTACCTATGTAGTTTCGGCGTGATGCGCGGTGAAGGAATTTGACTATCATCCCCTCTGCCAGAGGAACCTTACTGAATTCCGGGATAAAATGTATCTTTCCTCATAGTACGAACTAAAATCATGCCGAGTTGCATTCGAATTCATTAAGTAGTTCCGTCGTGATGCGTGGTTAAAGAATTTTACTTTCATCCTCTTTCCCAGGGGAACCTTACTGAATTCCAGGATAAAATGTATCCCATGTCCTTCCTTGAACTCAAATCGTACCAATTCAGTCCAACTCATTTAGTAGTATCGGCGCGATGCGCGGTGAAGGAATTTTACTTGCATCCCTTCTCCCAGGGGAACCTTACTAAATTCTGGGATAAAATGTATCTTTCCTCGTAGTATGAACTCAAATTATGCCGAGTTCCATTCGAATTCATTCAGTTGTTCCGTCGTGATGCGCGGTTAAAGAATTTTACTTTCATCCTCTCTCCCAGGGGAACATTACTGAATTCCGGGATGAAATATATCCCATGTCCTTCCTTGTAGTATGAAATCAAATCGTGCTGGGTTTCATTCCCACTCATTCAGCACTTTCGGCGTCATGTGCGGTGAAGAAATTTTACTTTCATCCCCTCTCCCAGGGGAACCTGACTGAAATCCGGGATAAAAAGTATCCTATGTCCTTCCTTGTAGTATGACCTAAAATCGTGCCGAGTTTCATTTCGATACCTTCAGTAGTTTCGACGTGATGCGCGTTTAAGAAACAGACAGACAGACAGACAGACAGACAGACAGACAGACAGACAGACATGAATGAAAAAAATTGCAGTTTTGGCTTCAGTATCGATAGTAGAGTGTCCTCCAAAAAAAATTTTCAAAATATCTTCAATGTACAGAATTGGACCTGTTACAGTTTTATTATAAGTATAGATACCTACCTAAGCGATGGTACCAGATGGATACCAGATCCCCTATGGCTCTGCATTGGGAATAGGTAGGTACGTACGTATTATTTTGGTAATAGTACTAAATTGTTTCCGATATCTACCTACCTACTTTAGTGTCTATGTGTGTTTCAATAAAGTATTATCTATCTATCTATAAGATTTTCAAGTAAATGTACAATTTTTTAAAGGTATAGTTGCGTTCATAGATTGGTGATCCCCTGACGGGTTCTTGATATTAAATTTGTTGTTTTTTAAAGAATAGCTGCTTGCTATCTGCATACCGAAAGATATCTACTAGTCATAATAATGTTTGTATCGATAGAAATTGCTTCCGCTACTCACAAATTATGAATCACAATAATCTGAAATAAAATATTTTTATTTATATAACAGGGGGTCACCTATCGATGAACGTCACTGTACATTTCCTGTTGACCTGTTGTTGAATAGGTAGTAGACTGGCTTCGGTAAACGGATTCGTATCCTTGTTCAATGCCGAGAGAGTGGCGGCGCTTGCGCAACGACCATCGTGCGCCGAGCAAGTGGTGCGAGGTTACTCTTGGACCTCGTGCCGCCAAGTTTACAATAAGTTCTTTTGTTTTTATTTGCACGTTTGTATAGGACCTACTAACTTCTGCCGTTGCTAGGTGGTAGGTACCTGTATAAAACTTATAATATTAAAATCCCTCTACTAAAAAAGATAGCTCTATCTCTCTACCTATCCAGTGGTATCCAGGTACCTATCCAAAATAAGAAACATTGCCTTTTATAATAGGCTACTAGACTCTTTTTTAAAGTGGGTCTTAAATAATTAATTATAGATCGGTTAAGGAAAAAAAAAATACCATATTTTTTAAGACCTAGAAAACCGCAAAATATTATTTTAAAAGTCTATACTTTTCGTAAACAAGCGAAAACGCTGTCAGCCATATTTATCTGTGCTGTGACGTCGTCGTACGGGGACAAAACCACAGAAATGATATATAAATATCTAAAATATCTAACAACATTTAGATATTCTTTTAATTTTGTGTAAAAAAATTATCCTTTTCAATTCGTGACAGTAATTCACTGTAGATTATGATGGCCATTATGATGTGTCGCTGATCTGATTAACTGATATTTTGTTTATCCCTCCTCCCATCAACAAAATATCAGTTAATCAGATCTCAAGGGAGGGCTAATTATTCCTTGTTTCTGAGGATAATTGGTTGTGAATGTCTTTCTTTAGTTTGTATGAATAATTCTCTATTTTTCCTATAAAATTTTACTATTTCAAATTTATATTAAGATGTTAGTGTTAATATTCCTAGCTTTATAAAATGTGGTTTACAACTTTCCCTTTCGTTAATGTGAACTAGTATTCGTATACATTTTTTTTGAAGTACAAAAAGTAGGTTATTTTCACAACTATTTCCCCAAATAATGATACAATAGCTGAGCTATGAACGCGCATATGCGTAATAGGCTAGGCGTTTAAGGTTGTTTTGATGTCGGTACATTTTTTCAGCTCGTAGAGAACGTATGTAAATTTTTATAGTTTACCTGCTACTTTATCAATATGGTTTTTCCATTTTAAGCATGTATGTATCCAGTTCTATTACTAAGTGCAATTTATTTTCTCTGTGCAATTTTGAAATTGTAATGGTTTTTTTATGCGGTCTGAAGTGCATTATTTTTGTTTTTGCTGCATTAAGTTTTAAGTTATGTTCGTTTAGCTAATTATTTATAGATTTAAGGTTTTTTTCTAGTTATTTGTAATTATTACAGGAAAAAACTAAAGTGATGTCCTCTGCATATAAAATGGATTTCATGTTTACTATTTATAGGTGGATCGTTAGTATGTTATATATTATCTATACTTATAATAAAACTGTAACAGGTCCAATTCTGTACATTGAAGATATTTTGAAAATTTTTTTTGGAGGGCACTCTATTATCGATACTGAAGCCAAAACTGCAATTTTTTTCATTCATGTCTGTCTGTCTGTCTGTCTGTCTGTCTGTCTGTCTGTCTGTCTGTCTGTCTGTTTGTTAAACGCGCATCACGCCGAAACTACTGAAGGTATTGAAATGAAACTCGGCACGATTTTAGGTCATACTACAAGGAAGGACATAGGATACTTTTTATCCCGGAATTCAGTCAGGTTTCCCTGGGAGAGGGGATGAAAGTAAAATTCTTTAACTGCGCATCACGACGGAACCACTAAAGGTATTGAAATAAAATTCGGTACGATTTTAGGTCATACCACGAGGAAGGACATAGGATACTTTTTATCCCGGAATTCAGTCAGGTTCCCCTGGGAGAGGGGATAAAAGTAAAATTTTTCACCACGCATGACGCCGAAAGTGCTAAATGAGTTGGAATGAAACCTAGCACGATTTGATTTCATACTACAAGGAAGGACATGGGATACATTTCATCCCGGAATTCAGTAATTTTCCCCTGGGAGAGAGGATGGAAGTAAAATTCTTTAACCGCCCATCACGACGGAACAACTTAATGAATTCGAATGGAACTCGGCATAATTTGAGTTCATACTACGAGGAAAGATACATTTTATCCCAGACTTTAGTAAGGTTCCCCTGGGAGAAGGGATGAAAGTAAAATTCCTTCACTGCGCATTACGCCGAAACTACTGAATGAGTTGGACTGAATTGGTACGATTTGAGTTCAAGGAAGGACATAGGATACATTTTATCCTGGAATTCAGTAAGGTTCCCCTGGGAGAGAGGATGAAAGTTAAATTCTTTAACCGCGCATCACGACGGAACTACTTAATGAATTCGAATGCAACTCGGCGTGATTTTAGTTCGTACTATGAGGAAAGATACATTTTATCCCGGAATTCAGTAAGGCTGCCCTGGCAGAGGGGATGAAAGTTAAAATCCTTCACCGCTCATCACGCCGAAACTACATAGGTAATGAGTTGGAATGTAACCTGGCACGTTTTGAGTTCATACTACAAGAAAGGATCATATTCATATCTATACTTATAATAAAACTGTAACAGGTCCAATTCTGTACATTGAAGATATTTTGAAAATTTTTTTTGGAGGGCACTCTATTATCGATACTGAAGCCAAAACTGCAATTTTTTTCATTCATGTCTGTCTGTCTGTCTGTCTGTCTGTCTGTCTGTCTGTCTGTCTGTTTGTTAAACGCGCATCACGCCGAAACTACTGAAGGTATTGAAATGAAACTCGGCACGATTTTAGGTCATACTACAAGGAAGGACATAGGATACTTTTTATCCCGGAATTCAGTCAGGTTTCCCTGGGAGAGGGGATGAAAGTAAAATTCTTTAACTGCGCATCACGACGGAACCACTAAAGGTATTGAAATAAAATTCGGTACGATTTTAGGTCATACCACGAGGAAGGACATAGGATACTTTTTATCCCGGAATTCAGTCAGGTTCCCCTGGGAGAGGGGATAAAAGTAAAATTTTTCACCACGCATGACGCCGAAAGTGCTAAATGAGTTGGAATGAAACCTAGCACGATTTGATTTCATACTACAAGGAAGGACATGGGATACATTTCATCCCGGAATTCAGTAATTTTCCCCTGGGAGAGAGGATGGAAGTAAAATTCTTTAACCGCCCATCACGACGGAACAACTTAATGAATTCGAATGGAACTCGGCATAATTTGAGTTCATACTACGAGGAAAGATACATTTTATCCCAGACTTTAGTAAGGTTCCCCTGGGAGAAGGGATGAAAGTAAAATTCCTTCACTGCGCATTACGCCGAAACTACTGAATGAGTTGGACTGAATTGGTACGATTTGAGTTCAAGGAAGGACATAGGATACATTTTATCCTGGAATTCAGTAAGGTTCCCCTGGGAGAGAGGATGAAAGTTAAATTCTTTAACCGCGCATCACGACGGAACTACTTAATGAATTCGAATGCAACTCGGCGTGATTTTAGTTCGTACTATGAGGAAAGATACATTTTATCCCGGAATTCAGTAAGGCTGCCCTGGCAGAGGGGATGAAAGTTAAAATCCTTCACCGCTCATCACGCCGAAACTACATAGGTAATGAGTTGGAATGTAACCTGGCACGTTTTGAGTTCATACTACAAGAAAGGATCATATTCATATTCATACTACAAGAAAACTACTGAATGAGTTGGACTGAATTGGTACGATTTGAGTTCAAGGAAGGACATAGGACACATTTTATCCTAAAATTCAGTAAGGTTCCCCTGGGAGAGAGGAAAAAGTAGAATTCTTTAACCGCGCATCACGACGGGTCTACGCGTCGTCCGATTTCATGCATTCTTTTTGTTAGAAACAGTGTTGCAAGATCGAATATGACTAAATCAGTATAAAGTCGAGTAGAAAATCAGTAGATTGATGAAATAATCTGTAGATTGAAGAAAAAAATTTGTAGATAAAGGGTAGGTAAGTTCCTATCTATTTATTTTTCCAAGACGCACCCATTAGTTAGGTTCCTACCTAGGTGGGTCTTGGAAAAATAAGTTAGGTTCCTGCCTTACATGATATATGGTGGTTTAGCTGGTCCAGTTAACAATTAAATTAATTAATTATTGTGGTCCATTTAAACTAACTGGACCGCAGAAAAATATTTTTTATTGTGGTACACAGCCAACTGTACCTACCTACTAACGAAAAAAAAATTACGGTGGTCCAGTCAAATGGATCAGGAGCCCAATTCTGCAAAACAATTGCTTCAGTATGACAATGGAATCGTCGCAGAATCATCACGTAGAATCCTTAGATTAATAAAACTCCAGATAGTGCGCGCGAGATAAATTAATATGTAGTTTCAAACTTGACGAGCGTCTCTCCATCTGCATTCATCATAATTTCTTTCATCCAAGGTGGAATACCAAAACGTGTCATTTTGTGACGATAGCCCTGTCATAGTGAAGCGATTAGTATAGCAGAATAGGGCCCCAGCTGTGAGTAAGTCAAACGAGTAGGACACTTCTTAACACTGACGCTGGCCGAGTCGTAGCTAAAAGTCGTGTGGATAAAGAATGGGATTGAAGATGACAATATGCTATCCCCCGTAGACCCTACACGATTTTTTGCACGGCGGCGTTTCATAATATGAGAGACTATGGTTAAATGTGAACTTAATTAGTCGGCAGGTAAGGCAATCGCGAACGAAGTCGCGGGTACAGCTAGTGAATAATAAACTATCAAGTATGCTTCCTTGTGGTATAGAGTTTATTAAGTTTATCAGATGTTGTATTTGTAAATTGCTATTGTTATAGTACTGAAACCTCAATGAAACATATTGTCTATTTTGTAGGTAAGATGCAAACCAGTTTAGTGCTAGGCCAGGATTCCAATACCATTTAGTATGTTTAAAAGAATCTTATGTGATACTCTGTCATAAGCTTTGCTTAGATGTAGCATACCAGTCACGGCATATTTTTGATTGTCTGTTATTGTTAATTTTTCTTGTGTTAGGTTTTTATAAAGCATATGCTGTAGAACGTTGTTTTCATTAAGTAATGTTCATTATTCCCAAGGGAAGAAAACAGTGAGTTTTAAATTGGAACCACATAAATGTATGGAAATTTTGACCAAGGAGACTCGCACTAAGAGATCTCATTCGATTTGTTTGAATTTGATAAAACCTCCTTTTTGAGTCTATAGGGCTATAATCACTTGTTTTCGGTTACGGTACGGTAAATGACGTTATTATTTTGATTATTTTTATCGTAATCTTATTGTGGTCGCCGGTACTAAGCCTACTGAAATGTACCTACTGGTTAATATTTATTTAACTAAGAATAAAACACACTCGTACCTGAATTCCCAGTCCATTACAGTCCATTATGCACCATAGGTTTTAATTTTAACCGTATTAGTACTAACCATTTATCCAGTTCCTAGATCTAATTAACTAATGGTGGTTATTTCATTGCGGTGAATAAATTTTAATTAGGCGTTTTTATGACGAATTAGTATTTTATAAGTAAGTGATGACTAGTTTTTTAAAATAATGTTTTCTTTATTTTTTTAACAGATATCTAAGTACCTAACCAAATCGTAAGAAATAACCATATAAACCATGCTTTAGTGTATTTATCCAAAAATGTACCCTCTACATCATTTAATCGTGTAGGTATGCTTAGGACACCCTGTACCTACCTCAAAAGTAGCAAAGGTTTTGTTAAGTTATTTTAATTCCGATCCTAATTATGTAAACGGACTTATTCCTCAGTCTGAATGAATCGGATTTAATCAAATTTTCTCAGGTATTTCTTTGTACAGAGGTAGGGCCAAGGTGATTTTGGCACGCGATCACTAAAAAAACTGCCTCTAATTATTTACGATGAACTGACAATTTAGTTCCTAATTGCATTCGATTAGTCCGTAAACAATGTTCTACGGAGGCTTGTAGATATTTTACGTTACGATTTTAATGCAAATTTATTCAGAAGAACAAAACATAAAAGGTGACTAACTCTAGCAGTCAAGTACGAGTATCTTTTAGTTTGACCACCTAACAAATAATTTTTTTTATGAATAAAGAATAATAAATCTAATACAAGGAGTATTTTTTCCAAGATTAAAATTAAAATTGTATTTAAATGACGAGGAATGGAAGGCCCCAAGAGATATCAAGACGAGATAGAAAACAAGATCCGTCAAGTGCGAGTGTAACTCGCGCGCCGAGGGTTTTGAACGTTTGTCAACAAATATGTACCAAAAGTACTGGTTAGAGACTTCGCAATTTAACGAACACCTAAGAATTAGTAGGTACCAACCTACATTTCAGATAGATCTCTCTGCATGCTTCGGTTATATTCGGTTATATTGGTAGTTCGGTTAAGGTGGGTAATGGTAAATTTTTCGACTTTTTTCGAAATATTTCAAAAAGTATGAAATCTACAAAAATTTGAATAACTGGTTTGAAATGTCCAAACCGATACCTTTCATTTGATACCCCATTCGGCGGGGTAGCCCCCCTTTTGAAAATTATTCCTTTTTGACCATTTTTCAAAAAGTGTTCTTTTTACAGACTTCTCTATATTTTTCCTGTAAAATATAGATCCATGTCTATAAACGCTCCATACATTTTACATGGATCGCTCTGTAATCTTCGGAGATAGGGGGGGGGGGGGGGGGGGGGAATGGGTATTTTTTCGACTTTTTTCGAAATATTTTAAAAAGTATGAAACCTACAAAAATTTCAAAAAATATTTTGAAATGTACAAAATGATACCTTTCATTTGATACCCCACATGACTCTGTAGGTATCTTTTAAAATTTCGGCATCACAATTTGTATGGAAAATATTCATTTTCTTTTTTCATTTATTTTCATTTATTTTTCTCTAAATCTGTACAGGCGCACGAAAGGTATTATTATTTTAAATTTCAAGTTGATAGCTGCAGTAGTTTTTGAGTTATTAAGGAGGGAAAAAATGACAGACAAAGCGAGACCATAAGGGTTTTGAAACCGATCTTCGATCTTCAAAACCCTAAAAATGGGGGAAAAACATGGACAGAGAAAACAGAGGATAGAAAACAAGATCCGTCAAGTGCGAGTATAACTCGCGCGCCTAGGGTTTCGAACGTTTGTCAACAAATATGTACCAAAAGTACCGGTTAGAGACTTCGCAATTTAACGAATACCTAAGAATAGTAGGTATTCGTTAAATTGCGTTAAATACCAACCTACATTTCAGATGTACATTTACAGACTTCTCTATATTTTTCGTGCAAAATCTACAAACGCTCCATACATTTTCAACGGATCGCTCTGCAAACCTAGGAGATAGGGGGGGGGGGGGGGGGGGGGCAAAGTAACTGTAAGATACACGGAATGCTTATGCGAAATATTATAGAACACTGAAAACTTGTTTTAATATTTATAATTTATACTTGGTGTTACTAACTAAACTATATAATGGTGTAACTAAATAAAGTTATTTACCTATCTTTGCTGTTATATTTCCTAGTGAAATATGAATATAATATTATGAAGTCTCAAAATTAGGGTAAATATTAAGTTTAAATGACTTTGTGGATTTGAACTTAAGACCCAAATAACAATAAATTTGAAAAAGGTCGTAAGCACCAATCAATAATGGCTGCATGCAAGACAATGTCTTTAGAATCTCTTCTGACCGCCACTGTACCTACGATATGTTATGTTATAAATATTTTCAACTTTCTAAAGCAGGAAAACATAACTTAATAAGCATTTGGATGAAACGGGTACTAACCGAGAGGTATTCCCCGTGTCAGTGACAAACTCGTTTACCTCATTGAGTAATCTGAAACTGCAACCGATGGACTCTACATGTTTACTTGGGTAAAACTAAAACCGACGACGGCCGACGTATTTCCCAACAACCCATTGCCAACTTCACGCGTCACTTGAGAGCGTCACGGCGCTTCTCAAAAATTTAATGAATATACATCTTACATCTTATTTACCCGTATCATGTGGTGTTAGTCATTTGTTTCTGAGAGGTAAATAGCGGTTTTGCGGTAGAATTAAAATTGATTATTTATCTACATAGTAGTAGGTGGAAAGATAAGTTTTATCTTGCTTGTTTTCACCTAACTGTGCTTTGATCGCTCGCTATGATTAGATAAAAATAGTAACTATACACCCGCCAAACTCGATGTAGAATCTTTTTAAACAAACCATGGCACGAAGGATCTCAAATCGACAAGAAGGTAATGTAAATTTCG
This sequence comes from Eupithecia subumbrata, assembly GCA_949316285.1. Lineage (NCBI taxonomy): Eukaryota > Metazoa > Arthropoda > Insecta > Lepidoptera > Geometridae > Eupithecia > Eupithecia subumbrata. Next base: position 16,601,210 of record OX438647.1, read on the forward strand.
TATAAAAAGATGCGACAACAGAGTGAATTTTAGGTTAACGATAGGTGATTTGTTTACAAACATTCTACATCGAGTTTGGCTAGTGTATAGGTATCGATGCAATAACATTGCTAGTGAATTAACTTGCTTTTGTTAAATAGTTTTTACTAGTTACCCGCTTTATTTGCGTCTCAAATAATTTGTGTTGGCTTTTTTGCTATAAATCTAACTATAATAAGTTATGTAAATAAAATGCAATGCTCAACTAAAGCTTGCATCAAGAGTCATAATAAGATAGAGTGTATTTAAATAAGTTTGAAAAAGCGCATAGTGCTTAAAAACGTTTTTATATTTATGTTTATATTGTCTAGGATGAATGTACACTGGATTTGTATTACTCTTACAGATAAGATTATAAATAAAGATATTGTAAAATTGAATTGAATTGATGCAATAACAATTTTTGAATGAAACCAACCTACTAGCACAGAATAACTATACTTATAGTTACTAGGTAGATGGTCCCTGACCTCCAGCACATCATTCTCTATAGCTATGCATGCAGTCATTGACACTGATTATTCATGCGCGCTATCAATTGCCTCACTGATAATGCATAATCAGAGCGAATTCATCATGATCTTGGTCAACTGATTGAAGCGTAGGGGCGGGTAATACCAATACCTAAAGTATCGGCATTATTTCGAAGATCACGTGTTCAATTGTTTTGTGTTCTATTTGTTTATGCCCCTTTCGATGATTGCGATAAAAATTTTATCAAGGAGAAAATGTTTATATTTATTTTTAAAGTGCTTCCCCACAATATGGGTTATTTTAAGTTAAGTCTTAAAAAAAAAATTTTAGGTCAGCCTTATTAAGCCCATTTGGGTTCATAACTCCTTGGTTTATTAAAAACTAGCTGTACCCGCGACTTCGTTCGCGATTGCCATACCTGCCGACTAATTAAGTTCACATTTAACCACAGTTTCTCTCATATTATGATACGCCGCCGTGCAATAAAACTTCGATGCGCAGAATTGGACCTGTTACACTGTTAATATAAGAATCTTTATTTAGGTACCTAGTTAAATAGTGTATAAATCGTGTGGGGTCTACGGCGGATAGCATGTTGTCATCTTCAATCCCATTCTTTATCGACAATACTTTCAGCTACGACTCGGCCAGCGTTAGTGTTAAGAAGTGTCATACTCGTTTCACTTCTTACTCATGGTTCCGTTCAGCTGGGGCCCTATTCTGCTAAATTAATCGCTTCACTATGACAGGGACGTCACAGACGTCACGGAATGCCACTTTTTGGTATTCTACCTTAGATGAAAGAAATTATGATGAATGCAGATGTAGAGACGCGCGTCAAGTTTGAAACTATTAATTTATCTCGCACGCACTATCTGGAGTTTTATTAATCTAAAGATTCTACGTAATGATTCTGCGACGATTCCATTGTCATAGTGAAGCCATTGTATTACAGAATTGGGCTCCTGATCCATTTGACTGGACCACCGTAATTTTTTTTCGTTATTAGGTAGGTACAGTTGATTGTGTACCACAGTAAAAAATATTTTTCTGTGGTCCAGTTAGTTTAATTGGACCACTTACTCCAACCAAACTTCGGTGGTACAGTTAACTGGACCAGCTAAACCACCAAATATCATGTTCATGAATATTGCATGGACCATTTGTACATTTTACTTTGCCTGAAATAGGCATTGACGCACTCATTAGTTAGGTTCCTACCTACTAAGGTAGAACCCTAACTAATGGGTGCGTCTTGGAATAATAAATGGATAGGAACTTACCTAGGTACCCTTTATCTACTGATTTTTTTGTTTCAATGAACTGATTTTCTACTCGACTTTCTACTGATTTAGTCACTGTTTCTAATAAAAAGAATGCATGAAATCGGCGACGCATTAATGAATTACAACTAAGAACACATTTTGACTTTTATCCCCTCTCCCAAGAGAACCGTGCCTACTGATATCCCAGATAAAATGCATCATTGGATTTCATTCTGTACTTTTGGCGTGATGCGCGACCCAGGAATTTGACTATTATCCCCCTCCAAGGGAACCTTACTGAATTCCGGTATAAAATGTATCTTTCCCCGTAGTATGAACTCAAATCGTGCCGACTTCCATTCGAATTCATTCAGTAGTTCCGTCGTGATGCGGGGTTAAATAATTATACTTTTTCCTCTCTCCCATGGGAACCTTACTGAATTCCAGGATATAATGTATCCCATGTCCTTCCTTGTAGTATGAACTCAAATCGTGCCAGGTTTCATTCCAACTCATTCCGCAGTTTCGGCGTGATGCGCGGTGAAGGAATCTTACTTTCATCCCCTCTCCCAGGGGAACCGGATAAAATGTATCCCATGTCCTTCCTTGTAGTTTGAACTCAAATCATACCAATTCAGTCCAACTCATTCAGCAGTTCAGCGTGATGTGCGGTGAAGAATTTTACTTTCATCCCTTCTCCCAGGGGAACCTTACTTAATTCCAGGATAAATGTATCTTTCCTCGTACTCAAAGAGTAGAACTCAAATTATGCCGAGTTTCATTCGAATTCATTGAGTACTTCCGTCGTGATGCGCGGTTAAAGAATTTTACTTTCATCCTCTCTCCCAGGGGAACCTTACTGAATTGCGGGATCAAATGTATTCCATGTCCTTCCTTGTAGTATGAAATCAAATCGTGCTAGGTTTCATTCCAACTCATGCAGCACTTTCGGCGTGATGCGCGGTGAAGAAATTTTACTTTCATCCCTTCTCCCAGGGGAACCTGACTGAATTCCGGGATAAAAAGTATCCTATGTCCTTCCTCGTAATATGACCTAAAATCATGCCGAATTTCATTTCAATACCTTCAGTAGTTTCGGCGTGATGCGCGTTTAAGAAACAGACAGACAGACAGACAGACAGACAGACAGACAGACAGACATGAATGAAAAAAAATACAGTTTTGGCTTCAGTATCGATAATAGAATGCCCTCCAAAAAAAAATTTCAAAATATCTTCAATGTACAGAATTGGACCTGTTACAGTTTTATTATAAGTACTAGCTGTACCCGCGACTTCGTTCGCGATTGCCATACCTGCCGACTAATTAAGTTCACATTTAACCACAGTTTCTCTCATGTTATGAAACGCCGTGCAAAAAAGACGACGCGTTAGTGAATTACCTACAACTAAGAACATTTTGACTTTGAACCCCTCTCCCAAGAGAACCGTGCCTACTGAAATCCCAGATAAAATGCATCTTATGTTCCCTCGTAGTAGCTCAAATCATGCCAAGTTTCATTTGAATTCATTCAGTAGCATATTTTTACTTTCATCCACTCTCCCAAGGGAACCGCACGGAATGTATCTTACATTTTCGGGGTTAGGTTCCCCGTGGAGGGGGATAAAAGTTAAATTCCTGGGTCGCGCATCACGCCGAAAGTACAGAATGAATTCAAATGAGCAATACTATTTATCCCGGAATCCGTGCGGTTCCCGGAATCCCCGTAGTATGAACTCAAATCGTGCCGACTTCCATTCGAATTAATTCAGTAGTTCCGTCGTGATGCGCGGTTAAAGAATTTTACTTTCATCCTCTCTCCCAGGGGAACCTTACTGAATTCCAGGATAAAATGTATCCCATGTCCTTCCTTGTAGTATGAATTCAAATCGTACCAATTCAGTCCAACTCATTCAGCAGTTTCGGCGTGATTCGCGGTGAACGAATTTTACATTCATCCCTTTTCCCAGGGGAACCTTAATAAATGCCGGGATAAAATGTATCTTTCCTCGTAGTATGAACTCAAATTATACCGAGTTCCATTCGAATTCATTCAGTAAATCCCGCAGTTAAAGAATTTTACTTTCATCCTCTCTCCCAGGGGAACCTGCCTGAATTCCGGGATGAAATGTATCCCATTTCCTACCTTGTAGTATGAAATCAAATCGTGCTAGGTTTCATTCCAACTCATTCAGCACTTTCGGCGTCATAAGCGGTGAAGAAATTTTACTTTCATCCCCTTCCCCAGGGGAACCTGACTGAATTCCGGGATAAAAAGTATCCTATGTCCTTCTTCGTAGTATGATCTAAAATCGTACCGAGTTTCATTTCGATACCTTCAGTAGTTTCGACGTGATGCGCGTTTAAGAAACAGACAGACAGACAGACAGACAGACAGACATGAATGAAAAAAATTACAGTTTTGGCTTCAGTATCGATAATAGAATGCCCTCCAAAAAAAATTTTCAAAATATCTTCAATGTACAGAATTGGACCTGTTACAGTTTTATTATAAGTATAGATATCTATGATTCTAGAAAGGATTACAGGGTGTTAAACATTGCTCTATAATTAAAAGAGCTGCAGAGTTTTAAAGCTTGACTATGAACTATGGACTATAGATACAACAGTATAAGCTTCATCTGTTAATTTCTATTATAGTTCGTTGGGGTATAATTGGACGCGGAGAGAAATATTGGCAGCATTAGGAAATATAGCTTAATTCGGCTAAAATTATATTCTGACGACCTTCACCGCTTCTGATCATAATCCAACTTACCTTAAGAGGACTTGTACCTAATAAAGTTAATTAAAATATCATAATCGCCATAATTTTATATGTTAGTAAAATCAAAAGTTGAAAAATCATTACCCTTGAGTTAGAAAACGACATGCAAAACCAATTTAGTAACTACCAAAGTGCCAACTGGTGTTGAAAGATAGCGCCTAGAGTGGTTAGTTTTTGTTTGTTAAATCCGCACAAAAGATTTAACGCAATTCAATCCTCGCACGCATTGATGTCAATGACAATTCAATCTAAATCTATTTATGTGAACGGGTAACTTACCAATTATTTCACCAGCTCAAAAACTAAAACAGCACTGACTATATTTACGATCGTGGTTATGCGATTGGTTGTAAAAAGGACGTGCGTCCAACTCAGCCTCAAGAGAACAACGCCCGCTCTTTCAGCCTTGCAATCTTTTATATGCGGGCGGTAGCACGTAGGTGCCTACATTAAAACCTCACTCCTCTAACCTAGAGGATCTAGCTTTGATTCTGTGCCTCTATTATCCGCGATCAGAACGGGGCGGAACCTTGTCATAGTAACTATTTTACAACACATTCTTCGTGCAATTTCGATCGTTGTCAGAAAGGGATGAAACCTTGTAATACTTATACCTAGGAGTAATAATAGCTTAGTAGATTTGACAAGATAACTAATTAGAAAGTCTAAGCTTAGTAGTAATGGTAAATAAGTATTAAAAGCTAGTTTTTATAAAAGGTTTGTTAAAATATTAAAATTTATTAAATATAATGGACTAACTTAATCTAGAAACTAATTTTGTCATTTTAATATCGATCTGCACAAAAAATAACATCTAGGTACCGTAGAGAGCAAAAAGTAGTAATTTTATTAAAGTGACATAAATTTTATGTGCCTACCAGTGCCTACTAAAGGTTATGTTCGGAACGTCTTCAACATAGTAAAATATCCGATCGTTTTAGTTTCAGTTCGAAATAGTTCCATCACGTTCTAATCGCGCGTGGACAGAAAGTAAGGATAGTAAGTAGGTGACTCCATTTAGAAGATTAGCTGGCGTAAAAGCCGTCGACGCGACGGGAACTACTTAAGCCCCTGGACTGGAGTGCTCTCGTGATTCAGTGTCCTTTGTTCCGCTTGAATCGAAGGATTCTTTCATACGAAACGTATTTTTATTCAAAACGATAAAGTAATATGATTTTTTTTTATACTTTGCTACTCTTTCGAATGAATATGGATTAGGTGGGTGGTAAAATTTTTAAATCCATCATGGTTATTAACACTAAAGCCGGCACAACGGGATATTTACCATGATTTGAGTTTTGAGCACGGAATAGAGCCTCTATTCCGTGGTTTTGAGTTTGCCAATATTTATTTATTTAAATTATAAATTATTGATCTATAGTGCCCTTAGTTATTCCGTGATCATGGCGCATGAAACTGTGACCGAAATATTGGGAAGTTCAAAACTCAAATCCCGTTGTAAATGACTTTAGGTGGGTGGTTTTTAGATTGAGTTAAGATGTTATGTTTCGTCATAGGCTTACTGTGAATTGAGTGCATATTCTAGACTTTAGATTTTGTACGGGATGTTACTTAGGTACCTACTGGATACATTTGGTAGAGCTGAATTTGATATTTTTAAAGAAACAAAAGTTAATTGTTAGAAAAGATTAATTGTCGACAGTCGGCGATTTGTGTGTTTTTTAGGGTGAACCGAAAACCGAGAATTTCTAGCATAATTTTTTTCGGAAACTTGTGTGTACGCAACTCTTGGTGCGCGAATCTGATTCGCACTTGACCGTTTATTTATCAAGGTTATATCTTCAATGTTTTATTGTGTCCTGTACATGTTCTAAGCTAACTAGATATAGTGCTATACTTACACATGGTCAGGTCTAACTCTTGTAAAAACTTTGGCCGCTATGTAGTGTAGGTGGAGATAGCCAGGGCCTTTGCCATATTATGTTCTAGATTATTACAATTAAACTAGCGACCCGCCCCGGCTTCGCACGGTGCAATGCTGATAATAAATATACTACAGAATCGGTACCGCTGCAACTGCTATATCCCTGCATTTTAAATCTGTGATATCTTCGAAAATATTCAATTAAATTACATGCTTTTAAGAGCCATATTGATCTATATTAAATGCACATTGTATTTAAGTTTAAGGTAATTGGAAAAGGATTAATGCATTATTGCTTAAAATCGATTCGTACTTATATAAGCCAATATTTGTCGTAATAAGTAAAGTATAAGAAAATGGTATTGTGGGTTATCCCTAGACCTTTTTAAGGTGTACAATACTGTAGTACATTATTTTGATCTATCTCGTAGGGTTAAGACAGCGTTTTAAAGATTTAAGCATACATAGGGACAGACAGACAGACAGCGGGAGCGGCTTTGTTTTATAGTATGTAATGATTTGGAATTTAAATTACTCAAGAACCTTCATAATTATACAAAATAATACTTACCCAATTAGTTTTTGGATGACCGCAACGAGCAAAGCAAACGTTCGAAGGATGACCGTAAACATGATTCACTGTATAAAGTCACAAGCTCATATATCTGTAAACAAAAATAATAACAGGAAAAGACCTGCAATTGTTTTTTCATAAACCTAATATTTAGTGCTAGCTTCTGCCCGCGGCTACGCACTCGTATTTTTGTTAAAATAGTAGCCTATTGTCTAAGTTAGGCTATGTTCTAAATTACGCCAAATTTCATCTTGATCTATTCAGTAGTTTTGGAGATCCTATTTAACAAAAATTTCACAATTCACAAACTATCGCATTTATAACATTAGTAGGATAGGATATAATATGTAGTAGGATAAGTAGTATAAGCACAAAAATTCAAAAATTCAGAGAATATACAGGGTTATTGGTAAATTGGTAGAGAAGTAATGATATTAGTAGATACCCCAGTCATTAAATAATCATTCATTAGAGGGAATCGTGCCTTAGTATACAGGGTTATTGGTAAATTGGTAGAGAAGTAATGATATTAGTAGAAACCCCCCGTCATTCAATAATCGTTCATTAAAGGTTATTTATTTGAAACTATATTTAAAAACGGCTCTGCCCTCAATGAATATAATAATGGTTTGGATTTAAATGGGAGGGGGAAATCGGTCTTTAGTAATTCATTGGGTTTCACATTACGTTGGACATAATTTTTTATTGGAGGTGATTTACATATTATTTGAGAAGCTTGCGTACGCGTCGTCAGTTAACGCAGAATAACCAGGTTAATTAAATATACTTGTATTATCTGATCAGGTATTTGTTAAAGTTATTCCCTCATACATAAAAACCTCGCTTGTTAAGGATATATCTGGCTTAGCGAGTTGTCAAACCGTAAAATACTTATGTCAAATATAAAATAATACAGGTGTCTCTCGAATAACTGCACTCCAAAATGGATGAAAGTGATGAAAGTAGATCACAAACGATCGACAAACAACGTGGCCAGAAAGTTCCTAACTGATATGGCAGCCATTTAAAATTTTGCTATCCGAGAGTGTGTAATTCCACAGAATAACCGTATTGGTAATTCTTGTAATTAATTAGTCATACATATCTAACTTAACATACGTAATAATAAATAAAATAATAATTAAAAAGCCTTTATTATTCCTATAACAAGTTACATACACTATAAAAAAAATGTTTACTTAAAAAAATAAATTTATGTGTGTTATTTGCTAAGAACCCCTCTGCGGGTATAGGCCTCCTCTAGTTGCAGCCATTTCTTCTTTTTTTTCTACCCATTTTTTACTATCTCGTCTTGCCATCTTTCTTGTTGTCTTCTTTTCCTCCTTTTTCCGTAAATTCCTTTCCAGATAATGGTCCTGCGTGTCCATCTCTCTTCTCTTGAGTGGATTTAATGACATTAGTCATTTTATTTTAGTTACTGTTGCAAATATTATCTATCGATTATTAATGAACAATTGCAAAGAGTCATTGCAAAATACAAAGAAACTTGAAAACTTAAGATGAAGAACTAGAATGTTTGGTTATCGAGCCTAAAATTTAGTGAAACCGAGACCAACAGTTTCAATTGTACTCAATTTTTAACCCCCGACGCAAAAAAGAAGGTGTTATAAGTTTAACGTGTCTGTCTATGTATCTGTTTATCTGTCTGTGGTATCGTAGCTCCCAAACGGATTAACCGATTTTCGTTTAGTTTTTTTGTGTCATAGGTAATTTTATCCCGAGTGTTCTTAACCATGGTAAAACGCATGGTTATGGAATTAGGAATCACAGGGGGCAAATGCTGGTTAACTTCCTTGAGAAAGAAGGGCTGTACTTATTGAACTCCTTCTTTAAGAAACAGCCTCAAAGGAAGTGGACATGGCAAAGCCCCGACACTGTGACTAAAAATGAGATCGACTTCATCATGACGGATAGCAAGCACATATTCAGACATGTTTCAGTGATCAACAGGTTCAATACCGGATCTGATCACCGACTGCTCCGAGGCTCTCTGAATATCAACTTGAAGCTTGAAAGAAACCGTCTGATGAAGTCCACGCTCCGACCTAACCCAATCCAAATCATGGCGGGCACCGAGAAGTTCCAGCAGCTTCTCGGGAATAGATTTGTTGCCTTGGATCCCACTGATGACGCTGACGAGACCCTACACAATCTGGTCGAAACGCTAAGGGATGAGGGCATCAAGTTCTGCAAAAAGCAGCGCACAGGCAAGAAATCCAAACTCTCGGATGAGACTCTCGGGCTGATGACAAAAAGACGGGAAACTACCCAAGCGACTTCGTCAGAAAGGTCAGACCTGAACAAGCGAATTGCGAAGATGGTACGACGCGACCTTCGGAGCTCCAACACACGCCTCATCGAAGAGGCTATAGAGCGAAACCGAGGGTCCAAAGTATTCACTCAGCAGCTTGGCAGGAGCCACCTGACGAAGCTGAAGACGCACGACGGGAGGACCGTATTGTCGAAGCCGGAGATCTCCGCCGAGGTAGAGGATTTCTATGGCCGTTTATACGCTGCACATGCCCCCCATTCCCGACGAGACGACCATGATTCTAGAGCCACTCTGACACGCCACTATACCGACGAACTGCCAGACATCAGTCAAGACGAGATTGTGTTAGCTCTGAGGCAGCTTAAGAATGGAAAAGCCCCCGGTGAGGACGGAATAACATCAGAGCTTTTGAAAGCCGGAGGTGCCCCTGTTATACAGGAGCTACAGAACCTCTTCAACACCGTCCTTCACAGTGGGAGAACTCCAAAGGCGTGGAGCGGGAGTTTGGTGGTGCTCTTTTTTAAGAAGGGAGATAAAACCCTTCTTAAAAACTACAGACCCATCACACTCCTGAGCCACGTCTATAAGCTGTTCTCACGAGTGGTCACAAATCGTCTCGCCAGGAGACTCGACGAGTTCCAGCCACCGGAACAGGCCGGGTTCCGCGGAGGATTTGGCACCATAGACCACATTCACACAGTGAGGCAGATTATACAGAAGTCCGAAGAGTATAATCAGCCTCTGTGTCTGGCCTTTGTGGACTATGAAAAGGCCTTTGACTCTGTCGAAACCTGGGCTGTTCTGGAATCCTTACAGCGATGCCAAGTAGACTATCGTTATATCGAGGTGCTGAGATGCCTCTACGAGCCCGCCACCATGAGTGTCCAAGTACAGGGCCAGCAGTCTAAACCCATCCAACTGCGCAGAGGAGTTAGACAGGGGGATGTTATATCCCCGAAACTGTTCACGAGCGCGTTGGAAGATATGTTTAAGACGCTGGACTGGAAAGGTAAGGGCATCAACATAAACGGCGACCACATCTCACACCTGCGATTCGCTGATGACATAGTCTTAATGGCGGAGTCGCTAGAGGAGCTGAACCAAATTCTGGACAGCCTAGCCTCAGCCTCGCGACGCATCGGTCTTGGCATGAATTTGGATAAAACCAAAGTCATGATCAATGGCCTCATTGATCCGGGATCGGTCGTCGTACATGGCCACCTTCTCGAAATTGTTTCCGAGTATACTTACCTTGGGCAAATTCTGCAGTTGGGTAAAAATAATTTTGAGAAGGAGGCTAGGAGGAGGATCCAGCTAGGCTGGGCAGCGTTTGGGAAACTACGTCGAGTCTTCTCGTCATCCATACCACAATGCTTGAAAACTAAAGTTTTCAATCAGTGCGTCCTACCCGTCATGACCTACGGAGCTGAGACGTGGACACTCACGGTAGGGCTGGTCCACCAGTTCAAAGTCGCTCAGCGAGCTATGGAAAGAGCTATGCTCGGAGTCTCTCTGAAGGATAAAATTCGTAACGAATACATCCGACAGAGAACCAAAGTTATCGACATAGCTCAAAGAATAAGCAAGCTGAAGTGGCAGTGGGCCGGCCATATCTCGCGAAGAACCGACAACCGCTGGGGTAAACGTGTTCTTGAGTGGAGACCACGACTCGGTAAACGTAGTGTAGGACGCCCTCCGGCCAGGTGGGATGACGATCTGCGAAAGACTGCAGGCAGATGCTGGATGCGGCAAGCTGAAGACAGGGCGCTATGGCGCTCATTAGGGGAGGCCTATGTCCAACAGTGGACTAATATGGGCTGATGATGATGATGATGATGTTCTTAACCATGTTTCATGGCAATCTATCGGAAGGTTTTTAATTTCTTTTATTTTGTTTTTGTACCAATACTTTTTTGTAATTATATCAATCAATGAGGATATTAATATATTACGCTCCTTGGAGTAAAAACTTGCTGCTGTCTGAGGTACGTTATAATTTCGCACTTACATAATTTTTAATTCAGCGACGAAGAGGTTCTGGCACTTTTTCAAGCATAGTCTACTGTTAAGATATTTTGGAATTCTTGTGCGGAGATTCGTTTGATTTTTTTAATTTATATAATTCAGTCAGGACAATAGGAAAAGAATCATATTTTACTTATAGAGAGTTTAATTCTATGTCTCTCCCCAGTCATATGACTTCATCTCACCTTATTTTCAATGTAATCTAATCTGTGATAATTGCTACGATCGCGTAGAACCCACGTCGCACTAGTAGCACTTACGCGCTACAAGTGCTACGCTTATGCTACAATTGCTACGCTTTTGCCAAAAGTGCTACGTATTTGCTACGAGAGCTACGCCGTAGATGCACTGCTGCTGGGTAGTGTATTTTAAATTTATAACACGTTTGAGTTTAGATATTCCTGGCTACCTAGTATCACACCTCGTGTCGCACGGGTAGCAGAGCAGTAAAATAAATCTTTTTAGAGTAATAATGCCGTAATACATTGTTTTCATGAAACTTAGACTTTTTATCCCATAAATCAGTTCCCACGGGATAGAAATCACCTTTAAGCTTTCACCCAAGCTATGCAAAAAAAAACGATTAAAGTTCATAGATCATTATCAGGTCACTTATTAATGAATTATGTAAATTTTACACAAATTATTACATAACAAACAAATAAAATAATTTCAAATCAATAACATCATAATCACACACATTTAAACTCATAAAATCATTAACATGATAAATAGTTTGCGTTATCAGCCACGTTTTCAGCTTAACTTCTAGAGATTGAGTGGATTGGGCGCCTGTGATAGAAGGTGGAATGTAGGTAAGTTAAGTATCGGTAATGATAATCTTTGATAAAGTGTTTAAACCGAAGAATAATCACGTGGTCATAATTGACGAGCGAACGAAGAAGTGAGCGAAGCGTCTGCATTAAGTCTAGCACAATTAGGTTTCTTTCAGAACGTCCATACTCCTCTGCAGGTTGTATTAAACAACCGATCGCTCGGTACGAAACTTGGTGTACAGATTCTACGATTTTATAGACTTTTTTGTCGTTGGGGTTTTTGGATTATAGGCGTACTGTACTTCCTCCAAAAAAGGCAAAAAGTGGGCTTTTGAATATATCCGCTTTAGGAGATCAGTTTTCGATGATTATATTTTTAATTGAGAGAACTATAAATTGTTCTCATAAAAATAATAATTATATGCTCATAAAAGGTAAAAAATGATCTGATGAGGATTTTCCTCCGCAAATGCATAGTATATGAAAAGATATTCTAACAGCGCCACCTGTTAGAACATCTTTGTAACAGTTCGAGAGTACAATGTAATAGCTCGGCCACATAGGTAGTACCGTTGTCGTCGGATAAATAAATAGAATAATTTTGGACTGATGGATCAACGCGATCCATTTCTGCGATTCCTCATCAAAGTTCGAATTTCTGTACCTAGGTATCAGGTACAGAAATTCAGAATACGAGGAACGTAACTTTGTAAAGGCAATTTGGTCTAATGGTTGGAGTTGACGCGATAGGTACTATGTGTTTGTGCAACATTTTGTTAAAAAATTCCTACAACAATCGTAGGTAGGTACCTCAAGTGAAGCGAACTGTAATACCTACCTTTCCAAGTGTATAATCATATACCTATACATCTTAATTTGATACCTTATTACCTACTAGGTACCTACAAACAAGCTGGATCCGTGCTGGAGAAATAGACGCCTATTCTTGCATGGTGTGCATATTTCAAAGGTAAGGAAATAATTTCATTCGTTTTAGAGTGAGGCGTAAGTTGCACAATGCACACTAGCGTAAACAAATATTTACTTATGAGGGTTTTTCTGATTCTCGAGCATACCTAGGTACCTACCTACCTTATGACAAGTTTAGCATCGCTAATAAGCTGGTGGTTATTCTGATAAGCGCTTTTGCTCCGTGATAAAGATGCTTTCACACTGGCATGGCGATTTGCAAGCGTGTCACCGCCGAAAAACATCACCTGTTCCGATTATTTCAACTATAAGGTCAGGTACCTATAGGTTCATTTATATTAATTGTTGTAAAAAGTTTGTGCTCGCAAGATCTACTGTTTACAAATTAATTGGCCTCTCCATAGGCTTAGAGCCAACGACCGCTAGTTCTTCGTTATTTTATAAAAGCTGAGAGTTTGTTACCACTAGCCTAGTATATCAGAATCATTATAGAGCCTACGCCTACTGAACGACACTACCGGTAAATATAACAAAAACGCAATAAATAAATACCTACTCACATGAGGCAAATTATAAAGCAGTTAAAGTTAGTCTCGAGTTGCCTGAAAGCCTTTGAAACGAACTTATGCTTGTTAGCGCCCGATGCCTAGATGTAGCTAGGTGTGGTGTGGGCGCCGCCCGCCCGCCCCCTAGGCGGCCATTGGGAATTGAATCAATTCACTTTACTCCCTCTCGAGAGTTCGCTCGTCTAGAAAAGTGTTTTATTCATTTCATTCAGAGATGTTAAGGGCTTTGCTGGGAATAATGTAAATATTAGTCTTTTTGTAGGGACTTTGAAAGCACTTTGACAGGGTTTTTACTTACTCATAGAAATTCTTGCCGACCTATGCAAAATGGAATATCATATGAAATTTGTTAGTGGGTAGGATTATGGAATCTAAGGTTTTATTTATTTTAATTTAGTATTTTTGTAGTATATTGTATTACTTAAGTACCTATATCAGATATCTAGTACTCATAACACAAGCTCTGCTTAGCTTAGGGCAAGATAATGCTGTGTGAATTTTCCAGCATTATTTATTTATTTATTTTTACTAAACACTGAATAACACACAGACTCTCCTGAATTGTTATCGTATGTCTCTCTATAATATAAATACTAAATTTAGTGCGCGTAGAGCTAACAATTTTTAATTATTTGCGTTTTTATCGTATAAAAATTATATTTCTTTTTTTAAGCCACTGTCGATAACGTATCGTCAGTACAATGAGCTAGCAAAGGCAAATGTAGAGATGGTCATATTTTGTGCAAGTTCAAAGTTATAATTTCAAATAGCAAAGACATCCTCCATTTCCATTTTGACAACCTCCGTGGCGCAGCAGGCGAAGGTCCGCCTGCGACGCAGGAGGTTGCGGGTTCGATCCCCGCCTCGGAACAAATTTGTGTACGATCTGCAGAAATTTGTTCCGTTGGTCTGAGTGTTTTCTATGTATAATAAAAATATCTATCTTTGTAGTGTATTGTATTAAGTATATCAGTTATCTTGTACCCATAACACAAGCTCTGCTTAGCTTGGGGCTAGATAATGATGTGTGAATTGTCCAGCATTATTATTATTATTATTATTATTATTATTATTTTAATGTGGGCTATGATGCTCGGGAGTGCATCACGACCTCCATTAAGGTAGGTGGTTGTTTTATTATATTTCGGATCTCAATCCGTGTAGTACCTATGTGTGTGTATGTTTTATTTTTTGATTTATAAGTAAGTAAGTATCTATATTCCTATTTTTTTTTCAGAGGTTAACTAACGGTTAACCAAGTACAAAAGTTATCGTAATTGAAAACGATAAAGATAACATTAATAGGCATTTATTCATTCCCAATCCCAGCTCATCCGAATAAAACAATTCCCTCAATTTCCCTAGTCACAGAACGGAAATGATTTATGGCTTTCCAGCTCGGCCGTACAAAGCTGGGCGCCATCAAAAGCTTTAGATGTGTAATTACCGTTGACGGAGAGAGACCGAGCATTGCTCTTGAGCTTCACAAGTGGTTGGAATGAACCTGGACCACTGTGGCTTGCTTGCTAGGGGATAAAGAGCTTTATGCTGTTGGGTTTTGCTGTATTTTATTATGCGAGGAATAAAATGTTGGATTTTTATCAAAATTTGTATGTAACCAGTAAATTTTACGGTGTAGATGTAGAGCCGTGAACAGCTGTGCTCTTATCTACAATATAATATTCAATGGTATTCTACTATGGGCTTGGCACGGGCTAGAACCATGCTAGAACTCTCCAATGTCTTCTAGACCTAGATAAATTAGTAAAGACAATCTTAAACCGAAAAGAGGTTCCAGCCTATGGAAATCTATTTAAAAACTACCATATATAGGGCAGAGCTCAGAGGAAAAATGCTACAAAGCGCGGCCTTTCAGATGGTCTTTTGAAAGGATGCGTTCGGTACTTAACTACCATTTTAAAATATATCGGTAAGCAGAACAAAAAGCTACCCGGTCATAACTACTTTGGTAGGTACTCTGATTTCAGTATTACTGTGATTTCAGGACTCGCAAGTAGATTACAAAGCTACTACGATTTATTCCGTACTCAGAGAAGGCAGTGGGCGTAGGGAGAAGGGTGGCAGTTCGCGCCGTATCCTTGGTTACATAATTGAAAGGGAGCTGATGTCAGTTGCAACAAGTACCTTATCTTTCTGATACTGAGATGATTTAGCGAGCTCGTATTGCGAGTGTTAGCATTTATGCTGAATCTTTATTCGATTTATTTATATGCTTGAGAAATGGTGTTTTATTTTAGCTACAGTTTATATAAAAAAAAGAAAATTTTCTGATGATGGCTTCGCAGGCGTTGTTTCTATGGACACGTTTAAAGGTTAGTTCTATCCCATTGGAAATGTTTTATGGGGTAGAAACTAGCCTATGTTTGATTCCAGGCTAAGAGCTAATGCAAAATTTAAGCACGATCGGTTCATTCGCTATGGCGTGAAGAGGAAACAAACGTACATCCAAACATCTGAACATCCAAGAAATCAAATAGCTAATATCCCGAAAAAATTTGACTTCGACGGGACTTGAATTGTTTGATTGGGGATTGGATATGGATATACTTTAATGTTTCCCCTGTAGGTGGAGCTAACGGCGCTTGAGTCCGTAGGAAGTCCCAGATATTTTCAACAATTACGTCACTTGACGTCGTACAACCTCGACACCCAGTTTTTAGCTAACTACGCGTTAAAAGTTTAACAAAAACGTTATTCTAGAAAGTTTGGCAACCGCTTTACAATCCCTTGTCCGCTTCAAAAGTACCTAGCTAATTATACTAAGATTTATTCTGTCTCAGGTAGGTACCTATTTAGAAAAAAAGTGACGAACATAGGGTTTGGTTATTTTTCAGTTTTATATTAATAATAAATTATTTATTTCAGACCACTCAGAAAACGACAAAATTTACCGAAACGTTTGTTTAAATTCTGTTTAAATCATTTAGTTTAGTTTTCAAGCATTGACTAACCATACCAAAAAATACTAGTTCTAACAAATTTGTGTAAAGCATATATGGCAGCACAGAAATTTGACGTGGACTTTTGTTCTGTCAAAATTATCGGGATCGCAGTTTTTTGACATTGACGTTTCCCTCCCCTCCTACTTCACCGCTCACCTCCCCTTCGTCTCCTTGCATCACGTCGAAAGTTTAGGTTCAAAGTCTGGATCCAAAATAAAACTCTAAATTCTTTTCAAAATTTTAGTTTTTAGATAAATATACAAACATGGCCAATAGCAGAATACTGGATGCTCTTAAAATTTTGAGGAGCCGCAAAGATTTATTCCTGACCGGTGAGTAACTAACAAGCCAACTTTGAGTGTTCCAACTTTGAAACTTATTTTACGGTAAAACTAAAAACTTTTTTGTGGATGGTAACGAGTAATACTTAAATAAAGTTTTATTCAGGAACTAGCAGAAGAAACTATGCTGCTGCTGCGGGAGTTCATACAAAGTGTAAAATCGTCAATGGCGTGTATGTTGTTACTCTGGACTCTCCTAATGTTAAGGTCAGTGATTTATTATACAATCATCGTGCAGTCGTCTGACTACACAGCTTATTATAATTATTAATCTAAAAATATTCCACTGAACCTACACTTGTATTATTAATTTTGTTAAAACTTTATTTTATGACTTTGGTTATGACCAAATTTATCAATCTGTAACTTAATTTTAAGAAAGGTTGATTAAGGTGCTTATCAGGAGAATCTTAAGTCCAGCATTGGACTGCTGAAGGTTGTTGATAATGATGATGATGATGATGATTTCTATCTAAAAGTTTCTGTCCATGTTTGTATAACATCTATATTTCTCTGTGTACTTACAGGTTAACTCATTGAACAAAGGTGTCATTGATGAAGTATCACAAATAGTAAGTGAAATTGATTCAAACCCAGCAATAGAGGCTGCTGTCATTATATCAGGGAAACCAGGCTGCTTCATAGCGGGAGCTGATATCTCTATGATTGAAAGTTGCAAGACACAGGAAGAAGTAGTCACATTATCCAAACAAGGTAAGATTTCAACAAATTTTACCTTAATTTTTTATTGGCTCTAGGTGGCTTTAGTGTGACTGTGACCAAGGTAGGCCTATTGTGATTGCCATAATAATTTACTCCTAATGTGTTAAAATAATTTTGTGAAAGATCTAATTGAAGGTCTCAGGTGGTGTGAACAGTTATAGCATTGATCAATTCCTAAATTGAAGTTAATTGGCATACTGGTAGGGTATGCCTTGCTCTATGTTTCTTCTTCTTCATACTAATACTGTAAATGAGAAAGTTTCTAGGGATGGATGTAATTAGGGATTCCAAAATCGGGTCCTTTTCGAGGAACCGGGAATCCCGGGAAGTTTCAAAGTCGGAACCGGGAATTCCCGGGAATTCCCGGGAAATTTCTATAAAATATTTTTACTGCTATACCACTACCGAAATAAGATAATTTAATATACTTCACGTTCTTTTTAGGCATTTCGCTGATATTAGGTACCTATGCGGTATTAGGAATGTTACTTAAAGCTGTATTTCTTTTGAGATGTTAATAAAAAGAATAAACAAGTTCTTAGGTCCATGTCTTTTGTCCCCTCGTTCGACAATAAGCCTGAATGCTTTTCGTTCTATAGAGTCTTGACTGAACCCAGCATAACACATTCATTTGCTGCCATGTTCCGCAGCAAAGTGCTTTGCAGATACTCCATGAGGCCGGACTTGAGCTATCCTTGTGTGAAATATCGCCTGATCTCGTATAGTATGAGACGCTTAGCTTCGTGGCCACCGTTTTAGCTTTGATTCGTTTCTTCATTTTAATCCAATGAAAGTACAGAAGTTCAGAGTTGTTGTAAGAGTGACACCGAGGAGCTCCCGTTGTTTTTCGAGTCCTCTAAGCGAAAACATCAATCTAAAACTACCTTATTTCGTACCCACATAATAAACAATATAATGTTATTCTATCCAAATACTAGGCCACGGTGGCCAAGCTCAACGGAGACAAATATAAAATTGGACTAAGTGTTCTTTGTTAGCCCACGGTATTAAAAAATAAATTTAATTGGATTATGACTTCCATTCGTGTCGGTCGTCATTGAAGACTGTTCGTCTAATCAATTGGCGATCAACGTCGTCGGGGTACTTCAGAGGTCTCTTCCTACTATGCATTTATTTCTGCCAGCCGTAAACGGTCGATTCGTTGTGTTCGAAGAAGTGTTCGAATGCATTTGAATTCTCTACCTGATACCAGATGCTAGTATCTGGTATTTTTTATTATAATTTTTTGGGTCCATGTCTATTGTCCCCTCGTTCGACAACAAGCCTTAAAGCTTTTCTTGCTATAGAGCCGTGACTGAAGCCAGCTCTACACAGTCGATTGCTGCCATCTTGCTCAGCAAATTACCTTAGCTATAACTAACATTTCTTGACATTTAACTAACATAACAGGTTTGATAAAAATCATGGTTAAAAAAGAAAATACGATTAATTTGATTTAAATCGGAATTATTTAATTTAATATTTTTTTCTATCATAATCGCTTTGGTCCATCCAGTTTTAAGGTTTTTATAGGATGGTAGGAAAGGTAGGTTCAAAGGTTTAATCACACGAAGTACTACCTAGCAGAAAGGAAAGACACCAAGATTGAAACTTTTCATTTCCGTCTTACATGTTTGGTTCAAGTTTTTTTTTCGGTTTCTAAGTCCGTTTATCACACTTCCTACTATTATTATAAATGCATGAGTTTGTGTGAATGTTTGTTACCACGTATCTCAGTAACTAGTTAACCGACTTGGTTCAAATTTGGTGTGTAGATAGCTTAAGTTCTGAAATAACACATAGGTTAATCTAATTTGCAAAAAATAATCTCAGGTGGTTAAAAAGGGTGGTTAAGTTTATATGGATAATATTATTCCTTGGTTAGATTCACTCAAAATTCAGTATAAATAAATTATAAAGTAAATAATGATTTACGTATTTCTTATTTTTACAAAATGACCCCTAAAGTTATTTATTGCAAACCTGTTGTGCAATAAATAACTGAAATTTAGACGCGGGCGAAGCCGCGGGGCGCAGCTAATAATATTAAAATATATTATAAATATGAAAGTTTGTACCGTTCCTTCTTCACGCCAAAACTACTTAACGAATCGGGCTGAAATTTTGCACGTTTCCAAAAATAAATTTTAAACGTTTTCAATAGCGCGTGCGAAGTTGCGGGCAGAACGTTACCGGAGTACTAGTTCTTTATACAAATTGTAAAACAGATATGACTATGGCAAATATGTTGGCTAAGCATCTTTTTTTCGACAACTCGCATTATTTGATTATTTATTTGAACTTTATGGCATTATTAATTTCGGAGAATTTCCTGAATCCTCAACCAATAAAGCAGGTATAGGTACATTGTGCATGTGTACACGGAAGCTCAATTTTGGGCACTCTCATACATTTTTGACTGCTCTCTGTTTTCATTGCAGGGAAAATAACAATTGATTTATATCAAGTGATACAAATCATGTCAACCCTGCCTAATACCGCGTAGGTTATGTACCTGATAATGTGAAATGCTATAAAAGGAAGTGAAAATGTTGAGTTACGTTATTTCGGTAATGCTATAAAAGTTAAAATATTTTTCCCGAAATTCCCGAAATTTCCCGGGAAATGATTTTGGATTTCCCGGTTCTTAAATCAGCCAAAAATTTCGGGAATTCCCGGGAAATTCGGGAACGGGAATTCCCGGGACTAATCCCTAGGATGTATGTTACCTCATCACAATAAAACAACTGAATGGATTGAGATGAAATTTGGCATACATAGTGGTTTAGTTATTATTATTATTATTATTTTTGGATTATAGACGAGCAGCTGAGAGCTGATATGTCTATATCACAGTGCTTTTAAAGTGTTTCACTACACTAGTTGTTTTGAACCATAAATAACATAAGTATATGCAGCCAGTAAAAGCTTGTAGACAAATAAACTAAATGACTACTGATTCAAAATTACAGGTCAGGAAATCTTCCGGAGAATAGAATCATCCCGCAAGCCATATATTGCTGCTATCCAAGGAAGCTGCCTCGGCGGCGGCTTGGAGACCGCGCTCGCGTGTCGCTACCGTATTGCCGTCAAGGATGGTAAAACTGGATTCGGACTGCCTGAGGTTATGTTGGGACTACTGCCTGGAGGTGGTGGTACTCAGAGGTAAGAAATACATTTTCATGACAAGAACACTAACACCAGCCTATACCACCACCTCTAAAGCGCCTTATTAGAGGGGATAATGCCATCATTCCCACACTGGGTTTGAGATCGGAGGGCACTATTTTTTGCATCATCAAAGGTATCTTATCTAATTTCTTGTTAACATTCAACTGTCTGCTTTATTTATTAGTTAGGGGAAGATGATAGTGTGTGGACATGCCCAGCATTTTTATTATCAAGCTGATTAGTAACTATAATACTTCATTATTCGAGCTGTGCCTGTGGGTTCATCCGCATAATTTCATGGATTTTTTTTTTCGAAAAACCCTTAATTTAAATAAAAGTAGCATATCTAATAACATCAGCTTATCTGAGTATCTGACTAAAGTCTAAAGTCCCATCAAAATCAGCCCAGATGTTTCAGTTCAGAGATCTGCAAAAACAAACAGGCAAACAAAAATTATGTTCTGAAAAATTCTAATAATTGTCTGTACTGTGTATAAATAAATAAATAAATAATGCTGGACAATTCACACAGCAGCGTTATTTAGCAACAACCTAAGCATAGCTTGTGTTAA
The DNA here is from genome assembly GCA_949316285.1 of Eupithecia subumbrata. Taxonomy (NCBI): domain Eukaryota; kingdom Metazoa; phylum Arthropoda; class Insecta; order Lepidoptera; family Geometridae; genus Eupithecia; species Eupithecia subumbrata. Next base: position 16,622,595 of record OX438647.1, read on the forward strand.
GGGTACTAGATAACTAATATACTTAATACAATACACTACATATGTTGATAGATTTTTTATTACCTATACATAGAAACATCCAGAACACCCGTAACAAATATCTGCAGTTCGTACAAACATTTGTCCTCAGGCGGGAATCGAACCCGCAACCTCCTGCGTCGCAGGCGGACCTTCGCCCGCCGCGCCACAGAGGTCGTCGTCCTTGTATATTTTCATACTGATACTCATTTATTCACTGTAGGACCACAAGGCACACTTGGAAATACGCTTTTAGTAAAGAACGGTTATTTCGATCTATGAAACAGACACGTCAATTCTATTTGTATAGATTTATCCTGCTAGGTGTACCAACTGTACCCAGGGTACATACAATAGACTTTATTTACTTATTTGGTTCATGATTTCAGAATGCCTGCCCTTACATCTATTCCTACGACTTTGGACCTAGCTCTCACAGGAAAAACTGTTAAAGCAGACAAGGCTAAGAAATTGGGTATTGTTGATCTGTTGGTTGCTCCTCTTGGGCCAGGTAAGTTATCAATACCTACCATTATAAAACAACATAGACCTCATAGATTTTTATACGATTTACGCTAATGGACGGAGTGATTCATGAGGAAGGTTTGTGTGTTAAATTAATTAAAGGTTGTAGGTATGTAAATTAGCAGAAATATTATGACGGTTGTTGAAGATGTCCAAGTAAAACCATGTCGACTGGCATCTTTGCTAGTGTGTGCCGCGTAAACCAATAGTTTTATGTAAACAATGAATTACGGAATTATTCCACCTATAAACTGTAGCATACCATTCTTGATACCCGTGCGAAGCCGGGCGTGTTGCTTGTCTACTATGACAGAAGATAATTCTGTCTTCTGTGTTCTACTATGAAATGGGTCGTAGTTTGACGAATTTATTATCCGAGTGGTTTAAACGAACCTTGTTTGCGGAGCGTGCACTTCCTACAGTCAAACTCGATGTATTACGTTTTTAAACAAAACGCCCATAAGTAGGTACTTAACCTAAAATTCACTCTGCTGCCGCGTCTTTTTATACGGAATTTACGTAACGATTAACGTCGATTTGTGATTCTTCCTTCAGTAAATATTGGTAACAATTATTCCTGAAACTCGACACAAATCAGGTGAGTTTTAGTTTTGGTGTCGTGGTTTGTTTACAAACATTCCACATCCATTTTGGCTAGTGTATAGACTCTCTGATCTCTCTCGTAAATGGATGAAAATCTGGTGTTCTTCCAGCACAAACAAAGTTCATAGAACCCCCTCAGCCCACATTCAGGTAAATTATTTCTAAATTCAATGTTGCATACTTGACAACATAACTTATTGATACTCGTCTTATTCATACTTAAATGTGGCAATCTTTTGTTTCCAGGATTGGGTTCACCAGCAGAAAACACAGCAAAGTACCTTGAAAGCACAGCTATAATGGTCGCCAAAGACATAGCTTCGGGTAAAATTAAAGTTGACAGGACAAAGAAGGGATTGGTGCAGAAACTCACTGCAAATGTGATGCAATTAGATTTTGTTAAAAACATGATCTTCAAGAAAGCGAGAGAACAAGTGATGAAGGCTTCTCGTGGACTTTACCCTGCTCCGTTGAAGGTAAATAATAGTTTGATAACTTTCAATATAAAATAATAACAAATATACAAAAAACATAAATAATAACCCAAAATCATCAAACTCATTTTCTGCTATCTCTATTTTTTACCGACTTCAAAAACGAGTGGGTTCTGTGTTTGACTGTTTATAAATTAGTATGTTAACCGATTTCTGTTTTAGACAGATTTTGATGATTCTATCGCTTTTGTACAGAGAATGATCCCAAATTGGTCGCGTAAATGTTTTATTCCCAAGGGCTTACTCTTTGCCAGGTAAAACTTAATCAATAGTGTAAACATAAAGTCGGGTTTTAGTCTTTTAAGAAATTAAAAAAAATAAAAAACCCTTTATTTACAAAAAGGGAGCCCTTAATAAATAAATAAAAAAGAACTATTTGTTGTCTTACAGATTCTTGATGTAGTACGAGTGGGAGTGGACAAAGGCCCCAAAGCGGGATACGAAGCGGAAGCGCAAGGTTTCGGAGAACTAGCCATGACGCCCCAAAGCAAGGGCCTCATCGGCCTGTTCAGGGGGCAGACTGAATGCAAGAAGAACAGGTTCGGCAAGTCTGCAGTTCCTGTGAAGACTGTAAGTTTTTTCTACATTGCGCGCCATTTTGTAAAAAGGCAATAAAAATAAAAATAAAATAATATCAATAATAAATAAATAGGCATCGGCATAGGCATCATAGGAGCGGGACAGAGCATACATTTTTGGAACGGCGGCGTAAGCGCAAAAATCAAGTTTTTGCATACCTATTTACAAGAAAACTACACAACTATGAAGAAACTGTTTCAATTACCAAATAATTAGTAATACCTACGAACCGCAGGGTTCCTGAGAACTCAACCAAACGTAACGTTTTCTTCTATTTTTATCTTAGACTTTCAACGACCCAAAGAAAAAGTTTAGAATTTTATGTAATTCTAGTTTTTTAACACGGGGATCCCGTGCGTACTGAGATCTAGGCCAAGTTTGACAACCAACCCGTTTGGTGTACGTACGTTACATCGCACTCGCCCTTCCTATAATTGTACTGTGAAATGTATTCTATCACTTCTCTAAGGTATAATGATCAACCATCCATCCAGAGTCACTTTCTATTAAGAATTCACCCAACCATAGATTATGTAGGTACTGACGATTATTTCGTCATCGTCATAGTTAAATGAAATTAGTTATCGTCAATCTGGGCTCTAGATTTTTAGCCCATTCACTGTCCAGCCATTGTTGTGTGAACAGTTTCAAATAATCCTGTTTTTATTTCTTGGCAATATTTTTTTAAACGGCAGAAGCCTTTATTCACAAAGAAAATTATAATATAATTAGTATTTACAATTGAAACAATTGAGCTAACTGCAGACTGTTGCAAACAATCTACAGGTAGCTCAACTGATCTATATCAATACCAGTCGGAAGCGTTCCCAAGACGCTGGCTGCATTGCCCCGCTGTATGGCAATGCTGATGCGCTGTGCCAGATACTGACCAGCTCTCGGGTCACGCGTCGCTTCGACCAGACGCTCAGATAATTTTTTGAAAACCCGAAGAGCCTCGGTACCCCACGGACCTAGGGTCTCGACTCCAAGAGGAGCAAATGTGTAGGCTCTGTCGAGACCTGCATATTTGCGCCTCTTGAGATCTTCGGCCAAATCTGCCGCCGCGCCTGCCCTCACGGATGGCAATATTATAATTTTCTAGTTTCTGCCCGCGGATTCACGCGCGTTTTTTCTATGAAAACGTTTAAAAGGTATCTATCCCAATGGGAACTGATTTATGGTTTAAAATGTAGACTATGTTTGATTAGTTAAGTAAGGTAACAAAGATCCATAGGCCTACATCCAAACTTTTGCATCACACTATGGATGGATGGATGTTTGTTACCACTTCACGTCAAAACTACTGAACGGATCGGGCTGAAAACATAAGCTACTTTTTATCCCATAAATCAGTTCCCATGGGATAGAAATCACCTTTAAACGTTTCCATAGAAACTACGCGTGCGAAGCCGCGGGCATAAACTAGTTTATAATATTAGTGTGATATCTTATTTACATATTGTTTAAAAGTTTATTTTATCCATAGATTGGCGTGATCGGAGCCGGTCTAATGGGCGCAGGTATCGTCCAAGTGTCAATCGACAAAGGCTATAATGTAGTGATGAAGGACGCGACCAACCCTGGTCTGTTCCGAGGCGTGGGCCAGATCCAGAAAGGACTCACCAATGCGGTTAAACGGAAGAGAATCTCTGCGTAAGTTTTATACCGCATATTCAACGGCAGGCAAATTAGGAGAAAAATAAATTTTGTTAGGGTTAGCTAGAGTGCATGTTCTTCAAGGACGTTAGATTAATTAAATTGGGGCTTGCTCTAGCTATATAATTAACAAACTATTAGTCCCATTATTTATTTTAAAATTTTATTAAAGAAAATAACACGTAGTTAGAATCTAAAAAGCGTTTGAAAATGCTTATGTATTTTCAAGCCGTAAAGTTTTGATGCGTTGCTTTAGGTCAAACTCATAGGTTTCTGTTAATTAGTACTCGAGTGTCGATACTTAGATAAATGAGCATGCATTAAAGTCAAAATTATTCTTAAATATTTTTATTAATATCTGTAAATAGTTCAGCTGAATATAAAAGCATCTCAGTAGGTCCACGGTCCATGTCATTTTGAATAATTTCGTCACTTCTCAATATGCGCGTTGTCAAAGTGTGATGGAACCTTGGAAATGTAAGTCTATGTCGGCTGTATTTGTTCCAGTAAGAAAGAATCAAGAATCAAAAACTCTATTTCCACAAGTACAACTGTACACTTAGAAAAGGTCAAACTCTTAAAATTAAACACTGACAGGGAAATAAAATGATATATTTGATTTCTGTCGCTTCGCTATGTAGGCTAAAGTTAGGAAGCGACTAAGAAACCTTTAGCCTAAAAAGGATTCCATTACAAACCGTTCTACTCGATCAAACAAGCACTGTTTGATTATTTAAATGTACCTATGCTCCAACTTATTGAGATTTTTAATAAATTTTTGAAAAATTTACTATACTAGTTTTTTTTCTTCTCTTTGGTTTCTCTCAAGAGAGAAAACTGGAACAAGAAAGATCGTTGTGGGGGAATACTGGAATTTAAAAAAAATACTAGTTCTCCCCTTGAACAAATTGTCTCAAGGGGGAAAACTGGAATTCATTTTTTAAAATTCAATTTTCCCCTTAATGGGGCTTTGTCAAGGGGAAAACTAAAACAAACCATATTTTCAGGTTGCAAAAGGACATCTTCGTATCAAACCTCGTACCGACACTCGAATACTCGAAGTTCAAGGACGTGGACTGTGTCATTGAAGCTGTCTTCGAAGACATCAACATCAAACACAAGGTCATCAAAGAGTTGGAAGCGGTGGTCCCCAAACATTGCATCATCGCGACAAACACCAGCGCTATTCCGATCACGAAGATTGCAGCCGGCAGCAGCCGCCCTGACAAAGTTATTGGTAAGGATAATTTTGGCGATATTTCATTCTAAACACGCGATATTCCCGTGCCTCGGAAAGCACGTTAAGCCGTCCTGCGCTTGACCCCTCCCCGGTCGTGTCGGTCTGCCGTCCCATCGGATTATGAGGGTGAGGGAATAGAGAGTGCACTTGTGCTGCGTACACACTTGTGCACTATAATATGTCCTGCGCATCTGGCTAGTCTTCGATGAGACTGGCCGCTGCGGTCGAAATTCAGCTAGGACATTATTCTATACACTAGCCAAACTCGATGTAGAGTAAATCTTTTAAATCCATCATGGTAATTAACACTAAAGTCATTTACAACGGGATATTTACTATTATTTGAGTTTAGAGCTTTCTAATATTTCGGCACAGTTTGATGCGCCGCGATCACGGAATATTGAAAACTGAAATGTGATAAGGAAAAATATTCTTACACTTTAATTGCCCGGCACATGTGATTCTAGCACTGTATTTAGCTGGGAGCTGAAAGCAATATACCAAAATATACAAAGCAACTCCATTTATTACCCATATTCCCTTCCAGGCATGCACTACTTCTCTCCAGTAGACAAGATGCAGCTCCTAGAAATCATCCGCCACCCCGGCACCAGCGACGACACCGCCGCCGCCGCGGTCGCCGTCGGCCTCAAGCAAGGGAAGGTGGTGGTCACCGTTGGGGACGGACCTGGCTTCTATACCACAAGGATTCTGTCCACAATGCTGAGTGAGGCAGTAAGGTGAGTTTACTTGCCACGACAAGACGAGTTCCATCGGTACAGATTGGAATTGGCACCCGAATACTAGACTTCGCCTGACCCTCTAAGAATTTTTTCACTTTGCGTAAAATAGGCTGTCTAAAATCATAGATATAAGTAAAATATTAATTCTATAGATATTGTAAGTTCTCTTAGCGCTAACTCGAAAAGTGGCCTGTGTTGTCTTATTTTCAATCTTTTGCAATAATAATAATAAAGCCTTTTTATTTCCTTAATAAAATAAAATTTTACAATATTAATTATGAGTAGAATAATATGCAGAATAACACTTGATTTAAACAAAATAAAAATTGATTAGAATTAAATTTAAAATTAATAATAATAATGGTATTATTAAGGACCTCTCATTGAGTGAAGGCCTCCTCCATTTTACTCCATGACTTTCTGTCTTAAGCTTTGATTAGCCAGTCTATGCCAGCTGATTTGTTTATTTCATGTATCCACCTCTCTTTTGGTCTGCCTCTGGTTCTTTTGTTTTGTGGTCCTGTCCATGTTGTGATTTTTTTGATCCATTTGTTATCTTCCATACGCGCGATATGGCCAGCCCATTTCCATTTCAATCTTTGCAATATATCAACCTAATTAACAACAAAGATGGGAATACGTACTCAGACCGAAGTGCGACCGAGACATCAGTACGCACGCGAAACTGGAACGCCGCGCCGGCGGCGGCGGCCGGTCCGACTATGACTGAGGTGGGTGGACCTAATTTGACCATTCCACTTTCGAGTTCCTCATCTCCCGAATTTACTTACATCGATGTTAAAAAGGTCAATTGCATCTTTACGAGCGTAGCACAGCAGATTCCTACAAACTTTTTTTTTGTTCTAAGGTTACTCCAAGAAGGCGTTGATCCTAAAGACCTAGACAACATGACAAAGGAATTCGGGTTCCCGGTTGGCGCGGCCACTTTGGCTGACGAGGTCGGAATCGACGTCGGCTCTCACATCGCCGTTGATCTGTCAAAGGTAAGAAACATTTGAAAATTGCCAAGCAAGTGGAGCCAAAAATCCGGTACATACAATTCACCGGCAGGTACCACTATTTTTACTCGATCCCTCCCCTCCTAAGAGTGAGATTAACTCATTTTATATTGGCGCGAGATTCAAATTATTTTGTGGTAATGTTTTCTTCGTTCGACAAGATCCTAAAAGACTTTCTATTACAAATTTGAATCTCGCACCAACACGAACGAACAACCTTAAGGCGCTACCCCGACCCAAATCAGCGCCCCCACCTATTTTATCCTAATATTCTGTTAAACGAAGGAATTTTCAAAAATCGATTGGCCTGTCTGTGATGCCTATCATAAGCTTTTTTTTAATGCCTTAGTAAAAGTTTTATTATTTACGTGAGATTTGCCGAGACGATTTTTTAGGGTTACGTACCTCAAAAGGAAAAAAGGAACCCTTATAGGATCACTTTGTTGTCTGTCTGTCTGCCCGTCTGTCAAACCTCTTTTCTCAGGAACGCGTGGACGTATCGAGTTGAAATTAACGTCAAATACTCAAGTCCGTAACCTCTTGGAGCCGCGATATAAATAAAACTTCTAAGTCAACGCACTCAAAAGTTACAGCCGTTTATGTCCAAAAATTTAGAAATTTCCAAGGGAACAACATGCACACAAAACCTATAGGGTACTTCCCGTGCACATAGAGTTATGAAATTTGGTGAGCAGCAAGATCTTATAGCACAAGTAAAGGGAAAAATCTGAAAACGATAAATTTGTAATTTATTCACAAAAAAAAATACTTTTAATGCTCGCCATAGACCAAAACCTATAGGGTACTTCCCGTAGAATTATAAAATTTGGCAAGAAGCAAGGCCTTATAGCACACGTAAAAGGAAAAATCCGAAAGCAAACTTAGTAGTTTTTTCACAAAAAAAAAATAATTTTGATTCTCGCCATGGACCAAAATCTATAAAGTACTTCCCGTTGACGTAGAATCATAAAATTTGGCAAGATACAAGGTCTTACGGAACCCTTAGTGCGCGAGTCTAACTTGCACTTGATTTTTTATTTTATTGTTTACAAACAGTAAACACCCGAAAAAAATGTGACATTTTCATAAATGTTAATGTCCATTAGTTATTTCGCTGAGTTAACATAATCAACCACTTTTTTCCAGGCATTCGGAGACCGCATCAGTGGTGGAAACCTGAACATAATGCAAGACCTAGTCCAGGCTGGCTTCATGGGCCGCAAGTCAGGCAAAGGCTTCTACGTCTACGAAGCTGGCTCCAAGAACCGAGACGTTAACCAGGATGCCATCAAGATCCTAAAAGAAAAGTATTCCTTGGAACCTAAGGGTGCCAACACCCTTGAGGACAAGCAGCTGAGGATGGTGTCTAGGTAATTTGATCCCCATTGATAATTTATCAGGACTATACACGGTACGCTGCACAGCCTGGCGGGTTGGTGTCGGCGACCTTATTTTAAAATCTCCAGCCTGCCAACAAGTTGACCAAAATTTCGGCTGCCTACAATATTCAAACACCTAAATGTCACACCATCTGCGGTCTGTGGAGTGAGAATTTTGATCACATTTCGGTGTATGAATATTGCAAGCCGTCGACAATGTTTATTCAACTTGAAAGTCGTTGACATGCCGCCGACTAAGCCGCCGGGTTTTGGGCTTGGACTTTGATTTGTAAGCTCCATTTCAGTTTTATAGTATTATTATATCTGTGGTATAGGTAAGTTGTTCAATAGCACCAACTCAACTCAGGCCACAGATTAACTATGTTAGCTCAAGCTGAGAGCGAGTACACATTACCTACTTACGGTGGCTCAGTGGCCTGAAGTGGATCTTGGATCGCCAGTTGTCCCGGTCGTTTCAGTTTTATAGTATTATTATATCTGTGGTATAGGTAAGTTGTTCAATAGCACCAACTCAACTCAGGCCACAGATTAACTATGTTAGCTCAAGCTGAGAGCGAGTACACATTACCTACTTACGGTGGCTCAGTGGCCTGAAGTGGATCTTGGATCGCCAGTTGTCCCGGTCGTTTCAGTCCAGTCGACGGCATGAAGTTCTTGTAGTCTTTCTCAACTTCGTCGCTGCAGCGGTACCCCGGACGACCGATAGGCCTTCGGTCACTTGACCCATGTACGCTCTACTGGCTGCCCGATCTTCCCCTATTCGGCAACATGCCCGAGCCATCGGAGTCTCGACGATTCAGTAGAACACATTAGTCTTTATTTGGCATTAGTTTTAGTACCGACAAGCTCGCGTTTGAATTTGTACGGATGTATCAGACCAGATGGTATATCGACGACCTCCGTGGCGCAGCGGGCGAAGGTCCGCCTGCGACGCTGGAGGTTGCGGGTTCGATTCCCGCCTCGGAACCAATTTGTGTACGATCTGCAGAAATTTGTTCCGTTGGTCTGGGTGTTTTCTATCTATAATAAAAAATATCTATCCATGTAGTGTATTGTATTAAGTATATCAGTTATCTAGTACCCATAACACAAGCTCTGCTTAGCTTGGGGCTAGATAAATGCTGTGTGAATTGTCCAGCATTATATTATATTATTATATTTTATTATATAAATCGCGCGTTACCAAAGCTTGCACTTCATAATGCCGAATGACACATAGTTTTGAACAAAGTAAAAGTAAACCTTTCTCCCTAGCAATACAGTTTAAACTAGCTATACCTTACATCATCTCACTTACAGGTTCGTGAACGAGGCCGTGCTCTCCCTGGAAGAGAAGATCCTCCACAGTCCGCTGGAAGGCGACGTCGGCGCTGTCTTCGGCCTCGGTTTCCCGCCGTTCACGGGAGGACCCTTCAGGTAACCTATTTGCTAATCCACCTTTATGTTAATACAAGCATCTGCCCGCGGCTTTTCCCACATTTTTCAGCTCGATCCGTTTAGTAGACTTGGTGTTGAGTGGTACCTAACAAACATATCCATCAAAAACCCTCGAGTTTTATATTAGTGTGATATGATGCTGGGCAACTCGATTTCGTAAATATGGAGCATCATCAGTTTAATCTGGATTTGATGATTAAAGGTTATGTTATAAGGTTTGAAAAAAAAATGATCTCGTCTCTTGGGTTGGGTCGAGTCATTGCTTGATTTATAAATATTTTAAATTTACAGATGGGTGGACCAATTCGGTGCTGCTAAGTTGGTGAGCAAAATGGAGGAATTCCAGGGTCTCTACGGCGCTCCTTTCAAGCCTGCCCAGACACTGGTTGATATGGCCAAAGATTCCAGTAAAAAGTTCTACAACTAACTGCCTTAAATTATCTTCCTGTATAAGTGGAAGGTTTCGTATGCTTTAAGAAAATGTTATTCAGTGGCCAATGTAAAGCATGTCCTCCTGTTACACAATTAGTTTTAAGAAAAGGTGATTTTCATTCATGTTATTTCTGTCCCTGTATGTTAGGTATACTTTTAAATGTGAGTGATGACGATTTGATAAGTGTTTTGAGATTCATATTCTAAATTATTTCATTATAGTATGTATTTATTGAATCAGTGTAACTAAATATATACAAAATACACACATATTTTATTTATTCATGTTTGTTTTAATTAAATCTAGAAAATAAACTAAATTCAGAATAAAACCACTCCGCTCCGTAGCTTTCGGCCATGTTCAAGGCGTTCATGAACCAGCATTAATCAAGTGACCCGGTGACAACGTCCTTTGTACTACCTATGGCATCGGGTCAGGGCTCAGAAGAACGATCCTATGGAACTGCCCTAAGCATGTACTTTTCCTGGATACCTAAGTAAACAAATCGGTTGACAAACATGGCGGATTAGGGATGTTCACTTGTTCGTCTAGTCGATAACATTATATCGATGAACGAGCTTTTCTTTTTAATCGAGGGCTACCGTTTTTGTGCTCATCAGTTGGCGCCACTGTAAAGTAAGGTCAGGACAAAATACTAATAGGCGACGGGAAAATATATTTACATTTATATCATACCAGCGACCCGCCCCGGCTTCGCACGGAAACCTCTAAAATTGTCAGTGTGCCTCTCCTATATTATACATGTAATATACCTACAAATAAACCTTCCTCTGGAATCACTCTATCTATTTAAAAAAAACCGCATCAAAATCCGTTGCGTAGTTTTAAAGATTTAGGCATACATAGGGAAGGACAGACAGACAGACAGCGGGAAGCGACTTTGTTTTATACTATGTTATGAAGAGCGCATTTCTGAGATAGTGCCATTGAACCAAGTCAGGATCGGATAGTGGAATCCCGGAGAAATCGAAGGAAACCCTCATTTTCAGAATCAGAGCTAGATCCGAGGGTTTACCGGAGGTGAAGCAAGAGCAGAACATGTTTTAATAACTATCATAGGTAAACAACAAACACAATAAATTTTTATACAATCATTTATTTTCAAAGATATAATTAAAAAAAAAAACATACTTTTTTTCTGAAAAAAGTAAGGTAAGGTACCAGATAATACATTTTAAATTTCGTGACAGTTTCATTGCAACAAACCCTGCAATTATATGTCACTACAGACAGACCTTACCTAATTTATCGATAACGTTCGATGGTCGATGATGTTCGACACTAGCACCGGTTTTTATGTCTTCGATGTGAATGAAATATTGAGAATATTGCGGGTTTCTACAGCTCACAACAAAGATGATTCAAAATAACAGGTTTTTATAAACTTTATATCAAATACAATATACAATAGACAACAGTTTAACGAAATGTTAGCCACTTGCCGGTGAAAGGTCAGATTCGGCCTGTTTTTGCTTTGACATAGGCCATAGCATGCTACAGAACACTTCATGGTACCTCATCTATATGATTTTCAATTAATATCACAGTTTGGCTCAATAAATAAGTCGAAAACACTGGGAAAACTTATATTTCTCATAATGACATCTCCTCACATGTAAACAAAACCGTAGATTAAAATGGCGTCCGTGACAGCAAAAGTACATCGAAACCAGGAAGAGGGCGCTGATAAAAAGAGTGTGTATGCTTTTTCCTAACGTAAAACCACTGTTGTGAGAAAGAGACTGGTAGTCCATTATTGCTTCCGTGTCAAATTGAACAATAACGGCAGTTCCATAGGATCGTTCTTCTGAGGGTCAGGGTCACTATTTCATGACACATTTATTGGCACAGATTAAATATAACCAGATGTGTGGCAAGCGTGCCGATGAGCAAGACCAAAGATTGCAAGGTGGTGGGGGGAAAGTGTTGCCATGCAATTTTATTACCCCGATTTTAGGTTTCTTATTTCATGTCCCTGTTGGTGGATTGGATTTGCGATTTTCCAGTTCATAAATTTGGGTGTTCAAATTCAGAACAGGAAATTCCACCAAACCTTGGTTGACCTTTGTAGTGAATGTTTTAAGTACTGGTGTGTTTAGGTCCTTACTTTTTGTTACAGCCTGCGGGTATTCCTCGGTCCGGTAGGTCTTATTTTATTACTTGCGCACTTACAACCTATTGATCCTGTTCTGTTAGGATTTAAAGCAAACTTTTAACTTTTTTGTGTATTTGGTTAAGTTTAATCGTTCCAGTTCCAGTAAAGTTATTAGTTTTCTAGTAAATAAATATATAAGTATATACTTAAATTAGGTACGAATGTGGGAATAGGTAAACATTTAATTTAACTAAGCCTAGAAAGGAAACAACGTTTAGTTAGGAACCTATCAATTTTGTTTTGTTATGTAGGTATATTCACTTATTACGATACGAGTAGAAATAATTTTAAACACTAGAATATAGTAAAATAATATCAATAGTTTTATGTTAATAATAATAATAATAATAATAATAATATAGCCTTTTATTTCCAAAACTGTGTGACATTAATTGAAAATATTCTTAAACTTAGTTCACTGCATTTACTCTTTGAATGATTTCTGTTGCCATTTCAATGTTACTTTTACAAAATGTCTCTCAGTTTGGTGTGCCTTTCGGCATAGGCCTCCTCCAACTGCCTCCATTGAGACCTGTCCTCTGCCACTCTTGTCCAATATGGCCCAAGGGTAAGTCTTATTTCATCTTCCCACCGTGTCTTTGGACGCCCCTGGCTTCTGTTGCCATCCCTTGGGTACCATGTTGTGATTTGCTTGCTCCACTTGTTTGCTTTGTTGCGTAGCATGTGTCCAGTCCAGCCCCATTTCTGGCGGTCTATGCGAGTGAGTATATCAGTGACTTTGGTTTTCGATCTTATATCTTCATTTCTGATTTTGTTCTTCAGTTTTATACCCAACATACTTCTCTCCATTGCCCGTTGGCATTTTGCTAGCTTGTCTCTATGATTTGCTGTAAGTGACCAAGTCTCACATCCATATGTTAGGCATGGAAGGATGCAGGTATTGAAGGTTTTCTTTTTTATATGTATGCCAAGTTCTTTGCTTTTCATGATTTCTTTGAGTGACCAGTATTTTCTCCATCCACTTGCTATTCTTTTGTTCACTTCTTTTGTCATTGAATCACTGGGGGAGATGATCTGTCCTAAATATACATACTCACTAACATATTCCAGCTTGTTTCCTTCCAGGGCTATATCTACCTCGGCTGAGTTAGTCATCATTTTGGTTTTGCTAGTGTTCATTTTGAGTCCAACCTCCCTACTTTTCTCATCTAGTGCCTGAATCATAGCCTGTAACTTAGCTGGATCTTCCTCAAGCAAAATGATGTCATCTGCAAAACGTAGGTGATTTAGTTTGCTGCCATTGATGTTGAGCCCAAATTCATTCCAGTCTAGTTTTCTGAAAACACTCTCTAGCACGGCATTGAAGAGTTTTGGAGATAATGGGTCCCCCTGCCTGACTCCCCTTTTTATAGGGAATGACTCTCCTTTGGTTTCAAGTTTTATGCAGCTCGTACTTTCCCTGTATATATTTTGGATAGCTTGAATATAGACAATGTCTACCCCTTGTTGTATCAATGTTGGCCAGATGTGTTTGTGATTCAAACTATCAAAGGCTTTACTATAGTCTATAAAAGTTATATACAGAGGTTTCTGATATTCATTATATTTTTCTAAGATTTGCTTGATGGAATGGATATGGTCAATGGTGCTGTAGTTTTTTCTGAATCCTGCTTGTTCGATAGGTTGATTTTCGTCTAGTGTTCTCGTTATTCTTTGTAGGATTACTTTTGCAAATACTTTGTATACATTTGATATGAGACTTATGGGTCTATAGTTGCCAATATCATCTAGGGTCCCTTTTTTGTGTAGAAGGATTATGTGCGATTCTCTCCATTGTTTTGGTATAATACCTGTCGTAAGTATGTCGTTGAATATCTTTGATAGTATTGGGCTTAGTTCTTGTATTGTACCTCTCATTAGTTCATTCGGTATGTTGTCAGGTCCTGGAGCTCTTTCAAGTTTTTGCGTTAAGATGGCATTTTCTACTTCCCGTGTGAGTATACTTGGAATCCCGCAGTCATACTTTTTTGTTTGTGGTCTGTTGGCAATACTTGCTGGATCAGTATCGTTGCTGGAATAGAGAGTTCTATAGTATTCTGTGGCGAGTTTCTGGACTTCAGTACGCTTTGTTACTTTGTTGGATGTACTGTTTTTCAGGTTGTGGATCCATTGCTTCCCGTGCTCCTGTAGTGTCTTGAGAGCTTTCTTAGTTCCCCCTGACCTTTCAATTTCTTCTTCTAGTACCTTTATTCTATTGGTTTTACGGTCCTTCCTCATGCTTTCTCTTAGTTGCTTGCTGAGGCTTGAAATAAGGTTCCTATTTTCCTGGCTGTAATTGTTGTTTTCTATAAGTGTTTTTCTTTCTTCCAGAAGTTTTATACTTTTCTCGCTGAGTTTGGTTGAATGTTTTACTATTTTTGTGCTTTTCAATTGCGACAGTGCCTCTTCTAACTTGTCATATTTTTGAGGTATACTTTTGTCGGAGTTGAGAACTTCTTTTAGTGACTTGATAGAAGTTGAGTCTACACTCTTCAAGTATTGGTCCACTGGTTTAGGCGTGCTTGAAAAGGCTTGTCTGGGATTCTTTGGTGTGCATCTCTTTAGAATGCAACGTACCATACGGTGGTTAGTGTTGAAGTTAAGGTTTTGTATAACATGTGTATCATTAAAGAATTTTGCTTTATTTGTTATGATAAAATCAATCTCGTTCTTGTATTTCCCATCTGGGGATAACCAGGTCCATTTTGTTTTGGGACTTTTCTTAAAGACTGAGTTTAGCAGTGTTAGGTTATTTTGCATCAGAAACTCGATAAGTCTATCTCCATTTTTGCTTCTTTTCCCATAGCTGTGGCTTCCCATAATAAATTCTTCACCTGCTTCTCTGGTGCCCACCTGTGCGTTGAAGTCTCCCATAACTATGAGATGATTACCACTGTATTTTCTTACTATGTTGGTTAAGTCACTATAAAAATTATCAATGTCAATTGTATCGGCTTGTTCAGTGGGTGAGTATACTTGTATGATTGTCCAAAGTTTCTTATATCCTGTTAGTTTGATGTTGAGTAATGCTAATCTATCTGAGATTCCTAACAGCTCCTGTATGTGGTGTTTTAATGACTTTTTTATCAGGAAGCCTACTCCTCTATGACCTGCTATCTCTCCTTTTTGGTAGAGGATGTAGTCCTCGTACTCTTCTATTTTCTCCTCAAGTCTTCTCATTTCGCTTATGCCAAGGATGTCGTAATTTATATTTTCTAGAGATTTTTCGAGTTCTAGCAAGCTTATTTGTGTTCTTAAGGTTCTTGTGTTTAGTGTTGCAATTTTGATTGTCGATGCTTCTGTTTTTGTTGGAGGGTGACGGTCTAGTGCTCCCGCGGGGACCAGCCGTGTTGGGAGACATTTGCTTTGTTTTGTTTTGCTTGAGAGTTGTGGTTGTCCGGTTTTTGGTGCTGTGTTAATCTCTGAAGGTGTTCTTTTCAGACATTGAATAAGCTCTCTGCCGCATGAATTGAAATGCGTCCTTTTTCTGAAATTTTGGGGTATTTTGTTTCTCGGACGAGTTCCCGGGGCTTGGAGTGTCTGCCCTTTTTCGTTTTTCGCTGTCGTTGTAGTTTTGTGATTTTTGTTTCTTTTGCTGTAGAGCTTCTTTTGGCAGATCTTGGGTGATATAAGTGTTTGGCTTCATCTTCTTTTTGTTTTTTAGAATTTGTATCTTTTTCCGCAATGTTGTTGTGATGAGCACAATTGGTCTTATTTTGCTTTCGCCCTCACACTTTTTCCCCAGCCTCTGTAGCTTGTCTATTTCCCCATTCTCTAGTTTCACATCTATATCGTTCAATGTTGACGAAACCAGGTTGGTTAGATCCTCGTGAGATTCTTCGTTTGACTCCGGGAGGCCGTGCAGAATGACATTGTTTCTCCTGCTATTTATTTCGAGGTACTGTAGCTTTTTGCCTAGTTTTTCCAATTCAGTTTTTAGTTTTCCATTTTCGTCTATTAACGGTTGTAATTTTTCGTCTACTTTTTGTAGAACTGTGGCGGTAATATTTTCCGTAAGAACTTTTGTTTGTTTGTTTAGTTCTTCCGTCATTTTTGACAAGAGTAGTGACATTTCAGGTGACAGATGGGTTGTCATTATTTCGCAGCGTCTATGAGAACTAGTTCCTGAACACACCCTCCGCTTCTATGGGTAAACAAACGCGCCACAAGAAGTTGAACTCTTCGTCGTAGTCCTCTTGTCTGTGGTCAAAAAAATAACCTCCAAAATGACTATGCGGGATTTTCAATCGAAGTATTTCACTTTTTCCTGCGTGCTTCGGTGTTGTTTTTATTTGTGTTCGATGAACCAGCGTGCGAGGACGATCTGGAGCGATGCTGCAGCGCAGTGTGGACACAATTTCACACTGAATTTAATTAATATTACGAGAGCGTTTCGCAGAGCGTTTGACGTTTACGACAGCCGGAACCGGAAAAAAAAAAGTTTTATGTTAATAGTAATTAAATAACATTTTTATTAGGGAATTAAATTCTTACACGTTAACCAGGCTTAGCCAACAGACTTCGAAATCACATTTCTCCTAATAAATTAAATCTTACGGTTTAGATATTGCCAAGCTAACCTTTAATACGAAATTTAATGGCACTTTTAAAATTATTATGCAGCTAAAAAGAAAAAAGTGCATATACAACAAAATTAAATGACACTTTTACACCACAATATTACCAACATTCCTGCCTACTAATCCAAATATTTATATTCTGTTATAATTAATAAGTATGTATGATCAGTCTTTAAGACGATTATTTCAATATGTTCTTAATCAAATCAAATAGTCTTTAGTTAAATAAAATTTATTATTTTTTATACTGGATTGCATTTCTTTTACATTCTCAGATTTAATTTTCTCAAATTAAATCTATTTTATGGTATGTAAGAATATTGAATCATAATTATTGATTATAAATAATATACAGGTTGTAACAAAAAGTAAGCACTAAACTTTCATGGGTGGGTTCCGACTTGATTATAGAACCGAAGAAAAATTCCCGAATAGTTTCGAAAAAAAAGTAAACTAAATGTTGTGCTTCTTTTCAGGTAAAATAAACTAAAAAGGCCTACGTGAGGTACGTTTACAACTCCATTAAAACACAAAACACCTTCGTCGTGGGTCGTTGACCGTGGAGTTCAACGACCCGCGACGTCATCGCAGCGGACAACGCCTCTTAGATGTGATAGGTAGGTCTTACAAATGCATTTTTCCTCGGTTTTATGATAATAAGCAAATGACAACAGTCATTCATTCATTACCCAGTCTAGTGATAATTTCGTTTTTATTTATTTGTTTTAAATTTTCATATTTTCCTGTGGTCTTTGATCGAAGCTAAAGTTTGGTCCTTACTCTTTGTTACACCCTATATAAAAGTAATACTACCCAATATGTAAATATTTTGATTGGTTATTTCTATATTTGTTTGGAAGGTAGATTATAATACAAAGTAGGTATGACAAACTTTCTCAGAGTCTTAAACAGACTTTCATTCTTTTTATATATATTACGTACCAGCCTTGAAACAGCATGAGGGAAAAGATAAGTTCACTGTTTCATTTTTATTAATAAATTTTCATAGAAATGTTTACTAGGTACAAATTTTGGACTATATTTTGGGTCCCCAATTTTTGCAACCCGTTGCTTCTTTCCAACGCAAACGTAGATGTTTATCTGCAGGAAATCTGTAACAAATAAAAACATGACACTTAAATAATAAATGCGAAAGTTTGGATGGATGGATGAATGGATGTTTACCTCTTCACGCTACTTACTACTGAAAGGATCGGCTGAAATTTTGCATACAGGTATCTAATTCTAAAATACTTTTTATTCCATAAATCAGTTCCTATGGGATAGAAATCACACCCTTAAACGTTTCCATAGAAACAATGCGTGCGAAGCCGCGGGCATAAACTAGTTTTAAGATAATGTTTCTCGTTATGTACGTATTCAAATATATTTCAACGCGCCATTTGGGGAATTTTATTGTCTAGTGCAGGCAACCCTAAATTTTCGCAATGTTAGGTTATATTAATTAAAATTTTCATAAAACATAACTTTTGAGCCTTGTACCTCTAAATTGTTCATGTAAATCTATGAATCTGTAAATTTTGAACCTTTTTGTAGTCAAAAGAACTTGTACTTACGAGTGGAATGATAAATTCGGCACTTTTGCTTCACTGTCACTTGTACATTCGAAAACACAGCACCGCACCATTGTTGCCTTTAGTTTTTATTGTTTTTAGGTGCGGGAATGTCCACAGGAACACTTTATTCACATTTATACATAGAAATCAAAATTTTACAACAATTTCGATGATTCTCGTTCGAGCTCCGTCGATGTGTAGGAAATTTGTTTAGCAACTAGAGTTGCTTTTCAATGAAAAAACCGGCACGCGAGAAAGTGATAGCAAGCCATTCGCTCTATCTCATTTCTTCTTAGGTTATAGGCATAAGTCGTTCTCTCTTTATGTGTGAATGCGATAGCAATTGCGCGTGTTCTATAGCATACTCTTTCTACGTTTATTGGCATAGTTGAAACTGAAACCACCAAATTCCATGGCAGGGGGCTGCTAACTTGACGGACACTATCTTTTCTCTGCTGTCAGCCCTTTAAATGGTTGTGATTTTCTTTCGTCCACAGCAAATGGCAAAACTTCTAAGATTATTAATTTGTGACAAAACGAGCGATTTTTTCCGTCCACGTAACGGTTCCGTGATTTGTTGGTCATGTCATGTCAACTTCTTTGTATTTTTATGTCAATGTCACATTTAGCTTTTATTTAGGTTGCTTCGGTTGCTTTTTGTAGAAATTTGTTTTGTTGGTTATTTGATAATAAAAGTAGAGTAAGTTTATTTAATAGCCAATAGGTACAACAAACTAGCATAATATATTTCAAGGTTTTACAGTATTTGAGCAAGCGAAGTAATTAATTATTTTGGTATTTTTCGGTGCGTAAGCTAAGGAATTAGTCCTAGCTGAAGCTCCCTGAAGGAAGCGATCTTAGACTTAGAAGGTAGAGATACTTCCGTATAAAAATAAGTAGGTTTGCCGATTTGGTGGTGGATAAGTGGTGTTTATCTTGCGTTTGATTCTTTTAATAAATCTTTATTATACCTATAGTAACTATAGGAAAGCCCAAACTTTCACGAGACCTAAAAACTTTTTATAACAACTGGATAGACCTAACTCCCTCATCAAATCTTCCCTTGCTTTCAGGACATCAGCAGGCATGGTAGCAGCATGAAAGTATTGAAGTTCACCCATTGATTTTGGTTTATTCATTGATAAAAAATGTTAATCACTGTGAATGGAATCTCAAACAAATTTGTAAAAAGAATAGTGCAACACAGTTTTTACCTTTTAATTGTATTAGTTTTGGTGCCAACATTTTTTTACTTTGAGGTGTTCATAGTGCTGCCTGAGATTGTAGAGCAATGGTCCACTCCTTATTGTATCCACTTCTTTTGTGCACATTTTCTACTACTCAACATAGTTGGCAATATTATTTATGGCATGTTCACCAACAGTAGCATAAAAGGTCGACATTTAGATAGGAACTACCAGTCTAGCTGGGACTATTGTATTGAATGTGACTGCTATCGGCCGCCCAGAGCCTGGCATTGTTCAACCTGTGATATTTGCATCCTGAAACGGGACCACCACTGTACATTCTTAGCATGCTGTATTGGTTATAACAATCATAGGTATTTCATCCTTATTACATTTTACATCTTTGTGTCCATGATCTATGCCTTTTACTTCAATGTTCAATTTGTGTCAGAAAATGTTTCATGGAACCAAGGATTGATACTGATAAAATTTATGTTGCCTTTGGTCAGTTTTGTTGTTGATTTTGGATATGAGACTATCTATGTGTTATTAATTATCATTAATTTTATAGTTGGACTATTTACAGGATTTTTGTTTCTGTATCACTTTGACAATCTATTAAAAGGCAAAATAGTACATGAAAAAGATAATGAGAGCCCTGATTCTGTGTATGACAATGGCTGGAAATCCAATATCATAGAAGTATTTGGAACTAATTGGTATGTGGCATGGATTTTACCATTTATTAGAAGTCCCTTACCTGGCAATGGTATGGATTGGGAAACTAACAAATTGAAATAAGATTATGCAGGAAAATAGGTGACTTACCTATCTACCCTTAAGTGTTCTTATCTGTTGTGACAATGGTGCCATAAAGTAATGTACTAGTTTTTAAGATAGCACTTACTCACTTCTTCTCATAGATAGAAGGTACTTAATTTTTAATTATTCCTATTAACGTTGAATGCACTTTTACTTAATTACTGAAATAATTAAGAATTATTTTTCATTGTTAATAAATTGTATATTTTATGATTCTAAATAAATGTATTTTATAATAAATGATATTTTTTCACTAATTCCTAATTACAAACATATTTACAAAAGATTACATTATAATCATAGTCATATTTAGAGATCTATGGAATAGTTAAGTTTCAACTAATGTTCAGTTTTTTGTCACTTCTACATCTAACATTTATTTTTAAGATTTTTATGGAGAGTTATTAGGTAATATTTGAGATAAGTATCTACTGCGTATCCTGTCGGATTGTTCAAGAGCCAAGTCTCTGGCTGGTGAGTTTTGAAGGGAGTCATCCAACCTCCTAGGGTCTATTTCATGATCTGTATTATCTTCGTTGTCCAACAGATTTGCAGTTTCGTCACTATCTACTATTGTGTCATGTCTGAAAGAAAAAGATGTATTTAGGATTTTAACTTGTTCTTCTTGTTGTATTAGGAAGTTCGATAGGCATGATTAACTTACGATTTTATTGAATCCCTCAAGCTTGGTGACATGTTCAGGATACCATTGTTTGCAGAGTCCACTACGTAGATCAAAATAGCAGCAATGAGGGAAACTGAAAGAATTAAATAATTTAGTTTTAATAAAGCAACTTTTTATTTGGAGTTTACCCATAATAAAGTTTGGCATCAAAAATAAATATGTTTCTTTCATAAGGCTCGCAAAATAAGCTCATAGACTAGTCAAATACAGTCTAATAGTTTTAAATTTTACTAGATGCGCCCCACAGCTTCGCCCGCGTGTAAATTTCAGAAATTTATTGCGCACCCCCAAGGGGTAGATTTTAAAAGAAAAAATACGCGATAAATTTTTTACTTTATAGTTTATATAAAATAGAGTTTTTAGTGAATCGAACCAATGAATAATAATTTTCCATAGAAACTTTACCGCCCTTTTAACCCGCTCAGAGGTTAATTTTTAACTATTTGGATTTTAACTATAGGAATTATCAAAAATCGATTGGCTAGTTTGTGATACCTATCATAAGCTTTTTTAAAGCCTCTGTAAAAGTTTTAGTTTGTTTAACAGATGCGAAGTTTGTTTGAAGCAGAGATGCGAAGTTGCTCTTTTAGCCACCATGGTTGCAAAAAAAAGCACTTCGCATCTCTGCCTACACTATACAAACTAAAACTTTTAAAGACGCATTAAAAATAAGCTTATGACTTATGATAGGTATCACAAACTGGCCAATCGATTTTTAAAATTCCTTTGTTGAACAGAATAATTAGATAAAATAGGTGGTGGCGCGCTGATTTGGTGGCCTTAATATCAATAGACTCCAATTAGAATTACGTTGTGTTGAAAGACAATTGATTCGGTAGTTTTAGCGTGGGTTCATAGTTCATTCTTATAAGCTATCTGAATTACTTGCAGAACTTAGAAAAAGTAGAAAAACTATTTACTTTCACGCGTGACCAATCACTTTAATGTTGTTATGTTGGTAACCATGCTAAAATGTCACTTAAAATAACTACAGAATTACTTTTTAATAATCAATATTCTTACCAAAAAGACAGCCCAAGAAGAACATTTCCAACATTAGATATCCATAGTCATCCACAATCACACCAGCTAATATAAGCACCGTCGCTAGGCCCATATTTTGCACTGCTTGGCATCTGAAAGTATGGTAGATGATATTATTGACCTTATAATAATTTTAAATAAAAGAATTTATAACTTAAGACTTAAGGGTCCGGCGACGGATGAATTTCCCATACAAATGTAATACCAAAATGATTTCTAATTTGAGCATATTTTCATGAAGGTCTGTTATTATTTGTATTAAAATAGTATTTATCTAGGTTCGTGCCACAATTTTTTTTCAAAATACCTTTCTGAAATGAAATTAAACCTAAACGCAATTTTACATCAAAGAATGAATGTTGTCTTAGTAATTGTGTAGATAATTATTTTGAAAAAATCTTATGGCAGGAACCTATATAAATACTATTCTAACACAAATAATAGCAAACCACGGTGAAAACATGCTCAAATTACAGATCATTTTGGTACTACGTTTGTATGGGAAATTCATCCGTCGCCGGATCCTTAAGTAATATGTTCATTATGAATCAAATAATAACTGTCGAACTGATTATACTTCGCATAATTTAAAAAGGAGGTTCATAGAAAAAATAAAAGGATGGAATTAATACTTTTTGTGCTCTTCGGACGGTTGGTAATAATGTTTTACCCACTCCACCCCATGACAGAATGCAGTAGGTCAGAATGGATTCGCATAGTAGGGCAATTTAATTAAGTACCTAAGTCTTTACGTGGGACCCTCATCATATGGCTTTTATTTGAGATTTCTAACAATTTTGCTTAGGAAGTCAAATCATTTATTTGTCTATTTTGCTCTTGAAAGATTTATTAAAGTGTCTTACATTCCGTATGCAGTTCCCAGTTGATTTTCCGGAACAATCAAAGCTACCAGTGGCCAAAGACCGCTGGCTAATAAAGAGTAAGATATGCCCAGCGTAATCTGAAAAAAATAGAAGGTTGTGAACTCTTTAACTCAGAACACATAGCTATATCTAACTTAGGTACAATAATACTTAAGTCGTAATATTTTGGCACGGGACAATGCAATATTTGTATGGTAAAAGACTTAAAAGACTTAGAATTTGCACCACCCCATCTCTTCCCGCGGGTGTCGTAAGAGGCGACTAAGGGATATGAACGGGGAGCGGGCAGCACCGCGCTCCCTGCAGATCAATTCTACCACCGAACTGCGATCCCCAACCCGCATGCCCAGCGTGGGGATTTTGGGCATTACCCCCCAGGAGATAAAAGTCAATAAGGCCTTTTCAAGGGGAGGCCTGCGTCCAGCAGTGGACCATTATAGGCTGTCGAGGAGGACGAGGAAAAGACTTACCACTCCAATATAAGGGTTATAAAAGGTAAGCGCCAATAAAAAGTGAGCTCCAATAGTTGTTATAATGCTTATGATAACCCAAGTTACGTTTCTTCCAGTCTTGTCGATAAGAATTCCAAAGAAAGGGCTCAGGGCTGCTGACAGTAAGTAAACCATCGAATTCACGTTGTTAGCCTCTTGCGGGCTGAAGTCGAACTTCCGTTCATAAAATAGTCTGTAAAACAAAACAAAATATTGATGTGAAGAAAATATAATATATTGAAACACAAAGGCAAACACTTTTTTAAATATCCTACTAATCCTATCCTACTAACATTATAAAGCCGAAAGTTTCTGAAATCTGAATTTTTGTTACTAGGATCTCCAAAACTACTAAACAGATCAAGATGAAATTTGGCCTACAAAAACCTAACTTATATAATAGGCTACTTACTATACCGAAAATACGCATGCAAAGCCGCGGGCCGAAGCTAGTTTGTTATATGTACAGTATAGTCAGCTATGCTCGCTCAGCACTTTAGTGCCGTGTCGCTTTAAAAGAATATTTAAACAACAACCCCTTTCAAACTATAACAACTCTTTAAGTGCTTTCCTATTTTGTGCGACTATGCTCTTAGTACAGAACTATAGGACAATTGCACAGAACGTCTGGGAGATAATTTAAGGTGTTTATTTTGTATCATGGTGGTATACTTACTTCCCTAAAGCAATGAAAGGGAAGATGGCAAGATAATACGCCACGCATATAACAGAGACGAGCCAAAACACGGATTTGAAATGCCGTATGTCTGAAAGATGGAATGGTTCTTCATTGGCTTGTTCTTCCTGTCTACCCAGGATCTTCTCAGCTCTGTAATCCATCCAGCCGAGGATAAGTCCGCAAATGAGAGAGCCCAAGCATGTTATGGAGGCTGTAAGGATAATAAATAAGTTAAACCAAAACTATTTTATTGTTTTTGCGATTTAACAGTATTGGGTGCAGCGCATTAGCATTGTCATACAGCGGGCAATGCAGCCAGCATCTTGGGGACGCTTCCGACTGGCATTTATATGGTTCAGTTGAGCTACCTCTACATTGTTTGTAACAGTCTGCAGTTAACTCAACTGTTTCAATTGTAAATATTAGTTCTAATTTTTTTTTAACTAAAAATTTGTATTTATTAAGTACTTCGACAGCAGTAGGACATTTCACATAAAACAGTATAAAAATTTATGCTAAAATAAGGCCAAATAAAATATAAAAAATTCATAGAAAAAGTAAAAAAATTCAACGTACAGGTGAGTGAAGCTGATAAATAAAAAGAAAAATATTAACATGAAAACAAACAGGTACTACAAAATAAACAATAAAGTGAAAAAATCATTTGTGGCTTCGCAAATTGTGTTTCAGTGAGTGTGTGTTGTATGTGTGTGTGTGTGTTGTTAAGAGTTGTTTTGTCCTTATATTGTAATTTTCTTTATTAATAAAGATGTTTCTACTTTGTTTCTTATTCTAAGCTCTTAACTTTCTTATTCTGCCTGAGTCTTTGCTCACATGGTACCTGGCTAAAACATAGGTAATCTATTTAACCCATAAAAATGTAAGTATGTAGTACTGAAGATGTTTTTAAAATCGGACTTAAATTTCTAGAGATAATACGCGACAAACATAGAATTTTACCTACATTTTTTTATTCTAAAAGTATAGATTTATAGCTTTAGGTATTTTTACTTACCCAGAAATAGAACAACACCCAACTGCTCATATCCATGGTAATAATTCGCCACATATTTGTAAATGGGTTCCATCACCCAGAAATTTACAGTGCTGCCAAATCTTGAGAATGACAGCTGAAGACCAAACACCATATTCAACTCTTTCCCCTTGAACCATAGCACCACATAGTTATTTACTGCTACTTGTAGGGACTCTCCACCAATGCTGGAATAAAAAAGAATAACAATTAAAGCAAAGGTGTAGTTGGTTAACATATTCCCGTACTGAGGGAAGGATGCAGGTTGAAGTCCCATCGAAGTTGAAAATTTTCTGGAAAATTATTTGATTTCATAAGAAAATTTGATTAGGGTATTTATGGCAGGAAATCTTCTGAACTAAGAAGTGTTGTGCGACACAGGTAAGTATTAACTTGTGTTGTTCATTAAATAATTTGGAAAGCTTGAGGCTAGATGGCTTTTTAAGACATTCACTGCACAGCCAGGCTCTGTGGTGCGACCTGACTGCGACGGAGCCGGAAGCTGACCTCATGTGTGTTTTGGGCACTCAAAGTATTATAATTATGTATAAAATTAAAACATAACTTAATCTGTCTATTTTGTAGAAATAATTCAATCAATCAATACCATACATACCCAAATATAAACCTGCCCATTATCATCAGCCAGAATGCATTTATGTAGACACCAAAAGCAAACACTACAGCTCCAATAAACACTATGGTCATGTAAATTATAGTTCCAAGCCTTACACCAAAATATCTGAAATAAAAACAAAAAAAAATCAGTTTTAAAATAAAACATTATTTCTAAAATTACTTGTGTTTTTTAATTTCTATGTTCTTTCTGGAAGGAGTCGAAGAAAGTCAGAATTCGCTATGTATGTAGGTAATTAAAACTTTAATATTTAAGGCCTTAACCATCTTTACCATTCAAGATTGTCTGGTAGAGATCACTCTATAGCCATAAGACTGTGACTTGTGTGCCTATTCTGTTGTAATTTTATTCTGTGTTAAGTTTTCCTACACCAAAGAATTTTATCCTACTATCCTATTAATATTATAAAGCCGAAAGTTTGTGAAATGTGAATTTATGTTACCTAAGATCTCCAAAACAATTGAACAGGTCATGATGAAATTTGGCGTATGTTTAGAACATAGCTTAACTTAGATAATTGGCTACTTATTATACCGAAAATACATGTGCGAAGCCGCGGGCAGAAGCTACTATGTATATTTATATAAAATGTTTTCCTAAGTCTGTAACATAATTACCTACCTTGTACCTAAGATATTTACATTCTACTTCCATCAATAACATTCTAATAAGGTCACAGATATCTGTGTACACTATTCTAATGAGCAAGCAATATGATACATCTGTGAACTCAAATGGCAATGTGTGTAATGTTATCAAACAGTGTTTGTGGGCCAGAGTTCATGACTCATGCAATGTAACAGAATTATTACCACTTTACCCATTTGAACACAAAACTCAATTTACTTTATGGACTTGATACAATACACCCCTATGTGAGCTGTTTCCATTGTTAATATGCATGGGCTGGCCCACCAAGATTATTCATCATCATCATCATTATTAGTGGCCATCACTGTTTCTTCCACCTTTCCCGATTTTACATTGTTGTGAAAGATAAGGAATGCATGAAGGCCCCTTGCCCAGTTGATAGTCCAGCATATTTCCTTAGGTACATCACAATCATCATCAATCTACATATTTTTTCACAGTGAGTTTGTTCTGCATAATATAAGAAATATCATTTACCTGTCAATTAAATATCCTCCAATAAAACAAAGTACAACATTTGGCCATGAATAAATGGAATAAAGTAGGGCAAACTGAGATGTATTCAAATGGGAATCTGATTTGAAGTTATCGGCCAGCGCCCCTGGAGTGTCATAACAGAAATAAGATCCTAAAACAATAAAATAATTACATTAGTTATCTCATATATTATCTCAAAGTAGCTCATAATATATATTATCTCAATTTGAAAAAATGATTGTACCATACAATGCAAAAATAGAATATTCAAATTGCTTGATCAAGATAAGGACACTTTCTATTTCCTGGTAGGATGTACTTACCAAAACAAAGGAAGCACATCAACAACAATGCAAGAAACCGATGAACTCTGTTAGCTGGGTGGCACCATGATGTAGGAGCCACGGATGTAGGCCTACTGTTCCTTACGGAGTCCGAATTCTCCATTTTTACGGAAAATCCAACTTAAAGTCTGAAAAAATAAAAACTTTTTACAGGCCACTTTACATCAATAACAGGGAAATTTTATAGAAGGATACTGATTGCTTATGCTCAAAATTTACTTACATTGCGCACGTTGCGTTGTTGTCTGATTTATTTGTTGATTAAAATTGGCGAGAACACCCCTCAATTTAAAGACTGTAGATGTCGCCGAAACACTGATTTCCATGACTCATCTGATATCCTAGTGCTATAGTCTTTGATCATTAATAAAATGTATGTGCGAGCAATAGCAGTATTGCTTTTCATAAACAAAACATGAATAATACACCACACCAGTTCAGATCAAAGTAGCGAAAAAAAATAAAGATGTAATTTCTGCAACTGCAAATTGCAAAAAACGACAATGATAAAACTGAAGTTGACAATGACATTGAGAAGTTTGACGGCAGTGACACTTTTCTTGTGTCAGAGACAGACAACAGAATCAGCAAGTTCGTCACCGGTCACTGCTTTTTTTTAATTAAGAAACCGTAGGTCGTCGTAGACTTCTTTTACGGAAAATAATAAAAATATTTAGTAACGCCTCTAGTATAAGCCAGTCCGCACTAAATTTGAGATCTAAGCAAAAAAATAATCAACGCTCCTATCCAGCTCTACGTCATCTAATGAAACATATTTTAATATTAATTGCGTACCTACCTACTTTGAATGTGATTTCATGATAATAAGGTAAAATGTAGAATAACAGTTCGCTTTGTTAGTAGACCTACCGAGCTGCTACCTATTACCTACCTGTTATAGAAGCTGAGCGAAGACGAATCTAGCTAGAGGTTTCTTTGGTGCACAGGCTACGCTCCTCTTTCTATCTACGTTTACCAAGTGCTAGATTGTTTCCAAGAAACATGCATAGCGTCGGAAAAAAATCAAAGCACTAATATGCAGGATGCGTAATTAGTGCTTGACTTTTCCTGCTTTAAGGCACCTCACATACAACCACGCCCCACAATTTTTTATAGCGTCGGTACCTACCTGAGTTCGTAGCTAAGTATCTCAAATCCTACTAGGTAATATTATAAATGTGAAATTTTTGTTACCTAGGATGTCCAAAACTACTGAACAGATCAAGGTGAAATTTTAATGAATAGCCTAACTTAAACAATAGGGTTCCTACTTACTCTACCTACCGAAAATACACGTGCGAAGCCGCGGGCAGAAGCTAGTAGAATTATATGACTATATATCCATCCAACTTAAAGTTTAAATCTTACATGCTTGTTGTAAAGGCAGGTAAAATTTGACTGAAATAATGACATGATAAGTACGGGTGAGTATAGGTACCTACCTACCTACTTGTTGTCTTACGTAGAATCTACAGGATTTTAGAGTAGAGACTTTTATAGGGCTGTGGCTGTGAAGCTTTTTGATAAGGAAGATCCAGTCTCGTTTGATTTAATAAAGTATTGTTGTGGCGACATGGTGTCGGCACGCGGATAGACTCGTCGGGCGAGTCTCGCTCTCTCGAGGTCCGGGTACGCAGTGCGCAAGGCGGGCGGGCGCGGAGGGCGCGGGCGGGCGGCGGCGCGGTCTCGGGCGCGCAGTGCTGCCCGCGCATCATCGGAGTGGTGTTCACTCGGCGACGCGCCACGGCGCGACATGCCCAGCTGATGTTTATTTATACCGCGAGCTCGGTGGAGGGTGCGCGCGGGAGGCCCTCCCCTCCGCGGCACCACGGTTTCGCGTGATGCAGCCGAGCGAGCTGGTTGACACCGCGCACGCCGCTAGCGGAAATCCCCCGCAGCGCGGTCTCAACGGTGGCCGTTTCGACTTTGACGATGGTGGTACTTATTGTGGTGGATGGGAGGATGGCAAGGCCCACGGCCACGGAGTGTGCACGGGCCCCAAAGCGCAGGGCGCCTACGCGGGCTCCTGGCACTTCGGCTTCGAAGTATCCGGCGTCTACACCTGGCCCAGGTGAGATAGTGACTTCGCCCGGGCCTCGCACATGCCCGAGCGCGAATCCGCGTCCGAAGCCGCTCCAAAAATAGGCTGCTATTAATAATTGAGTTCGGTGTTTCGCTAGAAAACGCGTGTTAACGGCGGAGAAAGTGCCTCATGGCCCAATCTCAGCGAAAATATTCGTATCGATCCGTGCCCACTGATAACAGCTCGTGATAACGAAATCACGCTCGAGCATCTGTCCATTTACTTGTCAAAAGCGCTTATGGCAGATATCAAGTCTGATTGAGCCT
Source organism: Eupithecia subumbrata (assembly GCA_949316285.1). Classification (NCBI taxonomy): domain Eukaryota; kingdom Metazoa; phylum Arthropoda; class Insecta; order Lepidoptera; family Geometridae; genus Eupithecia; species Eupithecia subumbrata. The sequence goes on from OX438647.1 coordinate 16,652,358, forward strand.
CCGCTTAACACATTTACGTGCAAGTTCTCTTGAAACAGGCACTAACATTATTTTTTTAAGGATAAGACTACCTACCTACATAATTAAAATAATTATGGAGACCAAAAACAAGCTCTACACTAATACCGTCTAACATCTCAGAAATATTTACTTACGTTTAATATAAGACATTAACATCTAATGCAATACCATACCAAGACAAGTAGTTAATTCTAAGTAATTTAATGCAGCTGTAGTAATTAATACTGATCACGTGGTGATGTGGTTGGTTACCTACCATTTCATGATCACAATATTGTTCATAACAACATTACAAGTAGGTAGGTATTGTGACATCGGCACTAGATTTTGTCGCCACTTATTTTATTTAAGCAGCAAGCTTCCCTGTATTTAACATGTCTCGGTATATCGGTAGGTACCCAAAAGAAAACAGGAGTTTTGGTTTTGATTCGTTAAAAAATATTCGCAGGAAGGAATTATCTATGCTAGCTGAAGGAATTAGCTAGCAAATTTATCTAGAAAGAGGTTTATGCTTTGATTTCCTAAAGCTAGCTTATCTAGAAAGAGAAGATAGCTTTGATTTAAAAAAATCTACCTACCTAATATTCAACCATCCTTCTATAATAAAAATAATACTGTAATGCAATGAATTGTACCTACCGGTATAGATTTTATTACCAACCTGGCTATTGGCTATCGTCAATTCAATAGTTATGTTGTAGATGAGTGTTCAGAATGCGATAGGACCTTGTGAAGTTTACGTCACATCTCATACAATCCGCGCGTTGTCTGAATATGATTGAACCTTTTCACAGCTACTATCCGAACGCTTTTCTTTCAATTTAAAATGATCCCATCCCATTCTAATAATGCGCGATTATACCTGCCTGCTTAGATTTCGTAAATTATATTATGTGGTATTGTAGACTACATAGGTGCTTCAGTAATTAATCCACAAGGGTCGTAAATAACAAATTCCTATACAGTGAGTCGCGGACAGATTTACAATTTAAATTTTCAGCAGGCCATAATTTAGCTTCTAATCAACCTAATTTCTATTCTCTCCACTGTAATGACTGTAAATATCTATTTTAGCTTCGGAGCTTAGTTTTAGGATGGAACATAATTTTATTGTAGAACTAGCGACCCGCCCCAGATTCGCGCGGGTAGCAGAGCAGTTAAAGGTGGATCGTTTCGTGTTGGCGCAAGATTACATTTTTTTGTGGTTTGTCTGCGTTCTACAAATCAAATCAAGTACTCTTTATTTCTATTGCTAAATACAATAGATGTACACTTAGAAAAGGTCAAGTTATAAAACTAAACACTGAACACGGAAAAGTAATCTACCGCAAATCGTAAACCATTTTCTTATGAAAAATTCAATGGCATTTTTAGAAAAATTGGGAAAATAAGAGATTTTGGGCAACGAATCGACATATTTTCAATTGCTCCCAAAACACAATTCATTAAAAGTTGTTATAATGAAAAAATAATAATTTACGAATTGCGATAAACTACTTTTTCGTCAGTTTTAATCCTTGTAGAACGCAGAAAAACCGCAAAAACACACAGGAAATCTGTAAAAAGTCAAAAAAAATAATGTCATGCCAACACGAAACGATCAACCTTAAAGAGCAATTATAAATACATTGTTTTCATGGAACTCTATTAAATAATTATACCTACTAACCTCAAGAAAGCACGCGGCGGAAAGCAAGTTAACTCAAAACGATGAAGGTTTTACCAAATTCAACAAATCGAATGAGATTTTAGTTCGTTCGTTAGTTCTTAGTTTAGTCTCCTTGGTCAACATTTCCATACATATTTTTTTCTTCGATATTCGAACTAACCTATGTTCAGCTTATCCTATGCAGAGTAGATAATAATAGAGCATATATAAAACATATTTTCTTTTATACCCAATCTGAAGTAGAAATACCCAAACACATTTTAATAAACTTAGAATAATAATCGTGACTGTTGCCATAGGACGTTCGTAGAAGCTGTCTGTTTATTATGTTCGGAGCTATGTTAATTTGTTCAGAGAAGCTTCCATAACATTAACTGAAAAGAAAAATATGTTCATAATAACATTTTACCCTGAGATATGCTAATATGTGTTAAACATATGCAATACGAAATTTAAGATAATGGCTTCGTTGCTTGGTTTGAGCTATTAAATAGAATACATTTTTAGGTTTATTCATGCGGAACAAGAAACTACAAAACAAGAAATGTTGTTTCACATATATTATTTGTTATATTTGTCTTTATACACATACACTTGTTTTGTAACAAATAAATCTGCAGAAGTGCTATGCTTATAATATTTATGCTCAAAATGGTGGTGTCCTCAATTTTTAAGTACTTACCTAATAACTTGAGCCAAAGATTACCTATGACGTGTTTTAGCTATTTCAGGGACTTACCTGGTACCTAGAGTACCTACCAACTTGGAAAGTGGTATAAATCAAATAGTAAGCACTAATCAAAGAATGGTCAATTACTTCAATTGAATACTAGTTTTGTATTTGTAGAAAAAAAGTAATGGCTGTAATTTTCTTTTTTAATAAAGTATATTCATATGTTCATAATATTATAGGTAAGTAACCAATATTCCGAGTAACAGCCTATTCAGACATACGCGGTGTTTGCTACCCAGAACGGTAGCGGTAAATTTTGCTTGGTTTCGAGGAAGTTACGTGTGGTATATTGTATGCATTTGGCTTGCATTGCATTTGGATTACCGCAAACCCTTTTTTTTAGGCTTTCGCTACTGCTTTTTCATGTTTACGAGAAATTCTGAAGCAAAAACAAAAGAAGCTCTACCAACAGCAATAAAAACATGTGCACGCAGCTAGGCAGCATTCATTTGTCGTAGAGGGTCTACGGCGTAGAGGGTCTACGGTGTAGAGGGTCTACGGTGTAGAGGGTACTACTACGCTTCAGAACTGGAAATAGGCCAAACCAGTACTAGGTATATAGTTATTCTGTGGCCATACTGCATATTTCCGCTTCTACGCAAGGTCTACGTTTTGCAGATATATGTATGTTGAAAATAATGGTAAGGACACAGAATAATTATGTGGACGCTTGGCATGAATTGCATTAGGGAACTTTACATTCAAGGAGGCCTTTGTAGGTAGTGGGAAGTGGGGAGGTAACTCGCTCTCGTGCGAGACCTATAGCGAGGCAGGAGGGAACCAACCTAAACATAAGCTTTGAACAGCAGCGCGTTTTTAACCGACTTTAAAAAAAGGAGAAGGCTCTATGTTGGGCTGTACGTATGTATATAGGCTGTAGTAATTATTATTATTGCATGTATGTTTATGCAAGGAACTATTCTGTTTTTTTATGTATGTTTGTCGATTTCTCCATCAAATAAGAAACGATTTAAAAAATTATTTCGCTATAGATAACGTTCCAAGGTGGTTCCAAAAAAAAATTATTCCCAAGTGATTGGTATTTGTCCCGGGAAACTTAAAAACGGTGTTAAATAAGAACCTAGAAGAGATCGCTTCTAAGTGATAAGGCCGCCCATTGTACTTGTCTTATGTTATGTCTACTTATAATGCTATTTTTGTAGTGTACAATAAAGTATTTTTGTATACATATGTGTCATATTATAGCGCTTATGACCAAATCAGTGGGACCACGAGCGACTGCATTACGTTGACTGATGGTCCCACCAAACAGTGGACGAGCCCATTAAATCGACACACTGTCCCACCAGTGGGTCAAATTAGTGGGACCACGAGTCGCGACCCATATTTTTTTGTAAAATAAAGGGACTCGAAGTCGGTTCTATGTTTTTTTCAAAACAATCAAATATTATAATATTATTATGTGCTTTAAACCTTTATGTACATTCCTATGGTTTTAATGCTCACTTCACTTATCAGAAGTACTTTCTACTCGTAGATGGTTAATTTGCGTATTTTAATCTCTTTTCGAATGTTGAGTGCCTATTTATCATGTTTTATGATCATTCAATAGTGCTTTCATATTAAATCTATACTAATACTAGCTGACCCGGCGAACATCGTATCGCCTAACAGTCGATTCTTAAAATTTTTAATTTACAATTTTTTTTTTTTAGAATTTTACTCTCCGTAAGAACCATCCTCGTACTTCAAGGAATATTTTAAAAAAAGAATTAGCGAAATCGGTCCAACCGTTCTCGAGTTTTGCGCTTAGCAACACATTCAGCGACTCATTTTTATATTATAGAAGATTATAAGGAGGAAAGATTTTATTGTTTGTTTGTATTGAATAGGCTCCGAAACTACTGGACCGATTTGAAAAATTATTTTACCTTTAGAAGCCCACATTATTCCTGATGAACATAGGCTACTTTTTACCGCGGTAAAATGCTTCATACCTACGGAGAAACGGGTAATAGAACAACGGGTAGTAAGAATGCAGCTAGTAACTATATAAAACTGTTTGATAACTTGCGTCGTTGAATTAGGTAGACTATAGTGGTGATCAGACCATGCATTTCGAAAGATTATCGGTTTCAAACATTAAGAAACACATTATTAGAGCGACACAACAATAGTATACTTCTAGCAGTTCAGGAGTTGTTCTCCGTTTTCTTTATTATTCACTAGTTCTGTCCACGGTTTCGCACAAGTTTAATGCAATAAATAGTATCTTATCATCATCAGCCTATATTAGTCCACAGCTGGACATAGGCCTATCCTAATGAGCGCCATAGCACCCATAAAAGTACCTTATATGTCATTCCAAATCCAGATCTTTATGTGTGCAAAATTTCATCCTGATCCATTCAGTAGTTTTGGTGTTGTCTTCGGCCAAACATCTTCATAACAACGCCACAAACTTTCACCTATATAATCCTACTCCCTACTATCCTATCCTTCTATCGGGTTATGAGAGTGAGGGAATAGAGCGTGCACCTGTGTTTGTGCACACACTTGTGCACTATAATATGTCCTGCGCATCTGGCCAGTCTCCGATAAGACTGGCCGCCGAGGTCGAAATTCGGCTAGGAGGACATTATTATTATCCTACTTTCTACTAATATCCTAGTATAGCCGAAATTTTGTGAAATCTGAATTTTTGTTACCAAAGGATCTCCAAAACTACTGAACAGATCAAGATGAAATTTTGCGTACGATTAGAGCAACTTATTATACCAAAAATACGCGTGCAAAGCCGCGGCCATAAGCTTGTATTAGTATAATTCCACATTGGTCTAAAAACAAAACGCTAGCGGCAATAGAAACTTATGCATAAGACTCTTTGATTATTCCCGCCAGACGCCGCCGCTGGCCATGTATTTCGTGCGTTCCTACGTTGTATGGTTATCAGAGGGAAAACCTGGAATAACCCTTATCTCGTCTATAATTATAACGACTATATTAAATAACCCTTGACTCTTTATTACCTCTAAGCATTAAAACGGCTAAATCGATTTTCATAATAAGCGGATTGATGTATTACAACACTCTTCTGAATTCCTGGGTAGTTAGGGTTTATTAGGTGTGTTTTTAGGTACATTTTGTATGTCTTTGTCAGTCATTTTGCAAAAAAAACTGAATCTTAAGCAAATAAAGTGATAAAGCTAGGGCCCAGTCGTGTTTTATATAGATTACTATATACTAGCCAAACTCGATGTAGAATATTCGTAAACAAACCACGACATTAATAAGTCACTAGTTTGGCGTAAAGTTTCAGATAAATTTGTACTCAATATTTATTGTAGAAAGAATCTCAAATCGACAATGTAAATTGTGTTTATAAAACGTGGCACCAGATTGAATTTTAGTTTATGTATCGGTGGTTTGTTTACATGCATTCTACATCGAGTTTCACTAATGTATAGTTACTGCCCGCGGTTTCGCACGTGTTGTTTCTATGAAAACGTTTAAAGGTTAATTCTATTCCAAGGGAACTGATTTCTGCGATAAAAAGTAAAAGTAGCCCATGTTTTATTCCAAGTAGTACATTCCAATTAGGACTACATTATGTACATCTATTCAAAATTTTAACTCGATCCGTTCTATAGTTTTTGTACGTAGTTAGTTATTCTGTGGTTTTGGCCTGAAGAATTAAAAAACGAAACATCCATCAATCCAAGAAATTAAATAATATCGCAAATAAAATCTACTTCGACGGGACTTGAACTCGCATCCTTCCCTCAGTACGGGAATGTGCTAACGAACCACACCACGTTAACGAGGGAACTACACCACGAGGGAAGGATGCGGGTTCAAGTCCCGTCGAAGTCGAATTTTTTTTCGATATTAATTGATTTCTTAGAAATTGATTTATTTCATTATTTATATTTTCCCATCCACATTTTCGTATTTATTATATTAGTGTGATTACCAGTGATCGGAAATTCGGGCGCTTATGTACCTAAAGTTGGCGAGAAGACATAACATCGAGCGGTTGAAACCATCGCTCTATTTTTCATTTCAATTATCGGGAATTCCCGAGAATTAAATTACGAAATTTTCTAAGATGTTGTTTTCTTTTACCGGTATTGTAAATGTAATATAAGACACGACTTTTATTCTGACGCGTTTTTCACTAAAGTCGGATTTCCGGATAAAATAAAATTTATTTTTTAATTTATGAGTTTTTTGCAAAATTCCATTTTCTAGACGAACGATAACTTTTTTACGCAATCATCATTTAAGTCGAAATAAAAACAAAACTTATTTTAAAAAAATTCCGTAATATTTAAGGGTTATTTTTAAAGTACAAGGATGTGCAAATGAAACAACAGTAAAAACATGAGTAAATCATTTATAAAAAAATAAATATACATTATTTGTACATATGACTTCTACAATAAAAATACTGTTACAGAACTAAAAAACAAAGAAAATTAGAAACGCTCATATAATTTTTAAAAACCCAAAGAGCCTCGGTACTTTACGGACTTACTAGGGTCACGACTCCAAGGGCAGCAAATGTGTAGGCTCAGTCGAGACTTGAATATTTGTGCCTCTTGAGATCTTCGGCCAAATCTGCCGCCGCACCCGCCCATTAAAAAAAATATCTTACCTTGTAAAAATAAAAATGGTTCAATCGAATTACCAGAAAATGGAAAAACCCCTTAATGGAACACCTCGGGTGTCAGTAGACGCATAAGTAGACGAAAAGTCAGTCAAGCGACAAATGAGACAATTATTAACAAATATCACATCACATCACACTATCACACTAATATTATAAACGCGAAAGTATGGATGGATGGTTGGATGGATGGATGTTTGTTACCACTTCACGCCAGAACTAGTGAACGGATTACGGCTGAAATTTTGCATACAGGTAAGTCTAATCCTGGAATCAAACATAGGCTACTTTTTATTCCATAAATCAGTTCCCATGGGATAGAAATAACCTTTAAACATTTAAAGAAACAACGCGTGCGAAGCTTAAGCTAGTTTCGTTTATAAATAATATTCCGGTGAAAAAAACAACATTTTAGAAATATCCAGAATTCCTGGGAAGTCGGAGGAATTCCCGAGAAGAGGTGGTTTTATCCGCTCCATGTCGTGTCTTGACGCCAACTTTAGGTAAATAAGCGCCCGAATTTCCGATCACCGGTGATTACAGAGTCAATTAAAAGTGATGAATGTAAAATTCGTAAAGTATGAACTACAACTTTTAGCCCCGCACAACGATAATCACCTGGCTTCTAGAATTATGGCGTATTTACACATGCTTTTTTTCGTGACGAATTTACTTGCAAAACTTTGTGGCAAATGTACAACTACCCTTAATTATGATTAGTGAGTTTTCAAATCATACAAATACGCCAAAGTTAATCAAAATTAGACTTATAAAATTGTTGTGAAAGTGGGACTTAGATTTTATATTTTTTTCGAAGCTCGTCGTAGCTCTCGTAGACCGCTACGCAAGGTCTACGAACCCTCTACGCAAGTTCTACGAACTTGTCTGCATAGAATTTAATCGATGGTCAAAGGAATTAGTTTGAAAATGAAACCGGCCAAGTGCGAGTAGTCGCGCACTGAGGGTTCGTAAAAACTTGTGGGTATGCAAATAATTATTTGCATAATAATTTTTTTGTGTCCAGTCAGTTGACAGTTAAGGTTAACAACCCTCGACACTTGATACAATCTCAAATCAAAATTCATGCATGCAATGCAGTTTGGTTTGGTGTGCTTGAATTCCATCTATGGTACCAATGACATGAATGCAATGGAATCGAGTACAAGTGGTACCTACCTACTTGATATAAGCAAGTTGTTTTAAAAATTCAGCTTAAGTATGAATTCAGAGTTCGCATACTTATATGACCTTTACGAAGTTATACTATACTAAAGTAGTAGTTAAAGTGTACATGTACTTAGAATACTTAATCGACTATACTTAAATCTGAAAGTTACTCTGTCTATATATGTCCATTTTATGACCAAAGTCTGATTGGATCTTAATGAAATTTTGCAAGAAGATAGAAATGTATCCTTAGGAAGGACTAAGACTGTGTAATGTTCCTTTATCATTTATGATAACCAAGGTAACTTTTGTCTCAAAAAAACCATGAAATGAGCGAAATGGGCATAGAAGTTTATCTGGGAATACCGCGCGCAGAGCCGCGGGCAGACATTAGGTACCTAATAATATTTGTCAGGCGGCCGGTTCATCTGCACCGAATCGAGGACTGCGAGATTTAATAAATACTTTTTTTTAATTCTTTTGCACTTGCTGCCTAGAGGTTGCATTGCGAGTTGTAGGACTCATTTCATTGCATTTTTTTACGTTGGTAGTTACTAAAGATAGGTCACAAGGCTTTTTATACAAGCAAATGATGTAGGTATGTAGGGCGTTCAGTTGTAAATATGGGTTAATTATTTAATTTATTTAGCATTTTAGTTCTGATGAAATTTTATTAGATCAGATAGGGTATCTATGATTTCTAATCCGCTTTAATCTAGTTATACGAAATTGTGCCACGCTTAATATTTGCTTATTCTTTAGCGTGGTCCGTCCATTGACTCTATGGCAACGTGCCATCTCGTTGGGTAGGTACGATCTACTCTCAGAACAACGAACGATGTTGCTCTACATAAGAAAGTTTTATGTGGTCTCCCATTGAAATAAAATGCTTGTGCTTACAACGCTTTTTCTTTTGAATAACGTGATTATTTTGCAAACAGGACACTTTTGTAGGTTTCTGAAGTAGAAAAAAGGGCTTTACAACAAGGGAAGAAGTTTTGTTGGAATTAATTAAACTATTAATTAGTTTTCTAGTAATAACAATTTTTTTTTTCATTTAACGTAATTTCATGCGTTTTCATTACATAAACATAATTATAAGGTTTGAAAAGATCCTTTGTTAACTTGTTTCATGACAAAGGGCAAATTAATATTTTCTTGAAAACACTCTTAAAGGCTAGAATAACCATTATAAGCAACTCGTTTCGATCGTATAGTTTGACTGGACAAGCTTTCTTACAATCCACAGAATACAGCTATATACTTACACCACAGATTTATGTAGTTAGTAGATGTCGGTACCCTGAGTATTTCTGCTTTTGTGGGATGTTATTTAGATATTTTAGCTTGCGAAATGTTTTGTTTGAAAATCCAATAAAATAATATTTCTACACATAAATATTTAAAATGATTATTTGTTCACTCCATGTCCTACTCGAAGATCAAGTTCTTTTTTTAAGAAAACAAATAATTTCGCATAAATTTTTTAATTCGACGGGACTTGAACCCGCATCCTTCCGTAAGTGCCGGAATATGCCAACCAACTACACCACGAGGTCAAGTGACGTAGGAGTTGAAAATCTTTGCGACTTTCTACGGACTGAAGCGCCGTTAGCTCCACCTACAGGGGAAACATTGAAGTTTATCCATTCCTGTTCAAAGACTAAAGTTACGTTTAGTTCGTTTGACGAGAGGTGTCGCGTTGCTTAAAATCTAAAGTTTTTGTTTTTATAGTGCGTAAGCCTCACACTCTGGCTAATTTCTAAGAATCAAATAATATCGCAAAAAAAATCCCCTGTGGTGTATTTGATTAGCACATTACGGAAGGATGCGGGTTCAAGTCCCGTCGAAGTCAAAAATTTTGATTTCTTGACTTTCCAGAGTGTATAAAAACTTAAACTTTATAAGTTCATTTTAACAATATTTTATTTAACTTGCAATGTATGCAACTATGTTTGTACGGGTGGAATCGTGCAACTCAATTTTGAAGCAGATTTCTTTAACATTTTTTAACCCCCGACGCAAAAAGAGAGGGGTGTTATAAGTTTGAAGTGTCTGTCTGTGTATCTGTGTATCTGTCTGTGGTATCGTAGCTCCCAAACGGATGAACCGATTTTCGTTTAATTTTGTTTGTGTCATAGATAATTGTATCCCGAGTGTTCTTAGCCATGTTGCATGAAAATCTGTCGGGGGGTCCTTAAAATTTTTATTTTGTTCTTGTATCTTATTATGTTTTGATTCATTGAGCTGAAATTTTGTATACACGTTTAGTTTGCATGATAATGCAATATTAGAAGCTTGTTTTAAAATGGTAAAACTTATTTCGCGTAATTTTGCTATATAGAGACCTAGCTGGTACTAAAGAAAGTGTTTATCTACCCATTATTGGTACCAGCTACAGTCAAAGTTTTGACAAAAATCTCGGTGTACGTATGGAATAGCACCATAGACAAAATTCGACGCATCGACCATAATAGCAGAAATGTAGCTAGCTAACAAAAGTGCATTAAAATCGATGCACCATTTTCGGATATTCTAAATATCATGCATTCTGAGTAAGGAATAGATCATGAAGTAACCAACACATCCCGTAATCAACAGTTCCACGAAATGTGACGCATGACGCAACGGATGGAATGGAATGACGTTAGGTCCGGTTTTGGAGGCCTACGAAGTTTCGGCACGAAACGAACAAGCTTAGCACCACAAGTTGCTTTGGACGCGTCGCAGACACCCTTCGTTTCGGATCTATAAAAAAAAAATATCCGAATAATTTTCATGGTAGAGTCAATGAAAAACGGACCGGTCTTCCGTCACGCGTCGTTTTGTGTGATCCGTAATCCGTCAAATTCAATAAAAATAAAAATTCGTTTTTCGTTTTCCAAAGTAGACCTCCTGTGGGTTTCCTCACTTTTCACTGAGACTGCAGTTAACCGACTTCCCACACATATAAAATACTCAGGTACAAATTTATAAAAATCTTTGATAAATCTATTTATGTCAATTTGAAATTAAATTATTTGAGCTTATAAGACAAGATGTTCGTTGGTAGTCTTTTTGGTAGTCGACGTAGTAGATATTATAATAATTTGATCCTTTATAGGTAAGTTTATTCTGGGAATACGTGCTCCTTATTAGGTCACATATTTAGGTACTTTGGTATACTTTGGCCAAACATTCGACCATATCCAATAAAAAAAAGTTTCGATTGAATAAATACCGCAATATGGAACTTCCAGCTTTTATATTGCGTCATCGATTCTATATATCGCAAATCGTTATAAAATATGGGCGCTACCATTGTGTTTAATAGCTATTGTGATTATTGTGTATGCGATATCATTTTTGCGGCGCCAAAAAAAAAATCACCTATACTTTATATGTTTAACTATCCGTAAATCATGAATAAGATTACTTTATGTCTAAGCTTATTATAACTACTATATTCACCGTTTGCCTAACACGTCAGCATCCACACAACAAAGTTCAAAGGAATAATATAGCTGGAATATGAAAACCATGTCAAGGTTCCGAGCCTTGCCTTTTTTGCTGTTTTGGAATAAAGTGTTCAAACTAACTGACCTATATAGTTTGCTAGAGCTAGTTATCTACGATATCGATCTTCTTCACCTACCACTATGTGATGCTACCACAATTTGATTCGAATATCGATGCTCTACCTACATAAATATGCTTATGCTTGACGAACGCGCTGTAAAAATTTAACTCCCGAATGCTCAAACGCTAACCAGATTTGAGCTGGTCTCACCTCATTTATGTATTTATTTATTTACAAATGGACTTACAGTTGAAACCAAATCGTCCAGGAGTCAGATTTTTTTTCATGACGATTCCTGGACAGATAGAAATTATAAACTGTCAAACAAGATCCGTCAAGTGCGAGTGTAACTCGCGCGCCGAGGGTTTCGAACGTTTGTCAACAAATATGTACCAAAAGTATCGGTTAGAGACTTCGCCATTTAATGAATACCTAAGAATAGTAGGTACCAACCAACATTTCTAAGGTTAAAGTGGGTAATGGTAAATTTTTGACTTTTTTCAAAATATTTCAAAAATTATGAAACCTACAGAAATTTTAAAAACTGTTTTCAAATAAATAATATGTCTATGTCTATGTCTATGTCTATGTTTTGAAATGTACAAACCGATACCTTTCATTTGACACCCCACTCGGTGAGGTAGCCTCCCCTTTTGCAAATTATTCCCCCCCCCCCTTTTTGACCATTTTTCAAAGAGTGTTCTTTTTACAAGCTTCTCTATATTTTTCCTGTAAAATATACTTGTAGATCCATATCTATAAACGCTCCATACATTTTACAAGGATCGCTCTGCAATCTTCGGAGATAGGGGGGAATGGGTATTTTTTCGACTTTTTTCAAAATATTTCAAAAAATATGAAATCTACAAAATTTTAAAAACTGTTTTGAAATGTCCAAACCAATACCTTTCATTTGATATCCCACTCGGTGAGGTAGCCCTCCCTTTTGAAAATTATTCCCCCCTTTTTTGACCATTTTTCAAAAAGTGGTCTTTTTACAAACTTCTTTATATTTTTCCTGTAAAATATAGATCTATATCTATAAACGCTCCATACATTTTACATGGATCGCTCTGCAATCTTCGGAGATAGGGGGGGGAATGGGTATTTTTTCGACTTTTTTCGAAATAAAAATATATATTATTATATATTAATTTTCATTTATTTTTCTTTTAATCTGTACAGGCGCACGAAATGTATTATTATTTTAAATTTCAAGTTGATGACGACCTCCGTGGCGCAGCGGGCGAAGGTCCGCTTGCGACGCAGGAGGTTGCGGGATCGATTCCCGCCTCGGAACAAATTTGTGTACGATCTGCAGAAATTTGTTCCGTTGGTCTGGGTGTTTTCTATGTATAATAAAAATATCTATCTATGTAGTGTATTGTATTAAGTATATCAGTTAGTACCCATAACCCAAGCTCTGCTTAGCTTGGGACTAGATAATGCTGTGTGAATTGTCCAGCATTATTTATTTATTTATTATTATTATTATAGCTGCAGTAGTTGCTGAGTTATTAAGGAGGGAAAAAAGGACAGACAAAGCGAGACCGTAAGGGTTTTGAAACCGATCTTCGATCTCGAAACCCTAAAAATCATTGTTGTCGGGAATATCGGCGGCTACAGAATAAATACAGAAATAACACAACCTTTTACAATTTTAAAATCGTCAATTATTATTCTAATCATATAAGTATTCTTTACTTCTTTAATAATTCAAGATAAGAGAGAGAAAAGAAAGAGTGTTCAAATCATCTATGCTCTATCTCTTGTAACGATTATGTTAGGGTTTAGATATTTAGAAAAAACCATCTATTCGTAAGTATATCACTGATTTCGCCGCCATCGCTTCATTTTCTTTTTGTTTTTAACCCCCGACGCAAAAAGAGAGGGGTGTTATAAGTTTAACCTGTCAGTCTGTGGTAACGTAGCTCCCAAACGGATGAACCGATTTTCGTTTAGTTTTTTTTGTGTCAGTAAGTTTAGCTGATTCATGAAAATCTGTCAGGGGGTTTTTAAATTTTTTAATACAGGAACAACAAGAACAAATTCTTGTTATTCATAATCATAATCTTGTCAATGAGCGGCGAAAATAATATGAGTAATACACTCAGGAATACAGTCATCAGAATTGACCATCTGGGCGTCATCTCTGTAAAACGAAATCGACTAACGATATGCTTAGTCGAATGAATGAAATCTACCGACGTTCAATAACAAATACTTACATAAAGCAATCGCAATCGCCATCGGTTTGCGGAATAGATTCTCTGGGGTAACATGGATTGGGATGAAGAGTGCGAATATAGGATGGAGCAGTAAATTTCCTTATTCTGTGGATGGAGCCATTTCGAACTGAAAAAATGGTCGAATATGCACTTACTTTGAGAAGGTTTCCTCCTATTTTGACAACGCACGAATTGTACAAAAAATCTGGATGTATTCCGATTTAGGGCACCACATTTTAGAGTGGCGTAAAATACTTTAACAGCATTCCTTCATCCGTCGCACTCTGACCCGTCGCGGACTATGTATACTACAATAATCGTCATAGTATTTTTTGTGATAATGCCTTTTGCTCTCACGTCCGATATCGAGAAATAATCAGCAATTAGCGAGCCGTAGACGAGTGACTTGACAGCGTGCCCACGCTTGCGTTTTATTTTACATACACCTATCTACCGAAACAGCTGCTACAATCAATAGAAACGAAAATAATGACGTTGGTTTCACTTTTGCTACTAGCTAATCACCTAGTGAAACGATATAAGTACCTACTTAAAACATACCTGGGTATTTAGTTTTTGTTATATAATGTATTATATACCGGAAGAAAAAAGAAGAAGATAATAGGGAGTGCGATGCGACTCAGGACCACTATTTGTGGCATCGAATGGGGGCCTAATATGTCTGGCACTGGAGGTTTGTTGTTTGTAATAACAGCATAATGATGAATGGAAATTATGTCTTCGTTTCTTTGGACAAAATTTATACCTACTAACCTCAAATCTGAGTTAACTATTAACCTCGCAAACCTACTTAAATTTGTCGTAAGATGAAGGTATCTTGCATTTCTTGAAGCAGGTATCCATAATATGCGTGGCCTTACGTATAAATAAATAGATGTGTAATGACCCGGCATATTTTACAGGCACAAGGTCACTTGGGCACCAACCGTGTTGATTTTACTTGTAATATTCAGTTGCCACAGAACGTATGTAACGCGATATAAATAGAGTTCAGGCTCGGGTTGTTTCATCCGCGTTCGTGCTGAACAGACCAATCCATTATCTTCCCGCACGCAACTAATAAAAACTGAAAGGAATTTCATTGCTGTCTATGGATATGGTTATGCTCTAAATTGCTCTAACCGGATCAATCTGAAATGACTAACGATTTTGATTCACTTCTATTTTAGTCAATCTCTACTATTGAAACCAGTGCCAGTATCAATTTGAATTTTTAAACTAATTCGTGTTGTTTTTATTGGCACGTCGGTTAACAAATGATTTTAATAGTTCTTTCTCTTTTTGCTAAATTGACTTTGACAAAGGATTTGATGATTAATAAGTAAATTACAATCAAATAACAGAAACTAAAAATATTTAATTTTATGTCGATCGTGTGCGATTTGAAATCACGTTGAACTGATTTATTCAAGGTGATAATAATGATTCTAGAAAACTATCCCATTAGGTAAGTATGTCTGTTGATAATTTATTGGAAGCAATTGTTATTCTCTTCAAGGCCTTTTCAATGTAACATACCTATACCTACCTACATTACATATAGAAAGAAGGAGTTGATTGATAGAAGTGATAGGTTAGGTAGGTACTTAACAAAGTGAGAAATTCATTGAATAAATTGGCAGACACGTTGTTATTGGGCATTGCGTTGCGTGAAACGTGAAACTAAATCACCGTGCCTATGCATGCATATGGATGAATGAAAGAAATGCTGTTTGCGTCTAAGAGTTGAATTCGAATAACCAGTTATACCTACTTGTACTTCAACCTCAACAAACAGCCTGTATTGGTCCACTGCTGGACGCGGGCCTCTCCCTACTAAGCGCCTTATTGGCTTTTATACTTGTTCTTACCTACTGGTATAATAGGCAAATATTTAACGAATGCTTCGCCATGCTACCTAGGTATTTTCATTAATTAAAAACTTCGTCAAGATTCATGCCGGATTTTAATAATTTTAATCTTCGAAAAAAAACTAAAAAGCTCAACTCAAATCGTAGGATATTTACGTTGTTTTTTATATATTTTACGGGACAAATACCTATCAATCCCTCAGTAAAAAACTTATGGGACCGTCTAGCAATAAACGAAGGAGATTAATGAGTTTGGTACCTACCTACTTAAATGCAGCCCAGTTGAGAATCTCGTTTTTAAAGCCGATTGAAAAGAGTCTATAAAACTAAACTACCTACGTACCTATAGGTAATGTTTTAAATAGCGCGCTCTGGCACGATTGTTTTTAGTTTTTGCATAATTTATCCACGGTGAGGAATACTACGCGCGACGTCACAAATCCAGGCATACTAAAAACAAAAGTGGTTAGTGCCAGCTTTCAAAAATGTATTCCAATGAAGACACTTGTTTCTAATAGATATTTTAATGGTGTAATCTAGTAGTTGTGACAATTCAGTGGACCTTAATCCCATCGTAACTAAGCATTTGTAACGACCTTTAATTTTTTTCATAGTTCTCAATCTTCGAATTTCACATAAAACAAAAACGAGCTAAGAATGCATACCTACCTAGAGCTAACCATTTTAAAAATGCACGCCCCCTCTAATAAACGTCATACAATCGGTGCTAATTTTTAGAATAGTCTATCTCTACCTAGATTCGCGATTTTCTTTTGTTTTGTTCAAATTATGTCAGACACGTCATCGACCCTGATACTGGCAAGGTCAAACAAAATCAATAACATGAAATAACAATGTTTCAGTGGTAGTTCGTTCGAGGGGCAGTGGCAGAATGGCAAGAGACATGGACTGGGCGTGGAGACCCGAGACCGGTGGCTGTACCGCGGCGAGTGGACGCAGGGCTACAAGGGCCGCTACGGCATCCGCCAGAGCGCCATCAGCAACGCCAAGTACGAGGGCACCTGGGCCAACGGACTGCAAGACGGATACGGCTCCGAAACATACGCCGACGGTGGTTAGTATTCTCTCATTCCTTTCATTGCCAAACTGTTGGAATTCTGACAAAAATACATTTGTACACGGCCGCGCATTCTTATCTGGCTGAACGATCGCCAGTTGGGAAGGCGTTATTGTATTTTAATTAACGTTAACTAGGGACACGTTTGGATTCGGTGTAGAACATTTTTAATCCTCAGTAGATCAGAGTTACTTTTAAAACTTTCGCATAGGTAATGACGTTATTAGGAGAAATTAATCTGAACAAAGCAAGAAAGTTCTTATTTTTAGTAGGTATAACGCTTGGGCGTTGTAATGAATGTTATGTAGGTAGGTAGGTACTAATTGAGCAATGAGAATTATAGATAAGGTAGCTTATGAATTCACTGTTCATCAATGAAAGTGAAAATTATGAAACGAAACTACTCTGACAACATTGTTTTCAGTGTTTAATATCGTGCCAACTGACAATTAAAACATGTAAGTATTTAAGTATAATAGGAAGGTATACGAATTAGGGAATTCAATCCCGCAAACGCGGGATCGCGCATCATTTTTGTGAGATCAGGAATGCGGGATCCACGGGAGTTGCGTGACTGAAAAAATATGGGATTTGATGTAAAATACAGACATCCTTCTGAATACATATTTATTCGTCCAGACCTCATTAACAATCGAACACCATTTTCTTTCCTTTTATTTTCCTATGAATGTGCGTCTTGCATTTATAGCCTACTTTATAGCTTCTGCCCGCGGCTTCGCACGTGTATTTTCGGTATAATAAGTAGCCTATTTTTTTAAGTTAGGCTACGTTCTAAGTGTATTACCAAATTTCATCTTGATCTGTGCAGTAGTTTTGGAGATCCTAGGTAACAAAAATTTCACATTTCAGAAACTTTCGCATTTATAACAATAGTAGGATTTGTGCCTATTTTATAAATAGGTAGTTTGCTTTCTAAATCTATTTTTATATGTTGTATATTTGAGCAGTAGAATCACTTGCTTGTGTGTGAAATCCTTGAGAAATATCGGGACTTACGAGAGCGATTCGATTTGTTTATCAAGCCGACAGATAATTAGATTTTTCCATGAAAAGTTATTGCAAATAGAAGAAAAATTATTGTTTACCACGGTAACTCGATCTGTCTTCTTTTTTATCTCGGAAAAACACGTGTATTGCCGCGGACAGTACCAAATAAAACAACAAAATAATACTAGTTTATTTTATTGAATATTCGCATTCTGAAAATAAGTCATTAAGACGCTTGAGTACCTTTGTAAAAATACAAAATGTGAACCATAAATCTCAATATCGATTTAAATTTTTACATAAACAAAATAGATTGTCATAAAAAATCGAATCTGTAAAGCATGACATGACTGATAGACTGTCACAAGAAAATAAATTCGTGGATGGAGTGTAACGAATCGTAATTCGTTGAATTTTTAAATTTATTTCTTCGGAATTTAAGTTTTAATGGGCGTTTAACCAAAAGTGATCAATGTCAAGTTACGCTAGACAGGAGTCTTAGTCCCCTTGAGTCCATACATTTGAACGTCCTTGTTGAAAAAGAGGATCAAACTCAATTTTTTTCCAGTCCCGCTAATCCCGCGGATCCACGGGATTGATGTCCGCGATCCCATAGGCTTGCGGGATTGGATTCCACAGTACGAATATTAAATTCGTAAAGCGCATCTTCTGCATGCCGGATAAATTCTTAATTAACTTTACAATAAAATCAATTCAGGAAAATCTGTTGAAAAAGCTATTGAACATCAATAGCTTTCTCAACAGATTTTCCTCGAAGTTATTTTCATTATGGAACACAATACGGGTTCGCAATATTTTTTCTTGAATTTGTTCTGATGATTGTTCTTTGTATGACCTTTGTTCTGATTTCCACTAAACACGTATAAACCCCATAGGTCGTTTTCGTAGGTATGTCAGATACATATTACGAAAACTCAAGTAGACTTAAGCTCTGCGTCTGCTCATTAATCCAATGCTACTACTACAAAGCACAAAAACGTGCATTCAGGTAAGGGCTTAGACACGTTAACTTTAGACAATTTTTACAGCAACAAAATGGCTTTCCATTAGCTTCAATTCAAACGAGTGGTCCGCGACCTGTATATTTTCTGATACCGTCAATACAAAATTGCTCAAAGTGTTAAAGCCCATATTTGAATGCACATTTTTGTGCTCAGCTGCAGCAGCTTTCAGGTGTGTAACAAGCTTTACAGCTACCAAGAACCATCCCTCTATTTTAGTCTCAAAAATACTCGTAACTAATGTGCTGTAAGGATTTAGGCACCGAAAATGCAGTTCAGGGCCGTGTAACGTCCAATCACGCAATACTCGACACACCAATGTATTGACTCATACCCCAATTAGTCATTCACAAAATTATAATGTTAACTCAGGGACTTCTGAGAGTCGAAACGCGTGCTTATAAAACTACGTATGACACGTGTGCTGTTTATAATGTTATGGGTCATTCAATCCGCAAATAACTTGGTTGTACAATAGTCCTGTTGTGTTCGAAAGCTTCGTTAAAGGCGTACAAGCTCCCACGTAGAAAGGTTTAGGTGGTAAAAAATGCACTGGAATATATACCTAGAATTTCATTCAAAATTTCACTATTAGACGAAGCTCGAACGGCTTGGTATACCGAGTGCTTGTACCGATGCTGCTCCTCGAACCCCAACATCTCTTTTGTCGGAACTGTTGATACAAACGTCCTCCAGCTCTGCGGACCGTGCAGGTCTCAAAAGAAAATAAATGCGTGGATGGATTTTAACGAACGATTCGTGAAATTTTTCAATAATTTTCTTTCGAATTTCAGTTTTTATGGGCGTTTAGCCAAAAATGATCAATGTCAAGTTACTACACAATGCCAGTGCGGTACTGCTGTCGAACAGCTTGGTCATCATGGGTTATCGTGTACCGTGCCGTTCGGATCTCGCCATGCCAGCCCCAACGACATCATCCGGCGGGCCTTTGTCACCGCTAACTTACCAGCTATTCTCGAACCAAAATGGTTTGTTGCGTAACGATAAAAAGAGGTTCGACGGTATGACACTAGTCCCATGGGAGTTGGTGAGGCCCATTGTGTGGGATGATTAACATCTCCGAGGACATCCGTTGGGCTGGTGCGGCGGCAGATATGGCTGAGGATCTTAAGACGCGCAAATATGCAGGTCCCGACAGAGCCTACGCATTTTCTCCCTTTGGAATCGAGACCCTAGGGTCTAGGCCCGAAAGTGCGTGGGGTACAGAGACACTCTGGGTTTTTTTTTTTAATTATGAGCGTCTGGTCGAAGCGACGCGTGACCCGAGCTGGTGAGTATCTAGCGCAGGGAATGCTGATGCGCAGCATTCCCTACAGCGGGGCAATGCAGCCAGCGTCTTGGGGACACTTCCGACTAGTATTGATATGGATCAGTTGAGCTATTGAGCTATAGATGTTTGCAACAGTCTGCAGTTAGCGCAATTATTTCAATTGTAATTTTCTTTGTTAATAAAGTAATTTTGTCCATAGGCCATCTCTCCTACGCCGATCAAGCTTTGGTCTCTTGAACCCACTTAATATTAAAATAATATAAACTACACTAAATAATTAATATAAATAATTAAAATAAATACATATAAAATATTGCACGCGGAGGCAATTGGGGGATAAAAATTGGTCTAAGTTAAGTCGCATTATGCTCTACATTAGTTTGTAATTTTACCATGGACCTTAACCTTAGGGTAGTTCCCGTTGACCTAGAATTATAAAAATTTACCAGAAGCAAGGTCTTATAACACAATTAAATTCGAAAAACGCAAATTTATAAATTATTCTCAAAAAAAAATATGCGCCTACTTCCCATTGACCTAGATTCATGATATTTAGCAAGAAACAAGTTCTTACGATTATACGGTACCCTTGGTGCGTGAGTCTGACTCGCACTTGACGTTTTATTCTGTCCCATAACAGTTCGCGCGATGTTTAAATTTTCAATTATGGCATTCATCCGCTCGCTTTATATTAGATACGTTCACCCGAATCTTCAGATAGGTACATGGTCCAGTTGACTGGGCCACCAAAATATTTAGCAAATTTATAGAACCTTACTGAATTTCGGGATAAAATGTATCCTATGTCCTTCCTCGTAGTATTAACTCAAATCGTGCCAAGTTTCATTCGAATTCATTCAGTAATTTCAGCGTGATGCGCGGTCAAGAAACAGACAGACAAAAATGAACAAAGTTTTGGCTTCAGTAACGTTAAAACAGCTACATTTTTTTTTATTTCTTCAATGTACAGAATTGGGCCTGTTTTATTATAAGTAGGTATATATGTAGATTTAACTGCTTCCCACTACTAATTTTAGTTTTTTTTTTAATTTAACTTTAAATAACCTTGAGATCAAGATATATACTATGCCTGTGTTAATAATAATAATAATGCTGGACAATTCACACAGCATTATCTAGCCCCAAGCTAAGCAGAGCTTGTGTTATGGGTACTAGATAACTACAATACACTACATAGATAGATATTTTTTATTATACTTAAAAAACACCCAGACCAACGGAACAAATTTCTGCAGATCGTACAGGGGGTTACTTAATTATATTATAATTTGTTATGCATACTTAATTCTGACGCTGTCTGTACATCTAGCTAGGCATATTATAGGCTCTTCAAATATTTCAAAATTATACCTATCTAGACATTCCCTTACAACACCAGGCAGTAATTGAACGAACGAGCGAGCGAGCGTGCTACAAGTCTGGCCAAATTTCGTTTTCTGTCGGTCTGTACGTACAGGTCGTTTTTAGGGTTACCTCAAAAGGAAAAGAAGACCTCGAATCATGAAATTTGACAAGAAGCAAGGTCCTATAGCACACGTAAAGAAAAAATCTGAAAGCGTAAATTTGAAGTTTATTAACAAGAAAATATTTATTGGATCCCGTAACTTTCCGTATCGCAACATGTCTTCGGTTAGTTGGTGTAAGGTGTTGCGCGCCACATCAATGCCAGTGCGGTACTGCTGTCGAACAGCTTGGTCATCTAGGATTATCATATACTAGGGCCGCCGGTCGGATATCTCGCCACGCCAGCCTTAACGACATCATCCGGCGGGTCTTTGTCACAGCTAACGTACAAGCTATTCTCGAACCGAATGATCTGTTACGTGGCGATGGTAAGAGGCCTGACGGTATGACACTAGTCCCATTGGAGTTGGAGACTTCCGAGGACATCCATGAGGGAGGAGGCGGCTGCAGATTTGGCCGAAGATCTCAAGAGGCGCAAATATGCAGGTCTCGTCACAGCCCACACATTTGCTCCCCTTGGAGTAGAGACCCTAGGTCCGTGGGGTACCGAGGCACTTCGGGTACTTTTTTTAAAATTATCTGAGCGTCTGGTCGAAGCGACGACCCGAGAGCTGGTCAGTATCTGGCTCAGCGCATCAGCATTGCCATACAGCGGGGCAATGCAGCCAGCGTCTTGGGGATGCTTCCGACTGGTATTGATTATGGATCAGTTGAGCTACCTGTAGATTGTTTGCAACTGTCTGCAGTTAGCTCAATTGTTTCAATTGTAAATAGATACTAGTTCTAATTTATTTCTATTATTTGATTGTAATTTTCTTTGTGAATATAGACATTCTAAAAACAAGATCCGTCAAGTGCGAGTGTAACTCGCGCGCCGAGGGTTTTGAACGTTTGTCAACAAATATGTACCAAAAGTACCGGTTAGAGACTTCGCAGTTTAACGAATACCTAAGAATAGTAGGTACCAACCTACATTTCAGATGGATCTCTATGCATGCTTCGGTTAAGGTGGGTAATGGTAAATTTTTCGACTTTTTTCGAAATATTTCAAAAAGTATGAAACCTACAGAAATTTTAAAAACTGTTTTGATATGTCCAAACCGATACCTTTCATTTGATACCCCACTCGGTGGGGTAGCCCCCCTTTTGAAAATTATTCCTTTTTGACCATTTTTCAAAAAGTGTTCTTTTTACAGACTTCTCTATATTTTTCCTGTAAAATATAGATCTATATCTACAAACGCTTCATACATTTTAAATGGATCGCTCGACAAACTTCGGAGATAGGGGGGGGGGGGGGGGAATGGGTATTTTTCGACTTTTTTCGAAATATTTTAAAATGTATGAAACCCACAAAAATTTCAAAAACTATTTTGAAATGTACAAACTGATACCTTTCATTTGATACCCCACATGACCCTGTAGGTATCTTTTAAAATTTCGGCATCACAATTTGTATGGAAAATATTCATTTTAATTTTTCATTTATTTTCATTTATTTTTCTCTAAATCTGTACAGGCGCACGAAATGTATTATTATTTTAAATTTCAAGTTGATAGCTGCAGTAGTTTTTGAGTTATTAAGGAGGGAAAAAAGGACAGACAAAGCGAGACCATAAGGGTTTTGAAACCGATCTTCGATCATCAAAACCCTAAAAAGGTCTTACAACTTATGGAACCCTTGGTACGCGAGTCCGACTCGCACTTGACATTTTATTATACAGATTTTACGACTATAAAGATTTTATTTTTGGGTTTTTGATTAGAGGGTACTTCCTCCAAAAAGGGGCAAAGACTACTGAATAAATCCGGAAATCCGATTTCAATTATAATTTTCTTTTTTCCAAGGTTTAAGTTGGTCTCATAATCTCTTCGTCGGTAGTTAGTTTTTTGAGATAATAGGAGAAAATAGCAGAATGAGGAGAAAATAGCAGAATGGCCTTTATTTTTATTTTGCTCTCATTTGGTAGATATTCTTTGACTTCGTGCATCATTTTATTTTGGACTGATTTTAAAAACGAATCAACCGATTGGGTCTTACTAAGTTACCTGCACATTTCACAAGTGTAATCTATATATCAAACTTCATTAATATCAATTGAACGGTTCTCAAGTTATGCTAGAAGTTACTATTGCGCCATATAGCCAATTCGCGCAAGCTACCACTAAGATCTTCGTTCTCTTGGCTCACTCCGATCGATTATTATATTTTTTGTACAAATAAATAATACCTAAGTTAAAAAAGCGCCGTACATGGCCGGCCTAAGCATGACATAGGTATGGTCTTTGAGGCACCAGCAATGACCCAGCTTCAGCATCATCCAGTGGCCCATGATGCTGGAACGAAGGTCCTGCACCACGGCGGCCAGAAGGCTGTTGGAGCAGCGGCGCATGCGGCCCATCAGGTCAGCAACCTATCCACATGCGCGTCCACGAACATCCCTGATGCTCTACAGTGACGCGGCAGCCCCAACAATATCCTGAAACCGTTGTTGCATTGAACACGTAAGGCGTTGTAGTGTAGTTTTGTTTATATCTGGCCCGATATTCAGACTGCTCGTGTAGAACGAAGCACAACACGCCTTGAAAAGTATTATTTTGACATGCGTTGTACCTACTAACATCGTGCGAATCATCCACCATTATTACATCTCACCGATAACGCCTTATGGTCCCTTTCCACATCTACACTATCAGACATGTTCTCGGTGACCCAGTGACCCAGGTATTTTAATAAGTATTCGTAGTTTTCGCAGATGCTCGATTCGGTTACGAGGCGACATTGACTGACATTGTTTTGAAATTGGTTCTCTTCCCTATATCTCGTACCTAATTGCCACTTCCGTCTGAACACAACCAATGAAGTACACAACGCATCTCGGAGTGGGTAGTTATATTCTTGCCGGTAGATATAGAAGGTTTTGTTGAAATAATTTTATCTATTCCGAAAACGCATCTTTTTAGTCTGTGACTGTGATGACCTCACTGACGTCAACTCTACTTCCTTCTTCTCTATGGTTCACCATGTGTGCCTGCCGTTTTCAGCTAGTTAACAATTGTTTGTCGTAGATTTTAAGTATCTAAAAGTCGTTAACATAACATCATTGTATGCTATTGTTTAATAAATTAGCTGCAATCTATTCTACGTACCTACGAGTTCTTATTGCTCCTGCCCTGCCAGTCTACTCGACCGACACACCTCATAACCTCAACTTCTACCTACTGTAAACCAGTCCACGCTTTGCAACAGGTTCTAAGGTTCTCCCATACGTAAAAAGTAAGCGAGTGTCAAGAGAAGAGGAAGTCAGAAAATTACCTGCCGTTTTTACCAGCTCGTGAGATCGAATACAAAATAAGCGTCGTCTACAAAAATAAATAAATAATGCTGGACAAACACACCGCATCATCTAGCCCCAAGCTAAGCAGAGCTTGTGTATATACATATATACACACAATGTATAATAATGATGAAGATTTAACTCCCACATACGTAAACCGCCTGCGCGTCAGGGGATGGCTCTCATAAAACGGGCACGTTTTTATGCAATTATGAGTCATCCCGACTGGCTTAAATAGATAATAATGAATTAAATACGGCTGATCGTTACTTGTATTTGTATCGCTTGTGTGCGTTCGCCTTTACCGGCCCTGCAACCGGCGCGTACGGCCCTCGCTGTTAAATATAGCACGCGCACGCCGCACTCTCGGACACAATCACGGCGCGGCGACCGCTCGTTTAACTAGCGAGCTTTATACAAAATTGTATAGTGCAATCGATTTGGACACTGATCCATCTATCACGAATATCACATTATCATAATGTAATATTATAAATGCGAAAGTTTGGATGTTTAGATGTATGGATGGATAGATATTTGTTACCTCTTCACGCCAAAACTACTGAACGGATCGGGCTGAAATTTTACAAATAGGTAGTTCTATGCCTCGAATAAAATATAGGATTTTTATTCCAGAAATCAGTTACGTTGGGATTAGAGATAATCTTTATACGTTTCCATAGAAACAACGCGTGCGAAAACGCGGGCGTAAACTAGTTGATGTTAGGAGCCGAAAGATAAAAGATCCACACACTCATTTCACTTCTTCTACAAGTGGAAAAAACGTAGGATAGAGAATCAATTAGCACCTTATTTCCTACTAGTTAATGCCCGCAACTTCGCACGCGTTGTTCCTATGGAAACGTTTAAAGGTGATTTCTATCCCATGGGAACTGATTTATGGGATAAAAAGTAGCCTATGTTTGATTCCAGGATTAGAACTACCTTTACGCAATATTTCAGCTCGATTCGTTCAGTAGTTTTGGCGTGAAGAGGTAACAAACATCCATCCATACCTACATCCATCCAAACTTTCGCATTTATAAAATTAGTATGATTTGATAAAATATCTATACTTATAATAAAACTGTAACAGGTCCAATTCTGTACATTGAAGATATTTTGAAAATTTTTTTTGGAGGGCACTCTATTATCGATACTGAAGCCAAAACTGCAATTTTTTTCATTCATGTCTGTCTGTCTGTCTGTCTGTCTGTCTGTCTGTCTGTCTGTCTGTCTGTCTGTCTGTCTGTCTGTCTGTCTGTCTGTCTGTCTGTTTGTTAAACGCGCATCACGCCGAAACTACTGAAGGTATTGAAATGAAACTCGGCACGATTTTAGGTCATACTACGAGGAAGGACATAGGATACTTTTTATCCCGGAATTCAGTCAGGTTTCCCTGGGAGAGGGGATGAAAGTAAAATTCTTTAACTGCGCATCACGACGGAACTACTTAAGGTATTGAAATAAAACTCGGTACGATTTTAGGTCATACCACGAGGAAGGACATAGAATACTTTTTATCCCGGAATTCAGTCAGGTTCCCCTGGGAGAGGGGATAAAAGTAAAATTTCTTCACCGCGCATCACGTTCACGCCGAAACTACTGAATGAGTTGGACTGAATTGGTACGATTTGAGTTCAAGGAAGGACATGGGATACATTTTATCCTGGAATTCAGTAAGGTTCCCCTGGGAGAGAGGATGAAAGTAAAATTCTTTAACCGCGCATCACGACGGAACTACTTAATGAATTCGAATGCAACTCGGCGTGATTTTAGTTCGTACTATGAGGAAAGATACATTTTATCCCGGAATTCAGTAAGGTTGCCCTGGCAAAGGGGATGAAAGTTAAATTCCTTCACCTCTCATCACGCCGAAACTACATAGGTAATAAGTTGGAATGTAACTTTTCACGTTTTGAGTTCATACTACAAGAAAGGACATGGAATACATTTTATCCTGGAATTCAGTAAGGTTCCCCTGGGAGAGAGGAAAAAGTAGAATTCTTTAACCGCGCATCACGACGGGTCTACGCGTCGTCCGATTTCATGCATACTTTTTGTTAGAAACAGAGATGCAAGATCGAATATGACTAAATCAGTAGAAAGTCGAGTAGAAAATCAGTAGATTGATGAAATAATCTGTAGATTGAAGAAAAAAATTAGTAGATAAAGGGTAGGTAAGTTCCTATCTATTTATTTTTCCAAGACGCACCCATTAGTTAGGTTCCTACCTACTAAGGTGGTGGGTCTTGGAAAAATAAGTTAGGTTCCTGCCTTAGATGATATATGGTAGTTTAGCTGGTCCAGCGAAGTTTGGTTGGAGTCTTACTCCAACCAAACTTCGTGTACAATTAAATTAATTAATTATTGTGGTCCACTTAAACTAACTGGACCGCAGAAAAATATTTTTTATTGTGGTACACAGCCAACTGTACCTACCTACTAACGAAAACAAATTACGGTGGTCCAGTCAAATGGATCAGGAGCCCAATTCTGCAAAACAATTGCTTCAGTATGACAATGGAATCGTCGCAGAATCATCACGTAGAATCCTTAGATTAATTAAATTCCAGATAGTGCGCGCGAGATAAATTAATATGTAGTTTCAAACTTGACGCGCGTCTCTCCATCTGCATTCATCATAATTTCTTTCATCCAAGGTGGAATACCAAAAAGTGTCATTCTGTGACGATAGCCCTGTCATAGTGAAGCGATTAGTATAGCAGAATAGGGCCCCAGCTGTGAGTAAGTCAAACGAGTAGGACACTTCTTAACACTGACGCTGGCCGAGTCGTAGCTAAAAGTCGTGTGGATAAAGAATGGGATTGAAGATGACAATATGCTATCCCCCGTAGACCCTACACGAGTTTTTGGACGGCGGCGTTTCATAATATGAGAGAATATGGGTAAATGTGAACTTAATTAGTCGGCAGGTAAGGCAATCGCGAACGAAGTCGCGGGTACAGCTAGTTATATATATGAGTGCTTATTTTGAAATGAACGTTATTAATTCTGACCTATTAACCTATTTTACGCTGTTTGAGAAAAAACGACGTACTTTTTAGATAGGCACCTTGTAGGTCCTAGAATCTAGGTTATACCTATTAAGCTCGCCCCTTGCCCTTCTCAGTTGAGCGACTTTATCACGCCTCGTTGTTATTATCTGCTCGAATATTTCTAGGCTAACTCAATACGTTAGGTACATATTCATCAACATAAACTTGCACATCGATTTGTAATGAACTTTGTTACTTATTTATTACACTTTAGGTAAAAGCAGGTTTTAATGAAGTATTGTGTTGTGGTACACTGAGTGTTCATAAACGGCCTCAATTTAGTAAACCAACAAAAGTATTACGTTCCCGTCCTTGTTAAAAAAATGACCCTTCATTTAATTACATTAGTACTTAATAGTCGTGGGCAAACTGAGTAAGCTATTCAATTACCATTCCAGGAACGTACCAAGGTCAGTGGATGCGAGGGCTGCGGCACGGGTATGGCGTGCGCACATCCGCGCCTTTCGGCCTGGCATCGCACTACCGAGGGGGCAACCGCGGCCACGGTCACCGGGGGTCGATGTCGTCGCTCACGGAGGCGGGCGGTGCGGCGGACCCCTCCGAGCGACGCACCACCCGCATGGACGACGCACGCGGCGGATTCGTCCTCATGGTGCGCTCCGACGTGGCCTCGGGCAGACGAGGCTCGCTCGTCGAAAAAACTAAAAAAGGACTGCTTTCAGTGAGTGTTCTGTGTCTGTGTCATCTGTTAACGTCTGTGCACATGTTCAAGTTGTTCACGTTTTACCACACAAAAAACATGATTTCATACGTCATTCACAAAACTAAGCCGGCTTGTGTCTCTCCAACACGATTAGATTACCTTCTTCAATAGTTATTTAGCGTCAATAGAAGAATTTGCACAAGATGTGAAAAACGTGAAACTCATAAAATATTCAACACTCTACAAATCTCTCCAAAATTATATATTACCTGTCAATTCCGTAGTATTGTGATAGGTAGTATAAATAACCAATAGCGAAAGAAATCTAGAACAATACATTTCAGCACATCGAAGATTCTGAAAAGCAGTTTCTAAAAGAAACAATCCGTGATTTCAGAAATTGCGCAGGCAGCGCAGCGCCGGCGACCTGGACAAGCACGGCTCGGGCTCCGTCCGGTCCGGGGGCTCGGGGGGCTCCGCCTCTTCGTGGGTCTCCTCCGTAGAGAGCTCACACTCCGCTATGACCCACGCTTCTCTGCACACAAACTCAAACACAAGTTTTGTTGTCGAGGTGGGAAACTATAATCGTTAATACTGAACATTCCGCCTATTAGACCCCCCGCGCCACCTCACTTACCTGCACGAATTTAGATGCTTTTGATGTCATAATCTTTGTATTTGGTTCGGGCCCTCCACCCCCGGGCTCGGGAACCGGGCTCAGAGACTCGCCTGGCTTAAAACTTAGAACGAAACGTTGATATTTGATTTCCAAAGCAATAAGTATTCTATTATCGTGGCGTTGCCCGTTGACGTGAATGGCACCTGGTAGCCAATACATTCAAGCGTGCCAATTGAGTCACGAAGTGTTAAAAATAGGAAACAATAGTGAAAATAGATAAATAACAATGTTCCTCGTAAAATCAGAATCAGGCAGTAAAACTCCCAACACAATGGATTCGAGAGTCTCTAGAGATTAACAGAGACCAGGTGGCCCCTGATCCACATATTTTCGTAGCACTGTGTTATAGATTGCTCCAAATACCTAGCTTACCTACCTAGCTTTGTATTTCAATGCTTGTTATAATTTCGAACCAAGTATTCCTGTCCAGCTTTGCTAGGCTTGTAGTTCCTTTCAAGTTCAACCCCAGTAAAAAAACTGCCTAAGGAGAGCCCCTTGTTCTAGGCCCAAGAGCACAAAATGGTATTTTGGCCAGTAGCTTCTATTCTCATGTTTCTTTTTCTTTCAGGATGAACATTTGGATGCGAGTGTCACTGAAACTTACATGGGTGAATGGAAAAACGACAAACGCCAGTCATTCGGTGTCAGCGAGCGCAGCGACGGTCTACGATACGAGGGAGAATGGTTCGCGAATAAGAAGTACGGATACGGCGTGACGACGTTCAGAGATGGCACGAAGGAAGAAGGCAAATATAAGAACAATGTTCTAATAACAAGCCAAAAGCGGATGTTCCTCATGCGGTCGGCGAAGTTCCGAGAACGCGTTGATTCAGCAGTGGCCGCCGCGCAGCGAGCATCCAAAATAGCGATGCAAAAGGCCGACATTGCCATCTCCAGGTCAGTGCAACATTATACACGTAACATATTGTGATGACTTGCCGGGCTTTATGACAGCCTAAGCCTAATCAAAAATGATAAGGAGACTCACGGGACGATAACGAGAAAGCTGTAAGAATGAAATAATCGGTAGAAACACTGGTATAGTTAACTTTCAATACAAAAGCTCTATATTTGGGTAATAAGTATTTTGTTTGTTTCAGAACGGCCACAGCTCGGGGCAAAGCCGAACAGGCTGACGATTGTGCGGACCAAGCAAAAGAAGACTGTGATATAGCGCAAGCAACAGCGAAGCAGTTCGCCCCAGATTTTAAGCACCCAGGCTTTGACCGAATAGGATTAAGAGAAAAATATAGACAAAAAAATTACGATGCACAAGTTGTAGCACCCGCACCACAAGAATCTGAAATGATCCTTGACGGAAAGAGCATTCCAAATCATATCCCTCCGAAACATTCTCAGCTTCCTCAAAGTAGTCAAGTCCCCAGCGTGCCTTCCCGGAGACCGTCGACACAGTTTCCCAAGCCAATGCAAGACTCAAGGATACCGAACAACACTAACCGAATTGGACCTCCGTACGATCCGTACTCAAATCAGACACAACAAGATTCATGGGCAACTTCTAACTCACAGCCCGGTGTCCAAGACTACCAGAAACCTTATTCACAAAATGACCAGATGGCCGCGTATGGACCCTCAGTACCAGGAGGAGCACAGTTACCAGCTCCACCTTATAGATTGAACAGACAAAACTCTATACAACAAAATATGGATCAAAGTGGACAACAGTTTACGAACCAAGGCCGAAGATTATCAGCAGCAATGAGGCCAAACCTGAATAGACAACAACCCACGCAACAAGAATGGAACCAACCACAACCTCCAGTTAGACGACAGAGCGTCTTAGGACAACCTAATTATAATGCACCAGAAAATACTTACGTTGATCCTAGAAATGAGTTCCGCACCGGAACTGTGCATTCCGAAAGTACACTTGATCGACAAGGACAGCCGTCGGATCTCCAAGGCTATCGGCAGACCATAGATCAGCAAAGCTATAGACAACAACCCATGGACCAAGGCTACAACAAAGTTCCGGATCAGCAGATGTATCGGCAAGCGACAACAGACAGCCAAGGTTTTCGTCAACCGAGTCAAATGGACCAAGACATGGCTAACGGGGCCGGACGAGCTCCTGGATCACGTCCTTCTATTGATTACTTTGATCATTATAAAAGGCCTCCGAGTCGAGACTCGAGTGTAGATCGTTACGGCAGACGGTCACGCCAACCGTCAGTGGAGGCAGTTGGGGCGCCCCCGACGGGGTCACGCGCGGGATCTGTGGCGCCGCAGGCGGCGCCAGCGGCGTCGTCCCGGCCGCCGTCCAGAGCCGCCACGCCGGCTGGCAACGGACACTTAGCTTCAGGACGTGGCTCCATTTCAAGAGCTGGCTCACGAGAACCTCAGCCATTTGAAGAATCCCTTCTGAGGCAACGAAATCTCGGACAAGATATTTCACCCTCACCGTACCAGCCGAAACGAACTGAAAGTTTATACGTGGCTCCGAATCCCGCGCCGCCGCCGCCGCCAGTG
This sequence comes from Eupithecia subumbrata, assembly GCA_949316285.1. NCBI lineage: Eukaryota > Metazoa > Arthropoda > Insecta > Lepidoptera > Geometridae > Eupithecia > Eupithecia subumbrata. The sequence continues at coordinate 16,684,350 of OX438647.1, forward strand.
CGGGCCGGGGGCGGCGGCGGGGGCGGAGGTGGAGGCGGCCGGAAGGTAAGACTGATTTTATCACCATCTCTATTTAGCGTGAACAACTTATAAGACTAGTATCTAGTCTAGCCAAATCGCGGTTTATCTTTAAAACTTATGTAGGTACTAGGTACCTAGTAACACAAAACCTTATTTCCTGAGACAGCAGCGAGTTTTTTTTTTTTTTTATTAATTTAGGGGAAAGCCAAAGGCTTAAAAATTAACAGAGTTACAAAGTAATAAATACCAGTAAGCTTATTAAAGATTTTCACGGATAGGAGTTTTTACTTTATGGTTATGTTAAATACATTTTATACTGTACCTGCTCATAAAGTTGCTTATTCCTTTTTTAAACTAGAAAGTACGTCATTGCAGGCGTACTTAAATGCGGAACAGAAAACTCTATGGAATTTCATTTCTCACGCGTTTAGCGGTAGAGAAAAGTGTATGGGCATCCATTTCTAACGTATTTTTTTATTTTCTGAATTATCGACCGGGTGTTTTCACAAAAGGTCAAATGACTAAAAGTTTTTACTCCGAATCGTCAATTGATATCGGCCTCTTCTGTATTCAGAACAAAAAAAAGAACCATGTGAAAATCGCACGTGCGGGTAATTATTGCTACATTTGAGTTACTATTTGAAATTTACTCGAGTGATTTTGAAGATTCTAAAACGATGATTTTCCTCGAAGGTGTAGTATAAAACACTATGTATATTACTCAGGAGAAAGTGCGATTCCTACCTCGTGTGTTTTAATTAAGGCCCTCGGCGGCGCAATTGACACACTGATATTGACACACTGAGAATTGAGCACTTTCTCGCCTAGATGTACCTACAATCTATACCATTCAATACCAACTAAAATTCGTTTCTAGCGCAGAGGTGAATGCCATTTGAGCGTGAGCTTTAGATTATGTCATTACCGTCGTAATTTATTTTACGGCCATGATAGAATGTCATAGTTCTAAAAATGTTTGTTATCAAACACAATTCGTATCTATCTAGTCTGCGTTTTGTCGGCTATAGTTAACCAACGTAGAGTTTACACCACATGACGTTTTGTGTTACTAGCATTCCAAAGAGTGCAAATGACTGGAGTGGAGCCGTCATGTCAGGGCGCGCTTGCGCAGCGACTGGGCGGGCGCGGGCGGAATTCGTCCCACTGCGCTCAGCCCGTTCTATTTCTAAATCGAGACAGTCACTCGCTGCCGCTTTCCGCGTATCACCTCTTCGCTATAATTAACCGAGACTTTATCTCAACAGAAAAGCTTTACTTTCGCGTTAATATCATACGAAATCAATAAAAAACCAAAAACTATTTTATTCAATTCGGAAAATGTAAAGGTTTTGCTACCTCCGCGTTCATGGAAAGTAAAAAATAAAAGTTTTAAGTTCAGAGTTTGTTGTAAATAAATATCAGAATGTGGTACCAAGGGGACGAAGAAGATGAGGAGGATCTGATGTGTTCACCAGCGATCCTCGCGCGGCGCGCCTCGGAGAGCTGGATAAATGTGCCTCCGGCTGAGGTAAACACATGCCGTGCCCTTGAACTTATAGTTATAATAATACACGCTGTAATGTCAGCTATAGAGCATGCTGTATACATATAACAATAAAGCATTGTCGGTTCTGAATACGAGTTTGAACAATCTTGAAACTCCGTATTCAGAAGAATGGTAAAAATTTTATTTAATTTATGAACTACTAAGGATCACAATTCTAATTTGAAAACAACTACAACAACAACAAAACCCTTAAGAAGCTGACCAAAACTACTGCATACTATCTACCTACAAAAATTTAAACGAACAACTATATTTTTTTCCCGTAGAAACTTCCTTATATCTTTTTGTAACGCTGCTGCTATGAATTAAACAAACACACGGTCCTTTTGTTTCAAAAATAACTGAATCGACTGAAGATTTAATAAAGCTTGAGTATTTCCCCTAAATTAAGGCATTTATCAAGGGGAAGCCTGCGTCCAGCAGTGGTCCAGCAGTGGCAGCAGTGGTATAGGCTGTAGATGATGATGATGTCCCCTAAAAAGCTCATTTTAGAAGAAAAGATTTTAATGTTCCTTCATTAAGTGCTAAATTTTCTAAAATATTGAAGTCGTTTCTTACTTAACACCTTCAATGCCACCACGGTTTTCATTATGTCTTGCCGGATGCCGCGTACATTTCACGGTTGACGCGCCAGATGCGTCACCGGCACTGGAATAAAAATTACGTGAACACGCGGGCGAGTCAGTGGCACTGGACGTGTTAATTATTTCAAAATCTTCTAAGTTTTTGAACGAGCGTCAGCCAGTAAATCGCTTGTGTTTAGCGTACCATGCGGTTTACCGCATGGTACGTAACTCAAGTCATTCTTTTGATTAACCTTTTTTCGTCTGTTTACATTTCCTTCATTTGTTGGACACTTCTTCAATTGTTTGAATTCCTTTCCCCTTGTCAGCAGATGCTAAGCACGCCACAGACGACGCTTCAGCGCAAGAAGTCCCTCCCCGATGTGGCTGGCATGCCACGCATGTCGGACGGCGCAGGCATGTGCCGGGAGGAAGTCTCCATGCTGGGGTCAGCACGGCGCGAGGAGGTCCGCCGCATGCATGAGGAGACGGAGAAGCTGAGGGCCAACCCCCTGCTCTACCTCGTCAGTCCACAAGTCAAGGTGAGTGGTAGACCACAGCACAGGTTTGAGCTACAGTAGCACGTGTAGACCTAGTTTATTACATAGCATTGATATAAGCCACGACGTAGCACGAGCTACGGCATCTTTACGCCTACGGCGTAGCACAAGCTACATGGTCCGTCGTAGCGAAGCTACGAGCTACTGTCGCATTGTTACAAGCTACGGCGTAGCACGTCTGCGATCGACAGTGTAGCATAGCATTAATTTTATAAGTTACACGTTATGTACGATTCAATTTGATTCTTTTAACTAGTCCTATCGTTGCTGCAAATGTAATCTTAGTAAGATAGTCGTAATAAATCAGGTATCACCTTTGAAATGAATATGTTTGTTTGTGTTTGTTTCAGGACTGGTTCTCGAGACAGCAGCTGGTGATCCTGGTGCTGTTCATCAACATCTCACTGGGCATCATGTTCTTCAAGCTGCTGACGTAGCGTCACGCGCGGCGCCCGCCGCCCCAACGCGAAACATCAACGACCTTGTAAATATTTGTAATATTTCAAACAAATAGTCATAATTTTATGTGCAAAATTATTTTTTGTTCACCCAATTTCAAATCAGTGTTTATCTTTTTCTAAATGACTTCGGTTTGCTAGTGTTTCTTTGACGTTGTAATAAGTGTGAATATGAAAACTTGTTATGTTAAATGACCCTCTCCGTCAAACTATAATTTCGACTGTTAGTGCGAGAGTGAGACCCCAAGCCTCTGTGCCCGTTTGTTGACTACCGAGTGGAAGGAGCGCAGCGCGAGTTGTTTAAGTATTGTAAACCTGCATATTGTAGGTTGTATGCCTTCGTCTATGAAGCATAGCGCCTTTGTTATGTTTGTAACTAGGTATTGAAGTTGTTAAATTTTCGTATTTTATAATATATTTGACGTAATTATTACCTACGTAACTATTTATTTGAATGTAAAACAAGTTTTATTGAATAATGTAAGTACAAAAGAAAATTACCTACCTACTATAACCTAATATGCCAACAATTTCAAATTATTCACTGTACGTTTTCAATAAGGATTTCCATTCTACTATAAAAAACACTTTTTCTATTTGTCTAAACTTTAGGACTAATAAAATGAAACTATTATAGACAGCTTATTTGAAAGTATCAAAGATAGATAGAATTATTGTTTATGCCAAACATTAAAAATATTCTACCCTTACTTGTTAGTGATACCAAAGCACAAATTAAAAATTATATTGTAAGCCTAAATTGTCTTGGAAACTTAAGGACCTAATTTAATGATATTAGCCCTTTTGAAGTTAGATTTACATGAAAGGATGACGTAACAGTTAGTTACCTAAATACGTTGCTTGCCAACTGCGATATTTATAAAAGTTGAATAGAACGCATGTGCATTATTTTCCTATTCTTTAAATTGAATAATAAAATGTATAAATATAGAAACGTTACCATGTTTTTTATACAAAATGTAATCTTCTTTTTATACCTTAATGATGTCAATTTTCTCGTAATCGAAACGTTTGTAAGGATTATGAAGTCTACTTTAAATATTTGTATGAAACTAGTGAAAAACTTATTTTACCATTGGCATGGAAAGCGTGCAAATGAGACTGTTGGTATAAGTTGGTATAATACCAAAGTGCGTAAGTAATTACAGAAACAAACATTTTGAACACGCAAATTCGTTGATTTAACGAAATTATGAATTATAGTTATTGCTACTAAGACAATTTTTCACAGTTTCATTATTGTGTAAAATAATAAGTTGTATGTCTAAGAATTTTAATTACTTGTATCGATTTTATCTACGTTTCACAAATAAATATTTTAACAAAATTACAACTGGTTTCTTTCACTCACTTTTTTTGTACCCTTTGTTGCAAGGCTTTTTTGAACCATAAGAAGTACTATCAATAGAAAGCCAAATAATATTGTGAAAATAACCAGACAACTTCACTTTGTTTCTATCAAATTTTTACAAGCTTTTATTTAGTTTCACCTATCTTAATTAAATCTTGTAAGTTAAAGACTCACGTACCTGCTTCTGATTGGTTTTTTTTTTGTATCCATGTATATGTAAATCCTAAATCAGATGACAGTGCAATATTATGATGACATGGACCTGATCTTATGATGGCACCGAAAGGTGGTCATGGGAACTCTGTAATAAAACGACGCAACCATCGAATTCGGGCTCGTAGTTCATTGGGTTTCATAAAGTTATTCAATAAAAGTTTGTTTAAAAAAAGATAAAACCTAATTAAGTGCCTTCCTACTTTATGAGTATTTATTTATTTTTGAGAGAACACCAATTTTATTTTGCAATTTTATCAAAATTTCACGGAAGTAAGCCTCGAGCCCATCGTATCGACTCTATCGTATGTGTATGATTAATTAGATTATTTTTCTATGGCTTCCGCTCTATCCTCTAAAACTCAGTGTGAATGTTAACCTTTTATTAGTTCCGCGTTTTTCTAGTTCAATACTCGCGTAGCGTCAAGTAATGTCGAAAAATGACAAAAATAGTTCTGACAACGGTTTCCAGCCTAAAGCATTGGTATTAGATTCCAAAAATTTATTTTAGATTTAAAATAACAAAAGAGTTCGAAATTCCCAACCTTAAAAAGAGTAAAGTAGAGGTCGCACTTAAGAGTGGTTCTGAATCGTCACTTAATTACTTGATAATGTAGTAGTCGTGTTTATTGCATAATCTTAGCTCTACAGTGTCAAGTTTACTCGATCAAGTTCATGTTTACAACCTAGACACGTAGAAATCACTGGATAAAGCAAATGTGTTTTGTTCCTTTCGTTTAGGATGAGAAAACCGACGATGGAAACCTTGATTTGGACGATTTGTTGCCTAAAATTGGGGAGTTTGGAGTATACCAGAAGTTGCTATTATGGCTCGTGTGTTTACCAGCCTGCCTCCCTTGTGGCTTCGGTGCATTCAACCAGCTATTTATGACAGACGTGCCTGACTACTGGTGCAAGGTTCCAGAGCTTTTAACCCTGAATCTCACACAACAGCAGCGCAAAATACTGTCTATTCCTATGAAGGTAACAATACAATAAATACTTCGTCGTTTGATTCAACTTTTCCTGTACTAATAAGGTTCAATAAATTTCATTTCAGGATAATATTACCTTCGAAAAATGCATGCGATATTCAATAAATTGGTCTGAACTGATAAAAGCGAACATTATAAATGAGTTCAACCACAGTAAAGATTGGCCTGTAGAGCCTTGTTTGGAAGGTTACGAATACGATACGTCTGAAGTGAAGTCTTCGATCGTTATTGATGTGAGTTTGTTTCATTTGCCAAAGCCGATTTTCTTTAGTTTTAAATTTTAACGATAATATTGTTTCAGTTTGATTTAGTGTGCGATTACGATATCTACCCCACTCTCGGATTAGTCGCTTTAAATGTGGGCGGTCCAATCGGCGTTTATTCCTTCGGTTACATGAATGACCGTATAGGCCGAAAGAAATCCTTCTTCATATGCCTAACTACACTTTTGACTGGTAGTTTGTTGACTGCATACGCTCACGAATATTGGGTTTGGATCATGGCCAGAACTATCGTGGGCTTGACGATTCCTGCTGTATACCAGATCCCCTTTATAATTTGTAAGTCTTGTACAATAAATTCTTAAAATTATTGTACTTTTGTAGTAAGTAGAGCAAATTTTTACTAAATTGTTTCAGCTCTAGAACTAGCAGGGCCAAACTACAGATCATTTGTGACCGTTATGACTTGCGTTTTCTACACTCTGGGTTTGATATTGCTATCGGGAGTCACATATCTTCTTAGAGACTGGAGATCGCTAGCTCTAGCCACCTCTACACCATTTTTTCTCTACTATCTCTATTGGTTTGTCTTGCCTGAATCGCCTCGTTGGCTTCTCATGAGAGAAAGATTTGAAGAAGCAAATACTATCCTTAAATCTATAGCGAGAATGAATGGCAAAGCTATGCCAGAAGAGTTTGCTGCAAAGCTACAAAAGCAAGTTATCGAGCAAAAGGAAAGAGGGGTAACAGAGACCAAGTCAGTCAGTGTTTTTGCTCTTTGTCGAACTCCAAACATGAGGTTGAAAACGTTTTTGATTACCTTTAACTGGTGCGCCTCTGAAATGGTGTACGTTGGCTTGAGTTACTACGGGCCTGCTATTGGAGATAATCAGTACATGAGCTTCTTTCTATCATCGGTGGTGGAGATCCCGAGCTACTTAGTCTGTTGGTTCCTGATGGATCGCATCGGTCGGAGATGGCCACTCTGTCTATCCATGGTCATCAGCGGCATATTTTGCGTAGTAACCGTCCTTTTACCCAGTGGTACGTTTCTATTGGATAAATATCACCTCGGTATTTTGATTTGTGTTTAGTAGATAAATGACAAACGTGATTTTTATTCCAGATGCTATAACAGCAACACTTGTCCTGTATCTTATATCCAAATGCTTTATATCTGCGTCCTTCCTGATAATATACCCCTATGCTGGCGAATTGTACCCGACGGAGTTGCGGGGAGTTGGGATTGGAACGTCTGCGTACATAGGTGGCTTGGGACTTATTGTTATACCTTTTATAAACTATCTGGTAAGCTTACCTTGAAATCTATCGTTTCATCACGTGTCATCTGCTTCTAATACCATGTTCCATTCGTAAAATTTCACGTCATTTTAGGATTTGCAAAACGACGCTATAAATCAAGAAAATAACGTTCAATTGCAATTCTGTGAATCACTTCTCTACATACTGGGACAGAAACCCATAGTAAATCTTTGAGTCCAAAACGTTCGCTAGCAATCCCGGTCCCGGTTGAATTTAAAATGACTCCGAGTATAATTTGGTAGGTACCTGATGTTCATGATTTGTTCACATCAGGGTTCCAGCAACTTGGTCCTCCCTCTAGTTGTCATGGGTGTAGTGTCAGTACTGGGAGGGATAAGCGCCCTTCGTCTACCAGAGACGCTGCACAGTAGACTGCCACAGACTGCTGAAGAAGGAGAGATATTCGGGAAGGACTGGACTTATAAGGACTGCTGGGCGTGTGGGGGACACAGGTGAGTTAAATGAAAATTGAACTAGGATAATTATTTAAGAGTGAAACAACAGAGTAATGGGTGCCGCTTATATATAGTATATTGTTAAGTCACGCCACTTTATGGGTTAAATCAAAATCAAAATCAAAAACTCTTTATTTCCATAAATACACTTAGAAAAGGTCAAATTGTAAAACTAAACACTGACACGGAAATAAAGTGATATTTTTTATTTCTGTCGCTTCGGTATGTAGACTAAAGTAAAGAAGCGACGAAGAAACCTTTAGCCTGTTAGTTGTTACTTTTCGAGTTGGAGCAAAACCTGTCCCAAGCTTTTTTGTCTTCTAGATAATCTGATATTTTATAGTAAGTAAGCCTTTTTGCACAGCAAGGTTTTTACAATTTGTTTAAATTTATTTACTGATATTTTTTGCAACTCACTAGGAGTAGATAGTAGTAGTAGGAGAGGATAAATTATATTCGTAGCATCACTACACGAATTAATTTTTATTAAAATGATTTAAATTAATTTAAATAAGAATTCGATTACGATTTGAAAAATCTAATTAATATTGCTATCTGATAAAAAAAATGTAATAGGAATAACGTTCCTACTGTTTACGAAACCTGCCTGCAAAGGGTTTTTAACGGGACACATAACGACACGAGGTACAGGTAGGTACCTGTACCTCCTGTCGTTATGTGTCCCGTTACTACATAGGTATGTAGGTACACCTTTTTACAAGAAACTGTTCTATTTTGGAGAACACAAAAATGCATAAAAGTTTTTGATCAAGCGTGAGCACTCACCCTGGTAGCCACCACCACTGTGCCGCTCAAAATTGTTTGTTTCTTCCCCAGACGAGTGCCAGACTCGGAATCGTACACAAACCTAGACCAACTCGAGCTGACCCAAGCCCCGGTAGAAGACGAGGTGTCGGATCTACCCCGAAGACGCAGCTCCATGCGGAAGCTGGTGCGACAAGCCAGCGTTGTAGACACGCAGCGCGACTCGGACGGCAACATTAACATGACATATTGGTTCTAGGATTATATGTAGACTGTTCTAGGCACAGAGCGTTTTAGAAAATATATGTTTGGAGAATGTTTTATATTTTTCACTTCTCTTGCTCAAAAAGTGTATCAAAATAGTGTAGCTTAGCGGGCCTAAAATCGAGTTTAATACCTAGGGCTAAAAAGTATTTTTCTTTTTAATTTTTGTCAAAAATCATCAGCCCGTACAAAGCATTCGTTCTCTTCTCTTACATAAAAACTCGACTTCTTGGTGCTCCGTCAATCTTTTTTTTTTAAATAGAACCTTCTTGGAGATGTTTTATGAAGGTTGATTCTTCCCTTCACGCTAGAATGCGAACTGTTTCGTTGCGGGTTAGATAGAGATTTAAAAAAAAAGATGGTATTGGCGCTAAATCTCTAGATTTTTCTTCATTCCAAATAACAAACTTTTACGTATAACTTGCGTTCCCGACTTTTACTTCCAAATTGTGAACGTGAAAAATGTCATCAAGTGATAGTGAAGATGCTAATATGCAAATGGAAGAAAAGGGCAAAGAAATAATTATGAATCTGTTGCCGACAAAATCACGTGGAATATATTTAAAGAGTTACGAAAATTTTATTAAATGGAGAGATGAGAAACGTGTGGATTCTTTTACTGAAGGGCTTTTTCTCACTTATTTTGATGCATTTATCGAAAAAATCAAATCGTCGACTCTTTGGAGCACATATTCAATGTTTAGAAATACCTTACAAACGAGACACGACGTCGATATTAAAAAATATGTAAATTTGACGGCTTTACTGAAGAAATTGTCACACACAAGGCAAAAAAATCTAAAGTCTTAAAGTCTTTTCTTTGAAAAAATTTTAAATAACGCTCCAAATAAACAATACTTGGAAACAAAGGTAACCTACTTATATGTACCTACTCTACTCAAACTAAATAAATAGATACCTACCTACATACCTAAATTAGGTACCTAGGTTATTACGATTATTAACACACTTATTTTTTTGTTTAACAGGTTGCTTTAATTTATGGAATCAGCGGTGCATGCAGTGGAATAGAGCTTGCCAATATAACGCTAGAAGACGTAGAAACGGATACAAACCTACAAGCTGTGAGTCTTCCGAACACGAAAACAAACAAAGAGCGTAAATTTGTCATCAGTGGAGAATACCTTAATATAGTTAAAGCCTATCAGGAGTTACGTCCCACTAATGTTTCAACGAGAAGATTTTTTCTAAATTATCAAAATGGTAAATGCACAAGGCAAGTCATAGGCAAAAATAAATTTCATCCATTTGGGCCATTGATTGTTACCGCAGAACATCCGCGACTCTAAAGTTTTTGTTTTTATAGTGCGTAAGCCTCACACTCTGGCAAATTTCTAAGAAATTAAATAACATCGCAAAAATGCGGGTTCAAGTCCCGCCGAAGTCGAATTTTTGCGAAGTTATTTAATTTCTTAGAAATCCGCGACTCTGTTGGCGGACTCTGGTGCGAATATAACGACATTAAAACGGCACGGTGGATGGAGGTCCGATCAAGTGGCTGAAGGTTATATAGAGGACTCTATACAAAACAAGTATCACGTCACGCAGCGGATTACGGAAGGAATCAATATTCTACCAAACACTACAGATCCCCAAGCATCCAGGTACATCGCGGGATTGGATGAATATGTCAACTCAGCTGAAGCCGCACTCAGATCTTAATAATGCAGGAAACTCAAGCATGAGTCGAGTATCTCCAACTTTTACTCCACAACAATCAACTCAAAATACTTATTATCACAACCCAATCGTGTACAGTGTAGGATCACAGAGAACCGAAATAAAATTGCCCGGGAAAAACATATCACTAAACATTCAAAATTGCTCTAACTGCACATTTAATTTTTAATAAAATTTCTGAAAATTGTTTTATTTTCTCGCAATCGAAGTGAAAAGTAGAGTGTTTTACTAGGGCCAAAACCACCCATTATAACTCGGTCTTGTCATCCTCCCTCGCTACTCTCGGGAGTAGGTATAACAACCTCGTATACCTACATATAATGGGATGGTTTAGTCCCTTGTAAAACAATCTACTATTGTTTAATGTTAATGAGATGTATGGATGGATGAATGTTTATTACTCCTTTACGCCAAAACTACTGGACCAGGCTGAAATTTTATAGTGATGTAGGTCTAGACTTGGAATAAAATATAGGCTAGGTAGGTACCTACTCCAAAAACTATGGGTCTATGTCTTTTCGTTGTCATGTTATTCACCATTTAAATTAGGTACTTTCTGTCATGTACAAAGATCAACAGACAAGAAATCACACCAATATTATAAATGCGAAAGTTTGGATGTATGTATGGATGGATGGATGGATGTTTGTTACCTCTTCACGCAAAAACTACTGAACGGATCAGGCTGAAATTTTGCATACGGGTAATTCTAATCCTGGAATCTAACATAGGCTACTTTTTATCCCATAAATTAGTTTCCATGGGAAAGAAATCATCTTTATACGTTTCCATAGAAACAACGCGTGTGAAGCCGCGGGCATAATCTAATTATGAAATAAAACACTAAGTACGTACGGAGAACCGTAAGCTAGGGTACGGAAAACCCGAAGCGCGGGAATGGCAAGTCGACCACGCACCGCACCGCGGTTCGTGAGCTTGTCCCGAGGCGAGGCGATTACGATACGATTCCGATAAGTGTGCGTTGCAGTAGGGAGTTTCATTTATCTAATACTGAACGGCTCGAGTTGATACGGTGACGATGATCCCTTTCCGAGTTGATACGTGTGCGACCTTTAGTCGCAAATTCGAACGGATCATCGTATTTATGGGATAGCTAAATCGTAGGTAGGTATTTGTAGAATACATTATGAAGTACCTAAGAAGAAGAAAAATATACAACATGCAAAAAAGTACACCTCATTATCCCAGTTTTAAAGTTACCTACAGATCAATAATAAAATAAAAATCAAATTTAAAAAAAAATGTTTTTACTGGGCATGTTCCGAAATTGAATATTTATTTATTTTCATAAGAAGGTACACTATCTAGCTTTCAAATGAAACTACTACTTTTAATAAAATACACCGATTACTCAAAAAGAAACCAAGAAAAAACGAGATGAAGTAGTTTTCATTTAAAAAATAATGATAGAAATACATAGTAACAAAAAAAAATATCTACAAAAAAAGACACTCATAACTATAATTTAAGATGTAAGGAAAAATTAGTCAAACCAGCGGTACGCCTTGCAAAGGTACAAAAGCAGGGAGAATAAATCAAAATACAATTATACAGGGTGTTTGGTGGAGGGTTAGACAAACTCGGTGGGTGTGTAGGTGGACCTATTTGTGAAATACAAATTGAAGGAAAAGACCCTCACTGTTTTCAATTTTTTTTAATCCTGTTTTTTTTATTTTTTTAAGATTTTCCGAAATTTTACCTCTCTACCCCTAGAACTTTTTTTTGGAACGTGTTTTCTAGTAAATTTTTTAATTGCTTTTGGTCTCAGATGTATCCTTCGTCTTTTGAAGGCATTATTTATTTGAAAGAACGTGTAAATAATTAGTTATAAGCTCTCAAAGTTAAAAAAGTAAAAAAAATAATCAAGAAGGATAACTTTGCATCGTTTAAAAAAAAAAAAAAATAGCGATCGAGAAGTTCAAATACTTTTAAAAACTTTTCTAAACATTGCTTATTACAACGGTATACCACATGTAGCCGAAGAGTCTATAAACTTGTCAAAAATTAGCACTTATAGGTGAAATGGGAGTAAAAACGCTAAGAATAAAACATTGTATTAAAACAATTTTGGTTCAAATATCTCTTCCCTATATCTGATAAAAAGGTAGGAACGCTAAATTAATTTAAAAAAAACCTTTTTTTATCATACCTAGGTATCCGACTAATTCGAAGATTCGGAATTCAAAATCAGAATTTCGAATTCGAATCAATATTTGTAAACGTTAAATTTCGTTCTTATCTTGATAACCTTTTTGTTGTTCTTTTTTGTTATCGTTGTTTTTGTCACAATGGCGGAATTCAGCATTGAAGAATACGCTGATATTATTTATGCGTACGGTCGATGCGATGGAAATACATGTGCAGCACAGATACTGTACAGAGAGTTGCATCCCAAAAGACGTGTGCCACACCATAGCACATTTTCTAATACCTTTCGGCGACTTCGAGAAACGGGAAACTTAACTCTTCGAGAACCACGAGTTAGTGCAACGCAGCAGCATGTTGGTGTGGACGAAGCCATACTCCAAGCGTTCCAAGCTCCAAGCTCTGTACAGTCTCTGTGCTGCACGTGTATTTCCATCGCATCGACCGTACGCATAAATAATTTCAGCGTATTCTTCAATGCTGAATTCCGCCATTGTGACAAAAACAACGATAACAAAACAGAACAACAAACAGTTTATCAAAATAAGAACGAAATTTAACGATTACAAATATTGATTCGAAAATTAGTCGGATACCTAGGTATGATAAAAAAAGGTTTTTTTTTAATTAATTTAGCGTTCCTACCTTTGTATCAGAAATAGGGAAGTGATATTTGAACCAAAATTGTTTTAATACAATGTTTTATTCTTAGCGTTTTTACTCCCATTTCACCTATAAGTGCTAATTTTTAACAAGTTTATAGACTTTTCGGCTACATGTGGTATACCGTAGTAATAAGCAATGTTTAGAGAAGTTTTTAAAAGTATTTGAACTTCTCGATCGCTATTAATTTTTTTTTTAAAACGATGCAAAGTTGTCCTTCTTGATTATTTTTTTGACTTTTTTTAAATTTGAGAGCTTATAACTAATTATTTACACGTTCTTTCAAATAAATAATGCCTTCAAAAGACGAAGGATACATCTGAGACCAAAAGCAATTAAAAAATTTACTAGAAAACACGTTCCAAAAAAAAGTTCTAGGGGTAGAGAGGTAAAATTTCGGAAAATCTTAAAAAAATACAAAAAACAGGATTTAAAAAAATTGAAAACAGTGAGGGTCTTTTCCTTCAATTTGTATTTCACAAATAGGTCCACCTACACACCCACCGAGTTTGTCTAACCCTCCACCAAACACCCTGTATAATAAACTACCAATTAACGTAACGAACATTGATAATTTTGAACGATTTAAAACCTTAATCAAGCATTTCTTTGAAAGCCATGCATTCTATAGCATCAGTGAATTTATGAGTACTAATTTATTTCAATCCCTTTCTTTAAATAATACCTAAACATGACATTGAATTTTATGATCTGGAATTAATTGAAATTTGTTTTTTTTTAGGACTTTTTAATTTTGTTTAGTGAACTATTAAGTTTTATCATTTCAAATTGTACAATTTCTGACATGCCTTGTATAACGACCTATGTTATAAATGGTAAATAAATAACAATACAATACACCCAGACCAACGGAAATAACGGAATTGCATATCATAATCACCTATCAATTTCTGCACAGCGAAGTAACCACGAGTTGTCATTACAAATGAAGTTATTGTTAGGTCTTGTATTGATAACATGTTCACCGATTCTGAGAATGTCGTCAATGTTAATGTTTTGGAGTGAGGGTGTAAAATCTGACCATTATTGTCAAGATAGGTATAAAGATCGCAATTAACATAGATTTACGGGATTCCCCTAACTAAACGATTACTAAGAAAAGTGACAATGCCGAAACTACTATTGCTAAAAGAAAGCTTGCGACAAGTTATTCAACAACCTGAATATTATAAAGACTATGAAACATATTTTAGATGTCTTATGATTAAACTAGATGAACATAATTATTCCTGTTAGGCCTGGTGAACTTTAATGATTGGGCCACCAAAGGTATAATAATTTCTAGGATTAGGCTTTTTGAACTGTATGGTCTATTGAGAGACATCAACAGTTACATAAAAAAGGAATATGTGAGTAACTATAGTAAAATTCATTACGGATGTAAGCGGGTTAACTACGAACCTTATTTGTGTTGGAAGAACACCAACGTTTCATCCCTTAACGAGGGACATCTTCAGGGTGAGTGCGGTTCTAGACGCGCGCGTTCCGCGTTCCTCCGAGCAAATTTATGATTTCATTGCCATTCACATCACATCCACAAAAAAACAAAAACAAAAATCCATAATGTCTACATTATGGATTTTTAGGAAGCTAACAGTGTGTACTATAATTTAGTTCAAGTTATATTTGCAACCAAACTTTAATTTAAAAAAAAATAAGTGGTGTAATATAAAATGTAGTGGGTGTGCGATTTCTATGCTCTCGAGTGTACTGCAGCAAAGAGTGCAGCAGAAGAAATATCTGATTTTCTAAACAGAAGGCAAATATTATTTTCACGGCATTAGGGATTCCAGAAAAATAAATCAACAAATGATGCTATCATAAGACTAGTAGAGGACGTGGAAAGATCACAGAAAACGTATGGCATTTTCTGTGACCGGTCCAAAGCATTTGATTGCGTATCCCATGACATACTTATAGGAAAATTAGAACACTAAGGACTTTCTGGGGTCGAATAAAACATTTTCAAATCCAAGCAGCAGAATTCAAATAACCGAGTTAAATGGCAACCGCTCTACAGAGTGTAAAGTCAAGTAAGGCGTCGATCTTAGGACCATTGCTCTTTTTGACTTACCTACATCTATACCTATCTATCTATACTTATAATAATCTATACTTATAATAAAACTGTAACAGGTCCAATTCTGGACCATTGCTCTTTTTGACTTACCTACATCTATACCTATCTATCTATACTTATAATAATCTATACTTATAATAAAACTGTAACAGGTCCAATTCTGATTTTGAAAATTTTTTTTGGAAGGCACTCTATTATCGATACTGAAGCCAAAACTGTAATTTTTTTAATTCATGTCTGTCTGTCTGTCTGTCTGTCTGTCTGTTTGTTAAACGCGCATCACGCCGAAACTACTGAAGGTATTGAAATCAAACTCGGAATGTTTTTTGGTCATACTACGAGGAAGGACATAGGATACTTTTTATCCCGGAATTCAGTCAGGTTCCCCTGGGAGAGGGGATGAAAGTAAAATTTCTTCACCACGCATGACGCCGAAACTGCTGAATGAATTGGAATGAAACCTTGCATGATTTGATTTTATACTACAAGGAAGGACATGGGATACATTTGATCCCGGAATTCAGTCAGGTTCCCCTGGGAGAGGGAATGAAAGTAAAATTCTTTAACTGCGCATCACGACGGAACTACTGAATGAATTCGAATAGAACTCGGCATAATTTGAGTTCATACTACGAGGAAAGATACATTTTATCCTGAAATAAGGTTCCCCTGGGAGAAGGGATGAAAGTAAAATTCTTTCACCGTGCATCACGCCGAAACTGCTGAATGAGTTGGGACTGAATTAGTACGATTTGAGTTCATAATACAAGAAAGGACATGGGATACATTTTATCCCGGAATTCAGTAAGGTTCCCCTGGGAGAGAGGATGAAAGTAAAATTCTTTAACCGCGTATCACGACGGAACTTCTTGATGAATTCGTATGCAAGTCGGCATGATTTTAGTTAATACTATGAGGAAAGATAAATTTTATCCCGGAATTCAGTAAGGTTCCCCTGGAAGAGGGGATGAAAGTAAGATTCCTTCACCGCGCATCACGCCGAAACTGCGGAATGAGTTGGAATGAAACCTGGCACGATTTGAGTTCATACTACAAGGAAGGACATGGAATACATGTTATCATGGAATTCAGTAAGGTTCCCCTGGGAGAGAGGAAAAAGTAAAATTCTTTAACCGCGCATCACGACGGAACTACTGAATGAATTCGAATGGAAGTCGGCACGATTTGAGTTCATTTCATACTACGGGGAAAGATACATTTTATACCGGAATTCAGTAAGGTCCCCCGTGGAGGGGGATAAAAGTTAAATTCCTGGGTCGCGCATCACGCCGAAAGTACAGAATGTATTCAAATGAGCAATACGATTTATCCCGGAATCAGTGCTGTTCCCTTGGGAGGGTGGATGAAAGTAAAAATATGCTACTGAATGAATTCAAGTGAAACTTGGCATGATTTGAGCTCATACTACGAGGGAACATAGGATGCATTTTATCTGGGATATCAGTAGGCACTTGGGAGAGGGGATAAAAGTCAAAATGTGTTCTTAATAAGAATTCTTTAACGCGTCGTCCGATTTCATGCATTCTTTTTGTTAGTAAGTTTGTTGCAAGATCGAATTTGACTAAATCAGTAGACAGTCAAGTAGAAAATTAATAGATTGAAGAAATAATCTGTAGATTGAAGAAAAATATCGGTAGATAAAGGGTAGGCAAGTTCCTATCTATATATTTTTCCAAGACGCACCCATTAGTAAAGTTCCTACCTAAGTAGGTAGGAACCTAACTAATGAGTGCGTCAATGCCTATTTCAGGCAAAGTAGGTAAAATGTGCAGATGGTCCATGCTATATTCATGGACATGATATTTGGTGGTTTAGCTGGTACAGTTAACTCTACCACCAGAGTTTGGTTGGAGTAAGTGGTCCAATTAAACTAACTAGACCACAGAAAAATATTTTTTTCTGTGGTAAACAACCAACTGATCCAACCTACTAACGAAAAAAAAATTACGGTGGTCCAGTCAAATGGATCAGGAGCCCAATTCTGTAATAAAATGGCTTCACTATGACAATGGAATCGTCGCAGAATCATCACATAGAATCCTTATAGATTAATAAAACTCCAGATAGTGCGTGCGAGATAAATTAATAGTTTAAAACTTGACACTTTGACGCGCGTCTCTCCATATGCATTCATCATAATTTCTTTCATCTAAGGTAGAATACCAAAACGTGTCATTAGGGTTTTGAAGATCGAAGATCGGTTTCAAAACCCTTATGGTCTCGCTTTGTCTGTCCTTTTTTCCCTCCTTAATAACTCAAAAACTACTGCAGCTATCAACTTGAAATTTAAAATAATAATACATTTCGTGCGCCTGTACAGATTTTAAGAAAAATAATTGAAAATAAATGAAAAATGAAAATGAATATTTTCCATACAAATTGTGATGCCAAAATTTTAAAAGCTACCTACAGAGTCATATGGGGTATCAAATGAAAGGTATCATTTTGTACATTTCAAAATATTTTTTGAAATTTTTGTAGGTTTCATACTTTTTAAAATATTTCGAAAAAAGTCGAAAAAATACCCATTCCCCCCCCCCTATCTCCGAAGATTGCAAAGCGATCCATGTGGATCTGGTACACTTGCGCGAAAGACACTTGCGCGAAAGACACTTGCGCGAAGGACACTTGCGCGAATGGACATATGCGCGAATGGACACTTGCGCGAATGGACACTTGCGCGAATGGACACTTGCGCGAAGGACACTTGCGCGAATGGACACTTGCGCGAAGGACATTTGCGCGAGTGGACACTTGCGCGAATGGACACTTGCGCGAAAAATCACAAAACTCCTAATATCTCTCGAAATAGACGTTGTAGAGAGTTGCGGATTTCACCACTGTGTAGGTAATTTTGTTCTCTTTCTTGTGATATATTTCACTTTCCCCTACCCCTCCCACTTCCTTCCCAATAACGAGAAACCTACTTTTACGTAGACGTTCGTAGCACGTGCTACGATGTTAGGAGGGATGCACGAAACTCCTAATATCTCTCGAAATAGACGTTGTAGAGAGTTGCAGATTTCACCACTGTGTAGGTAATTTTGCTCTCTTTCTTGTGATTTATTTCACTTTCCCCTACCCCTCCTACTTTCTTCGCAATAACGAGAATCCTACTTTTACGTAGACG
Source organism: Eupithecia subumbrata (assembly GCA_949316285.1). Lineage (NCBI taxonomy): Eukaryota > Metazoa > Arthropoda > Insecta > Lepidoptera > Geometridae > Eupithecia > Eupithecia subumbrata. Next base: position 16,702,909 of record OX438647.1, read on the forward strand.
TTCGTAGCACGTGCTACGATGCTACGAGGGATCGCCGTAGCATACAAAAGACTTCAACGCGCACGCACCTTCTTCCTACACATAAAATGTAATTTCGTAGACTAACGTAGCAAGTGCTACGATGGCTACGGGTGGCTTAGCGGCGTAGCCACATTCAAAGCTGCTAAGCAGTATTCAGTACATTGGTGACTGGTATTTTTTTAGATCTCTTTTCTTGAAAATACGAGTAAGTGAAGTTACCATTCACTCCACTTTACATACAAAAAAATGTCGTAGACCTTCGTAGCACGTTCTACGATGCTACGAGGGAACGGCCTAGCATACAAAAGATTTCAACGCGCACGCACCTCCTTACTACAAAAAATGTTAGTTCGTAGACCATCGTAGCATCGTAGCTACGGGTTAACGTATTCATGTCAGTGTAGAGTCTGTAACCCATTCAGAGCTGTCAATTGCACACAGTAAAGAGGTGACACGGTCTTCTTGTTTACTGAAAACTGGATTTATGAACTGTACTTAGTCTGAGTCGCTTTCAACTAGCTCTAAGGTGTAGATTACGAATTGGCTTATTGTACAAAACCACTGGGACCAGTTTTGTCCCAGTAATTCTTGTAGCTAATGAATGAATAAATGATGAACACTTTATTATACAAAATTTACAAAATAATTTATATTTTATTGACATAAAAACGTTCAATAAATCAAATCAAATCAAATCAATGTGTGACGTGTGTGTATTGCAGTTCGCTTTGCTCACCGCAATCCGATTCACGCCAACAAATTTTGGGTTTCGCTCATCGCAATGCTACCCCACTGTCATGAAATTCGAAATCCTCACCCCTATATTAGTCAAAAACTATACCTATATAAAATTTTTGGATGAGGGTTCAAGCGGGGCTGGAGGCGCGGGAGGTCATACGTCGCGATAGAGTTTTGATTGCGGGATCGTATAGAGGGTTTTTTTCGAACTGAAATAAAATAAATCACAGCCCCTCCCACCTTTTTTTCCTTTTGAGATTTCGCAAACGAAAAAGTTTTCAAAGTCGTATAGAACAAAACATACAATAATGATCAAAAAATTAATTTGATCCCCCAGCCTCTCTAAACACCCCTTTTTATTAAAAATCCGAAATTTTCCCAGTTTTTACCTTTTTTTCGGGTGGAGCTGTGTGCGAAACGAGCCGTGGTTTTACACACCCGTGCCCCTCCAGAACCCCCTGCCTCTTAATCCGGGGAGAGCAATGCAGCACTCGAAGCCCTGATAGGCCTAACACCACTGCACCTACACGTGCAACAAGAGGCAGCCGCAGCAGCATACAGACTCTGGGCGCTAAGTTTATGGAACAACAACACTAAAGCACAACATACCACTATTATAGACGAGTACGCAAGGAGTAATCCCATGCTACTGTCGATTCACGATAGGGTACCCAAAAAACACATACACTCAAAAAGCTTCACTATACAAATGCACGAAGAGCCAAGTGATAGCTCAAACATATACGAAGTAAGAATATACACAGATGGCTCTAAAATGAAAACAGGTACCGGGGCGGGAACGTTCTCGGAAGAACTCAACATACACAAGACAACAGCACTGGGTGCCCACAACTCCATCTTCCAGGCGGAATGTGTAGGTATAATCCAAGCTGCGATCGCAGTGCTACGAAGAAAGGTAACTGACCAAAATATCAGGATCCTCTCGGATAGCGCAGCTGTACTACAGGCCCTGAACAGGAGAGAACACAACTAGGGACTCACCCTACAGTGCCACCACCTGCTAGAACAAGTAAGTGAGTCCAATAGAGTCACTCTACAGTGGATAAAAGGACACAGCGGATCGAGAGGAAATGACGAAGCTGACGCACTGGCAAGGAGAGGTTCGGAGCGGCAACCGGCAGGGCCCGAACCAATAATCCCCCTACCACACAGTCAAATCCGCTCATGGATCCGTCAACGCACAGCCAAACAACACCAAGACTACTGGTCAAGTATTCCAGATTGCAGACAGTCGAAGGAGGCCTTCCCGGTTCTTAACCCGAGATTCTCCCGAAAACTCCTCAATCTGAAGCGTGACAAACTCCGGCAAATCGTCGGCATTGTCACAGGTCACTGCATGCTTAACAAACACCTATTTAATCTGGGTATCACGGACAGCCCCCTATGCAGAGGGTGCATGAACGCAGAGGAGACGGCCGCGCATGTGCTTGTAGCGTGCGATAGCGTTGCTTCTCAACGACTACAACACCTTGGGACACCGAGGACGCCTAGGGAGGCATGCACCGGCGTCAGCGAGCTGCTGGCATTCCTGGAGGACATCGGGTGGTTAGTTTAGCAGCCCCCCACCCGACACGCAAAAAGGGCCCACCTGTGGCCTAGTTGCGGAAAACAGTCCAGAAACAAGTAACAAGTAACAAGTAATGCGACTACGGAGAACAGCATGGCGACCGAAACGAGCCATGCTATGACCTCCCGCGCCTCCAGCCCCGCTTGAACCCTCATCCAAAAATTTGACATAGGTACAGCTTTGACTAATATAGGGGTGAGGATTTCGAATTTCAAGACGGTGGGGTAGCATTGCAGTGAGCGAAGCCCGAAATCTGTTGGCGTGAATCGGATTGCGGTGAACAAAGCAAACTCCACTACACACACGTCACACAGCAAGGTGGCCTGTAAGAAATTGCTTTAAGCAACAAGGCTGCCTATTGAACGTTTTTATTTCAATAAAATATAAATTATTTTATAAATTTTGTATAATAAAGTGTTCATCATTTATTCATTCATTAGCTACAAGAATTACTGGGAGAAAAGTGGTCCCAGTGGTTTTGTAGAATAAGCCAATTCGTAATCTACACCTTAGAGCTAGTTGAAAGCGACTAAGACTAAGTACAGTACATAAATCCAGTTTTCAGTAAACAAGAAGACCGTGTCACCTCTTTACTGTGTGCAATTGACAGCTCTGAATGGGTTACAGACTCTACACTGACATGAATACGTTAACCCGTAGCTACGATGCTACGATGGTCTACGAACTAACATTTTTTGTAGTAAGGAGGTGCGTGCGCGTTGAAATCTTTTGTATGCTAGGCCGTTCCCTCGTAGCATCGTAGAACGTGCTACGAAGGTCTACGACATTTTTTTGTATGTAAAGTGGAGTGAATGGTAACTTCACTTACTCGTATTTTCAAGAAAAGAGATCTAAAAAAATACCAGTCACCAATGTACTGAATACTCCTTAGCAGCTTTGAATGTGGCTACGCCGCTAAGCCACCCGTAGCCATCGTAGCACTTGCTACGTTAGTCTACAAAATTACATTTTATGTGTAGGAAGAAGGTGCGTGCGCGTTGAAGTCTTTTGTATGCTACGGCGATCCCTCGTAGCATCGTAGCACGTGCTACGAACGTCTACGTAAAAGTAGGATTCTCGTTATTGCGAAGAAAGTAGGAGGGGTAGGGGAAAGTGAAATATATCACAAGAAAGAAAACAAAATTACCTACACAGTGGTGAAATCCGCAACTCTCTACGACGTCTATTTCAAGAGATATTAGGAGTTTTGTGATTTTTTCGCGCAAGTGTCCATTCGCGCAAGTGTCCATTCGCTCAAGTGTCCACTCGCGCAAATGTCCTTCGCGCAAGTGTCCATTCGCGCAAGTGTCCATTCGCGCAAGTGTCCATTCGCGAAAGTGTCCATTCGCGCAAATGTCCATTAGCGCAAGTGTCCTTCGCGCAAGTGTCCTTCGCGCAAGTGTCTTTCGCGCAAGTGTCCTGATACCGATCCATGTAAAATGTATGGAGCGTTTATAGACATGAATCTATATTTTACAGGAAAAATATAGAGAAGTTTGAAAAAAGAACACTTTTTGAAAAATGGTCAAAAAGGGGGGGAATAATTTTCAAAAGGGGGGGCTACCTCACCGAATGGGGTATCAAATGAAAGGTATCGGTTTGTACGTTTCAAAACAGTTTTTCAAATTTCTGTAGGTTTCATACTTTTTGAAATATTTTGAAAAAAGTCGAAAAAATACCCATTCCCCCCCCCCTATCTCCGAAGTTTGCAGAGCGATCCGTTTAAAATGTATCAAGCGTTTGTAGATATGGATCTATATTTTACAGGAAAAATATAGAGAAGTCTGTAAAATGAATACTTTTTGAAAAATGGTCAAAAAGGAATAATTTTCAAAAGGGGGGCTACCCCACCGAGTGGGGTATCAAATAAAAGGTATCGGTTTGGACATTTCAAACCAGTTTTTTAAATTTCTGTAGCTTTCATACTTTTTGAAATATTTTGAAAAAAGTCGAAAAATTTACCATTACCCACCTTAACCGAACCACCCATTTAACCGAAGCATCCATCTCAATTGCAGGTTGGTACCTACTATTCTTAGGTATTCGTTAAATTGCGATGTCTCTTACCGGTACTTTTGTTGACAAACGTTCAAAACCCTCGGCGCGCGAGTTACACTCGCACTTGACGGATCTTGTTTTTTGACGATACCTCTGTCATAGTGAAGCGATTAGTTTAGCAGACTATGGCCCTAGCTGAACGGAACCATGAGTAAGAAGTGAAACGAGTATGACACTTCTTAACACTGACGCTGGCCGAGTCGTAGCTAAAAGTCGTGTGGATAAAGAATGGGATTGAAGATGACAACATACTATCCCCCGTAGACTCTACACGATTTATACACAATTTAACTATGTACCTAAATAAAGATACTTATGTTAGAAGTGTAACAGGTCCAATTCTGGGCATCGAAGTTTTTTTGCACGGCGTTTCATAACATGAGAGAAACTGTGGTTAAATGTGAACCTAATTAGTCGCCAGGTATGTCAATCGCGAACGAAGTCGCGGGTACAGCTAGTAAATGTTATATCCGTAGGTACCAGACAATGTAGATGTTGTTTTATTTGCTGATGATACCAGTTTGGTTATTAAGGAAGGACTCTTTTATCGAAAGCGCTGGTAAAAATGTAATAGAGTCAATAGATAAATTAAAAGAACGGTTTTCTCATAATAACATGCTTCATAACGTAGACAAAACAAACGTAACTCCATTCTCCTTATCCAATAGGCCAAATGACCTTTCTGGACGTCTGATGAAAGACACACTAGAGAGCTTGAGCATGACTCATAGTAATTAAGTCAAGTTTTTAGGTGTTTGGCTTGACAAGCTAACTTGGAGCGTTCACATTGACGCATTAACAAAAAGGCTGTGCTCGGCAACCGGCGCGGCGTAGGTTGCCGAACACAGCCTTTTTGTAAATGCGAATTAAGGAAAATTCGAGAGATAGGCGGAGAAAAAGCTGCACGTATAATCTATTTCGCCTATTTCCACTCGATTATGACCTACGGCATACTATTTATTTTGGGGAAGAGCAGCCGATGCAAATGCAAACAGAGTTTTTGTGTTACAGAAGCGCGCAATACGTTATTTATTTATTAAGCAATCTTGTAGGGACAAATTTAGGGAAGTAGGCGTATTGACGATGGTTGGAGAGTATAACTACCAAAATTGCCGGCCTCAGTGGCGCAGCGGGCGAGAGTCCGCCTGCGACGCAAGAGGTTGCGGGTTCGATTCCCGCCTCGGAACAAATTTGTGTACGATCTGCAGAAATTGGTCCGTTGGTCTGGATGTTTTCTATGTATAATAAAAAATATCTATCTATGTAGTGTTTTATATTAAGTATATCAGTTATCTATAATATATATTCTATAATATAACACAAGCTCTGCTTAGCTTGGGGCTAGATAATGCTGTGTGAATTGTCCAGCATTATTTATTTATTTATTATTTGATTTATGCCAAAAACAATTCACACAATTTCAAATATGTTAAGGAGGGACATGATTACAATACAAGACAAAAAAATAACTTAGTAGGGGAGAGTTCGTTATTACCGCGCGGTTGATAATTCCGTGCCCCTTCGTATCACGCCAACTACGCATAGCAACTGCCTGGAGTGCTAATAATATCATAGCGCAAGACACACAACCCCCCCCGCGCGCCACGGCACGGCAGTCCGCTCCGATCAGTGCTGCCATTTTAGCGCTTTCGGCGCTAGATCTAGCGCTTTTTTGCTATGTTCAGCGGGCTTTTGATAATTTTAGCGCCTAACGGATAATTTAGCGCTTTCTTAATTTTTTATATGGCAGCACTATTTGTTCCTTGGAGAATAAAATTATTGTCTATGTTCAATTTTGTGCTCTATGCCAGCTGGTTTGGCTGGCAACTACCAGCTGATATTAAGTAAGATAGGATCATCCGAAAAATATAAAGTAAATACTACTGAACCTAACCAGCCTGGACCCTCGAGTTCAGCTATGATGGAAGAAGAATTTTAATTTTTTTTTTACTTGTTTTTTACTTAAAGTTGACTTTACTATACCCAAACTGTAGGTATAGAATAATTATTATTATGTTTTCTGTTCTAAATTTTATTATTGTAATAAAAAGTTGTTTTTCACTACAATCACTTCATATTTTATTTTATTTTTGTCGTGCGTAAGCGTATGGCGCTTTTTCCACGATCAATATGATTACACGATGTACCATATTATACACCTAAAGCACAGATATAATAATACTATACTAGTACCTAAAGCAAAACTACGGAGCCGTAAACAAGATGCGTTTATACAAGTCGCAATCTGCGTCTTGTTTCCAAAACTTTATCAGAATTGTTTTAAGAGCTCATGGTTACAGCCCATGTTTAGTATGGGAAATTATATAATCACACTATTTATAAAGCGCCTCAGTTAAAAGTTCGAATTTAGCGCTTTATTGACTCGTTTGAGCCGATTTAGCGCTCTAATGGCTCGTGAATATATTCGAATCTAGCGCTTAGTGCACCGCTGTCAGCGCTGATTAGAGTTTTTCATCTGGCAGCACTGGCTCCGATCGCTCAGAGAAGGAACACCTGCGTTTGAAGTTTTTCGGTTTGCTCGCTATATTTTTTCGGCTGTTTTTGATAAGAGGTGAGTTCATTACTTTTACATATTTCATTATTATTCAAATGCACTTCTATGTTAAACATACTGCAAATTTGGTGTGTGCTATAGTATTCTCCATTGTTTTTACTTTTATTTGTTTTTTTGGGGTTATAAAACAAAATGAACATGTTCGATAATTCCGTGCCCAGGGCGCGGTATTATCCAACTGCCGCGCGGAATTAGCATGTATGAACTTTTAAAATTGTCGATTACAAAAAACTAACACTATCATCATCTAATTTTAGTTAGTATAATTTCAATTAATTAATATGGTTTTTATTTTATTTAACATAGGTACTTAAAAATCACATAATTATGTGTACGTCCTATCAAATTATTTTATACCTAACACATAACGTTATTTACCTAAGTATAAATTTAAATAAAATAATAAGATTGAGTATAAAACTACATTTATTTAAAATAATTTACCAAAGATAACATTACATAATAGATTAATATATTCTATTTACAGGATGGAAGGTCAAGAAAAAAAAAAGAGGTCGTGGGATCCGCATAATATGAAGAGTGACATTCAGAATAATGATAATAAATAGGTACTATAAAATTAAACATGTATGTGTATTCCTGATATGAATCTATTGCCTCTAGACTGTTTTCCAGTAGTCTGCCGTTAGCTTCGATTGTTTTTATTGTTAGGTAATTCTAATTTGGTCCTATTCTTAATTTGTAATTTTCTTGGTAAAAGAATTGTTATTTATTACTGATTAGTACAAATAATAGTTTTTATTGTTGTTTTAAATAAACGTTAAACGTAAAGATTATTTTAAAATAAATATTTTATATATTGCGTTATAATAGTTATAAATTTTAAGTATTTATACTGGACTGATTCACATTTTGTATTTTTTTCTTCACAAGATTACATTTTAAGACTAAAAACAGAGCTTTTCACGCGTATTTTTTCGCAAAACACTGTATTATAAGTAATATTACTATAAAGTTTAATATAATATTAAAATATATTATATAGTATATATATAAATATCATTAATAACGAATTATTTGTACAAGCACGGTATTATCAAACTAGCGCGAAAATACCAAACTCGAGCACGGTATTAACGAACCAGTTCGATAATACCGCGTTTTCCCATGTTTTAGTTTTTTGATTATATTTTTTCTGTGTATTTGATTTTGGTTCTTTTGCTACGCTATTGATATAGTTTAATAAATTTCTTTTCGGTATCTAAAAACCATTTTATTGTAGCCCTATCCTAAGCTAAGTTATATGCATTCTCGCTTAGGGGCTCGGTAATACCCGACTCTCCCCTAGTCCCAAAAACAAGATTAATTAAAATCTCCAAAAGTTTTGTTTGTATTTCGATAAAACTGTACAATATGTTACCAAAAAATGTTAAATCAATGTCAGATCTAAAATTTAAATCATTTGTTAAAAATAGATTAATTAATAAGAGTTATTAGAGACTAAATTTAAATCATTTGTTAAAAATAGATTAATTAATAAGAGTTATTAGAGACTAGATGAAGCTTTTGCTGACAAAAATATTTTCTTATTTGATTATTGACATTTAATCGGACATTCCCTTAATATGATTAATTTTAATTTTATTTTACCCTTTACATTTTTGACAATGCTTTTGCAGCTACCCCTTTTAATTATTGTTATTATTTTATGAATGAATTTTATGTGTTTTTAAAATGTTATTATTCTAATTAATTGACCTGACTAGGTGTTTCTTGTGAACCCATGGTATTAATAAATGAATTGAAAAACCAGAGCGTACTGACCTGGAGGCGTCTTTGTTTGTATCAATACTAAGACGATTAATACTATTTAATACGTTTGACGATTAATTTTTTTTATTTCATGGCAAAAAAAATCAAAAGCTAGTGGCAGCCCTTTGCCAACTTTCAGCTATCTGTCAAAATGTCATCAACCCCACCCAATTCACCACAGGACAAAACTTTGTTTGCATTCCGATTAAAGTTCTTGTGCTTGTAAAAGAGATAGAATTCTACAAAAATGTGTTGGTCAAAAAGAGAGGAACTATATACCTACTGATACTTGAATAAAGTTGACGCATGATTTTTGGTCACTCATTTGCTGTCAATGTCATGTTGGCACCTTTTTGTTTCGGTTTCACTGTTGTGATGTGTACAGTGCGTGTGGTGATTTGGTTTTGATTTATCTCTCTTGTTCAAGAAGTATTAAAATCCACCGATAGAATATTTTCTCGTTATGAATTACTCTAACAAAAAACTTTTACTTGGAATTGCTCTAATCGGCACTTTTGTCGTAGTTCTAGCCCATCAGCATAGCCATGAACATTCTCACGGCGACGACGAAAACCCTGCATTCAAGTATTCCAAGAATGCTAACGAAAAATACACGACGAAAATAGACAAATCCGTTGATGCAGATTACGATTTATACGTCAGTGCTCTAAGTTCCACCCTGTTTATAAGTATAGTACCATTCTTCATACTATTTTTCATACCGGTCGACGGTTCGGTTGAGAAGCAACCCCTTTTGAAGATTCTGCTGTCGTTTGCATCTGGAGGACTTCTTGGTGACGCATTTCTCCACCTGATTCCACACGCGCTCGCGGCGGGCGGCGGCGGCGCGTCGAGCCACAGCCACGGTCACACGCACGATGGCGGCGAGCACACACCCCACGACTCAACAGTTGGTCTAGGTGTCCTTGGTGGAATTATAATATTTTTGGTAGTCGAAAAAACTGTACGATTGTTCAGCGGAGGTCATGGACATTCACATGGAACAGATAAGAAAACTGATGAGAAATCCAAGAAGAAAAACAAAGATAAGAAACAACAAGATATCAAGATTGCGGGTTATCTAAACCTTGCAGCAGATTTTACTCATAACTTTACTGACGGTCTTGCTATTGGTGCATCTTTCATTGCTGGTCAAAGCATTGGTTACATTACTACTGTAACAATTCTGCTGCATGAGATTCCCCATGAAATTGGAGATTTTGCGATCTTGGTGCAATCTGGATGTTCAAGAAGAAAGGCTATGTTACTTCAGCTGCTGACAGCCTTTGGGGCTGTTTCTGGAACCGTACTGTCAATTTACCTTAGAGGTGCAAGTGAGGGCCTTGTGTCTACCCTGATCTTACCATTCACTGCCGGTGGATTTATTTACATAGCAACTGTGTCTGTAATCCCAGAGTTATTAGAAGGTTCCAACAAATTGTCCCAATCTATAAAAGAAATCGTAGCTCTCTTAGCTGGTGTATACATGATGGTGCTTATTGCTAAATATGAATAGATGTATGTTTATAGATAAGATTATTCCATTTAAATATTAATTAAACCATCACAAAAACTACATTTCTCTTTAGGTAGCTCCTGCCTATAAAATAAATAACCACTAAAAAGGAATCTACACAAGGTAGGTACTTTACCTACCCCTTATTTATACTTTGTTGTAGAAATGCTCATCAATTTGTAAACATTTAGACTGCTTGTAAACTAAAATGATTGATATACAGTAATTGAAAAACATCCTACCTTCCTAAGAATGCACATGGAATAGATTATAACTAGCAACAAAGTGCTCTCAGCACAAAGTGGTTGTCCCCGAATAGTAAAATTAAGATAACTTGCCTCAAATGTAAGTGCTGAACAATTTTATTGTTACTTTGCTTATATTTTTGTAAGACTTTATGAAGGTGCAAATAAAAAGATAGTGGAGTAGTTTTGTAGTTTTATTTCTTATAAATTACTTCTTCTTGGACACACCCACAGTCCTGCCTCTCCTGCCGGTAGTCTTGGTGTGCTGACCACGCACACGCAGGCCCCAGTAGTGACGCATACCCCTGTGGGCACGGATCTTCTTGAGCCTTTCCAAGTCCTCACGGAGCTTTGAGTCCAAGTTGGAGGATGTCAGCTGGCTGTATTTACCATCAACAATGTCCTTTTGCCTATTGAGGAACCAGTCTGGAATTTTATACTGCCTGGGATTGGACATGATTGTCACAATTTTCTCAACCTGAAATTATTTATCATCTTGTATATAAAACATATAGTTAGAGTTGAGAACAGACACCTCCGGTGAATGTTAGATGTACCAACTGAAAATGGTACATAAACAAATGTTTTGTTATAAACTGTATTCTATGCTAGTATTTCTAACGCGGATAATATACTATGGTGAAAATCAGTAAACATAATAGTAGGTTGGGTTGTGGTTTTAAGAGTCGAAACAAGTCAACATACCTCTTCCTCAGTGCATTCTCCGGCGCGTTTGTCCAGGTCAATGTCTGCCTTCTTCAAAACAATATTGGAGTATCTGCGACCGACCCCCTTAATGGCAGTCATGGCAAACATAACTTTACGTTTGCCATCGATGTTGGTATTCATAATACGAAGAATATGTTGAAATTTCTCTGGGATAACCAGCGACTGAAACAAAAACCATTTTCGTTACCGGTACCGCGAAATAAACACATGAATATCACGAAACTTTTATATGTGATACTAGGAACGTGCAGAAACACTATTTTATCAAACGATTGTGTCGATATTTAAGGATTTAGTACCATTTTGGCGAATAATATCAGCCAAACGTTTGCACACAACAGCGACAAATCTTGAAAAGAAAACCACTTTTTAATGTGTCAATGTCAGTCAAAATAGAGAAATCTTTGTGACACTGACAAATAAAAAAAAAGGGCACGTACAAAACTATTATTGCCAGTTAAAAAAAAAAAGCTCAAGCGCGAAAAATCACCACCAAAGTTGGAATCGATTTTTCGTACTTTTAACGATTTTGTTTGAGAGGCCAGTATTTTTTTAAGAATATTGGCGGAAGTCAGTTTTTTTGGGAAAATACTATCAAACAACAGATTTATCTTTATTCACAAAGAAAATTACAATCAATAGAAATAAATTAAATACTCAATATTTTTATGCAAACATGTTGTACATGGGATCTTAAAGATAATGTGTTTCAAACAATTACATTTCAAACATTACAACTCGTAACGACCTCTGTGGCGTAGCGGGCGAAGGTCTGCCTGCGACGCAGGAGGTTGCTGGTTCGACTCCCTCCAGACAAATGTTTGTACGATTTGCAGACATTTGTCCAGGGCGTTCTAGATGTTTTCTATGTATAGTAAAAAAATTCTATCTATGTAGTGTATTAAGTTATATCAGTTATCTAGTACCCATAACACAAGCTCTGCTTAGCTTGGGGCTAGTGAATAATGCTGTGTGAATTGTCCAGCATTATTTATTTATTTAATTACAGTTGAAACAATTGACTGTTGCAGACAATCTCCAGGTAGCTCAACTGATCCATAGCAATTACTATAAATATATCAAAACTAGTATTTACAATTATCATTGATCAATTGTGCAATTAATTTTAGTTTAATAAAACGTATAATAAGTAAGTTAAACAGTACTTGAGTCGACCAATATGCATTATGAACATTATGTGAATCGACCGTAGTTAGGTATATTGAAAATAGTTGGAATGTGTTTCATCATCATCATCAGCCTATATTCGTCCACAGCTGGACATAGGCCTCCCCTAATGAGCGCCATAGAGCCCTGTCTTCAACTTGCCGCATCCAGCATCTGCCTGCAGTCTTTCGCTTCGTTTGTATCTTAAGTTTGGCTGAAGTATGAGTAGGTTCCTAACAAGTCATATTTCGGGGCTTTGATGTAATAAGGAATATAATTTTAAAAGGTTTACATTACCCGAGATTTAGGAACTTAGGTTCACTCGGGTCAAACCATTTAAGTTTATCGCTAATCACCATAAAAAACTCCAAAAAAAGCTGCTTACTACGCTCGCCGATAAAATTTTAGGTAAGTATATTTACTGGTTTTGTGTCCTTTATTTATGACGTAAATTTCGGTAATAAATCCTCAAGAAGACAGATTGATGATGATCAAATCGAGTCACATAACTCGATTTCATGAATTTTAATAATGGAATAACGAGACGTATGATTCGAAAGCTAGCTTAGCTTGACCAGTTTTTTTATTGATAGCAACATCAAGGCTCTCTTTTTTTCATTTTATGAATGTTCTTCCGTCGTGTGCCGGTTTTGTAATTTTTCCGTTCTCTATTTTATCATTTTGCTGGGTTTATTGTAAGAATAGTGAACAAAATGCATACAGAAACGACAGTGGCACTTATCCAAATACTAGAGAAGACTATATCACCTGGTAAGATACAGCATTTTTACACATTGTGATCCTTGATGGCGTTTTCTATGTCAACCGATTTTATCTGGAACTTATCTGTTACAAGCATTGTTTCAACGGTTTTTACTCTTCATCGTCAGTAAAATACCCTTACCCGGTAACTCAGGACATAGAAGCGATGCCACTATTTAAAAATATAGAATGTGAACAACTAACTTCTCGTAAGCAGTCGATAAAGCGCAAATTCTAAGACAAGTTGTGAGTGTTTTTCTAGTAGTATCAGTAATCATGAACTGCATCTACAAACGCAGGATTAAGAAAAAGTATGAAAAACTGGCATTTGTGTAACATTTAACAGTCGGTCAACTCATAAAGGTTTTAGGTTATGAATTGGCATTGATCTTCAAATTTTCTAATAGATTATATTTAGTATTCTGTAATTAATAATGCCTAGAAGATTCCTATTATCATGCTGAAGTTTATATTGTCTATTTGCAAAACATGATGCTGAGAATTCCAAACTGTATATTAAAATGTAGGTGTTATGTATCTACCTCTTATTATTATGTATTATTTTTCCTAACAAAATTTTCAGATCGCAATGAATTGGAGGCCGCCGAACAATATCTTGATCATGCAGCCAATACTAACTTCACACATTTTATCAAAATGCTGTCTGATGTGTTGGTGGCTGGTGGCAATAGCCAAGTGGCACGAATGGCTGCTGGATTACAATTGAAGAACCACCTAACATCCAAAGACCCAGCACTCAAGGCACAATACCAACAGAGATGGCTGGCCCTTCCTGAAGATATTAGATTGTACATAAAGAAAAATGTAAGTAAACTGGTAGATTTTTGTCCTTAAACTGGTTAAGAGTTTCATAAACTGGTTGGTTAGGTTGGTCAGAAGGAAAATGCACTAATACCTTTTTCATACAGTATTTTTCAACAGCTACAGAGGAGCTATAAAAGATCCCATTATTTTCGAAATTTCAGATACTCTCTGCTATTGGCACAGAGACCACCCGACCAAGTTCTGCAGCCCAGTGTGTGGCATATGTTGCTGTGGCTGAGCTTCCAGTTAGTCAATGGAATGATCTCATACCTATCCTTGTAGAAAATGTCTGCAATGTGCAGAGCACAGAGTTGAAAAAGGAAGCCACCCTTGAGGCTATTGGTAAGAGAAAGTTTAGATAAAAAAATAATAGTTTTTAGTTAAGTCCTTACTGAAACCAAAATGATTACCAAATAACAGCAAGGGCTCTTATGTACTGTCATTTGTATGTAAACAGTGTTTTTTTTTTTAATGGGACAGTATGGGGGCATTCATAAGCAGAAGAAGTATGTGAACACTTTCAACCTGTGATGTGTTTGATTGTGTGCGTGATTTGAATTGACTACACTGGGTTTTTCAACCTAGGATTTTCTTAATAAGCAATACTCCACGCTACTTTTACTTGATGAAATATTTAAAAAACATGTTTTTCTGAGTTTTTAGGGTTCCATTCCCCAAAAGGAAAAGAGGAACCCTTATAGGATCACTTAGTTATCCGTCTGTCTGTCTCTGCATCCTTCTGTCAACCCTCTTTTCTGAGGACATATCAACTTGAAATTAATGTCAAATAGTCAATTACCTCTTGGAGCCGCACTATAAATAAAACTTCTAAGTCAACACACTCAAAAGTTACAGCCGTTTGTGTCCAAATATTTTGAAATTTCCAAGGGAATCACATGCACACAAAACCTTTAAGGTACTTCCCATACGACTAGACATTTCGACGTAGACATATCGACCTAGAATCATGAAATTTGGTGAGCAGCAAGGTCTTATAGCACTAGTAAAGGGAAAAATTCGAAGACCATAAATTTGTAATTTATTCCCAAAAATAAAGACTTTTGGGTACTTCCCGTTGACGTAGGATCATAAAATTTGGCAAGAAGCAAGGTCTTATAGCACAAGTAGAGGAAAAAATCCTAAAATCGTATATTGTTGATTATTCATATAAAAAAAATTGATTCTCGCCATGGACCAAAACCTACAGGATACTCCCGTTGCGTGCTACTTCCCATTGAACGAGAATCATGATAATTTGGCAAGGCACAAGGTCTGACGGAACCATTAGTGCGCGAGTCCGACTCACTCTTGACGTTTTTATATGTAATATCAAAACTTTTACAATTCCAATTTTATTGTTAAATTGACCTTTGTCAGTCTTTAGACACTAGGAACTATAAAAAACAAACAAATAGTTAATTGTTCCAAACAAAAAAAAAATTATCCTCAAAAATCTGAGACCCCTGGTCTTACACGTCGGGTTCGCGCCAAAACTTCCGACTCACACTTGACGTTTTTATTTATAATATCAAAACTTTTACAATTCAAATTTTATTGTTAAATTTACCTTTGTCAGTCTTTAGACACTAGGAACTATAAAAAACATAGAAATAGTTAATTGTTCCAAACAAAAAAAATAATCCTCAAAAATCTGAGACCTCTGATCTTACACGTCGGGTTCGCGCCAAAACTCCGAGATGCGAGTCTGCGTCGGTGCGAATTGTACTAACGGTGGGGGTCACGTAATGAGGAAAACACAACTAATTCGATGGCGGGTAAAAACGTACGACTTTTTCGACTTATTATGTCGGTAAGATGGTTCTTACAGACATAATATTGTGGTCTTTGGTAATTTAAAATCAAAACCCTGCCTTCTGGCTCTGTTGACCAATCACAGGCTGAGCGGTCACATGTCGACCTCCGTGGCGCAGCGGGCGAAGGTCCGCCTGCGACGCAGGAGGTTGCGGGTTCGATTCCCGCCTCGGAACAAATTAGTGTAATTTCTGCAGAAATTTGTTCCGTTGGTCTGGGTGTTTTCTATGTATTATAAAAAATATCTATCTATATAGTGTATTATATTAAGTATATCAGTTATCTAGTACCCATAACACAAGCTCTGCTTAGCTTGGGACTAGATAATGCTGTGTGAATTGTCCAGCATTATTTATTTATTTATGTTCTGTGAATAAAAAGTAAACTGTGTCTCTGTGTTTTTAGTGACTCAACTAAATATATTTATCAATTTCTCAAACAATGCATTGCCATCCTACCCCTGTTACCCTTTGCCCGAAAATGGCAAAAGTGACAAATATGGCATTCTTTGATTTTTGTATCTAAACTGGCATTCTGCAAAATTATTACCTAAATTCCAACTATATTATCTAATAAAGACAACATTAGTGTAATTTTTAAATTTTTACAGCAACTACCTATCTAACTATTTTAAATGTGACTGTAATCTCATTTTCAAAACAGACTTAAATATAATGTTTTATTGAATGTCAAAATTCATCCCAAGTACCTTTGATTCTTTAAGACTTAGGGATGAATTATATTAGACCGGGCCGTGCCCGGGGCGTGCCGTGTACGTGGCCCGGACGGGGCACGGATTTGAAACGTTACATACATTTTGTATGAAGCAGTTTATATTAAACTGTGCATGATCCGTGTCCCGTCCGGGCCCGTCTACTAACATTCTCTTCACCTGCGTTCCGGCCCGCCCCGGCTCGGACACGGACCGGTCTAATATAAATCATCCCTAAATGGTGGTTTAGCTTAGATACGTATTTAGTTTATGAAAAGAGATAAAAAAACATAAACTTTATAAGTTGGTTAATAAAATACCAAATTAAAAACACAAAATAATAATTTACTCTCCAGTTTTCCTCAGTGATAATGATGAACATCACAATTACTGCTAAAATTACGGGGTCTACAGTACGAGGTATTTAGCTTTGTAAAGTCGGGAGCAACGTTGAGTGACAGTTTGGCATCATGCAAATCTGAAATAGGAAACGTAAATTTCAATGACCAGGTTTTAAAAATGATTTTAACTGTATTTCAACACGACATTCTTGCGTCGTAGCTCTCAAAAATACAAAAATGAATATTATTGTTTGTGGAACTTTGTATACTAAATATCTTAATGAGGAAACTAAAAATTAAATTAATCATTAACTATTAAACTAAATCTTGAGGTAAAATTTACAGTCAATTCCACAATGCTATTTATGGATTATTCTCGATTTTTGCCGGGACGGCGCTTTTTTGCAATGAATATAAGGCGAAATATTTTTTTGCGATACACATATCATAGGAAATATAAAATGTATCAAATGGAAAGGAAAATAATGCGATTTACTAGAGATATTATGTCCACATCATTAGAGCTATAGAAACAGATAATTTCAAAAAACCAATTTTCATGACATTTGACCTTAAATAACTTGCAAATTAAAAGCAATATTTTATTTGACAATTGAGACCAAAATGAAGTGGTATACATGTTTCCCACTGGTTGTGTCAGAATTGCTAGGTAAAACCCTAATATGACTGGACTTTATGCACTTTGTGGACATTGGATTGGTCCTTGATTAAACCTAACAAATCTACTGTCACAAACTTTCTGACATAACAAGCTTATGTGTAAAGGGAAATGAAATTTATTTGTATGCTTTTATTTAGTAATCCTAAATTACTTAAATTTACTGTTCTTTTAAATATTGCATTTATTTCTAGGCTACATCTGCCAAGACATAGATGCTGAAGTTTTGACAGAGCAAAGTAACCCAATTCTTACTGCAATTATCCATGGAATGCGGTCGACTGAGCCCAGCAACCATGTACGCCTTGCTGCAACACAAGCTTTACTAAATTCTCTGGAGTTTACGAAAGCCAACTTTGACAAGGAGAATGAAAGGAACTTTATTATGGAGGTTGTCTGTGAAGCAACACAGTCTACTGATATGAGAATAAGTGTTGCTGCACTTCAGTGCTTAGTAAGTATTTTCTTTCACTACAAGTTTACCTAGTTACAGCCTCTAGTCTATTCTCGTTTTCTAACTTGATTCATCTTGTTTTTTCACTAGGTAAAAATCCTTTCACTATACTACCAGTTCATGGAGCCTTATATGGGGCAAGCACTATTTCCTATTACTTTGGAGGCCATGAAGTCAGATGTGGATGAGATCTCGCTACAAGGCATTGAGTTCTGGTCCAATGTTAGTGATGAAGAGATTGACCTCGCTATTGAGGAAGCAGAAGCTTCTGAATCAGGTTTGTTTTATTCCTATCGAAGTATTATTTTGTAAACCTCCATAATACCTTGAATTGAGAACCGAATTTATCTAATTTTAATGCTAATCTTTATTATTTTATGTTTAGGGCGACCGCCAATAAGAACCTCGCGGTTCTACGCTAAAGGTGCGCTACAATATCTCGCCCCAGAACTAATGAGGAAACTTACAAAACAAGATGACTCTGATGATGAGCTTGACTGGAATCCATCCAAAGCTGCATCTGTATGTCTCATGTTACTCTCCAATTGCTGTGAAGATGAAATTGTACCTCATGTGCTACCTTTTATCAATTCAAACATCAAGAATGAAAACTGGCGATACAGAGAAGCTGCTTTGATGGCTTTTGGTTCCATCTTAGGTGGACTAGAGGCAGCCACTCTCAAACCTCTAGTAGAGAAGGCAATGCCTACATTGATCGAAGCTATGTATGACTCGAGCGTCGCCGTCAGGGACACTGCTGCATGGACTTTTGGACGAATCTGTGAAATTGTCCCAGAAGCTGCAATCAATGAAAACTATTTGAAACCACTTTTGGAGAGTCTGGTGAATGGTCTGAAGGCCGAACCTCGCGTCGCTGCCAATGTTTGCTGGGCATTTACCGGGTTGGCAGAAGCCGCTTATGAAGCTGCTGACTGTGGTGACTCTGATCAACCCAGAACATACTGCATGTCCAATTACTTCGATTTCATCATCCAAAGACTTCTTGAAACAACTGACCGACAAGACGCGGCTCAGCATAACCTCAGATCGGCGGCTTATGAGGCGCTCATGGAGATGGTGAAAAATTCACCAACAGATTGTTATGTCACAGTACAGAAGACCACCATGGTTATCTTGGAGAGGCTGCAGCAAGTATTGCAGATGGAGAATCATATTTCGAGCCAAGCTGATCGCTCGCAATTCAACGACCTTCAGAGCCTTCTATGCGCGACGCTGCAGTCCGTGCTTCGTAAAGTGACTCCAGAAGACGCGCCCCAAATCTCGGACGCCATAATGACGGCTCTCCTCACTATGTTTGCTGGTAATGCAGGAAAAGCGGGAGGCGTCCAAGAAGACGCCCTTATGGCAGTGTCCACTCTAGTAGAAGTGTTGGGAGATGGTTTCTTAAAGTACATGGATGCCTTTAAAAGGTATTTGTATGTGGGACTCAAGAATCACCAGGAATATCAAGTATGCATTTCAGCTGTTGGTCTCACTGGCGATATTTGCCGCGCCTTGAAGACTAAGGTAATACTTTATTCCATTTATATTAGCTTAGCTTTAGTGTCTTGAGTATTTTAATGTACAGTATTTTTTTCTAGGTGGTTCCTTATTGCGATGAGATTATGATGTTACTGCTAGAGAATCTCGGCGACCCGACGATTCACCGCTCGGTGAAACCACAGATTCTGTCAGTATTTGGAGACATCGCGCTGAGCATTGGTCCTGATTTTGCCAAATATTTCGATGTTATCATGCAAATGTTGCTGCAGGTGAAAATTTTATAATTACTTCTTCAGAAGAGAATAAAATAGAACAGCGTACTTTTCAATTCTCAAGTAAATTATGGGAAACTAAATTTCCCGTTTTACATTTTTCAGGCCAGCAATGCAGAAGTAGATCGTAATGATTACGACATGGTCGAATATCTAGGCGAACTTCGGGAAAGTGTTTTGGAAGCATACACTGGAATTATTCAAGGACTCAAAGGAGCTAGTGGCGAGGCAAGTATTTAAAAGATAAAATTTTAGTTTTTTACCTGTCTGTGTCTGCATTTCCTTATGTAACTCCAAATTTATTTACCGATTTTTATTTAGTTATCTTTTCAAAGTTGACGTAATCATGAGTGTCCTTTGCTATTTTTTATGAATTCAGCTGCTATGAAATGTCATAGCATCTCTGTCTTTCAAATTAAAATCTACAAACTGTCGAGGTTTAGACTGATATGAAAAAAGGAGGTTCTCAAAACTGCTGTATGAATTTTTTTGTAAAAAAAACATTTTTACAAAACATGAACTAAATTAAAAATGTCTTTTATTTTTATATTATTTTATTTTGAAAATAAAATTATATGTCTTTTAGTTTAGTTTAAAAATATTTTATTAACGTTAAAACGTCTTCCTTCAGGTGCTGGCTGACGTAGCCCTGGTGGAGCCCCATGTGCCCGCCATCGTGAACTTCATGATCAAAGTGGCTTGCGAGCCAGAGCGCACCGATGGACACATGTCCGTGATCGCAGGGCTCACGGGCGACCTCTGCACAGTGTTTGGGCTGCGCGTGCTGCCCTACCTGGAGACACGGCCCATCCTCGACCTGCTGCAGGTGGCGCGGCGGTCGCGCACACCGCGCACCAAGACCCTCGCCAACTGGGCCACCAAGGAGATCCGTAAGCTCAAGCAGCCGGCGCCGCTCGCTAGCTGGTAAGTCCCCGCACTCACTGCTCGGCACTAGGCGGTGCGACCTGGAGGGGCGCGCCGCCGCAAGAGGCGCTGCAGATGGACCATGTGTATCTTGGGCCATGATTATAGTTCAAATTTAAAAAAAAAATATATACATTTCACAGTGGCCCCGCGACCTGTCTGTTATCCGATGCCGTCAATATTAAACGTATCTATCTCAGTTATTCTGAATATTACGAGTTAATGCCCATATTTGAATGCACATTTTTTCACACACAGATCTGCGTCTACATTTTATTCCTTGCCTAGCCTCAGTGGTGTGATCAGTAGCTTGCACCACGGCTACCACCTTCGCCGCTGCTTTTGCATTCTGTCGAAAATGCACTTGCACAGGTGCATTAGATGTCTGTGCTATAATAAATATAATGGAATCTACACACCTTAAGGTCAATTTCACCACTGCAATGAGGATCAGTAAAGTTATAGCAACTTCAATAGGACTAGTATCCATCTTATTATTTATGACAAGAATATATATATATATATATATATATATATATATATATATATATATATATATATATATGACGACCTCCGTGGCGCAGCGGGCGAAGGTCCGCCTGCGACGCAGGAGGTTGCGGGTTCGATTCCCGCCTCGGAACAAATTTGTGTACGATCTGCAGAAATTTGTTCCGTTGGTCTGGGTGTTTTCTATGTATAATAAAAATATCTATCTATGTAGTATATTGTATTAAGTATATCAGTTATCTAGTACCCATAACACAAGCTCTGCTTAGCTTGGGGCTAGATAATGCTGTGTGAATTGTCCAGCATTATTTATTTATTTATTTATTTATATATCTATTGAATTATCCAAATCGGACCATTACTTACTAAGATATTAAGTAATAAACATTACGCTGGTAAAATCAAATTACGCGGATGCGTGTGACACACTCACTGACTCGGTCGAGCGAACCGAGCGGAGCGCAGCTGGCACTCTTACTTCAGGATGCGACGAACGGTTAAAATGGTATACACAAATCGGACACTTAATTTGTTTCAAAGTCACAAATAACCAAACAAACGGCTTCGGCTAATTGGCGGCGACCTAGGCCACAGCGACCGCGGCGGGCGGTCACTCAGTGAACTTTGCTAGTAATTTGGTCATATATTCGTAAATTTTTGTTGTAGAACAAAAAATTTTGCACTTTGTCTTAAGGATTTCTTAGTTCTAGTATAAATCTGCATCTCATATCAACTTAAAACGTTACACATTGAATTGAACGCGTTCAATATAAGCGCTTTAAACGAGTTCAGCGCATTTCACCGTAAAAGTTGATCCGATTCAAGCGCTAAACCGAGTTCAAGATCTGCCATGTCACACAATAGGTATTAAGAATTTTAAATCGATCCAGCTGTACTCCAGCAAACGGTGAAATAGGACCTAAGTCGGCAACATCGACAACGAGGTTGGTGAGACATTTCAGTGCAATATTGTAGGCAGCCGACTAGTGTTTTGTCAACTTTTTTGACCAACAAGAATTCGATGCGGTATCGCCTCGCTTCGAAATCGCTCGCAAATCGCTAGTGTCTTAAGGCTCTTAGGTGTGTGGACTCCATAAGTTAAACATAGGGCAAGACCTTAGCAAAACAACCACATTGGTTATTTGTGGTTTCGGATTGAAGATATTATTTTTTTTCAGATTGCCATAATTACGCTGCCACAGTGTGCTTACGCGGTTCCGAAGGCCTTGCTGTGGGTAAATCAAACATGTAATGGCAGGCATACCATGTCCATTACTCAAGTCGTTAGGTGCATTAGTTTAGGCTCTTTTTAGGTTTTAATATTGTTTCAAGGTTCGCCTTTTAAATAATATTGTCTTGTTGTATTGAGCATTCATAATGGTGTTGCGACCATTTTTATTCATTCCTTTGTATAATATTAACTTAATAAACCAGTAATATTAAATGCGTTGCATACAATGTTAGCATATAACATTATTATGGTAGTGACTCCAAATTATCAATATTTTTAATTGCTTGGAATGTATTCTAACATTATAATAAGGATCTTATTCTTACATAGAACATCAACAATGTTTTGTCTCAGTTGCATATTATTAAAAGAAGGCATTAATTTGGTTAGGCTATTTTATTGTAATCACAAAGTGATTGGAGCTAAAACTGTGCACTTAGCGCAGCATTATTGAAATTATGTAATTATGCCTGACCATAATCTTTCCATAAATTATATCTTAAAGTTAGCATTTTTCCTATTTGGTATTATAAATACAGACAGTGGCTGTGGTATCTTTACTTATTTGAGATAGTGTGAAAGTATGAATGTGAGCCAGAGTGAATGTGGATGAATGTTACTTTAAGGCATGCACATATGCAAGGGATTGTGAATTTTGTAAATTATGATTACATTTTGTAAGAAGAATGAAAGGAAATGAGAATGGTTCGGAAAGTTAGCGGATTTATGAAAGTAAGCAACAATGGCAGGTATTTTAAAATGTAGGTCTCAAACTATTTTGAAAGTTTGGTATGTTATTTGTATGTTTAAGATGCTCTTTGGGAACGTTATTTGAGGGATCAAAGGACGCCATATTGGTGTTGGTAATTTTCTGTTCATCATGATCACAGCACAAACAAGTAGGTCACCCTTTTATGTATTGTTAATTTAAAATTAAAAAATATCAAATTGTTGCTATAATATGAAGATAAGACAAACAGAAAATCACGCCTTTCGATAAGGTTTTACTATGAAAATAATAATAAAATTTGATGGTTAATGGTTAATGTCATGAACAGAAAATTATGTAAATTGCCTTTAGATCTCAGTATCACAATTTTGTACATAAATGTAATTTATTGTTTCTTGAGTTTCTATCGCCTTGAAAGGATGAGCCTGATACTTGAGAAAAAATATTTCTTCATATCAAGAAATTCAATTTATCTTGAATCTATTATACATTTTCGTTTCGATATTCTTGTAATATGTCAATTGAAAACACCTACACCTTAAACTTCAGCATCTAACAAAAGATATACCAAACACGGCAGGTAGAATTATTTTGATTAATTTTACAGTACCAACTACCTACTGATTTACCAAGGGCAGATAATTGGCAAAGTTCTATTATATCGTATACCTTTACATATACGTATGTTACCATTTATTTATTATTTATTAGTGCTACATGTCCATATTGTCCGTGTCCGAGCCTGAAGTATGATGCTTTGTTTTTGCGTGGTTTTTGCATCCTGTTCGCAATGATTGATAACTGGTAGCAGCATTGCAATAGTATCTTAGAAAAGCAGCTGCACCATGCGTAATATTAATATTCAACGGTGACAGTTGATTGTATTACGATAATATCGATAAAATAACGAAATATACCTTTATACTCATTTTAGTAAAATCTCGTAACTAGGAGATCCCCAGATCTTTAACTTTGACAATCATAATAAGATAATTATAAAGTGGACCTACCTTCTAATAACCCTTTTACGTAAGTGTCAAATCTAAAACATCAACAAACGATCAGTCATAGTATCTAAAAATGAATTAAGTATGATGAAAATGGACAGTTAGACCTTATCGATATTTTGGATCAGACGCAAATAGAGTATATCAGTCATATTTCACAATTTAGGTAGGTATGTGCTTCATGTTAGTGTCAATCAGTGCCTTTTACTTACCTACTATAATTATAATATTATTGAGGGTAGTCTAAACTTTTCCGTTGATATCGGTGTAAAATCCATGCGTGTGGAAAACTATTTGGCAGTGGATATTAGATACGCGATAATTTTCCACAACTTTATTGAATTGTGATGCGAGTTGATAGGTGAAGTGTCGGTCGTAAGGAGATGAATGGAGTAAGTGTTTATTGTTTGTTGTATCATGAGTGCCTGCTAGTCTGAGCATCACTGACAGGGATGGTGTCTGCGAGATTTATGCAAGATTTTTTTTATGAAGTGTGGAATTTTTCATAGGTAATGCTATTTATGTTAAAAAAAATAGATTTTTTATTTTTGTATAAAATTCTGTTCGATTCTATAATTTTCCTCAGAATTGTAAAGTATCTTGCGTGATGTACTTATAAGTATGATAGGAGAATGTAAGAGGACTAGTGCCATGCCATGAAAGGTTCTGATTAGAATCGAGGGCATCGAGTCAATGAATACCACCCACTTTTCCTGCGCGAAAATTCATAAACTTTGTTATTTTTTGGTTACGCCTTGTATCTTCTATATCATACCTACTATTTTTTCAATTTAAACTTCCTATCCTGTAAACTGTTCTAATGGTAAATAAACATTTAGAGGTTAATGTGAGCCTTTTATTGAATTAACCCCTGACACCTTTAAATAAATAGGCGAAAATCCTCCCACTCGAAAAGGGCCTGATCAGGCCATACAAGAGTACTCAGACAATCGGCAATTCAATTCCCAGTAGCCCGGAGTCAGGAAGTAGGCAGTGTTAAGCCGGCTTTTCACTATGGGATACTATAATATATATTACATCTTGAGATATAATATTTTATCGCTCGCCATACATTTTGTACGAGACCGTTCACACTGTGCTATAATTTATATTACATCCCAAACTAAATATTTTTTCGACCGAGTGAGAAATATTTGAAGGTGTATATTTTACCTCACGTCCACGGACACCGCGCTTTCCCCTGCCTCGCCCTCAGTTTGAGTGTTGGCGTTCGTGTGCAGACGTGTAAACTGATCATGTGTATTCCAAAATTTATATCTTACAGTGTGAACAGCAATCGCGGGATGTATTAAACAGCTCAAGGTGTAATTTATATTAAATCCCATAGTGAAAAGCCGGCTTTACACCCCCGTGCTTCGGAAAACACCTTGAGGCCTTCACTCACGGAATAGAGAACATTCACTGTCAAGCCTCGCCCAGCGCCGCCGCCGCCCCGCCCGTGAGGGCAAAAGTTACGGCTGCCACATATGGGTCCGGCGACGAATGATTTGTTATTTAAAGAAAGAAAGAAAATAATTTTATTCACCTTAATAATCTACTACACAACATAATAGCTAACTACTTCTTAGATCCCATTTGTGCGTAGCAGGTTTAGGGCAAATATGGTTTACACTCATTGAACTACTATTACTAGCGTATGGAACGGACACCCGCGACCAACAACTTTGCGCCATGAGTTGTTGCCGGCCGGCAACAACTCATTTAGTCGTTCGCCTACGCCCATCGTGACACCGCATGCGAATAAAATCAAATTAAAATGCCGTCTTGCATGTTAAAAACGTCTAAAAATGAATCAACTGCGAAGAAAAAAGATAGTGGCTTGACTTATCATCGGTATGTAAACCGAATATCAACTAAAACCCACCAAAATTAATTTTTGTAGATTATTTTCTATTGTACCTGACATTTTGTTTGAAAATCATAGATTATGAAAAGTGATTCGTACAGATGGGATGTGTAGTTATGGTACCTACTAAAGGTTGGTGACAAAGGTCTATCTGATTAATATTTTTAACTCATATATACGACCTCCGTGCCGCAGCGGGCGAAGGTCCACCTGCGACGCAGGAGGTTGCGGGTTCGATTCCCGTCTCGGAACAAATTTGTGTACGATCTGCAATTTGTTCCGTTGGTCTGGGTGTTTTCTATGTATAATAAAAAATATCTTTCTATGTAGTGTATTGTATTAAGTATATCAGTTATCTAGTACCCATAACACAAGCTCTGCTAGCTTGGGTTCTAGATAATGCTGTGAATTGTCCAGCATTATTTATTTATTTATTACTCACCCTATGCCGTCTGTCTGATCAGTAACAGTAGTTACCTACCTATTGTAGGTATCTTTTGCAACCGTCATTATAAACTAAAGCTGTTTTATACCTAGGTAGGTAGGTATATTGTCGTCTGAACAAATATCTAGTTTTATAAATTTGTAATAGATCGATTGGTGACCTCTGTGGCGTGGTGGACGAAGGTCCGCCTGGGACGCAGGAGGTGGGTTTGATTCCCGCATTTGGACAGATGTGATAAAGTGTGGGGTCTAGTTAGTGCAAGTACCTACTGCATTCCAATTCAGTTTTGAATGCACAATAGCTGTCTGAAGTGTCCCTTCTGCGGTACTTGTGGGCGGAGTCGAGCGCGCCCCGCGCAGGCATCAAGTTGCGACACATTTTTCGCGGTGCGGATGTCTTCACATTACAGGCGTGCGAGAGCCGTGTCGTCGCGGAGGCGTTTTGGAGCCTTGTGTGTGTAGGTCACGGCGTCGCATTGTTGTAAAAATGTCGTTTTTAGGGTTTTGATGATCGAAGATCGGTTTCAAAACCCTTATGGTCTCGCTTTGTCTGTCCTTTTTTCCCTCCTTAATAACTCAAAAACTACTGCAGCTATCAACTTGAAATTTAAAACAATAATACATTTTGTGCGCCTGTACAGATTTTGAGAAAAATAAATGAAAAATGAAAATGAATATTTTCCATACAAATTGTGATGCCGAAATTTTAAAAGATACCTACAGAGTCATATGGGGTATCAAATGAAAGGTACCATTTTGTACATTTCAAAATATATTTTAAAATTTTTGTAGGTTTCATACTTTTTAAAATATTTCGAAAAAAGTCGAAAAAATACCCATTCCCCCCCCCCCCCTATCTCCGAAGATTGCAGAGCGATCCATGTAAAATGTATCGAGCGTTTATAGACATGGATCTATATTTTACAGGAAAAATATAGAGAAGTTTGAAAAAAGAACACTTTTTGAAAAATGGTCAAAATGGGGGGGAATAATTTTCAAAAGGGGGGGCTACCTCACCGAGTGGGGTATCAAATGAAAGGTATTTGTTTGTACGTTTCAAAACAGTTTTTCGAATTTCTGTAGGTTTCATACTTTTGAAATATTTTGAAAAAAGTCGAAAAAATACCCATTCCCCCCCCCCTATCTCCGAAGTTTGCAGAGCGATCCGTTTAAAATGTATGGAGCGTTTGTAGATATAGATCTATATTTTACAGGAAAAATATAGAGAAGTCTGTAAAAAGAACACTTTTTGAAAAATGGTCAAAAAGGAATAATTTTCAAAAGGGGGGCTACCCCACCGAGTGGGGTATCAAATGAAAGGTATCGGTTTGGACATTTCAAACCAGTTTTTCAAATTTCTGTAACTTTCATACTTTTTGAAATATTTCGAAAAAATTCGAAAAATTTACCAATACGAAACACAACAAATACGAAACCTTAACGAAACCGAACCACCCATTTAACCGAAGCATGCAGAGAGATCCATCTGAAATGTAACCTACTATTCTTAGGTATTCGTTAAATTGCGAAGTCTCTAACCGGTACTTTTGGTACATATTTGTTGACAAACGTTCAAAACCCTCGGCGCGCGAGTTACACTCGCACTTGACGGATCTTGTTTAATGTAAGGATGTCATTTTTATAATCTTTTATACTGTAGGGCCATGTCACGTACCTACTCAAGTAATTAATCAAGCGCGCACGCACCGCGCTGGGTCGAATACTTTCTCGCTCACACGAAGACTTGCTATTTCACCGAGCCTACGTCACGCGCCCCACTCTCCGAGCCGCAGGTACCAGCTTACTAACTGTATCAAATCTGTGGCACCGCTGCAGATATAAAGCGAAACACGGCCTCAACAGAATCAGTTCACACTTTCACAGCTAGACGGCTCTCACCTCGGTAATGAATACTTCATAGCCTCTTGAGAGCCAGGTTAGACAGGACGCTAGGCATGCTGGTCACATTTAATTATGTCGAAGCTCGCCCGTTCTGGAGTATTGTTATATACGTAGCTTAGCTAGGCGCTTCAAAATTTGTAAAGTATAATAAAGTGAAAAGTGGATAATTTTGTGGACATTTCATTTCACGCTTCCCGCTACCTAACCTCAAGCAGGTAGGAATACCACTATATAATTGGTGACCCCGAATTGAGCCGCGAAATGGAGCACGGCGAAGCACATCACATACCGGCGCACGCCGGGCAAGAAGATTCTAGATCAACCACTTCGTCCGGTACAAGCGTCAATACGCTCAACGCAAGCGCGAGCGCGCCAAGTGCTATGGAAGGCAGCGTGTATAAAGTTGGGATAAAATTACCGCCTTTTTGGCCTGAAGAACCAGGAGTTTGGTTTACGCAACTTGAGGGTCAATTTGTAATTACGGGAATTACGGCAGATTCGACGAAATTCTACCACGTTATCGCGCAGCTTGAACATCAACATGCACGCGTAGTGAAGGATATTATCATGAACCCGCCTACTGAAAACAAGTAGGTATGCGAAATTAAAAGCGGAACTTATCAAAAGACTTTCTGCATCACAGGAGAAGAAAACCAAACAACTTCTTATGCACGAAGAACTCGGAGACCGTAAGCCATCCCAATTTTTACGCCACTTACAAACCCTCGCCGGGCCAGCTATCCCCGATGATTTTTTGAGAACCCTGTGGGCCAGCCGCTTGCCTAATAATATTCAAACTGTTATTGCGACACAATTGGACGCATCATTAGAGACTGTGGCGGACCTAGCTGACAAAGTTAGCGAAATAGCACCAGTAAATCACCACGTAGCTGCTACCACTTCTGATAATTTATTCACTGAGATGCAGAAGCAAATTACGGAGCTCACGAAAGAGATAGCGTCGCTCAAGGGTCAGACTCACGGGCGTAGCAGATCACGTGACTACGATCGCAGCCCAGACCGCAACAGACGCTCCCGTTCTAGACAGCGCAATCCAGATTACTGCTACTATCATAACCGGTTTGGTAACCGCGCGACAAGGTGTACAATTCCGTGCAAATATCCGACACCTCTGACACCTTTATCTTCGGAAAATCCCAACGGCAGCCGGAAGTAGCGGCAAACGACTGCCTAAATTCACCAGCCCGCTTGTTCGTCACAGACCGCAAAACTAAAACATCTTTCCTAGTAGATACTGGATCTGATTTATGTGTCTTTCCGAGATCTGCAGTTCGAGAGTCGAGACAGAAGACATCATACCAGTTGTTCGCAGCAAATGGCAGCCTGATAGCTACATATGGATACATTCTCCTGCAACTCAACATCGGGCTACGCCGAGCATTTTCATGGCGATTTGTAGTAGCTGACGTGTCAAAGGCGATAATAGGTGCTGACTTTCTAAAATTTTATAATCTGCTTGTAGATTTGAAAAACTACCGCTTGATTGACGGCCTGACCGAACTGACAGCAACTGCGTCACCGGCGAAGGAGTCAACCAATATCGAGTCAATAAAGGCTGTGTGCGGTGATACTTCCTACCATCAACTACTACGTGAGTACCCAGACATTACCCGTCCTTCTGGCGCACAGCGTGAGATCAAGCACACGACGGAGCACCACATACGTACAACGCCCGGTCCGCCTGTATCTTGTCGACCCAGACGCCTGCCGCCTGATAGGCTTAAAATCGCTCAGAAGGAGTTCGAAGATATGCTCGCCAACGGTACCGCCTGCAGATCAGAAAGCCCTTGGTCCTCAGCTTTGCACCTTGCTCCAAAAAAGGACAATAGTTGGCGACCTTGTGGAGATTACCGTGCGCTAAATGCCCGTACCATCCCGGATAAATATCCCATCCGGCATATTCAAGATTTTTCGCACGCCTTGGCCGGAACTCACCTGTACTCAAAAATAGACTTGGTGAAGGCTTTCAACCAAATTCCAGTCCATGCGCCTGATATTCCGAAGACAGCCATCACGACGCCATTCGGCTTATTTGAGTTTAAATATATGAATTTCGGACTTCGCAATGCTGCGCAAACTTTTCAGCGTTTCGTAGATGAAATGCTCAGAGGCCTGCCATTTTCCTACGGATTTTTAGATGACATCTTGGTGTTCTCCCGGAGTGAATCTGAACATATCCAACATCTACGGCAACTCTTTCAGCGACTCTCAGATTACGGTATGCTCATTAATACCGCCAAGTGTGAGTTTGGTAAGACGCACATCACTTTTCTGGGGCATGACGTATCAGCTGACGGCATTCGTCCTCTTCCAGACAAAGTTCAGGCGATCCATGATTATCCAGTACCCACGACGGTTAGAGAAATGCGCCGTTTCCTGGGTATGTACAATTTTTACCGCCGCTTTATACCCGGAGCAGCAGAGATCCAAGCGCCGCTCAACGTTGTTCTCATAGGTCCAAAGACAAAGCCATCGCAACCAATCTCAATGACGGAGGAAATGATGACCGCCCTAAACAACTGCAAAAGAAGCCTGGCCGATGCAGCAATGCTTTCCCACCCAGAGTCAGATGCGGAACTGGCTGTATTCACAGACGCATCTGACACATCAATCGGAGCAGCACTCCAGCAGAGACGGGACAACACTTGGAAACCACTGGCATTCTTTTCAAGGCGCCTCACATCTGCGCAAAAGAAGTATAGCCCCTACGACCGCGAACTTCTGGCCATCTACGACGCAATACGTCATTTCAGACACATGGTCGAAGCCAGAGCATTTGCAGTCTACACAGACCATAAACCTCTCTCTTTCGCCTTCTCTTACAACCGTGAGAAGTGCTCTCCAAGGCAATTTCGTTACTTTGACTACATCTCTCAATTTACCACGGATATCCGTTTCGTTAAAGGTAAAGACAACATCGTAGCAGATGCTCTCTCGCGTATAGAAGAGGTAGCCTCCATCGACTACAAGGCCCTTGCTCACTCTCAAGATACAGATCCTGAACTGCAAGACCTGCTAAACAAAGGCTCCGCACTGAAGCTTGTGAAGACGAAAATTCCAGACTCCGACACAGAAATCTATTGTGATACATCTACTGGACGCTACCGACCATTCATAACAACTTCTTTCTATTCAATGCGCTGCATCATCTGTCGCATCCAGGAGGAAAAGCCACGGCTAAGCTGGTGACAGAAAGATTTATATGGCCAGGAGCTCAGAAGGACTGCATGGAGTGGAGTAGAGAATGCAGCGATTGCCAAAGAAGCAAAGTCAACAGGCACACTCAGTCGCCTACCTCTACCTTCCCATCCCTTTCCCACCGCCTGTCCCATGTCCACATGGACATTATAGGGCCATTACCTTTTTCTTGTGGTTTCAGATACTGTCTCACGGTCATCGATCGATTCACTCGTTGGCCTGAGGCGTATCCCTTGCTCGACATCACTGCAGAGACCTGCGCCCATGCTTTCATATCTGGCTGGGTGTCCCGCTTCGGCTGTCCACACAAGATCACTACCGACAGGGGCAAGCAGTTCGAGTGCGAGCTCTTTCGCAACATCACTGCTATCCTTGGTACGGAACATCGTCCCACAACGGCCTATCACCCTGCCTGCAATGGTATGGTGGAACGTCTCTACATGTTTTTAGCTATCCAAAAAGGTGCAATAGTTGGGGCACCAGTGTACGATCTTTTTAAAAATTCGATAACAAAGGACTCAGGTAGTCAAATCCCAAGTAACGCTATTTCAAGGTTAAGCTTGCCTTCCTAGTACAAGGGCGGGTTTTGTGATTGAAAGCACTGTGATTGGTTCTCCTTAACAATGTTATGCTGTTACTGTTAGTGATCCTCTCGCTCCGCATGTTATGTTAGTGTGCTTTCGTCATTCGTACGCGGTACATACTCTCTCTCAGAAATTAAGTTGGCTTTGGATATCGGACTCTTTGACACGGCTGTGAATCTTGGACTTTGATTTTCTCTTGTGATTTGGATTGTGCTCTTCATAATGGCAATGTATTCTAATGAAGAATATGCTGATATTGTCATGTGCTACGGATTTTGCCAGGGTGTGTGTACTGCAGCCCAAGCTGAATACGCGTCGCGGTACCCGGGGCGTCGGTTACCGGATTTAAGCGTGTTTGATACAACTTATCGCCGCTTGAGAGAAACGGGCACTGTCTGTAGACGCACGTCAGACCTGGGTAGACCCCGAGTCTACAACGTGGACGACGAAGATGAAATAAGACGACATTTCATAGAAGACCCTACCACGTCAACAAATGTTGTTGCAAATCGTCTAGGCATATCGCAGTGGAAAGTGTGGTTCACAATGCACACTGCAGGGCAATACCCATATCACTACACTCCAGTACAAGCAGTAGAAGAAGGAGACCCTTTAAGAAGATTGGATTTTTGCCGATTCATGTTGAACGCCGACTCCGAAGACTCGCGATTCCTGAAAATGATTTTGTGGACCGATGAATCGAAGTTTGACAAGGATGGCATAACAAATTATCACAACGCTCACTTCTGGGCACAGAAGCAAGATGGTAATCCAAAAAAGAAAAGGGTCAAAGGCTCGCAACGCAGATTCAACCTAAACGTGTGGATGGGCATCATCGACAATTATCTGATAGGACCGTATTTCTTGCCTGAACACTTGAATGGCGAATTTTATGAAGATTTCCTGAGAAATGAATTGCCACTTCTTCTCGACGACTTGCCGCTTGCCCTAAGAAGAGACATGAGGTACCAACACGACGGTTGCCCTGCACACTACCGCAGAAATGTACGCGACTGGCTCGACGAAAATTACCCAAACAAATGGATTGGGAGAGGCGGTCCCATACCATGGCCCGCACGAAGCCCGGATTTGACTCCGATGGATTTTTATGTTTGGGGTCACATGAAAACCATCGTGTACCAAGACGGCCACCCTGTATCTACTGTGGAAAGTCTCCGACAAAGAATTATTGATGCGGCGAATGTGATAAGGGGTCAGTTGACGAGCAAAGTCGTGAAAACCGGTTTACGCAACAGAATGCGGGCCTGTGTTAGGAACAGAGGTGGCCACGTAGAGCATGAGTTAAAAAATTAAAGATTACATGATTTGAACCTAATATGTGTATTTTTTACTCTGTCCTCAAAATATTGTAACTTTGAATTTTACTACCTGAGTCCTTTGTTATCGAATTTTTAAAAAGATCGTACACTGGTGCCCCAACTATTGCACCTTTTTGGATAGCTAAAAACATGTAGATGTTTTTTAAATAATCTGCACAAAATAATGTAGGTACATGTTTTTGAGAAAACGTCGATTAAAAAAATACTTTGCCAAATTTTTACATTAAATTCATATTTAAAGGGCCTACCGCTCTAGCGTTTACCATATTTCTTAGACTTTCAAAGGTTATTCTTATTTAGTGAGTTATTTTTTACAAAAAAACACCGAAAAACCTACAAAAAAAGACGTTTTTTAAAAAATATCATAAATCTTCGACTTCAAGGTGACACTTTCACAAAAATTTTAAAAATTCAAATATCTCGAAGGGGCTTAACTTTAGACCAGGGTACCTCAGAGTCAAATTGGTTTCTACTGAACCCTGCTATCACGTCCTGAAAGGATCGGGTCTACTTACAAGTAACCCTGTATACGTAGCTTAGCTAGGCGCTTCAAAATTTGTAAAGTTTAATATAGTGAAAAGTGGATAATTTTGTGGACATTTCATTTCACGCTTCCCGCTACCTAACCTCAAGCAGGTAGGAATACCACTATAATACAGCAGTCGTATATACAACGATGTGGTTGAACTAGTACTATAAATTTTTCTGTATAGTCCATTTTATTTAGCGCTTTATTTGGCTCACAAGCTAAAATTTTTGTAAATAAATACAACTCGTAACTCCGATAGTAGCACGCCTCCGCACCGTGGTGACGCGTGGCGTGCGCTCTGTGTGAAGACACTCCATAGACTAGCTGAAATACAACGCTAAAACGATGCTCTAAGCTAAAACGCCACGCCTCCGCCTCGCCACCGCGCCGCTTCGCGCACGCGACTGTTTGTGTCGCTGAGCCGGCCCGCCACGGCCGTGCACCGCTTAGCCACCGCCTGCGGTGTGTGTGTAGTCTTTCTTAAAAGTTAAAACTTCATTATGAAAACTGGCACGCCTTCGCCTCCGGCCCGGCCACGGCTTCTGTGTATGGATGCTTTAAGGGAGGCCTATGTCCAGCTGTGGACTAATATAGGCTGATGATGATGATGATATCTGTAATATGATGGCCGGCGTCTGTATTGTAGCCACATATTACAGAAAAATATTGCCCGTTTAGAAGCCTATTTTTATATAAAGGTGAATGAAGAACATGGACGAACGAATCATTCTTCTTTTACCGTCGGCGTGAATAAACAAGATCCGTCAAGTGCGAGTGAAACTCGCGCGCCGAGGGTTTTGAACGTTTGTCAACAAATATGTACCAAAAGTACCGGTTAGAGACTTCGCAATTTAGCGAATACCTAAGAATAGTAGGTACCAACCTACAATTCAGATAAATCTCTCTGCATGCTTCGGTTAAATGGGTGGTTCGGTTAAGGTGGGTTATGGTAAATTTTTCGACTTTTTTCGAAATATTTCAAAAAGTATGAAAGTTACAGAAATTTGAAAAACTGGTTTGAAATGTCCAAACCGATACCTTTCATTTGATACCCCAATGAAAGGTATCGGTTAGCCCCCCTTTTGAAAATTATTGCTTTTTGACCATTTTTCAAAAAGTGTTCTTTTTACAGACTTCTCTATATTTTTCCTGTAAAATATAGATCCATATCTACAAACGCTTCATACATTTTAAATGGATCGCTCGGCAAACTTCGGAGATAGGGGGGGGGGAATGGGTTTTTTTTCGACTTTTTTCAAAATATTTCAAAAAGTATGAAACCTACAGAAATTTGAAAAACTGTTTTGAAACGTACAAACCGATTGATACCCCACTGGGTGAGGTAGCTCCCCCTTTTGAAAATTATTCCCCCCCTTTTTGACCATTTTTCAAAAACTGTTCATTTTTCAAACTTCTCTATATTTTTCCTGTAAAATATAGATTCATGTCTATAAACGCTCCATACATTTTACATGGATTGCTCTGCAATCTTCGGAGATAGGGGGGGGGAATGGGTATTTTTTCGACTTTTTTCGAAATATTTTAAAAAGTATGAAACCTACAAAATTTCAAAAACTATTTTGAAATGTACAAAATGATACCTTTCATTTAATACCCCATATGACTCTGTAGGTATCTTTTAAAATTTCGGCATCACAATTTGTATGGAAAATATTCATTTTCATTTTTCATTTATTTTCATTTATTTTTCTCTAAATCTGTACAGGCGCACGAAATGTGTTATTATTTTAAATTTCAAGTTGATAGCTGCAGTAGTTTTTGAGTTATTAAGGAGGGAAAAAAGGACAGACAAAGCGAGACCATAAGGGTTTTGAAACCGATCTTCGATCTTCAAAACCCTAAAAAACAAAATTTATCTGTCAACTGTCAATCTTGGATGATATCAGTGTCAATCGGGTAGCGGGAGCTCAGAGCGGGAGGGGGGAAGGAAGGAAGGCAGAAAGCAAGAGGAAGGAGGAGAGGAGATCACACAATTTTGTCCCAATGAATTTTTAATTTTATCTTTTTCTACTAAGTCAAGGGAGTGGATGGTTGTGTGTTATTTTCTGCTGGTCCGATAGCTAAATAGTTGAATTGAAATCTGTGATAGAATTATTTGAAAAAAGTCTTTTATCAACGAATCATTAGAATATGAAGCCGCAATACAAAATCGGTATGTTAACTCGTCATTTTAGTCGGCTTTTACGTTATTTTGCCAACGACAGTAAGAATAATAATGTTTCCACAATTTTTAGTGTTATTTATCTTATAAGTAATCATTGCAGTCGTAATTCGTTGAAATCGCCACCAAATACCTATTTGTTTAGGTTATTTCCACCATGCTTCTGCGTGTAATTTGAACCGCGTAGGTAGAACTTCTACTTACACTACAGTTTATGCAGAGATTAGAAATAAAAACTTATGTTGTAATAATGGTCAAGGAGGTGCAGTTATTTTAGTTGTATCAAAGTATTTGCCCAAATGTGCTAGTAAAGTAAAGAACCTGTACCTAGGACCTACATATTTAACTAAATTTGTTAATATTCAATACTTTTATAATGTTATCAACAACATAATAAGCCTTTTTTGTAGATTTTGTTGTCCTAAAGAGTGTAAGTAACATGCACACCTAAAGATTTATCTGAATGTTTCAGCTGATGAGAAGCTTGCAGAGTTGGGCCGCAATGAGATCATGCTGGCGGAGAAGGAGATGCCTGGCCTCATGGCATGCCGCCGCAAGTATGCCCCAGGGAAGGTCCTTAAAGGGGCTAGAATAGCAGGAAGCCTGCATATGACTGTTCAGACAGCAGTACTTATCGAAACTCTCATAGAATTAGGAGCAGAAGTAAGAAAATTATTTCATCATTTATTAAAGCAAAAATTTGAAATAGATTCTTTTACACTTATTATTATTATTTTTAGTCTTAGACTGCTTTGAATAAATTAATATTAAAGTTATTGAATAAATAAATTATTCAGAGCAGGCAAGATAAATCAGTATTTCAAACGATGAAGGGATCTTTAGTCATCATGTTGTGATAACATTTTAATTGTGATAGAATGAGCCAGCATATTTTATCTTGTTTTTATAAGAAGAATCTATGTGTATGTTGACCTTGTTATCTCTAACCCTTGCTCCTTTAGTTAATGTGATATAATCAGTATTGTGCAACACTGACTACATAATATTAAGCATTACATGTGTACTGAAATTGTTTGTTTGTAACTTAGCCTCTAGGCACATATAAAATAAACAGTTCTGTATTTCCATAACACCATACCTTACCTCAAGACAAAAAATATTAATTGTGGGGAAAAAAGTTTACTCTTGATTTACCTCTTAAAAGATTACAAGCATTGTTGTTTTTACAGGAATAACTCCATATTTTCATAGATTACATAGTTTAGTAAACTTATCCTTTTAAGGTGGTGTTCTTCAAAAGATAATTCTATGCAGCTTTGTTGGTTAAATTTAATGTTTGTATGAAAACTGCTATCAAAAATCTTTTATAGAAAACATGGTTTTTAGAGGGATAATCATGCAAAACCAGGGGATTGGTAGTTATACATAATATGATAATAGGTATTCAGTTTTCAATTTGGTTGTAGGTTCAATGGTCTAGCAGCAACATTTACAGCACCCAAGATGAGGCAGCGGCGGCGCTTGTGGCTCGTGGAATTCCCATCTTCGCATGGAAGGGCGAATCAGAGGAGGAATACATATGGTGCATTGAACAGACCCTAATCTTTGCTGATGGAAAGGTATTAATTTTATTCCATTACGATAAAGGCACTCAATCAAGTTTTTTTTTAAACTATAAAAAAAAACTTGATTGAGTGCCTTTATTGTTCTGATTGAGTTAAAAAATTTTTGAAGTATGCATTTGTAAGTTCTGAGTGTAGCCTAAATATGCTGATCAAAACTGTTGTGCCAAACTTTATGTATCAAAATTATACCTATTACCACCTATTACATAATAATACCGTTTTCACAGCCCTGCAACATGATCTTGGATGATGGAGGTGACCTTACAAACCTTGTACACACAAAATACCCACAACTTCTGGAGGGCATCAGAGGACTGTCTGAAGAAACCACTACTGGTGTCCATAACTTATACAAAATGTTGCGCAATGATGTCCTGAAAGTACCAGCCATCAATGTCAATGACTCTGTAACCAAGAGCAAGTTCGATAATCTTTACGGTTGCCGCGAGTCTCTACTGGACGGTATCAAGAGAGCGACAGACATAATGATCGCTGGTAAGGTGTGCGTCGTCGCTGGCTATGGAGATGTCGGCAAGGGCTGTGCGCAGGCCTTCAAGGGTTTTGGGGGCAGAGTTATCGTCACCGAGATTGATCCTATCAATGCACTCCAAGCTGCCATGGAAGGCTTCCAAGTCACTAACATGGAAGAAGCTGCAGAGGTTGGACAAATCTTTGTAACAACAACGGGGAACATTGATATCATCAACAAAGATCATTTCCTGAGAATGAGAGATGACGTAATTGTATGCAATATCGGACATTTTGACTGTGAAGTTGATGTCGCATGGCTTGAGAACAATGCCAAGAAACAGAATATTAAGCCACACGTAGATCGTTATGAACTAGATAATGGAAATCACATCATTGTACTAGCTGCTGGACGACTTGTTAATTTGGGCTGTGCTACTGGCCACTCATCATTTGTCATGTCCAACTCTTTTACGAACCAAGTGCTAGCTCAAATCGAACTCTGGACCAAGCACAAGGAGTATCCTATTGGAGTACACACACTGCCAAAGAAATTAGATGAAGAGGTAGCAGCCCTTCATTTAGACCATCTTGGAGTGAAGTTGACCAAACTATCTGCCAAACAAGCAAAGTATATTGGAGTTCCTGTTGAAGGCCCATACAAACCAGACCACTACAGATACTAAATGATGTAAATTATCATAAAAGCTTTGTTTTCATACACTTGCACTTTTAGTAATGAAAGCATTTACCTGTTTTGTTTTAAGAATAATTAAATGGTTTGTAATGTAAACCAATTTTTATTTGGGAGCATAAGCATAATATCATAGTTAAAAGGGTCCTCCAGCATACAGTGGGGAATAGGTAAGCTGGCTAGACCAGAGTTTTTTGTATTGTCTAAGGCTGGCTGAGGTGGTTGGTGGGTTAAGTGCTCAATACAGAAGTGTCTGATATACACTACTCATCATCATCATCAGCCTATGTTAGTCCACATAGGCCTCCCCTAATGAGCGCCATAGCGCCGCCGTCTTCAGCTTGCTGCATCCAGCATCTGCCTGCAGTCTTTCGCAGATCGCAGTGTCTTTTTTTTATGCCAAAGTTATTTTCATGTTTTCGGAATCACAGCGGAAGCTTGACTCTGGTTTCGATGATGGAAGGACCATCTACCTACATTAAAGAAAGTGCAAGTCAGACACGCACTTGGCCAAAATCAGCATTCACTGATGTCAAGATTAAAAATCAGCATCAGTATCTGCTGATGTGTCTAAAAACGGCATCGATTTAATTTTACTTTTACTTATATTGATGGTGTATGGTATGAATTAAACAAGTTTTGTAGGAAAATAATCGTCAAATTAAAAAAAAAAAAAATATTCCACACCAACCAAGAAAAGGAGGAAGTATCCATATACCTTTATATTAAAACACTATAACACTTTTAGTTTACGCTCTTTTAACAATTTGTGGATTGAAACGACAATCTTAAAACAGCCGGTGAGAAACGACACAATTATTATTACTTTAGGCTTGTGGTACCAACAATTTGGTGCGAAACACCGCTACACCTAAAATGGTGTAGCGGTGTTTTGCACCGCAGGTTCTCACCACAAATTCATTTTTGCCGTTTCATCCCAAAAAATGTCGGCGTTTCAACCCACATCAAAAAAACATTTTTTTTCGGCGTTGCTACCCAAAATTCGTTTCCGTTTCGCACCACAAAGAGATCAAGAGATTTTGTAGGTACAGTCAGATCAACATTAGCAAACTACAGATTATTTTAAAGCGTAGGTTTATTAGAAAGAAAACAAATTAAGTAGGTAAATTTACCGAGCTACCAGGAGCGCATAGGGTAAAGGAGTTACGCGCAACATCGCACTCACATTAACACACATAAACGATTTATTTTTTTTTTCTATTTTTTATAACTCAGAGCAAGAACATGTTGCGTACGCACAGCATTAAGTGGGTGTGAAATTCACCGTGCTACCAGGAGGGCATAGCGTAAAGAAAGGAGTTGCGTACGCACATCATGTAGCGGGTGTGAAAGAGAGGCCTATAAGCTTTTGTAAAATCACACCCGCTGCACATGCAAATTTCCTAATTATCAATTACCCATAAAGTTTTAAGGTTTTAGTTTATTGTTTTTGATCTTTATTATTGTGATTGACAGTTGACAGTGTAATGATGAGCTACTCTACACTTTGCAAATATAACGGCATCTAACGATTTCAAATGTGTTTAATAATTCTATACAGTTAAGGACGAAAAGAATTCCAATAGACAGTTTCAAATAAACTCAACCTACGTATAGTGAACTTTCTTTATGGTTGAAAAGAAACATACAATTCGAGGAAATAGGTATTTGAAAAACAGAATAATTTTGAATTTGTAAAGCCTCCCGAAGGTGGCAAATCGACGACTGGGGGTCATTAAATTTTAGAATTTTGCTAGGTTTGCTCATAATGTTTGTTGATTTATTATATGGGTTTTTATTTTTTTCATCTTAAAGTTACTTACAACAGGTTGCTATGGTTACATAAATGTTTATGATTGTAATGTCGAAGTTGCTACGCAAAAACTACTGAACGCATCTGGCTGAAATTTGGCACACAGATAGATTACAGTTCGGAATAGCGCAAAGGCTTTATTTATCTCGGAATTAGCACGGGAACGGGAACTACGCGGGTGAAACCGCGAGGCGCTGCTACGCAAAAACTACTGAACGGGTCTGGATAAAATTTGGCACAGAGATGCGCTGTTTTTAAAAGATAAAGAAGGCAAGTAAGTTGTTGAAATGTCGCAAGAAAACGAACGTAATACGGATTTTTATATAACAAAAACTAAAGGAGTAATGATGTGTTGGTTTTTTGTGCATGTGAGTTCTACAAAAAAAAGAGTGAAAAAATTATATAAACGTGGAAGAAGTATTGCGTTGTGTTTTCTTTTCAATATTACTTCTCATACCTCCAATGAACTTATGCTTGCCTAGTACTTTTTCAACTATGGTCCTAACATTTTGTACTAACAATGTTGTTACTGAAAGAAACGAAATAAACCACGAGACGAGATAAGGAGACTGACAAGATGCAGAAAGTGACGCGATAAAGATTAAGGGATTTCTTAGGGATGTTTTTATCTCTGACTGTACCTTTCCACACTTTTAGTTCACTTAAGCACTTTTATAAATTTGTGGGTTGAAACAACAATCTTAAAAACAGCCGGTGAGAAATGACACAATTATTATTACTTTTGGCTTGTGTTGCGAACAATTTGGTGCGAAACACCGCAACACCATTAAAATTACAGTTAGGTATTTAGAACAAAATGAAGAAACAGATGTTTATGCCAAAACTACTGCAAAATTTCAACCCCAATCTGGGGCTGAAATTTTGCATAGATTTAGTTCTAGAATGGTAATAATAAGCTACTTATTTTATCCCGGAAAACATAAAACAAGGACATGTCTCAAAAAAAGCATGTAGGTATTTAATAGGTAGGTAGTATGTGACTTGTTAGTGAATGCACAAAAAACAAGTAACGAATTCAAGGTAAAATACAAAACCTTTGATTTTTATCTATTTATTTCTAATCAAAAAATTCCATTGCTTATGAATTATGATGCAAAGTATTTCAATAGCTCTTCATCTTTGGGTTTCAAAATACTTGTATCTTTGAGGTTTACCACCCAACCAGGTTCAAGCCCATAAAATATTTGCCTTGGATCTTTTTTCTCACAGAGCATTGGGTAATTGGGATCTTTTTCTAGTACAGGTAATTTGTAACCATATTTTTGTGCCAGTTTTAACCTTTCCTCAGATATTTTCTCAGGGTCTGCAAGGTATCCACGAAATTCAGCGCTTGAATAGTATTCAATAGCATCTAGAGGTGGAACCATTCTTCTAGGAATGGATTGGCCAGTCTCAAAGAATCTCATTGGATTTTTCAAAATAAGCAGACTATGGGGATCAAAGTATGCTGTTGTGATAACGCCACCATTTTTTTCAATTGTTGCTATGACTTGTTCACTAGCCCACTGGACTTCAATATTTATCTTTGCTGCAAACAGATCTGCTCCCTCATCAGTTAGGTTGATGCCATACTCTTTCTGGTCTGGATGGAACATGTACAGTCCTGACTTAACAATGCTTGCAATATCTATTGGTTTATTAATGTCAATGCGATCTTTATCTATGAGGCTCTGTAGTTGAAGTAGAGACAGTGGAGGATATTGTCTTCTTAGGCTGAAACAATAATCATAAAGTTAGGTCTTGATGGGTTAATTCTATGAATATAATCCTTTTCTTAAAATAAATCACGTGTGTGAGGAAGGTACACCCGAAGCAACATGTGTCAGGAGCTCAGGGCGCAGGTTCGTAATGTACCTACTTTTACGTTTGATAATTGACAACTTACTGATGACCACTGTAGTATCGTTCTTGAGGTACTCGCAAATAAAAGGGATTGTTTCCGGTTTCATAACCTAATCTCATGTAGTTCTGCCGCTGTCCAGATCCCTTGTTGCCAGCACCGTGTTTGTCACCACCATGCTGGCCTCTTCCTCTTTTATACTAAAAAGAAGAGCGTTTATTAAAAAAAATATATATAAGGGTTACAAAATATACTATTATATGGAAACTTACAGTTTTCTTAGAGTTAGGATTGTCACGGATATTAGCAAGTGATATCCTTGGTAACGAACGCAACATAGAAAGGGACTTTTCAGTTATTTGTCGTGAGGACATTTTGTATTTTGTGTGAAAGAAAACGATAAACAATCAAATAACTATTCACTATCACATCGAGAACACCCATGGAGAACACGATTTTTTATTTTTTAGGATTTTTTGGCTCCGTCCGCGAGTTGCCAGCTGACAGTTGACGTTAATATAATTGACAGCTTTGATTAGACAAAGACATTTGTAGATTTTGTGTTGTTATTAAAATTAGACACATGAATCTTTAGAGTAAAACATGAACCTATAACTATAATTAACCTGGACTGTACAGGTGTTTCATAAAAATGAGCCGAGTGAGAGGCCCCAAAGTAATAGTTAATGCCATAATACTCTGTACTTTTAT
The DNA here is from genome assembly GCA_949316285.1 of Eupithecia subumbrata. Lineage (NCBI taxonomy): Eukaryota > Metazoa > Arthropoda > Insecta > Lepidoptera > Geometridae > Eupithecia > Eupithecia subumbrata. Next base: position 16,746,278 of record OX438647.1, read on the forward strand.
GATACATAAATAACATAAAATAATAATAATATTTTTTTATATTAGATATCCTACACCGTCCTACACCATGTTGCAACGTGTTAGACAAGGACGAACTACTACTTTCAAGCCACTCGGCGCATTTTTCTACTATGAGATGTCACAAACAAAAATGAGCCTAAATTTAATAATTTTACAGGGTACTTTTGAATTAATGAAATATTAAAGTCATAAATAACGGGATATTTACCATCATTTGAGTTTTGACCTTTCCAATAATTCGGCACGGTTTAATAGTTTTATTAATGAAATATGTTCGTGCACGATCCAGTTAACTCTTAAAGTTTCATGGAGTAAACCATATGAGTAAACTACTAAGAACCGAGTTCACCAACAGATGATGGTATAATATTAAACAGTTATTTTGTAGTTTTTGACACGAGTTTTCGTACATTAACGTCAAAGTTAAGCGACAAAGCTGCCTAATTGAACGATTATCTTTTGGTGAACACCAGCATAAGAGGTTCATGGTTATTCCTCCTCTTCCCATGCTATTCTCCTTCAAGGAATTCTTTCATTGGAATAGGTAGATTGTATGAAAGATCAACTTATCCCGCCCTACCCACGGGAAGCCCTTATGGAGTACGTTGTATCCTCTTCGTAGGAAAGAAACCCCGCTTGCGTCCCCCAATGTCTGTCCTAACTTCTAGAGGACAGGAAGATCAACTACAGTTACCTATCCTGCCTTACTTACCCACGGGAAGCCCTTCTAGAGTACCTTGTACTTATCCTCTTGTTAGGAAACCCGCCTAGGTCCCCCAATGACTGTCCTAACTTCTAGAGGACAGTAAGATCAACTACAGTTACCTATCCCGCCTTACCCACAGGAAGCTCTTAAGGAGTAGGTAGGTACCTTGTATCCTCTTCATAGGCAACCCCGCCTGGGTCTCCCAATGACTGTCCTAATTTTCTAGAGGATGTCAAGCACAGCACAAAACAATAAATAAATAGCTTTGGCATTGGACGGTATGGTACATAGGATAGGTAATGTTATGCTGTATTGGTCTGGAATGTGATTGTGATTTCGCAAATCTTATTTAAAACTGCTTTTCTTTTGGATAAATGGGCTTAATCTTCAAAATTTTATGATAATCTAAAAACTTTCAAGTATTTCATACATTTAATCAACAATTAGACTACATAGGTACCTACTACAAATAAATATATAGCTCTGACTTATTACATGATAAGTTTATTGACCTCTTCTGGAGACCTGCGAATTATTGTATGGGGTTCTTCATAGCCATTAGTAATATCATGAATAGCATGATAGAGCTGATCATATATAGCCAATATTACCTCAAATGCTCTTTTCTTAACAAATTGTTTGTGAGAGTGACTTAATAGTAGATTCAGCTGTGGCAATAAATAGTTATCTGGTGAAACCAAGAACAAATCAAACTTGTTCAAAAAAATCTTGAGTGTAGAGGTGTCCATCCCAGGAATGGCAGATATTGGACCATTGACTTTTTCTTGAAGTATTGTGTAGATAGGTCCCAAGTTCAAGTTTGCCACTAGGTAGCTAGCCTGTTCTGAAGTAAGAGTATCAATTTGGGCTTCTGACTGAGCTTGAAGTCTCTCATTATATTCATCCATAATGGTGTACAAAGAAAGTGTGCATTGAATGTGATAAATGCAGTTCAATGTATAAACAGACATATCAGTGGAACTGAGGTGGCATGCAGTCTCATTGATGGCATGCAGGAGAGGGTCTAAAATATGAGTAATTACTATCTTTCTATCTGATACGTTTAAGTTATTTGAATTGTTCATAACAGCCAGCAGGTCTCTCAAGAAACTGACAAGATCTGTTACAACAACAGAGGGATTTAAGTCCACTGGTGGGGCTTTCACTCCATGACTCAACTCTCTTTGAATCTTATTATCTAATGTTATAAGAAATACTTCTTCACTTTTCTTCACAAGTTCTTCCAATGTGTTTATTAGGTGGCCTTTGCCAATAGAGGATTGTATTACTTCCTTGTAATAAATGTTGAGATTTGTAATGGACCAGAGAACAAGAGGATCCTTATCAGGTTTAAGTATTAATTCTGCTCTTACTTTTAGTAAAGGGCAAATGGCTTCCATTATATTGGCTAAAGCATTGATAATTTGTTGACTTTTATCTGGCATATTGCAAAATTTAAACAACATAGTTAGGTTTTCTTTTTCTACTGGTATAACTTGGTACACCCATGTGAGGATGTCTCCTATGTAGCGCTTAGCATCATTGGCATAGAACTCTATTGGTTTAGACCCACTCTCTGTCCCTTTGGTTAATGCATCAATAAACAGCTGGACTATGGTAGCTTTTCGAGCAGAACAATACTCATCAATAATGTTTGAGAACAGCACTTCTCTTGTTTGGAATTTGGCCAGAGCTGTGGATACCAGCACATTGTTTGGGGCATCAGTGCTGAGACAAGCTCCTATAGTCCAATGGTAGAGCTTTTCAATGGCCACTTCTTGCTGCAACCCCACTGTTTCCATCACATCAAATGCTGAGGTTTGATACCAACATTTAACAAGGGTCTTGCAATTATCATTTAGATTTTCAATTTGTGATAGTGTAATGAAAAAATCTGATGTAAGGGGTGTTTTAACTGAAACATTCTTGAGATACTCTATTTTGTCAGATGGTAGCTGAAAGCACTCAACAAATGAGTTGACCCATAGTAGTTTCTTCTCAGTTTTCTTACTCTCATCTTTCAGCTTTGTTGTTTGAGCTATAAGGTGGTGGGTTTTTGTTTTGGATTCCGTCAATCTATTAGACATATCTTTTACAGCACTATCTAAAGATGACAATGAGTCTAATAACACCTGGAGTTTGTCTTTTACCTTGTTATACTCTAGTAAAATAGTTTTGTTAATCAACATGTCACGTTTTTCAACTTCATTTAGTAAAACTCTCCTTGTGTATGATGAGTTTGATGGACAAAGTCCAGAAACAGAATTCAGAGCGTCACTGCTGTCTGATACGATGTGATTATCAAAGATTTTGTTTATCCTTTGGCGGATGGAATTATTGCTGGCAAATGAATCCATTTTCTTTCTTTGACCAATTTCTTCGAAACTCAAAGCTTGAGGAAGTATTTAGACGAATTTCACTTTACTTCGAGAAATTTAAAGCAAAGTAACAAGAAGCGAAAAAGATCATCATTTTGTAAGTCTGTGATTTCTCATCGTTATTTTCTTGAAATCAGAGTAAAATTTTAGGAATTTCGAGTTTTGTTTTGGTGTTTTCTTTTCTTCCAATGAAAAATGAAAACCCCTTTTCAGTGACGTGTCATTGTTTTCTTTTGTTTGTCATGTCATTGTCATCTGCTGTCATTCATTAAATAAAACCATAGACATTAGAAGTTTTTCTTCGCTGTTTTTGTGTTTTATTTACTTCTAAATAGTGTTTAAACTTAATTTTTTGAATCAGTGCTTTTGCTTTATTAACAAAAAAATTGTGAGAAACTTACTAAGAGCACAGTTATATTGTTCTATGTTTAAGCACTTCTGTAGAAATATCTTATAAAATTTATGCCTTTTTAGTACGAAACAAAAAAAACTTGTCTTGTCTATGGTTGTATCATATGATCAATGGTCATCCTCCCATCAATTGATTTTTTGCAAATAAAAATCTTTGGGCTTTTGCAGTGCTTTGATTTGTGAAGTGTACCTACCAGAAATACTTTTATAAAGTTGTTGGTTGTAAAAAGCTTCACAAAATGAAGGGTTGCCTGTTCAATATCGACGGGGGCTACCTGGAGGGGCTATGCCGTGGATTCAAGTGTGGTATCCTCAAGCAATCTGACTACTTGAACTTGGTGCAGTGTGAAACTTTAGAAGGTAAAGGTTTAGCTCGATTTCCCATGCATTCTGTGTGAGAAATAGCAATTTACAACTCTCGCATGAAACTAATGAATCAATATTTTACAGATTTGAAGCTCCATCTTCAAGGTACCGACTATGGAACCTTCCTCGCCAATGAGCCCAGCCCTTTGTCTGTCTCGACGATCGACGACAAACTGCGTGAAAAACTCGTTATTGAATTCCAACATCTGAGAAATCACTCAGTGGAGCCACTTTCCACCTTCCTGGATTTCATAACATACAGCTACATGATTGACAACATCATTCTACTGATTACGGGAACCCTTCACCAGAGGCCCATTTCTGAGTTGATCCCCAAGTGCCACCCTCTTGGATCATTTGAGCAAATGGAAGCCATCCATGTAGCAGCTACTCCTGCTGAGCTATACAATGCTGTTCTGGTGGACACTCCATTGGCACCATTCTTTGTTGATTGCATTAGTGAGCAGGATTTGGATGAAATGAACATTGAGATCATTCGTAACACTCTTTATAAGGCATACTTGGAAGCCTTTTATTCTTTCTGTAAGGAAATTGGGGGCACAACTGCTGATGTAATGTGTGAGATCTTGGCTGTAAGTTGTTTACAATAGCAAAATGTGTATTTCTTTTTTATCAGTTTGATATATAAAAATTAAGTGAAAAACAAATAAGCCATCCTGTTTGATTAGTTATCTGTAATAATATGTTATTCTTTCAGTTTGAGGCTGACCGCCGTGCTATCATCATCACCATCAACTCCTTTGGGACTGAGCTGTCAAAGGATGACCGTGCCAAACTGTACCCACGTTGCGGAAAGCTAAACCCTGATGGTCTGGCAGCTCTTTCCAGGGCTGATGACTATGAGCAAGTGAAAGCAGTGGCTGAGTACTATGCAGAATATCAGGCACTTTTTGAGGGAGCTGGCAACAATGTTGGCGACAAGACTTTGGAGGATAAGTTCTTTGAACATGAGGTAGGTTGAATTATTTAAAATCAAAGCTTGCTCAAAGACTACTGACTCAATATCTATTATGAAAATATCTATCTATGTAGTGTATTGTGTTAAGTATATCAGTTATCTAGTACCCTTAACACAAGCTCTGCTTAGCTTGGGGCTAGATAATGCTGTGTGAATTGTCCAGCATTATTTATTTATTTTATCATCTGCAGCCGGATGTTACCCAGCTGCCGATGACTACTGACTAATGTATCATAATTATTATTTTCTATTTTATTAATCTCTTATTTTTTTCAGGTGAACCTCAATGTTTTCGCTTTTTTGCAACAATTCCACTTTGGTGTTTTCTATTCTTACCTGAAGCTGAAGGAGCAAGAATGCCGGAACATCGTCTGGATCAGCGAGTGTGTCGCTCAGAAACATCGTGCTAAAATTGACAACTACATTCCAATCTTTTAAGCATATTTCATGTACAAAAGCTATTATTCCCACAAAATTTTTATGTACATAAGAATATTATTCTTGTTAGATGAACAGACTTGAACCATTAGAGCAGTTATCGAGTACAGGTTATCTATCATGTTTAATCAAAAAGTGTTATTAAATGTAATTGTTGTGTGACACATATTATGGAGCACAATTTTGAAAAATTAATGTCATGAGTACTAATCTATTGATGTAGCATGCAAGTAAAGGTTCAACTGGTATATCAATATGCCTTATTTAATTTGTATATTAATTTTATTCATGTGTATTTATTTTTGCTGATTACAAGCAAAATCAGTATTGAGATAGGTTGTTAAGATTCACATAGACAAATCACTGTAATTCAAATTATCAATTTTTACTTTGCTATTATTTATTATGAAATACAATGTACATAATTATAGATTGATAGAAATTTAAAACTTGGTAATTAGTTTGTTCAATTGATAGTGTAATACCTGCCTGTTTACAAAATAAAGCTTATTTAATGTTGTGGGTGTTTTAATAAGTTTTTTTGTTTCCAAGAGTCTTGCTCACAGGTCTTGCATAAAAGTATTTTTAATTATTAGCACCTCAGCAGATTCACTTAATTGGATAAATATAAGTTAGCATTGATCTTCTATGCAACCTATTTGTTCACTTACTATGTCAGTTACCTCTCCTGTGTATTCTAAATTAAGCTTAGAAGATTTAAGTACCAGAAGTTTAGCATGTTCTTTCCAAAACCTATCTTTCAGCATGTCATCATGAACATCAACTACCACATTTCTGCCTAAATTATTTTTTACTGTTTTGCGCATCAAAACAGTCCCTCTTTTGAAGATCTCCAACTCATTATTGTAATTCAAGTTAAATTCTTGAAATAATATTTCATTTTTGTCAGCAGATAGAGTTCCACATAGACGCTTCTCTGCCTGTGAACAATGAATAAATATTAATAAATGAGTATTTTAAAAGGTTATTCCTTGTTCAGGAAACAATCAATTGTGATCCATTGTACCCACCTGTGCTGGACTCAATTTTCCTCTCTGGACTAGTGTCCAGAATGTTGTGTTATATAAATTATTGATGTGTACATCTGCTTGCCTCCATTTCAAATAATCAATGATATTTTCTTCTGATGGATACAAAACTATCCTACCATCAAAAGTAGGAGGATAAATCAATGGTGTTTCATCAAAAAACTTTTTCCAATAAAAAACGTATGAAGATGAGAACTTGCTATTGATAGTGGTAAGAAGTTTAGATGCCCGGCGTTTATATAATGATGTTTCTCTTCTGAAGATGAACGAATATTCATCACTTTGACCAAAACCAATTACTATATCATTGAACTCTTTCATTATAGTGTAAGCAGCGTAGTTCATAAGTTTCAGAGCACGTAAATCATTTGGCTTTCTAAAGTTATGATCTTCTGAAAACTTATGAAAACATTTTCCATCAAGCCTTATTACTACCCACGTATTGGGCAGAAGGGGATCCTCTGTTTCAAATTTTTTCACGTACTCAAAAGAACTTTTAGCCATTCTACTGGTATAAAAACTGTGCAGGGACTTTGTAGTTGAGCGTATTGACGGCCTTTTACAAAATAACAACATGAGTTGATGAGTTTTTGTGGCGAGAGGAGGTGGGAGTGGGAGGGAGCCGGCCGAGCAGTGTGACCAGTGCTGCCAACAGTACCATCACAGAGTACATTTTAAAACCATCATCTCACTCAGTCAGTAGCTAGATAGATTTTTTGCAATTTAGCTCAAAGTGTAGCTAGTAGTAGCCAAAGTAAAAAATTACAGATAAATATAAAAACGTGTACCTATATGTCGTTAATAGCTAGGGAATTTTTCATGGTAATGGACAGAGTAGTGTGTTTGATTTAGTGCTTTTTGAGAACACAGAAGATCAAAAAAAGCGGAATATGAATGTTTAGGTATTTAATGTGACTCAACACAACAGGACTCAACCAACTACAACAAATAAAATTAAATACGTACCTAAAAAAGTCATGGTAGAATTTTACATAAAAAGTATAAAAGAGACGAAACTTTTTATTACGAAGAGAGAGTGAGAGAGAGTTAGCATAATATTCAGGGGCACGGCAAGCGAACCTACTAAGCCCCTGGTTATGGCGAGTTTCGAATCCCGCACCCCTGGCCAGTCTGTGGTACCTATTGTTTTAGTTTTATAGCTGGACCGAAATGAGTAGAATATATTATTAAAATGGAACTAATGTTTTAATGTGTAGGTATTATGGTGTTCAGTGTAATCAAACATGTAAAAAACTAATCGCAGTGGAACAAGACAAGTGATTGATAAAGTTTTCATACATTGTTTAGCCGATTTTCATATGGGAAAGCTATGGCCCGATGTTTCGGACAATTATCAAAGATCCTCCGAGATCACTGATAAATACTTGATTCTATGGTATTTAAGTAGTAAAATCTGCGTCTCTCAAATGATTAAACTTGTGAATTTGAATACCTGAGTAATATTTTTGTTGATTTTTGCAAATTACGTATATGGTATTTTTAATGTTTATATCCGTTTGTATATAAGTATAGTCCACTTCCATATTTTGAGTCTTTAAAAGAAAATCATCGTCATCATCATCATCAGATTTTGCCATTTGTTGACCTCAAAACCCATCTGCCACTCTTGACGGTCCTGCGTTACATTTCAGTATAATTTAAATTTGTTTTTAGGTAGATACATCCGTTATGTATCAGAAATTGAAGATGGAAGGGTCTACTAGCATAGCAAAAGAATATTCAAAACTCCTGCCGAAAAAAGAAAAGGAAGACCTTATAACAATCAGGATCAGCAAAGTTATAGCAATTGCAATAGAACTAGTACTATCCACGTTATTCTTTATCACATATCTTTTTAAATTATTTAAATCGGACCTTATAGGTACGAAGTTATGACCAAATTATAGCGAAGTTCACTGAGTGACCGCCGCGTGTGACGTCACTGGTCATAACTTCGTCAATTTTTGTCGTAGAACAAAAACTTTTGCACTGTGTGGTGTGGTGTGGTGTGGTGGGATTTCTAAGCTCTATAAATCGGTATTCTCAACTAAAAACGTTAAGGATCCTCATTGGACGATTTCAAATTGTGCGCAATCAGAAAAAAATGTACTATACTCTGTCCATCGAGCTTGTAGAATTTTCAATAACAAAGCCACTGACAGTTCAATCAGCTGATGCAGGGGTAAAAAACATTTTTATTATTATGATTGGCTCTTGCCTGCGGCTTCGTTTGCGTATTTAGGATATACATAATTTAGGTCTTATTTGATTTTTAACTGACGCAAAGAAAGAAATAATTATAAAACCTATGACATAACAAGATTGGAATAAATTAGTACATAACCTACCAACCTATATGGTGGCTATCTTGAGCTTTGATAGATGTATCTCTGGGTATATGCAAATGTAAATAAGGTAGTCTTGCGAAATCAGTACTACTTTTTATTGTTACCTATCCTTAAAAAGGAAATACAAGCTAAAGAAGATGAAATAAAACTATAAATAGAAATTATAAATAAATGAAACAATTTACTGAATAACAATTTACTCAGGACACAGATTAAAAATAAATTTGAAGAAAAAAAATTGCAGTAAACGAGGTTAAAGATCATCACAGGTTGTAGACGATCTCGATTTTTTTTTTATATTTACCTCTTCTTTACAAATAGGTCACTTAGATTTTTTTAAATTTCCTGTGATAAGTACCCTGACTTGGTCTGTCACCCGTTTCCGTCTTGACGTAGAGTTTTGGGACATCGTGTTTACTAGCCACGATGCTTTAAACTGCACGACTATCTATCGTCACTAAAAATGAGAAAACACCCTAAAGCGCCCTAAAACTACACTCAATAGGGTAGCTAAGACCAGCTGGCAGCACTCGCTGAGTATTGAGTTTACGTTCCATTCGTTCTTCATTAATCCGGCTAAAAATAAAATACTGCTCTGTATAGGAAATAAGTATGGTCATAGTGCTATCCTAAATTGGAAAGCGTCGTTCAAAAGATACCAATTGTTTGCAACCCATGACGTCAAAACTAAGATTCGTTAGGGTTGGCACTATAACAAAAGATAAAAATATATTATGGTCATTTGAATCTTCGTTTTTGACCAAATAATGACGATTTATAAATTGCTACAACTACATATTGCATAGATATGAAGTAAGGATTGAAAAAAGTAACAAATCTAACGGAATTTATGGGTGAAATCATTGGAATTACGTTAGGCCCGAGTCATATCATGGTGATAACCCTAAAAATCAGCTGATTACATTTCTTTACTAAAAATTTACAAGCTCGATGGACAGAGTGTAGGTACCTATTTTGTTGATTATGATTATTTTTAAAAAGTGGTTTAGTAAACTTGTTATGCTAAAGTATGTCTATTATTTTTAAGAATAAATGATTACGATAAAAATAAAAATATATTATGAGATTACTTTTGTAATCGTAATTTGATTTTGTGTATAATTTAGTCTACAAACATCATTCATAAAGAGTTGCCAGTTTACGGTAAATTCTCGTTCCTTGATAATAAATTCATTTCTACTATTTTTGATCGGAGTTGTACCTTTTGACAATGACATCCATGTTTTCAACAAAATTTTATTGCATAGCTCAAGAATCAAGACGGTTTGCGTCGTAGTATTCGTGTTGATATCTAAACGACAGCAGCACCCTCGTTTATTTTCTACTCTTTTCGGTCGCACTGTACTCTAAAGGTGCACCTTTTTACGAACATTAACTTTTTTTTCATTGAACATTAGGCCAGCAGCTGCTTGCCTAAATTCCATGAACCTTTAGCTAACCTGGACTATGCAGTGTTCCATAAAAACGAGCCGAGCGAGAGGCCCCAAAGTAGTAGTTCATCTCTTTCTAGTAGGATGTCCGTGCATCTGTACTTTTTTGTACATTCTAAGTATGATGTGTTTGTTATAAAATACCTAGTCTTTTCACGATAAAACGACTTACATTTTCAATTTCTACACTTGCGAGCTTTAAACTGGAATCGCTTCAAGAGTTGTTCAAGACTAATTTTTAAATTTTTTTGCAGTGAACTATGAGTTAAGTTATGTTTTCCCTTACGCAGGATTTATTGGCGACGATAAATTTTGATTTAATGCACGATAATGTCCGCTGCCACACCGCAGCAGTGACTAGACAGTACCGACAGACGTCTTCCATGTCGGCATTCCCACACTAGACTGGCCAGCCCTTATTCCTGACTTGAACCCAATCTGGCATATGTGGGACGAGCTAAAACAGCGGATACGAGGGAGAAATCCAGCTAATCCAGCTCCGGCGCCGATAGAAGCCGATAGATGCAACTTCGACCTATTGCAATAATTCCCAAAATTTAGGTAGCTAATTTAATTAATTTTAAATCTTCTTGATATCACTTGAAAGGTAGGTAACAAAATTACCTTTCAAATGATATACCACAATCTATAGTTCATTGTACATAAATTGTAAAAAAAATAAGACGGGTTGCACTCCGGGAGTGCCGGCAGAAGTGAAAACTTGATTATTAACGTTGAGCATGTTTGATATTTTGGAATGGTTAGGGAATAATTTTGCACCAATTGCTTTATCAGTATAAAAGTACTATCATTTATGTGGTAGAATACAATATTCATTTATTTCGCTATCGTACACAAACATGACAGTTTATATACATTAAAAATTTAACACTTTAAAACTATTACAATTATTTTACATTAAAAAGTTTATCTCTCCGAAAAATCAACTTTCATCCATAATTTCATCCAAAAATAACTAAATGACGGACGGGCTGTCCGTCATTTAGTTATTTTTGAAAACTTAAAATGCAAAAAACACACCTATAAACCTGCATAAATATGTATTAGTATTAGTAGAAAATGTTTTAATAAAAATGAAACAGCGAACTTATCTTTTCCCTCATGCTGTTTCAAGGCTGGTACTTAATATAAATAAAATTTACCTGAAAACAAGCACAACATTTAGTATACTTTTTTTTCGAAGTTATTCGGGAATTTTTCCTCGGTTCTATAATCAAGTTGGAACCCACCCATGATAGTTTAGTGCTTACTTTTTGTTACAACCTGTATATTATTCATAATTAATAATTATTATTCAATATTTAATTTCAGGTATGTAAGAATACTATGGAAACGGAACGTATGGAGAATGACGAGAAAATTAAATCTGAGAATGTAAAAGAAATGCAATCCAGTGAAAAAAATAATAAATTTTATTTAACTAAAGACTATGTGATTTGATTAAGAACATATTGAAATAATCGTCTTAAAGACTGATCATACATACTTATTAATTATAACAGAATATAAACATTTGGATTAGTAGGCAGGAATGTTGGTAATATTGTGGTGTAAAAGTGTCATTTAATTTTGTCGTATTTGCACTTTTTTCTTTTTAGCTGCATAATAATTTCAAAAGTGCCATTAAATTTCGTATTAAAGGCATTATCAATTTCTTAGCAATATCTAAACCGTAAGATTTAATTTATTAGGAGAAATGTGATTTCGAAGTCTGTTGGCTAAGCCTGGTTAACGTGTAAGAATTTAATTCCCTAATAAAAATCTTATTTTATTACTATTAACATAAAACTATTGATATTATTTTTCTATATTCTAGTGTTTAAAATTATTTCTACTCGTATCGTAATAAGTGCCTATAACTACCTACATAACAAAAAAAAAATGATATGTACCTATCTAAACGTTGTTTCCTTTCGAGGCTTAGTTAAATTAAATGTGTACCTATTCCCACATTCGGACCTAATTTAAGTACCTACTTATATATTAATTTACTAGAAAACTAATAACTTTACTGGAACTGGAACGATTAAACTTAACTAAATACACAAAAAAGTTAAAAGTTTGCTTTAAATCCTAACAGAACAGGATCAATAGGTTGTTAGTGCGCAAGTAATAAAATAAGACCTACCGGACCGAGGACCTGCAGGCTGTAACAAAAAGTAAGGACCTAAACACACCAGTACTTAAAACATTCACTACAAAGGTCAACCAAGGTTTGGTGGAATTTCCTGTTCTGAATTTGAACACCCAAATTTATGAACTGGAAAATCGCAAATCCAATCCACCAACAGAGATATGAAATAAGAAACCTAAAATCGGGGTAATAAAATTGCATGGCAACACTTTCCCCTCACCACCTTGCATACTTTGGTCTTGGTCGTCGGCACGCTTGACAAACATCTGGTTATATTTTAATCTGTGGGTGGAGGTATAGTCTATAATTGGAAAAGAAAGAGTACAACACGAAAAAAGAAAAGTGTAGTTGATTGACAAGCAAAGCAAATCATTAGATTTTTCTAGCGCAATAGTTTTTATTCTTTTTGAAAAATGATTCGTCTGTGCAGAGCTCAGGTGTTTAATTATCTCAAAAGTATGTCGGTACTACTAGAATAAATAAATAGAAAATAGATAAGAGGTAGAAGTACATTTAAAGGTAGTTGAAACCCTGAAACATTTTTTTTATTTTAGATGTTCCAGTCCTTATTTTACCAGGAAGATCTCAAACAACTACTAATCCCAGTGAACAGTCTCCTCCTAAAGGGGAATCGAAGAGAATGGCAGAATTTAGAAAAAAGTTAAGAGAAAAGACTCCTATTGAAGATCTTGGTGATCAAGAAATTTATCAGCCACCTAAAGACGACCCTCTTCCTCCTTTCCCAAATAATACCAACCCACTCACAGGGGAAGTAGGCGGACCACGGGGCCCTGAACCAACCAGATATGGTGATTGGGAGAGAAAAGGAAGATGTACAGATTTCTAATGTTGGCTCTTGTTAGCGATTTAAAACAATCCTAGATAATTTAGATCTCTTTATGGCTCTTTTATAGGTGAACCACACAACTGGTGGATCTCTGTAGAGAACCTTGTCACAATAAGAAAACAAATGCCTCTTTTGGCGTTTGTACAGCGATCCACCAGTGGTGTGGTCTAGGTATAGGACAATTATAAATTAAATTATTTTGTTGCTTCAAAATATATTTTATTTCTCAGAAGACTTCCCTATTGTTTTAGGCATCTTTTTATTGGTAGAATCTTCTAATTCCTTAGACTTGTAGTAGTGTGGTGCTACCTCAAGCAGCCATTTACTTTCTATCTCTGTGACTTGCCTCATGAATTCTTTAGATGTGAAGACTAGTTCATGATAGATGACCCAACGAGGTAGCTCTTCAAATAATGCACTGTTAGGATGTATCATGACTGTCTGTAAAATAATAAAAAATATTAAGTTCCTACCATAAAATTTTATAAATTAATATATTATATATTTAATTTCATAAATCAACTTACTTGATTATGTTTTACAGTTTTATAATGACCACCTTTGGAAAATTTGGCAATGTGGTAGAAGAATCCAGCTGTTATTGCCTTTCTAATGCTGGTGTCATCAGATATTCCTGACACCATTTCAATTTCAACTCTGTCCATGAGGCTTGCAAGTTGTTCCCTCACATCTCTTGCTCTCTTCATAGATCTGTACTGCACAAAGTTCTCGTAACACCATTGAACAGAATACTCAGTTTCTGCCCACTGATTATAGATGTTCATCAATGTCAAGTGATCTCCTTTTGGATGGAAGAAGTTCTTTCTTGCAGTGTCTGCATGAATGATCTTATCTTTTGGTCTGTAGAATATAGAGCTGTTGACCGACAGCATAGCTGCTATTGTCACTATCTCTTCTGAACATTTATACCTGTAACAGATAATATTTTGTACATTATTATTTTATGGGTATTAAAATGTAGCTTTATGTTCTACACAGGTGTCACATGTATGCAGGTGTAAATCAAAAATGTTCTCTTCCCACAGTAATTTTTATAATGTATACTCACTTTTCACTAGCAAGCAGCATCTTAGCTAACATGGGATCAGTAGGAAACTCTGCCATTCTTCTTCCAGCTTTAGTTAATTCTCCATGATGGTTCAGAGCTCCAAGTGCATACAGTTGTTCCAAAGCTAGGACTAGGGTCTCATGAGGTGGAGGATCTAGAAAGTCAAAATGAATGAGGTCATTTATACCCAGGGCTTTTAGAGTGAGGACAGCATTTCCCAAGTTTATTCTCTGAATTTCAGGAGTTGTGTTATCTTCCAGTTCATATTTGTATGCCCAAGCAGTATACAATCTGAAACATTTGCCGGGTGCTACTCGACCAGCACGGCCAGCTCTCTGGTTAGCAGATGCTTTGGATATTGGCACAACCATTAAACTTTCCATACCAGTCTTGGAATTAAAATTATTTTGCTTTGCAAATCCAGGGTCAATGACATAGATGATATTATCGATAGTCAATGATGTTTCAGCAATGTTTGTGGCCAAGACAACTTTGCGAGCTCCTTCAGGAGTAGGCTCAAAAATTTTTGCTTGCATATCACTGGGTAAGTTAGCATAGACTGGTAAAATTATCAGTTCCTTCAATTTTTTGCCAATCTTTTTTGTCCTTTCTTGTAACATTTCTACACAAGTTTCAATTTCTTCTTGACCAGTTAGGAATACCAGTATATCACCTAGTGGCTGGGTGGCATGTATCTGCAACACTGAAACTACACATGCATCCACATAGTCAGCTTCAGGGGCTTTGGTATAATAAATATCCACTGGAAATCTTCTACCAGGAATCCTAAAGATGGGAGCATCATCAAAGAACTTTGAAAACTTTTCAGCATCTAATGTAGCACTTGAAATAAGTAACTTTAAATCTGGTCTGAACCTAGTGATGTCTTTGACTAGCCCAAAAAGAATGTCAGTATGTAAAGTTCTCTCATGGGCTTCATCAATAATCATAACACTGTATGATGCCAAGTCTGGCTCTGACAGGAACTCTCTGTGCAGAGTACCATCAGTCATGTATTTAATCACAGTTCTGTCGGAGGTGCAGTCTTCAAAGCGTATGCTGTAGCCAACCTCATTGCCCAGCTTAACATTCATCTCCTGGGCAACTCGTGCCGCCACTGACATAGCAGCAACTCTTCTAGGTTGTGTGCAACCTATTTTCTTCTTATCATCTGTAAAACCAGCCTCATGAAGATATTGAGGTATTTGTGTTGTTTTACCTGACCCTGTTTCTCCTTCTACAATAAGTATCTGATAATTTCTAATAGCTTCTATCAGGGGTTCTCTGAATGGAAATACTGGGAGGGATTTCTTAGTTTCTTCAATGGTCATACGCATTTTACGATATTCACTTTTTTCCTCTTCTTCCTTCTTTTCCTTATTCCCCTCCAGTTGCAGAGCTTGTATGAAATCAATCTGTTCATCAAGAAGTAATTCATATTCTTCTTGCCCCTGTGAATCTTTAGCTCCAAATTTGAAGAACGCTGATTTGATTTGATCTTGTTCCCATTTCTTTTGCTCTGAATGAGGTAATTTTTCAATATCATCAACCTCCACATAATCACCTGTAAGATCCGAATACTAATGGTTATACAATTATAATTACTCTTATTACAGTAAAATATACTATGAAATAAAACAGTTCATTATACTACAATATTTATACCTTTTTCTCCTTTACCCAGATCTTGAGGCATATGATATCTATGGACATTTTCCAGCTCCCTTGCCTTTTCATGCTCCTTCGCCAATTTCAATATTGTTTTTTTATGTTCCCGTTCTTCTTTTTCACGTTTAGTTAGTCTTAAAAGAAACAATGGCAGAAATTTAAAATCTGTAAGAATCCTTACTTATATTGGTAAGTAAAAAGTAGTAATGCACTATAAGCGTAAGGGTATAGGGTAAAACTAGTGAGGGAACATCTCACATCAAAAGTATTTAAAGAATTTGAAGCCTACTAAGATGTGACTATTATTGTGTTAGTTTTGACAAATAAGGAATTTTATTATTTAATAAACTTACATCCTTTCATCAAAAAGGTATTCATCATCAGCTATATCAGCTTCCAATTCCACCACTTTGTCATCCTTCCTTTTTTCCAAGTACTTCCTTCGGGACTGTATTCGTAGTTTTGGGAGTATTTTGTCCCTGTCCTCGGCCTCTATTTTGAGGCGCTTAGCTGCTTCTTCATAGGACCTCTTGCTGGAAACTTCAGCAACTCTCTTGACTTTTTCTTCATCGCGTTTTTTCAATCGCGTTGCAAATTCATCACGTTCTATCAAATCCTTTTTACGCGTTTCTTCAACACTATCGGAGCTTGACGAATACCGTCTTTTGCCCGTCTTGGACATTATTAGTTCCTTTTGTCTTGAAACGATTTACTTGGATGGAAAATGCCGAGAAAGGAAAACCAGCGAGCGGCAAGAAAAAGTAAGCCAAGCCAAAGCAAAACTTGGCCACACACTTGGCCAAAACAACTGTACGTACGAATCTCGAAAAACAAAACAAACCGATGACAGATGACACTCTGTCTCGCTGACACTGACTTTACAAAATTGATTCTCTCTGCCACCAAAGGCCACCAACTGCCACGTACCTTTTTATTGCTGACGGAAAAGACAGCACTTAGGTGCTTCGATTTTAGGATTCTTATTTCATGTCTTAGTTGGTGGATTGGATTTGCGATTTTCCAGTTCATAAATTTGGGTGTTCAAATTCAGAACAGGGAATCCCACCAAACCTTGGTTGAACTTTGTAGTGAATGTTTTCTTCTTTGTATATTAGTACTGGTGGGTTTAGGTCCTTACTTTTTGTTACAGCCTGTAGGTATTCCTCGGTCCTGTAGGTCTTATTTTATTACTTAAAGAAGGAAAGAAAATTGTTTATTAAACACTTAACTAATTTTAAAATAAAAGACTACTTAGTTACAAGTGGGTACCTAAAAAATAATTTGTTGTTGTTGTACATAAATTAACACAAGGACCTACCTAAGCATTGGGTTGGTACTAAGTAGCCCACTCAGCAAGCCGACGAGCGCGTGTGTGTAGGTCTAAGTCTAACAGGTCCTGACTCAGCTTGTTGCTCTAACACAAAAACCTAGGGTAGGTATTTTGTGAAAGAGCGCTGGTTTTCAGTCAGGACCAGGAAGTGTAAATGACCGACACGATCTCAGATCCAGCGCATACAAAGGCAGAATATATGTGAATACAAAAAGGAGACAAGGTGGCACTTGCGCACTTAGAACAGTTAGAACTTATTGATCCTGTTCTGTTAGGATTTAAGCAAACTTTTATTTTTTTGTTTATTTGGTACTTAAGTTTAATCGTTCTAGTTCCAGTAAAGTAGTAGTAGTTTTCTAGTAAATATATTAGTACTTAAATTAGGTACGAATGTGGGAATAGGTAAACATTTAATTAAGTAAGCCTAGAAATAAAACAACGCTTATTTAGCTACCTATAATTTTTTTATGCAGGTAAAGGCACTTATTACGTGATAGGAGTAGAAATAATTTTAAACACTAGAATATAGAAAAATAAAATGCATAGTTTTATGTCAATAGTTTTTAAATAACATTATTAATAGGGAATTAAATTCTTACACGTTAACCAGGCTTAGCCAACAGATTTTCTCCTAATTAATTAAATCTTACGTTTTAGATGTTGCTAAGATAACCTTTAATACGAAATTTAATGGCACTTTTGAAATTATTCTTCGGCTAAAAAGAAAAAAGTTCAGAGACAACAAAATTAAATGACACTTTTACACCACAATATTACGAACATCCCTGCCTACTAATCCAAATATTTATATTCTGTTATTTATAATAAATAAGTATGTATGATCACGATCAGTCTTTAAGACGATTATTTCATATGTATATCTCATATGTATATATTTCATATGTATCATATAATTATATGTTCTTATCTTAATCACATAGTCCTAAGTTGAATAAAATTTATTATTTTTTATACTGGATTGCATTTCTCTTACATTCTCATATTTAATGTTCTCATCATTCTCCATGCGTTCCGTTTCCATAGTATTCTTATATGCCTGAAATTAAAAATTCGATCAAAATTATAAATATGAATATTATACAGGTTGTAACAAAGAGTAAGCACTAAACTTTCACGGGTGGGTTCCGACTTGATTATAGAACCGAGGAAAAATTACCGAATAGTTTTCGAAAAAACAATCGTTGACCGTGGAGTTCAACGATCCGCAGCGGACAACGCCCCTTAGATGTGATAGGTAGGTATCACAAATGCATTTTTTGATTTTTCCTAGGTTCTATGATAATATGCAAATGACATCAGTCATTAATTAATTACATAGTCCAGTGATAATTTCATTGTGATTTATTTGTTCTAATTTTTCATATTTTCCCGTGTTCTTTGATCGAAGCTAACCCCCCAAAGTTTGGTCCTTACTCTTTGTTACACCCTATATAAAAAGTAATACTACCCAATATTTAAATAATTTGGTTGGTTGTTTCTATACTTGTTTGATAGGTAGATTGATGATATAAATGTATATTATTTAAATTATGTACCAGCCTTGGAACAGGATGAGGGAAAAGATAAGTTCGCTGTTTCGTTTTAGTAATAATTTTTCATAGGAATGTTTACTACAAATTTTGGACGATATTTGGGTCCCCAATCTTTGCGACCCGTTGCTTCTATCCAACGCCAACGTAAATGTTTATCTTCGGGAAATCTGTAACAAATAAAAACATCACACTAATATTGTAAATGCGAAAGTTTGGATGGATGGATGGATGTTTGTTACCTCTTCACGCTGCTAACTACTGAAAGGATCGGGCTGAAATTTTGCATACAGGTAATTGTAATTCTGGAATCAAACATACTTTTTATTCCATAAATCAGTTTCTATGGGATAGAAATCACACCTTTAAACGTTTCCATAGAAACTCCGCGTGCAAAGCCGCGGGCATAAACAAATTTTAAGATAATGTAGCTCGTTATGTAGCTATTCAAATACATTTCAATGCGCCATTTGGGGAATTTTATTGTCGAGTGCAGGCAACCCTAAATTTTCGCAATTTTAGGTTAGGTTAATTAAAATTATCTTAAATAAAACATAATTTTTGAGACTTGTGTGTATGTAAATCTATGAATCTGTAAATTTTGAACCTTTTTGTAGTCAACAGAACTTGTACTTACGAGTGGAATTATAAATTCGGCACTTTTGATTCACTTCACTGTCACTTGTACATTCGAAAACACTGCACCGCACCATTGTTGCCTTTAGTTTTTATTATTTTTAGGTGCGGGAATGTCCACAGGAACACTTTATTTACATTTATACTTAGAAATCAAAATCTTACAACAATCTCGATGATTCTAGTGTCGAGCTCCGTCGATGTTGTAGGAAGTTTGTTTAGCAACTAGAGTTGCTAAACAATGAAAAAACCGGTACGCGAGAAAATGATAGCAAGCCATTTGTTCTATCTCATTTCTTCTTAGGTTTTAGGCATAAGTCGTTCTCTCTTTAGTGTGACTGCTACAGCATTTGCGCGTGTTCTATAGCATACTCTTTCTACGGTGATTTCGCTCGTCCAAAGGTTCGTTCACGGGTGGCGTGAATTTCAAATATTTTACCGGTTTATGATTTCATACCCGAAGGGTGAAATGGGAACTCTATTACTAAACCTCCACTGTCTGTCCGTCTGTTTGTCTGTTCGTCCGCCCTACCCTACAGCGGGTATATCTCTCGGTGTATCTCTTGATTGAACCGTAATAGGTACCTAAGTAAATTTGACAGGAAGTGTAATTAATTCCGCCATGACAACAAAATAATAAAAATGAAATAAATTTTAGCACAAAGATCTACATAATAATTATGTGATCTTTGAACACGAGCTTTATCAACTTCGATTCAATGGTGCCACAAGGTTGTGGAGTGGATGGAGTATTTAGTAGGTATCAGATAAGTATTACTTTCATTTACGGTTTATGTAGGTACCACGTATGTATCACAGAAACGACCTATTTTACTAAAATTATTTTTGTGGTCAACAAACTCTTCATTTTCTTCACAGAACAAAACAAAATTATTACAGAGCTTTTAATATCAGCCCTGGATGGCGACGGCCGGCGGCCAGTGGACAGACAGCGGAGGCTTAGTAATAGGGTCCCGTTTTCACTCTTCAGGTACGGAACCCTAAAAATAAATCGAAGTTTGTTAAAGCATGGGGATTTGGATGGGTAGGTAGGTAGGTAGGTACTTAATAATAATAATAATAATAAATCTTTATTAAGAACATTTTACAGGATCTTAAATACATATTGAAACGTTAACACTACTTAGACCTTTCAACAGTTCCAACCCGCTGCTAGTTTTGTTTAGGTACCTTTTTCCGTAGTTAAAGTAAGTACTGGGTAAAACGGGGTGAATAGAGACTCCAGGGTGAATAGAAATGGACGAAATACTGGAGCTAAACATCCTTCTGCAGAGGTCAGATCGACTGACACAGAAGGTGAACAGTCACGGACTAAGGATACTTCCACTGCTACCAGCCAGGTAATGTCTTGCTCCTGTGTATCGACCTTTTCTATTCACCCTGGAATCTCTATTCACCCCGTTTTACATATATTAACTCCATAACACACAGCGCGAGTTCCAGGTAAACATATTTTTATTTCCATATGAACTCATGAAACGAAGCTACTATTGGCTACATACATCCTCTTTGCTGACATGGCATAATTGATCAAAGAAAAAATTTACTCGAGGTATATATACCTACTTTATCTTTGACAGAAGCTTTGTTCGCTGTCTAATAAATTTTTGAATTCGGCATCAAACTTTTCCCATTTTATTTACCTACTTGAAATACGTTTTCAATAAACTTTCTAGGCTTGGTTATTTTTTGAACAAATTACCTCAACATGTTCCGGAACCTTTGTTGGTAAGTGATAGGTGTACCTACCTACTTAATATTATCAGCAGGGGCACCAGCTTCGAGGGGGCGCAAAAATCTTTGGCACCCTCGAAGCCGAAGTTTAAAAGCTTTTTTCACTAAACAATCAAGATGAAGCGCCCTGAGACGCATCTACCTATATCTCTTGTTCCATCAATACTTAAACCTAATATTGTGACTCTTAGGCGCCCTCTTAGGCGTAAGGTACCTAGGTACTTTATGCATGTAATGCAGCCTTTCCCAAAGTACAACTTGTGAACATCAACTTAAATAAGAGATTTCTCTAACTCAGTGTGATATTTCTCTCCGCGTAGTTTTATTGAAATCCTGTTTTATTGAATAAATAAAATAAAAATCATGTCAATCGGTCACTCCGTTTCGAAATTAAAATAGACACAAACAAACAAATAAAAAGGCAACAGACACACTTTCGCATTTTAATAGTTATTAGTATTCCTAGATAGGTCATTTTCGTAGATAATAGTAAGTAAGTAAGTAAGTAAACCATTTATTTGTCACATAAAACACACACATACAGTTTGTTTACTTATAACAAATTGGCAAAATTTAACATAAATATAAAAATTAAAAGTAATAACAGAAAGTAGAGGCACCTCATACCAGTGCTAATCCCGCCGCTAGGTACCTTTTATTTACAATTTATTTCATGATTTTATAGTAGAAACCGGGATGAAACACTAAGTACCTGCTTACAATAAGTACAAAACGCTGTTTAGTATTTTAAACAATAATACGTGTGTGTAGCAGTGGCAAATGGGTAGTAGCTCAGTGATAATATTGCTCTATGAGCAAACACTGATTTTCAGCTACCACCTTCAGGGTGACGAGACAAGGCGGGCCCAGCGACACACGTCTGTCCATACCATAACACGGATTTTACGGCGCGCAGGGCCTGACAGCTGAGAGAGCATATTACACTACATACAAGACCTATAATCTATTACATACTAACTGTAAATGTAACTATAAGATGGATGCACTCTCCTCTGAGAACACCAATCTCATAAGAGTCTGGGCAACATTGGAGAGCCAGCCAACTGAGCAGAAAAATAAATAAAATGCCTATGAATTTATATTATACGCTTAAATACCTACCTACCTTTTTACGCTGAAAGAAGATCGTTTCGTGCGTAGCCAGCGAGTCAGCGATCGAAGTGTTTAGGAATTCCTTGTTTTTGTTTATTGAGTAAATGTATTTTAAGTTTAGATTTTAACGTGTATTTTGATAAAAGATTTCTAAGGGGTGGGGGAATATTATTCCAGCACTTCGTCGCCGCGTACCGAAAGCTACCAGTAAATGCTGCCGTTCTATGGTCGTGATACAGTAGCGCTGATCTTATGGTTCTTAGCTGCCTTGTGGAGTTCGGATTTGCAAAGTTGAGCTTCGTATATAAGTATTCTGGTTGTTTAGACTTTATAACATCAAAGAGGAGCCCCGCAAGATGCAGTTCTCTTCTTGAGTCCATGTTAAGCATGGACGCCCTGTTCAAAAATGGAGTGATATGACTTCTGGGAGGGACATCAAAACAGAATCGACAGCATGCATTTTGCACGCGCTGTAGTAATCGCTCCGTTCTCCTGAGCAAGCGAGGACCATAAACAACATCTCCATAATAAGTTGGCGTTACGGACGCTCATACAGGTTGGCGTTACGGACGCTCATACACAACATCACTGTGTCTCTATTTAATCAATAAAAAATAGTAAAGGCTCAAGGTGTCAGTTCTAAGTGCTATTAGTGTGCGGTCTGTTACCTGCCCCAGCTGAGTGAGTGTTTGCTAGCTCCTACGTGCCAGTGATCGTCTAGAAATCTCTAAAGATCTAGACTGACATAGACTATTTATATTTAACTAGAGGGTAGATTTATCCGTCGCCGAGAGAACTCTAACAATTCCGATAGTCCAAGCTCTGCACTCTGGTGCCACCTTGTGACGAGTGGCTGCACTACTCACACTGCAAACGGTACTACTACTGCCACCTACAACTCCTCATACGATTTTGACCATCAACGCCACCTAGTGTAAAATAGTGATACTATTTTACCAATACTTTGAGGAATCTGATTTCTAAGAACCATGGTTGCCTGTGGGGCGTGTAAAAAATTTATTTCACCGGTAGGTGCCGCTACTTGTGGCTTCTGCGCTGGCCTTTTTCATAAAGCGTGTCTTGGAGTACCAGATTCTACAACTTTGAGCAAGGACTGGGCCTGCCCTGGCTGCAAAAAGAGAAGTAAGAAGGGTGATAATACGCCGGTAAAGGTGTTAAGCGATACCCTTGCTTCTACTACGAATGCCGCTGCTGTTGCCAGCTCTTCCTTAGTCTCTAACTCGGTGGCCCCCCACCTCATCCCGCCTGCGGACATGAATATTATAGACATGCGGCGAGAAATGGCAGAATACATGGCAGAGCTGCGACTTTATCGCAGCGAAATGGTAGAGTTCCGGGCCACTGTGGCGGCTATGAATGATCGCATGGTAGACATCGAGCATCGTCTGGATGTGATGGAGGCCAGAGAGGAGGCATCTGGAGCAGTCGCTGTGGCTGAGCTGGAGAAAACGGTCACTCAGCTTAAATGTGAGTTAAATGACCGTGACCAGGAGGCGCTGCTGACCGACCTCGACATTGGGCAGTATCCAGAAGTAAAAGGCGAGAATCCTATTCAATCTGCTATCGTTTTGGCGGCAAAACTAGGTGTGTCACTAGAAAGTCGTGACATCGTGTTCGCCGAGCGAGTGGGGGCTCCTGCACGGCCGGATTCCAACGTTAAGGGGCCGCGGCGCCTGGTGGTGCGGCTGGCACGTCGGCATCTGCGGGACGAGCTACTTAGTGCAGCGCGCGTGCGCCGTGAACTCAAGTCTACGGACCTCGGCCTGCCCGCGCCTGGGCAGCGAATTTATGTCAATGAGCGACTTACGAGATCCAACCGGCAGCTGTTCCACCGGGTGCGTGAACAGTGCAAGGAGCGCAAATGGCGGTACTCATGGACGAAGAATGGTCGTCCCTACGCGCGAGAAGGTGAGGGCAAGCCGGCCTACCCTTTTCGTACGGAGGCCGATGTCTCACGCATTTTTAAAGTTTAGTCTGTTGACTTATTGTTATCATTGTAATAACTTGTTATCGCCTTCTTTCATCTGCATTAATTTATGCTGCTCTACAATGGGAACACTTAACTTAAATAATCTTGTTAACACCTATGTACTCTTACTTGATATCTCTAGAGGTATAATAAATAAGTCTTACGGTTTTAAAGCTCGTTTATTTGTCAGTTTTGCGGTGCTAAAGTATAGTATCTATTATCTATGTTGTAACATGAAAGTGGTATACACAATTTTTTTAGTTCGTTCTTATAATCATGCCTACATTATCTTAAATTTTTCTGTGTCCAATGTTAACTGCAGTACCTATTGTTTAAACAATATTTTGGAAAATATGTATTTATTTATTTTAATTGCTATTTACGATATTGCTCTAACTTTGTTTGTGTGTTATTTAGTCTTACTTTTAAGATCGAAATACTCCGTTTGCCAGATGGCCTATCGTTTGAGATGCATTGTAACGAAATTGTTCATATTTTTTTTACCTTTCATGCATACTCTATCAACTTTGTTTGTGTTTCAAGTGAGAACGGTTTTATGTTTATGGCATTCAGTTTGTAACTCAAATCACATTTGTCTTGTCGTGTCTACTTTCCTTCTCATTTATTTTTAGTTTCCTAAAAATTGGTTTATTTAATGCAGGTTCCCTCGGCACCAATCATGACAACCTCGTTGCTTCACTTCTACGGCTTGACCTAGATGTTCTCGCCATCAATGAGACCTGGCTCAGACCAGGTGAAGAAGGTCGCGCCCCCGCCGTGGCGGGCTACCGATTGAGGCATATTCCGCGACCGCGAGAGGTGCGCTCGCGCGGTGGTGGGGTCGGCTTCTATATTAAGCGTGGTGTAAACGTGCGTACATGGGTTCACCCGGTTGACCCGCAGCACAAAACAGTCGAACAAATGTGGCTCACTCTGACTCTTAATGGAAAAAAACTTGCCATCGGCACGGCGTACAGGCCGCCCTGGTTGGATGCTGATCTCTTCTTTGACGCCCTAACCGACTCTATAAATTCTTTACCTAGCTGCGATCATTTGGTATTACTTGGTGACTTTAATATAAATCTTCTTAACGCTATTGAAGCAAAATCTGTCAAACTATCCACCTTCCTTTCATGTCTTAATTTATGCCAGTTAGTTTCTTCGCCTACACATTTCACTGAGACCTCACAGACATTAATTGATGTTATCTGCACTGATATTAAAGCCAATAGGATAGCTGTTGAGCCGTTAGGATCACTTTTTGGTCATTGCCTTGTGTTTTGTGAATTTAATATTAAAAAATGTAAACAAAAACCCTTTATTATTAATTACAGGCCCATGAAATATATTTGTCTAGACAATTTTAACTTAGATTTAAATTCTATCAGATGGGACCTAATTGCAGTACTCGATAATGTTAACGATATTGTCAACGGTTTCAATTCGAGTGTATTGGCTCTATTTGACGCGCATGCACCCTTAAAAAAAGTGCTCATCAAGACAAGATCACACCCTTGGATCACGGATACCGTGAAGCTAATGATGAGGCTGCGTGACGCAGCGGCATTAGATTATCATAATAATAAGTCAGAGAGCAAGAAAAAATATTATAAAACCCTTAAGACTGCTGTTAACGAAGCTCTCTACCATGATAAGAAAGCATACTTCAATGCAAATATTAATAACAAAATCAGTGACCCGAAAGCCCTTTGGAAGAATTTGAAAAACACGCTTTTGCCTAAAAATAATCCCGAGCTTCCCCTTCATTTGCAAGATGCTGATACAATTAACTCTCATTTTTTGACTATGCCGCCTACTTCCGTAAAAATTTCTGATCTCACTTTTTTTGATTTTCGTAAATTCAATGATTCAATATTTATTTTGAAGCCTGTTGGTTCAGACCACATTTGTAAAATTATACGCAGTCTTAAATCAAAAGCAGTAGGTTGTGATCTGATTAGTTTAGACATGTTAATGATGACTTTACCTGAATCTCTTGGAACCATTACTTCTATAGTTAATAAATCAATTACAACCTCTGTTTTCCCTGACTCATGGAAACGGGCTATAGTGCAACCAATACCAAAAATACCTAATCCCACTTTAATTACTGAGCTTAGACCTATAAGTATTCTGCCGTGCTTATCAAAGGTGTTGGAAAAGGTAGTAAGCCAACAGTTATCAGTGTACGTCGAACAAAATGGAATTTTGCCTGGGGTTCAATCTGGTTTCAGAAAAGGGCGAAGCACCACGACTGCCCTGCTTGATGTTACTGACGAAATACTATACGCACAAGATAAAGGGTTATGTACTCTACTCGTGCTGCTCGACTTTTCTAAGGCTTTTGATGTTTTGGATATAAATTTAATTTTGTCAAAACTAAATTATTACGGCCTTGATCACGGAGCCCTACGCTGGTTCAATAGCTATCTTAGTGACCGTTACCAGTGCACAAAGGTTTCTCGTAGTGATGGGAATGATGTAATCTCGGAAATTATGCCTGTTAGACGAGGGGTACCACAGGGGTCCATCCTTGGACCTCTCCTGTTTATCATATTTTCTGCCGACATACAAACTGTCATAAAACACTGCAAATTTCATATCTATGCAGATGATATTCAAGTTTTTATTTCTTGCAGGCCATCTGATATTAATAGTACAATAGAAAACCTCAATAAAGACCTCTCTAATATAGCTGAATGGTCAAATAGAAATAGTCTTCTACTTAACCCTAATAAAACCAAATATTTGATCTTTGGCTCTGCACATCAGCTACAGCGTATAAACTCTACTCAGAATGTGGTTCTAATGGGTAAATCAGTGGAGCGAGTTTACGAGGCACGGAACCTTGGCCTACTGATGGATAGTCACCTTCGCTATGAGAAGCATGTTGCTGACTCTGTCAGGAACTGTTTCTATAGACTGAAGGTGCTCTACCGAATGAGACCGTACCTCAGTCCCGATTTACGTATCCGGCTGGTAGAGTCTATTGTTCTGTCGAAGCTGAACTATGCAGATATGGTAATAGGACCCCGATTACTCTCTAGGACGCAAAAGCTTGTACAGCGAATCCAGAATGCCTGTGCCCGTTTCTGTTTTGATGTTCCGTTTAGAGCTCATGTGACACCGTTTTTAAATAAACATCTAATATTAAAAATGAAGCATCGTCGCAAATTGCACCTTGCATGCCTTATGTTTGGTGTTATAAAACACAAATCGCCGTCTTATCTCTACGAGAAGTTGTCATGGTTGTCCAGTTCCAGATCTTGTAACTCTCGCCAGTGCTCGAAGCAGCTCGAGACACAGCGGCATAGCTCAGCCTGCTTCAGAGGCAGCTTCCGCTATGCAGCTTCGAAATGCTGGAACAATATCCCGCCACCGATAAGGAACCTGCAAAGTTTACATAGTTTTAGATGTAAATTAAAGAATTTTCTGCTAAACCATCAGCAGGAACAGGAAAGTCTTAGACATGACACAAGTGTTCTTTAGAAGTATTTCATAAATTGCATCTTTTTAAACATTAATACTTATTATATACATAACTTTCATCTTCTTAATTTCTTAAAATAATAAAAATAGTCACTAAATACTTACTGTATTTATTCAAATACGAGCAGGCCCCACATTTGTTTTCTTATTTTTATTGTTAGTATTATATTTATATTTTATCTGTTGAGTAGCTAGTCCGTAAAGTCAACATGTGGCTCTGACGGAAGATCAGCGTTGGTTGCTAGCTTGCCAGTCAACCAACCCATGCTGAGGCAGAGCCATTTTGTTACTGGGTTTACATCTTAATCTAAGTTTATCATTTATTTTAGTCTAAGTTTAGTATGTGTAAGTCTGTTAACAAATAAATTTATATTCTATTCTATTCTATTCTATTCTATTCTATTCTATAATTAAGGCGGGATAAGACTAATGATTCGCAGACAGTGACACGTGATGCCTCCGAGAGTTGGTCTCTTATATGGTATAGCACCTTGAGCCGGAAAAAACAGGCTTTTACCAGACTAAGAACATGACTCTCGAATCTCAAATGAGAATCATAAATTATGCCAAGGTTACGGGCCTCCTCTACACGGTCTAATGGTTGACCCTGAATTTTCACTTCTAGATCGCCACGTAGTCTACTTAACTGTGTCTTCGTGCCCATAACCAAGTATTTTGACTTGGTAGGATTTAAGACAAGTGCATTACGTGTTGACCAGTCAGCGATACTATCCAGATCCTCATTGAGGCGTGTCACAGCTTCTGGGATCTTACCCGCCGCGTCCGACAAGTACAGCTGTACATCATCCGCGTAGCAGTGGTACATGGAATGGTTAATAGCTTTAGAAAGATCTGCACTATAAATGATGAAAAGTAGCGGTCCCAGAATGGAACCCTGGGGAACACCACGATTAATGAGCTTGGGCTGAGATCTTTCCATGGACCCATCACACTTTACCAAATTTACCAACTGATAACGGTTGCTTAAGTAACTGCTAAACCACGTGATCGAGTTTTTATCCAAACCGTAGTAAGATAACTTAGCGATCAAAAGATTGATATTTAAACAGTCGAAAGCGCGGGAAAAATCCAAAAGTGACAAAACTGTGCTAAGACCTTTATCTTGTGCCACTAGTACGTTATCAGTGACATCTAGCAAAGCTGTAGCTGTACCGCGGCCCTTTCGGAACCCTGATTGTAGAGGAGGTAAAAGGTTATTATGACTTTCCACATACTTCGTAAGCTGTCCGCAAATGGCCTTCTCCAGCAGCTTTGAGAGGAATGGCAGGATACTAATGGGTCGTAGATCTTTGAGCTCAACAGGGTTATCATTCTTTGGTAAAGGTGTTATAAGTGCTACTTTCCATTTGTTTGGGACGATACCAGATGTTATAGACTTATTGATAATAGCTGTTATGGCATCCAGGGTGCAAGGGAGTGAAAACAAGACCATATCTCTGCTGATACCATCGCATCCGACAGCATTCGATTTGATGGACATTATATATTTACTGATGTCTGCTGAGCTGACAGGAGCTAATTTAAAAATTTCATCATGGAATCGATTGAGTTCGAAAAACGATAAAACTGCATCGGGAACTACATTTGCTCCAGGCACATTTAAAAAGTGTTCATTAATTTTATTTGGATCGTTAAAATGTACTGGCAACGATTTGTCTTTAGAAGGGTCAGCAAGAATTTTATTTTTTAAGTTTTTCCAGAAAACCTTACTATTATTAACTTCCGAGTTTATTAACTTATTAAAATAAGCTCTTTTTTCCCCAGCAATACCCTTTGAGACTAGAGTCTTGAGCTCTTTGTAATATTGTCTATCTTTATCGGATCTTGATTTACGATAGGTGTTATGAGCTTTATTCCGCTCATCAATCATCATTTTGCAGACGTCTGTGACCCAAGGTAATGAGCCCCTGTTTTTTATAGTTATAGTTTTTGAAGGTGCATGTTTATCAAAGAGAGATATCAACATAGAGTTAAATTTATCTACCATTAAGTCAACTGTTGGTAAGGCAGCTACTTCATCCCAATTTTCTGCGTATAAGTCTTTATTAAAGGCTTCTAATGATATAGTTTTAATTGGTCTGAAAGTGAATGTTCTAGGAGGGGGTATTACTTTTTTTAAAGACATGGTCACATTAATCATAGCATGCCCATTTGACCCGGTAATATTGGTAACAGAAACATCGCGCACCGGTGCGTTAGTACATATAACATCTATAAGGGTCTCGGTATGCGATGTGTAGTGTGTCGGCTTATTAACAACTTGACGGAGACTCATATACTCTAGGAATTGTGCCAGCTTTACAGTACTTGTATGTTGCTCTTGTAGAATGTTGATATTAAAATCGCCTAATAAAATAATAAAGTCGTAATTTGAGAAAACATTTACCGAGTCGGTAATCGCGTCAATAAATGTCTCTACATTCATCCAAGGTGGACGATATGCGGTCCCTATAGCTAGACGGTAACCATTTACGCGGGTGGACAACCACATTTGTTCAATGATATCATTAGGCCTGTTCAGATAACGTACATTAATACCACGCCTTATATAAAATGCAAGGCCGCCTCCCCTGCCTCCGTGCATGTGCAGCGGGCGCGGGGTGTTGCGCATTCGATAGCCAGGGACGGACGGCGCGCACGCCTCTTGCCCGCTTGGTATCCACGTTTCATTTATTGCGACCACGTCCGCACTATGACAACTCATTGCTAAAATAAAATCATCATGTCCGGTATTTAATGATCCCGCATTATAAAGTCCTAACTTAAGAAACTTTGATTTAGGACCCATTATAACTTAAAATAGAAAATGTCTGATTTTTAAATAAACAAAGACAATTTTGCTTGCGGGAATATAGTTTAACGACTAAAACATGAGCATAGTAAGATAGACATGTAGCGCTACGCTGCGCCATAATAATCCCAAGACAAATTATATTGCACACTGATAAACACACGCATTGTTGAAAATGTACTAAACTCTGCATTGAATACATCATACTGAAATTTAATATAAAAATAAGATTCATAAAATTTATCAGTGTACATGTTAGGACTCTCGGCAAGAAAGCTTTCATGTGTTATGTTTAGGATAAATATAACCATTAATACATGTGATTTTGTCGAAATTATGTAAGTACTAATGAAACATAACATTAATAGGATATACAGAAAACACCAATCAAAAAAGTAGGCATAGAAAAACTGGCTGTAACTTAAACTTAAATAATAGCTTAAGTCTACACTAAGAATAGTTAGCTCGCTTTCAAGTAGGCTAATAAACTTATTATAACTCTGAAATTCAATATAAACGTTTTTACTAATTATCTCGTGTAAGACTTGCGCCAACAACTTCTGGGCCAAAAACACGGCGCAAGTCGCCCTCTGTACGGATACGATGACGCGGCGAGTCCTGTTGCCTCCTTGCGTATATCTTGCCTTCCCTTGTCCAGATGAAACGCCAACCGAGTCTACTTCCATGGTCACGTGCCAGCCGGAAAAGCTGCCGGTTTGGTTTGGTCAACCTTTCATTAATATAGAATCGGCGGTGAGGAGCAGGTAATCCCGTGTCTTCAGTGGTGATGCCGCGACGCACGCGAGTTGCCGTCAGCACCTGGTCCTTCAAGGAGCGCCTGCTTAGCCGCACGACAATAGGCCGCGGGCGGGGCGCACGCTCCTGTTTTAATGACTCATGAATCTTCCCTACCCGAGTAGCGCTGACCAGGTCTTCCTCAGCTAATTTGACACCCAGCTTCACGCCTAGAGTGGTAACAATGTGGACTAGGTTTTCGCCCTTCTCTTCAGGGATGCATGTGATCTCTATGTCATTGATCAGCAGGTCTTGATCGCGATCATTTAAATCACATTTCAATTGCTCAATTGTCTCCAATAGGAAGTTGTCATTGGCCGGTACACCACCATCAGACAGACGTTCTTCCAGCCTCTCCACTCGGCCTTCTAGATTATCAATTTTTTGATCGCACTCATTTATTCTAACCGTCAGGCCAGCCATGGTATCATTAAACATCTCCATTTGGTGACGAGTGGCTCTCATCTCCTCCCTGAACTGACGCACTTCCGACAGAAGCGCTTGTAGATCGATATGTGCTATATTGTCCTCAACACCACCAACCTCTGAAGCCGCCGGACTTATCGCCAACGCGACTCCTTCAACTACTCCGCCACCCGAACCATGATGGCTCGTCTCCCCGCGTACCGGGGTGTGGGTGCTGTCAGTTTTAGATTGTTTGTTAATACATAGAACGCACTTCCATTTAGACCTGTTTTCCGCCGTCAGGCTCTTATATTTGCTCTCAGTTAAGTTTGCACACTGGATGTCATAGGGCTGCGTACAACTACTACATTTGATGTAAATTCTTCCCACAATAAGATTTTTGCAGTTAGCACACTTTCCTGTTCTTGACATTTTTCGAAAGTAAAATCGGTAGCTAGGGCAAAAAGCAAAATTAGTGCAAAAAGGAAATCTTTTTCCAGAAGATCCGAACCAGGGGACAAGAATCGTAAGCGCAACAGTAAACCGCCACACCAGCGGAGCTATAAGCAGTGCGACGAAAATAGGCAATTGAAGCGGTTAGCGAGTGGCTCTAGCTAGCCCGTATGTAGTGGAGGGTGTTGACCGCTTCCGTGGCAAGGTCACGACGCGCGATTACAAGGTTATAACTCAGGTGATCGAGTTATTAATTGCTTGATATTAGCGCGGACACTGAGTAATTATAGTTGATACATGCACCAATTGACAGATAATGTTTTACGGATTACACTGATATAAAGTTCACTGTGATTTAACTGGTTTTACCGCGAGTTATATTTTTTAACTGAGGTTCAAACTGACTAACGTGTGGTCAGGCGCTCGCTCGACTCGTCACTCTAATAATAATAGACCGCGGGCAATC
Organism: Eupithecia subumbrata; assembly: GCA_949316285.1. Lineage (NCBI taxonomy): Eukaryota > Metazoa > Arthropoda > Insecta > Lepidoptera > Geometridae > Eupithecia > Eupithecia subumbrata. Next base: position 16,778,958 of record OX438647.1, read on the forward strand.
ATGTTTTACCAAGTTTTTGTTAAATAACCCGATTTGTGCATTCCTGTATGTCCATAAAGAATCGATTCATCATCATCATCATCATCAACCTAAATGAGTCCACAGCTGGACATAGGCCTCCCCTAATGAGCGCCATAGCGCCCTGTCTTCAGCTTGCCGCATCCAGCATCTGCCTGCATCGATTATGTTTGTTTTATTTTGAATAAAAGATAGGTACTCTGTCTGAATACGTACTGAAACGAAGTTGCGTTTCAATAATCATTCTCGTTGGTAGGTGTAGCCCGTAAGAGTTAACTTGAGACCTGAGCGCCGTTGTGTACCTACTACCTACTGCGCTCAGATCTCAAGTTAACTCTTGCAGATTATAGTAAGTCTCGTTTAGAATGAATCTCCGCTAACACAATAATGCTCACAATAATTAATTTAATTTGAAGTTATGTGGTTTTAAAGTAGGTGAAAAAATGGGGGCGCTAAAAATAATTTGTTCTCAAAGTGGGCAGTAGGCAAAATAAGTTTGGGAGCCCCTGATGTAATGCATGTAATTTTTTTTGGGAAAATCGCCGAAAAATTAATCTGGGGTTTCCACTCCAATGCGTAGGTAAACGATAATTTTAATATCTCTTAAAAGCTACCTATAATCTTGCCCTACAAATTTTCCAAAGTTTCAAAAATGTCCTAACTGCAAACTGGGTTACAAATAGGTAGGTATCGAAATGTAAAAACCACACTTTTAAACGAACTTTATGTAGCTCATCTTCAAGATTAAAACTCAATATGAGACTGTTCCTGTGTTAAAATTGTAATGCGAGTTATTTGGTTTTAAAACTGTGAAATCAGAAAAAAACATCCTGATTTACAAACTCAAGTCAAGTAGGTAACTAGCAAGTAAATAAATCTTTTGCTTGGATAGACCACCGTTGGATACGTCAAGTTAATATTACGTCTAGGTATTTAGGCAGGGTGAGTGGGGGCAAGATGAAAAAAAAATTATACTTTAGTAAAAATTTATACTTTAAAAAGTTTCATAGTTTTTGAAATATTTTGAAAAAAGTCGAAAATTTTTCCATTACCCACTTTAACCAAAGCATTCAGAGAGATCTATCTGAAATGTAGGTTGGTACACTATTCTTAGGTATCCGTTAAATTGCGAAGACTCTAACCAGTACTTTTGGTACATATTTGTTGACAAACTTTCGAAACCCTCGGCGCGCGAGTTACACTCGCACTTGACGGATCTTGTTTCATCTTGCCCCCACTCACCCTACCGGATTCTTAGGAATCACCCTAGATCATAAACTTCAATAGGGCCCATACATACATAAGCTATCGAAGAGACTTTGTTCTGCAGTGTATGCAGTCAAAAAAATCCGTCATCTTACAGACGTGGATACATCTAGACTTGTTTATTTCAGCTACATACTTCCATAGTATTATATTTTATGGTATACTGCTGCACATATTAACACCGTATTTATGCTGCAAAAGAGGGCTGTTCGTGCAATCTATAATATGGGTCCCAGAGAATCCCTACGTGATAAATTCAAAGAAATAAACATAATGACAGTACCATATGTCAATATATGTACATATTTATGCAAAATTGCTGTACTCATAGAAATATAAATCAGAAATAAACATAAACTCGCTGTGCCCACAACTAGGCTAAACAAAATTAATTTATCTTTTAAAGGGTATACGCTTCTACAACAAAACTCCTAGTGAGTTGCAAAAATTATCAGTAAATAAATTCATACTAATTGTGTAAACCTTCTGTGCAAAAAAACTTACTATCAAAAAATGTATAATATATAAATATCAGATTATGTAGAGTATTGTAGAGGATATAAAAGCTTGGTACGGGTTTTGCTCAAACTCGAAAAATAACAACTAACAGGCTAAAAGTTTCTTCGTCGCTTCTTTACTTAAGTCTACATACCGAAGCGACAGAAATCAAAAATATCACTTTATTTTCGTGTCAGTGTCTAGTTTTATAACTTGACCTTTTCTAAGTGTACATTTATTGTATTTATGGAATTTAAGAGTTTTTGATTGTGACGTGGCTCTTTTCTTTCTTTTCAGTGCCCCAGTGCGTCGACATCTAGATAAAAAGTATCTGAGTACGATAGGGAAGGCCAAGGGACTCCTCAACTGTGGACTAAATATAGTGAAAAGTAATATCAACGCGATCCTTCATGGACCAACTGGGGAGGAGGTTGTGTAGCTTACTACCTAAATCTATACCTATCTAAGCGCTAAGACCTTTTATTCGACGACCTCTGTGGCGGAGCGGGCGGGGGTCCGCCCGCGACGCAGGAGGTTGCGGGCGCGATTCCCTATCGAGACAAATGTTTGCACGATCGGCAGATATTTTTTCCGGATGTTTTCTATGTATAGTAAAAAAATATATCTATCTATGTACCTATGTAATGTACTTAATTATCTAGTACCCAACACAAGCTTTGCTTACTTTGGGGCTAGGTGGGCTAGCTAGCTGTTTGGATTGTCCAGCATTTTTTTTACTGCTGTTAAGTAAATGGGTAGAATTCTATCTTATTATCTATGTTTACCTAAATTTTACTAACAAATATTTCTTACTGTGATCTACAATAATTTAGTTGGCAGGTTGGCAACTTTATCTAGATGGCGTTGCTAAGTTGTTGTTCTTTTTTTGTTAAAATCTATAGGTACTATGATTTTTACTTGTTTAAAACCGAAAATATTAAAATTCTCGCAAGTCACGTATTAAAACCTTAAAGCAAAGGTAGACTCGTGAGTAGTAATGAAAGAGATGAATACGAGATGCAACAATGAGGTATTTATGCACAGATCCTCAACGGCGTGGATCTTTCAAACAAAACCTGCTTGATAACGGGCGCCAACAGCGGCATCGGGCTGGAGATGACGCGGTGCCTCAGCAATCGAGACTGCAACGTGCTCATGGCGTGCCGGAATACGTACGAGGCCGGCGTGCGAGCCCGGAATGTCTGCAATAACCACCATCGGCTGCGCGCCTACAAGGCGAACCTCGCCTCGCTTAGATCCGTGAAGCAATGCACGGACGAAATACTGCAAGCGGAGAAGTAAGCGCTTACTACAGTAACAAACGGTTTCTTGATTTTTTTACTGCGGTGATGTAGGTTAGGTACCTACCTATTGAATTTCGTTTCGACCTTTTCAATTTAGAAAAAGTTTAACGAAAATTCGGAAAGCCCTCTACACTTTAAAACCATTTTAACAGTAGAACTGCTGCACCGATTTTCATCAAACTATTAATATTACCTACCTATACCTATGGATCGAGTCATCGCGCTTACAAAAACGCAGCGGAATCGCGCTATAGAATTGCAACAAATCGCGCAACACAAAACGCGCTTCAAAATCGCGACTGTAGGGTGAATCAAAACCGATTCAGACGCTATTGATTCAAGCCTCAATGGATTGTCGCAAATAGACACACGCATAAACACGTAAAACTTCCGATGGTATCTGGTAATAAGTACCTAATTTGATCGATTGCAGGCAAATCGACATAGTAATATTGAACGCGGCCGTGTTTGGCCTCCCGTGGACACTGACGGTGGACATGCTGGAGACATCCTTCCAAGTGAACTACCTCAGCCAGTACTTCATGCTGATGAACCTTGAGAAGATCCTCGCGCCCGACGCCAGGGTTATCTTTATGTCTGCTGAGTCACATAGGTTTGTTAAAAGTGCAACGTTCCTTAAACTTCACTGTATTTCGTGCTTATATAGTAGGTACTCTAGCCTAATTCAACGTGAAATGTTTTTACAGATACCAACACATAAAAAAAATACTTGGTCTAGTTTCAGATATAATTTGTTGGCAATATTTACTCATTGAAGGAAATATCTGATATTGACAAGAAATGTTATATAACAATGGCATATAATATAATAATCGCTTAATCGCAACATAGTGAATTTTAGGTATGGGCGGTTTGTTTACAAATATTTCACATCGAATATAACTGAAGTAAAAATAGTATAGATGGAAGCAAAAATAAATAAAAGTGTAAAAATAGTCGGCAGGTATTCGAAATATCATACTTACTAGCAAATTACACTGCGCGTCCCGTTCCTCTAGATTAGAGATAAAACACATGGAGGATCGAGATGGAACTACTTGTATGGAATGGAATACTCCATCTCGCACACTAGAAAGAAGGTACCCACCGCACCTAATCAGCTTTGTAGATCCAAATTGACGACCTCCGTGGTGCAGCGGGCGAAGGTCCGCCTGCGACGCAGGAGGTTGCGGGTTCGAATCCCGCCTCGGAACAAATTTGTGTACGATCTGCAGAAATTTGTTCCGTTGGTCTGGGTGTTTTCTATGTATAATAAAAAATATCTATCTATGTAGTGTATTGTATTATGTATATCATTTATCTAGTACCCATAACACAAGCTCTGCTTAGCTTGGGGCTAGATAATGCTGTGTGAATTGTCCAGCATTATTTATTTATTTATATAACTGCCTGTTGCCTTTCAGGAACATTAACATGTCGTTCCAAAACAAGATGATTCCGTCCGAAAACGTCGTGTCTCTACCTGAAGACCAGTATACCTCAATAAGGGCGTACAACATATCAAAGCTGTGCGGTATCTTAGCTATGCAGTACTTGAGCTTCCGCTGGGTGCAGACCGACAAGTCTGTGTTCTGTGCGCATCCTGGCTCGTTCGTCAAGACCCGGCTCTGTCGCAACTGGTGGCCGTACGAAGTGCTCTACAGTTTCATGTTGCCTTTCAGTAAAAATGTTGTAAGTCACTACCACTGTTATATGATAGGTGATTCAGGTAAATCAGTAGATTTTCCTGAAACTAATAAATAAAAATATAATACAAGTGGGAACACGACCTCTGTGGCGTAGCGGGCGAAGGTCCGCCAGCGACGCAGGAGGTTGCGGGTTCGATTCCCGCCTCGGGACAAATGTTTGTACGATCTGCAGATATTTGTTCAGTGTTCTGGATGTTTCTATGTATAATAAAAAATTCCTATCTCTGTAGTGTATTGTATTAAGTATATCAGTTATCTAGCACTCATAACACAAGCTCTGCTTAGCTTGGGGCTAGATGATATTGTGTGAATTGTCATTATTTATTTATTTAACAATGAATTGCCTTTGTCCATAATGAAGTGTCTTGCCCTAAATTCGACAAAACTCTAGGCTTCCGAAACAGCTCGTCAATACTACGATAAATTGCCTTAAACTACCATCAGCTACCAGCAGCAGTTTGATGAGTATTGTATTTAGTATGACGGAATGTATATGTATCGTTGACGTACCTACGTTAACTGCTCAAACAGATTGTGTATGTATCGTTGATGTACGTTGACTGCTCAAACCCAATTTTCTATCTATTGTTGCCGTACGTAAATTGCTCAAACGGAATGTGTATCTATGTATCGTTGACGTACGTTAACTGCTCAAACGTTTTGTAACTCTAACAAACTGTCTATGTTCTTTTGTTTTAAATTGTATGTATGTCTGTGTTTGAGTTATTTAGACACGTTTCTATTCTATTCTAAACGGATTGTGTATGTATCGTTGACGTACGTTAATTGCTCAAACGGAATGTAAGTATATGTATTGCTGATGTACGTTTCAGCAACAAGCGGCCAGCACACCCCTGTTCTGCGCCACATCGCCACAACTCGCCGGCCTTAGCAATGTCTACTACAAGGTATAGTAGCCGCTAAACAACTTGTCCGGTGACGGGGAGTGAGAGTGGGAAGTATGCGCAGGTACACTCACGCATATAATTCGTATGCCGCCGACAACGCAGCAGGCGAAAGTGATAGGTACTGGTTCGTAAAGCACTGTCTCGCTCTTTCATTGTTTGAAACAAAAGCTTGCATTGAATAATCGACACGACTATCCAGAAGGTAACCGCCCACCAATTTGGCCTAAGAATTTGAACCTTTCTCACGTGGTTCGCCAGAGGACAAAAAGTTACACGGTTACTATACCTATAAATAACAAAAGGTCTTTTTACTTTAGGGCCAGATAATGTTATATGAAAATGTCCAGAATTACCTATTATTTACTAATATTGCTAGCGTCTTGTCCTGCACTTATCCTGAATTAACAAAATCCGTGCTACGGTTGTATCTTAGGCTATTTTTTAGCCATAAAATTTACCGAGGAGATTTAATTTTTTTATAATCTAGCTAGAAGATGTTCTAAGAAGAATTATATATCAAAAGAATTTACATCCTCATTTTAAACCCCTTTAAAGTAAATTTTTGACGGAGTTTTTTTTCCAATGTCCTTCCTCGCGAGATAGTCTAGATTCATGCCAAATTTCATAACCCGTTCGGGAATTTAGTATTGAAAAGGTAGAAATAAATAATTCTAAAAATGCACGCCTAGTATATCACGTTTTGTTTGGCGTGCATTTTTAGAATGGTTCATGTCTAACAGACCCATAGAATAACTTTCGCATTTATAATATAATAATATCGTGATTTGTTTTAGGACTGCGAGCGGAACGAGCCAAGTGAGCTGGCTCAGGACTCTCACTTCGCATTCCGCATTCACGATCTAACCCAGGACATGATCCGATCGCGCATGCGGCTCCTCGAGACGGAGGAGGCCAAGGAGGAAGACGTGGCCGTCGAGACGCGAGCCCCGGCCATGGAGGAGAGCCTCACGCCCAACATTCTTCATGAATAGAATTGTAGCGAAGAAATCTTACATCTATCAGCTTCACGATTATGGCGTTTGTATGGAGGAAAATCTTAGTATAATTACTTACACACGAAGCATTTATACCTCAGCCTCTCCCGTGGCAAGAGGCTATAATATGGCCTGTCATGTACCTTTAGCAATTAATATTGTAACAGTTAAAAGGTTCTTTATTTATCAGAAATCATCGTATAATTTCTTTAATTTTTTTTGTGAATAGACTATACTTACAGGTAATTTAATAGTGTTTTTGTGTATAACTTGCTTCACTAATGGATTTTTAAAATGTATGCTATTTATTCGACGCATATTTATTTGATTTAGATATTTATTTGACGCATCATAATTGCTGAGATTTGAGAAAAAGTTTGATTCGAAACCTAATTGATAACTATTTAGGTTTTTAGTTTTATCACATTTAAATTTTTATCCCAGAAACTATGCATATTTTCTCGACAAATTTTCGAGAACACAGTCAAATTTAGTGCAAATTATATAAGTCAGAAAGAATTTTGTGGTCGTTGTGTAACTTGTTCGTCTATAGTTTGTGTAGTTAGTTAAAAATATATTTATTTAAATTGTCATTATTGTTTTATTCTAATGAAACAATTTTGTCGTACTATTTTCCTTTATTCAGTACGTAATAAATACAACGAAATCTATGCTTTTATAAAATTTTGATATAAAAGTTTAATAACAGGTACTACATTAAAATACAACTTAATCTAAGTACAGATAAACAGGCACTGACAAAAGCCGATATAATTGATACATTAAATTTATGATTTATTTTAACATTATCGCGGAGAAAATTATTCGAACGACGACTAATTTAAGGTTCAAAACATTTTAGGCCAACACGCCCTAATCGGGTTCAACTCATAAACTTGCACGCAGATGATTGCGTCCAACTCTCAAATCAGAATTTTGATTCGTCTGTTTTGCCCTTACACGTAGAACGACTGGGTTTAGGTATTCGTTTTTGGAGAGTTAAGCTGTGAACTACATCGCATTTCAAGTGATAAACAAGTGCAATTTCATCGTACTTTGAAGTCTGACTTATTATAACATAACAATAATTATTATTATAACTGCTTATATATTTCTTAAACGAACTAAGAGTACAATTTTATAACAATAAACTTTAAAACGACAAGTAAATGCATCGCATTTTTAACGCGAATTTCTGATTCCATCTTGGGCTTAGCCGGGTATAATAATTTAAGTAAGTGCTCCTTAATTATATAGTTTGCGGTTTTATTTTAGTTATTTCAGTTCAAAATAACACTAAGCGCCTACCCGTGATCCTGGGAGGCTTGACCCATTAGCGGTAATAGCCTATGTTAAAATAGCAATTATAATGTAACGTAACATTGCACTACGAATTTAAACTATTGAGCTACATCATCGAAGTGCAACACGTTTACCATTTGCAAGCATTTCTTGTTGATTTTTTGGCACAGATCATGCAAAAATTTCGGCCTCTAGGTAGTGACAACTTGCTTGAATTTCTCTTCGAAAATATTATATTGCTCTGCATGCATCTGATGAGGAGACGCTCCTTAATTGTTGAAAAGATTTTCTTTGTCGATTCTGTTGGTAGAGAAACTAAACTAATTCGACAGGACTAAAAAAGTAGCGTAACTTTTATTTGAATCGTAAAGAAAGGGAAGGCAACAGCTTTAGAACTGTCAAATTAGTTTAGTCTTATTTTTGTGCCAATCGAATCATCACGGTGATACTGAGTTTGATTCCTTGTGAATCCATCGGCAGAATGGCATAAGCTCGCTTACTTTAATTCAGTACAAGAGAATTCGTTTCTCGACTTGCTTCCGGCAGATCGGGCAGACAGTGATGCGGTCCCCGCACATCTGACACATGCCGTGCCCGCACAGGAATATCATGTTCTTGAGACGGTCCAGGCAGATGGGGCACATCGTCTGATAACAACAAATGAATAACAATTTAGTAAAAAACAATAAACCCGACTAAGTAAAATTTATTGATCTCAATATAACAGATGTCACATCTAACAGCTAGTGTTAGAAGTCACATCTGTCATATTGATTTCGTAGGGATAAATTGGCGCAGTCGGCTGGCTCGTGCTGCAATAGAATCAATTGTGTCTTTACGCGTTCCTTTATTCCCATTCAACAAATTAATAACAATATAGTAAAAAATAAGAAAACCGACTAAGTAAAATTTAATGATCTCAATATGACAGATGTCACATCTAACACTAGCTATTAGATGTGACATCTGTCATATTGATTTTGTAGATATAAAATGGCGCAGTCGGCTAGCTCGTGAAGCAATTGCATAAATCGTGTCTTTACGCGTTCTTTTATTCACATTCAAATGAACTTGGATATTGCTGCCTCTAACATCAATGTGATTGTTTACCTGTTCCTTGATGTCCTGCAACTGCTGCTGCAGTTTCTGTACGTCGGCGGGCGGCGCGGGCGGCGCATTCGGCGCAGCCGGCGGGTTGGTAAAGCGAGTGCCGTTGTTCATGTAGTGTGGCGCCGCTGGCGCGGGCACTGCGCGGCCTTTGTTCACTTGAACCTGCGCTAGGTTGCTGCTGCTTTCTTTGTCCACTGAAACAGGAAAAAAGTCGTATTTAATAATGGGTATTACTAAAGCGAGCTTACTACATAATTTGAGTCAGTCTCTTAGATTAGATGACACTTTAAAATAACAGCTACATGAGGCAAAAGATTGTAAGTAGCTACTTACGATAAATTTTGCTCGCAGCCAGCGCCGTAGCTGCCATCGCCACCTAAGGTAGCCACGGACGCCATAGCCGCTTGTCGCAGAGCCGTGCGACATTTCTCACACTTGCGCACGAAAGCATAAACTACTGATGCAATGCTATAGTCTAACTCACGATCAATCTTGAGCGCAGCCGCCGCAGTGGCCGCCGACGCCGCCGTCGCCGCCACATTAACCGCCGAGGTCACAGTCGCCACCACGCTCGCCACCTGCTGCAGCGGCGTGCGGCACTCCACACACTTGCGCATGAGCGGCGCGCAGGCTGCGCAGGCGCACACGTCTCCGCACGGTCGGAACACCACCGTGGCGGGCGCTTCCGAGCACACGACGCACTCGCCCACTCGCTGCCGGCTGGTCACCGTCGCGCGACATGTCAGGCACTTCTTCACCTGTAATTTACATAAATTCTTATGCGGTTAGTGTTACGATCGCGGATTAGGAATAGGACACCTTTCAATCAGCACTTCAATTCACTTTAATACTTTTAACCTTAAGTATATTAGTTTATTTATTCAAAAACAAATTACATCGTGTATGAATATAATGTACATAATTAAATTAATAGCATGCAATTATATATATTCTAATTCACATTTGTTGCTAACATAATTATTACTTTCGTTTGGTAAACTCGTCAACTGAGTAAAAAAACCCCTTCAGCAAAAGTTTTCTAAAAATATTCTTGAAAATATTTGGATTGTCAATAGCTTTCATTTCAGTAGAAAGAACATTAAATAATTTGACTGCCTGATTAAGCGTCGTATACCTACTGCCATGCATTGCTACAGTAAGCCTCGGATATAACTCGAGCTCTATGTCTTTCTTAAGCTGGAGTAAAGAAGTGACAAAGATCACTCAGGCTAGTTGGACACCTACGTTAGTAAAAATTACCTACAATAACATTTCATGCAGCCAAAGCCTAACTTGGATTTTATGAATACTATTGAAAACATTGTTTGAACAGAGAAGTTCTTTGATAAAATAAATAATGAACAATCCACACAACGCGCTGCCTAGTTATTATGCCTGATAAACTTACCCTAGCAGCGCAAACATTGCAGCAGCAGATATGTCCACACGGTCTGAAAAGCGTGTCCCTTTTCGCATCCGAGCACACAAGACATTCCTCCGCCGTCGGATCTCCAGTCTGGACCACTGGCTCCGGTATCTCCAGTATATTGGGCACTCCAGCCACGTTCACATTGTTCACGTTATTCACTGGGAGGTTGGTTCCACTGGTGCTGGGCTGAGGTTCTGTTTCGGGAGTGTCGGTGACTATAGTTGCGCCTTCTTTGCGGCATGATGAGAGCGTCTTGCAAAGGTTCGGGTCTGGGCATAGGTCTAGCGGAGTTTGACCTGGAATATGAAATAATAGGTCAGAAACGTTGACATCCTTGCTTGAGTTTGTTCTAAGTAAAATGTGCTCTACCTTTGCTAGAGTAAACAAGGACAGAGCAAAATTGTACATTAGTGTCTATATTTTTTTTTTATGAAAAAGAGAAGCAAGTAGGTATATCGTTTGCGTTTAGCTAAGGTTTAGTTTCGGTTGTGTATACAAATAAAATATCAATAAAACCAGCCCGCCAGTACTGGCACATATTTGAAAGTATCTGGTTTTATTTATTTATTTCTATTTTATTTTTATTTTATTTCCGTTGGTCTGGGTGTTTTCTATGTATCATAAATATATAATATACAAATATATAAATTAATACAATACACTACATATCTATCTATGTAGTGTATTGTATTAAGTATATCAGTTATCTAGTACCCATAACACAAGCTCTGCTTAGCTCGGGGCTAGATAATGCTGTGTGAATTGTCCAGCATTATTTAATTATTTTTTTTATTTTTTTTATCTCTACGTATCTTCCATGCGTAAAACATTTTATTTCTCATAGGCTGCTAGTACTTTTTTTCAAGCACGTTTCTTTCGCCCATAGTACACCGCAGAATGTGACTCGAACTCGAGCCAGGGCTAAACTGAGTCATAGACGGAACAAAATTAAATACATATAGTGATTTCAACCCACTTTTCTTTTTCTTGATGTCGAGATCAGTCCCATGTGTGGCCAGGAAGCAAGCGATGGACGCGGAGGATTATTGTGGGCCTGAGCGAGGCCGATCAGAAGGGAAGTTTCGTCGGAGTCTTGTGTGCAGAGAGAATATCTTATAGCGTCTTCAGCCTACCTTTCTTATTCTTAATGCCGAGATCAGCCCCGTGTGCGGCCAGGAAGCAAGCGATGGACGCGGAGGACTTCTTATCGTGAGCGTGAGCGAGGCCGGTCAGCAGCGACGTGTCGCGAGAGTCTTGTAGACGACGCAGCTGTTGGAGCGTGTGGTGGCGTAGAGCCTCGTGGAGTGGTGTGTCGCCGTCCTGGGGAAACATGTATGTGTAAGATCTGTAAATCTAAAGTTTTTGTTTTTATAGTGCGTAAGCCTCACACTCTGGCAAATTTTTAAGAAATTCAATAACGTCGCAAAAATTTACGACTTCGGCGGGACTTGAACCCGCATCCTTCCGTCAGTACCGGAATGTGCTAACCAACTACATCACGAGGTCAAGTGACGGTGGAGTCGAAAATCTTTGCGACTTTCTACGGACTGTAGCGCCGTTAGTCGGTCCGTAGAAAGTCGCAAAGACTTTCGACTTCAGCGTCACTTCTTCTTCGAAAACCTTTGCGACTTTCTACGGACTGTAGCGCCGTTAGTCAGTCCGTAGAAAGTCGCAAAGATTTTCGACTCCAGCGTCACTTGACCTCGTGGTGTAGTTGGTTAGCACATTCCGGTACTGACGGAAGGATGCGGGTTCAAGTCCCGCCGAAGTCGAAAATTTTTGCAATGTTATTTAATTTCTTAGATCTGTAAATGTTTACCTACAATTCTAAGAGACCTCAGGCCATTTTTTACAAGGCTGTCGTAGGTACCAGTATCACACAATGTTGGAGTTAGTTTTGTTTTAATATACTCAACCAGACTCTACCTACTTTGTGTTAATTGAAATTGAACCCTCACAAAGTAATAGTTATTAGTTTCATTTATAAAAATCTCACAGAAGTTTTGTATAATGGGTATGCAATTATTATGTCTTAACCGAGTCCTGCCTGAATGACGGCGCATCGCTCAAGCGGAATCCGCAGCGAAACGAAACAAATACTCGACAAGTCTGAATTTGTCCTGAGTGCCGACAGCACTGCACTGAGCAATCTACGTGTGGGTTAGTCACTAAAGTCAGGCATGCACTGGATCGTAGCTATTTCAGTGCAAGTACCTTCTTAAGTTCAACCATATCTATTAGTTATCCCGAGAGCTTTCCCTGAGATCTTACACGATGCGTCATACCTTATCACAGATATTGAGGTCGGCTCCATGCGCGACCAGTAACCGCACGATCTGGGTGTGCTGCCTCTCAACCGCAAGATGCAACGCAGTTTGCAAGTTAGCATTCTGTAGATCAGGGCGGGCGCCTCCCCGGACCAACAACTCGGCCACTTCCGCGTGGTTGTTGAGAGCTGCTAGGTGTAGTGCGGTGTACCCGTCGTCTTTAGCGTCATCCACTATCCACGGCCGAGGCAGCTTGCCCAGCATTATTTTCATTGCGCTGTAAATATGTTGTGTACTTAGTACTTGAGTTTCTATTTCATAGAGAAAGAAAGAGCAGATTTTGTTAGGTAGGTACTACTGAGCATTGTTTAATTTTTTTATTTTTATTTGATAGGATACGTTCAATAGTAGGTAACATGGAACGGATTCTAAGATTTAAAATTCGGCATAATTACAAAAAAATCTGGAATATTATAGTTTAGTTTTTGTTTAAAATGAACGAGTGCGCGGCCACGAACTAAGCTAGTAAATATTTTACAATTATAAAGTAAGTTTCCATGTATTTGATGATTCAAGAATAAAATAAATCCCTTATGTAGGTATACGACGCATCGAGCAGTCTATTTTCGTGTTGCTAGGAGGTCGCAATGTATTTTTTTAACACCCCCACGAAGAGGTGCCCTCGTGTCTCCACGGCCCCCGCGAATGGTGTCACCAGTATAATATGAGTAAAGTTTTTGTGAGAATTCTCCCGCAGAGAGCAGATGAAGGTAGGTACCTATTAGATGATTTGTTCTCTTTTAAATGCCATGTTACGATCATGACTCAGAGGTGAGTTTTTGATTATTTCATAAGACACAGCCGTCTGGAATTACACGTCCGATCATCTCGCCATGAGTAAATTTAGTATGGCAAGGAATGTATTAAAGCACTCAACGGGACGTAGATAACATTCGTTGCATAAACCAACGGCAGTGTCGAGGTGGGTGAACTCAAAACAGAAATAGCCGAAGAGATCGCATTTGCTCCATCAATAGCTACTCGTAGCTCCACAAGGTTTATGTGCACCCGTAAAATACGAATAAAGTCTCCGCTGGATCAATCATGATAGGAACCAGCGTTATTGATCCAGTTTAGTACATGCTTTTTAGATTTTTACTAGCGAATCAAACGCTAGTGAGTGACGTATAGCTTATGCAAAGAGGGATCGTTTATGGAGTAACAAGCATGTATGGTAACAACAAATTAAGTGGTCACACATTTTAATATGCCGCGTCACATTGAAAGAGTAAAAACGAATGAGCGAACGAATTAAATAAGGTCAAACGTCGTAGAGGCGGGCGCGGGCGCAGCGCGCCTCGTCGTGCGCCTACAGTTGGTTATTGGCGCGCCGCGCGTTCGCGTTTCCTTCTTCTATGTGCAATTGCATGCTCGTGAAGGTTTCAGTGACAAAACACACAAATTCTAAAGGAAACTAGTCATAAGGTTTTAGAATTGGAAATGTAAGCTAGTTTTCTAGTTGTGATAGTAATCATTTATCAAGAAAATGTCACGTCAATGAAATGGACTAGGCTATGTTTTCGGAGAATTCCTAGCAGCCAGCACTTATTCGGCGACACGCAACATTAGTTCAGCATAATTTCGTCCTTCTTTGTTATTAATGTTGCGTGAATGGTTGGTATTGATTTATACGACTGCATCAATTACAACGGAAGCCAGACATTCACAAACGAGGACTTGCGTTTTGGGCAGCTATCGTATAGCTACGACAGACTGGTTATCATAATGTATTGTGCAGAGTTATAGCTGGATTTAGATCTATGATATTTCACAAAAGTTTAGTAGGCCAAGCCCGGGGATAGGTCTCTAGGGTATAGACAATAATGACATTGCATCGTCTTATTCGTCATACATTGCGTAAAATATTTAAGTTAAAAAATGAATTTCAAATAATTTACGCATTCGATGACAAGGTGACGTAATTTTTTTCTATTCCACCTTAGACAACAATCGCCGTGCTTGTCCTACAGGAAGCTGGGCTTATCATGATCGTTCTTAAAATGGTTAAAGTACCAGGTATCCATGGTAGGCATAATTCTAATTTATTTTATCTAACAGCTAACAATTTAATGGATTCAAAAATCATTAACATCATCAAACGACAAACAGAACAGATACTTACAATAAAACAACTAGATTAGATACATAACTGTTGAAATTTAATTCTCAATGGATATTAGTTCAGTTGATTAGTAAAGTTCAGCAACTACCGTAATAACTAGCTGCCCGTAAATTTAGGTTTTAGGTGGCTAGAATTAAGTTTTATAGATCCTACCCAGATGTTTGGGTATTTGTGAATTGAGGGCTCATTTGGACATTTCACACTTTATGGAGCTGTGGTTTTGACAAAGCTCTAGAAACTAATAATTCTGATGCCAAATGATAACTGTTCTAAGAAAAAGACTGACTGACGTATTGTGAAGAAATCAACATATCTACATACCGGGCATTGAAACTTATTCCTAATGGAAATGTTTCAAAGGTATGTTTTGTTCTTTTCCACCGATTGTAGTAGAGTCATAACAAAGCAGTCAGTCGATTTAATCACATGGCCACGGCTGAAACGCATTTTTATTTATTGTATCTAGGCGACGCAGAACAATAAAGTGATGAATCACCGCCTTTGCAGCGGAACTTTTCAAATGTTCCGAGTATTCCAGAACGCGGAGTAAGCTCTGTCCACTAACATATTCCTTAATGAATAATAATAGCGTATTGTCGCGACGAAACTGAATTTACAGGGCAAATATGAGTGGTCCAAGCAATGATATTCCTACAGTGAGCTGATTCCCCACGGATCCAGAATAGTAAATTATGGAAATGTGCGATTGGGGCAGCAGCGGGCACTAGTGGCCAATAACAATGTGCCATTAATATTCAACGGACGCTCTTTGGCCGGTCCGCTCTGCTCTGAGCCTCCGACAGCATCGCCGGATTTCTTTGCTAAGTAGACCATCCTTATCGAAAGACTAGATTACCCACTAGAGATGAGACGATTGCATATCCATTGGACACGGTTCAAGCGAGTGTTTTGATGAAGAATCTATTGGATTATCGATGTGGATATTGCAAAAAAAAAACCTTTGCTGCCATAAGTTCCGGTCTAACAGTTTATTACCGAATGTGAAAAATTTTGCATATCAACAAAAACTCAAGATCGGACTGAATATGAAATATTCCATCTTGCGCCAAGACCAAGGATATAGGTTTAGCATAAAATACGTAAAATATACTATGCGGATTGCTATAACGACACGGCACTTGGTAGACAGAAGTATGGAAATTCTTAAATCTGTTACCATTGCTGAGCAAACTTTCCCCGTCTGTCTGTTTATTTATAGCTATGTTGAAATGGATCCGCTGCGTGGATGGTGAATGCCTTTCTGCTCAGTACAAATAAAAAGTTACAAGAAAAATTCCCTATTTATACTGCCTACCTAGCTGGGTGGAGTATGCATAAACCATAGACGAGGAAAATTGGTTTATTCGTCCATGGCTTACGCTATTAATCAATAAACTATGGAGCGGCGCATCGGAAACCTTATAGTAACCATCCTATGAAATGAATTTATTCTAAAGGCTGTGATGTAAATTCATTCACATGAGATACCTATTCCATTGTAATATTCTCCAAGGGAAACTTAGGAGGGAGCAAAATAGTGAAGTAGGTACCTATGGATGAACCATTTTATGGGTGATCTACATATTTCCCGAATATTCCCATTTTTACGAGATTATCCATTGGCGCTCTCGCTTTCATCAATAAGAAAACCTTTGCCGCAAGAAATGATACGACGTGATAAAATGTTGTTTTTATGCTCCCGGGAATAAGTTTGAGACTTATAGAAACGCTAACAAAACAGAACCATGTTACTTTTGAGCAGACAAAAGATGAGTTGGCTGTCGCCCCACTTGTTTGTCTACGAAAGTTTGCCAAAATTACTCTATTGACTGAACGTGGAGGCAAGCATAGCTTTTACCGGCTGTACGCGGTAGTGTGAATTCTTTGCCGCGTGGTATACAGTACAGTACAGCTTGTATAACGAGCTCACCACAACTCGATGCGGTGGCGGTTGGGCGTGCGTACGATCGCGGCACAAAGCGTGATTTCAGCTGAAATGTAGATAGCGGTTGAGCAACTTGAAAGATTCATTGTGAAATCGGTTTTTAGTGTTGTGGGTGCTATTTGTGCTTTCAATATTGACGTTTATTTTTGTTTAATTTATAAAATTGAATTTCAGGGGTCAGTGAACGCAGAGGAGTGCCAGATCTCGTGATCGGTACTATGTATAGATCGACTACCCCGCGGGAGGTGACAGTGGTGGATGGTGTAAACTAATAATAGCCTCCCCTCCAGCGCGCGAGCAGCGGTCGGGTCGGCGACGGGAGCGCACATGTGGCGCCCGCGTCCGCCGCGCCGGCCGCCGCGCCGCCGGCGCACGTTTATTATACAACAAGTCGTCATGCGGCGCGGTTCACGGCGCTCCTTGCATAAGAGAGCAGAGGCAGGGCTCTGTCCACGGCCGCCGAGGCTACAGCTTGCATCCGGAGCGGTCCACACGCGCTGCAGGTCGGTGCACGTTCGGGTAACCGATCCGATGGACGCAAGCCGTCGGTTCTATTTTGGGAAAATACAAATTTGGAATGGATGGTACTCGCGAGACGTAAGCGAACCCGCCGGTTGGCTCCATTTTTAGAGCTGGTCTGCGCGTGCGCATCGATCCCTCCGCCAGTGCTCGGCGAGCTGCCACCAGGCCGCGTCGCGCGCCGCCCCCGCCTCCTCTGTGCGCCGCTGCACAGCCTCACGTCACGTCACACGCGTCATAGCCGAAGAACGAAGATAGTCGCGATCTACTACCACGCAAGGATTGCCAACATTAGAAGAATCAAGAACACGATCAACACTGAAGATTCGAAAGCCTTAGCGAGTTCCGTGCTTCCTTACTTCCCATAGTGCATATATCGTATGGAATGTAAAGAAGTATGGAGCTGCGCGGGCGTATCCGCCAACAGCAAATTTCTTGAAGATTTTTTCAAGAATATTTCAAGACATAAATGTGCCTGTTTAACTGGATTGTATAAGTGTGTATCGTCGATTGCCTAGTGTATTTTGTGTCTTTTCTATTTATGTGCTTATCGAAACGGATTTGGAAAATCTTTTTTTGTGTGCAAATCGCTCATTCAATGACACCGGTATAAAATTATTTCTCTGGTACAAAATTTCTACTAAAATAGCCAAATGAGACAACAGTACCGAGCCTTTTCATTTGTGATTGTATCCCGTTGGCTGTAATAAAAATACGGAATTAGTAAGTAAAAATGCAAATTGTTTGTTCGTTGGCGACTTGTCGTAAAATAACATCTGGTGTAGGTAACAGTTCGGTCCGAGTCGAGGCAACATAAATAAACGCGCGGCTACGTCGGCGTCGCCGACTGGAGCCCAAAACACCGCTCACGGTTTTAAATTAGCTTTGTGGAGATGAATCGAACATGTTATATACGGCGGTGCTCAAATTTTAGGTTTCTTCGCAAATAATACTACAAAATTTTGAGCTTTTCGTGTTTTCGTTCAAGTTAGTCGAAACAATTCGTAATTGGAGAATCTTTCTTTCAACTTGCACTTTATTCCTGACTTTATCGAAGGAATACTTTTCTCGAGTACGAATTTCATTAACATTCTTTCGTAGCAATGTTTTGAAAGTATTTCGGAGGTAAAGAGCTATGAAACTATTTCATTTGATTAAAATATTCAAAACAACGGAGAACGTCCATCGGTTAATCAAGTTGAATAAAAAAATCTTCGAATAATTTCGAGAGCAATCTAGGCACTAATTATTTTCACTATATTGTGGAATGTTGTGTGACTGTAGGTGTCTGTACAAATTGTATTCAAAGCAAAAAAGTTTTACAGTTACTAAATTCAAAGTAAATGTTCTGTATCTTATTTTGAGATGGTTTTCATGCATGTGTGTCTTTTTATCTACTTGTCTAAATGTAATAATGCATTTCATTTCGTGAAATCAACATGTTTCACTTTTTTAACCAAATGTGTCTTCAACATAAATTTTTATGTATTTCTAACTTGCAAGTAAAGGATTGTATAAGCAGTAAATAGTCGATAAGAATGTCATACTGTTATAGCAGAAATTGCAGATAAATCAAAAGTTGCTTGCGTTGGACAGCGCACAAGGGAATTGGCAAGGCTACCGATGAAAACTTCGCATAAATGATATGAGTATCGCAGTGGTATCGATATTATATATGTAGGTACTATTGCACTGGAATATCTGGAATGGAACATAGCTAGGTACCAGGACAAATCAGTTGATGTTAACATAAGTAGGTACTTGGTCAAAAAACTTATTATTTATTAAAAGTCAGAATCCCAAGAATTTGATTTGTTTGGGAGGTTTTTTCTATACTTAGAAGCTGAGTCCTGTCTCTCTTTTTTGAAATCCAATTGATTTTTACTGACCCTTTTGTAGCTTAAAACAAAATATATTAGAAACCGTTGAAATAATTCCCACGTCCGCCTTGAACTTGAGCTTATAGAGTCATAATGTGTTGAAAACGGATAGGAAAAAAATGGGCAGTAAAAAAACAGAAACGGCAGTGTTCGCCGCGCCTGCGCAACATCTGGAGCTTGCATCTCATTATGCAGAGCCGTCGCGGGTGAGCGGACCGACCCGAACAATGTGGAATATCGTCATCAGTCCTCTAGGTATTGTTTAAACATCACAAAAACAAAAGATTTCGTCCCGTCTTAGGAGAAATTTTTGACGGTATCATTTCTTATTTTATGAGTATTTTAGGGAGGTCTATGGTATCTGAGCAAACAGTACAAGAGTTACGTTTTATCTATCTAAAGTATTTTCCTCAATCGGAAATACAGCATGAATTTTGCTCTACAAGAGAAGAGCACACGAGATTGGCGATCGTATAATAAAAGCGAATGGCTTGTTAAATTACCCACTCATTGACGTCATTGCACTGAATATAAACACTCGACTTTTTAATTCAAGAAAATGCATAATTTGCTTTGCACTTTTGCCTCGGTATTAGATAGTTTTTATATGCACTTCTCAGTGATAAGAAAACTTTTAGAACGGAACACCGTTTCTCAGAATTCTGAGCAAAGAAAGAAACGAGAAGTTGTTTCAAACTCCGCCCTAGCTTAATCAGATATTTAAAAGCATTTACTTTTGTGAGGACTACTGTTTTAAGACGATCGTTTGAATAATGATGTTTGTTCTTAGTTGTAACGTTTCATCCATCTTGATTAATGTTTGACAAACAATGTTTTTATTCTCATTTCAGTGAGCTGAAACTAGCAGAAGGAGTTTGATCAACAATCATTAGTTATAGTAATCTATCATATCTTAGTTCTTTGGCCTATTGAATACAATTTTTAAACCCCGATGCAAAAAGAGAGGGTTGTTATAAGTTTAACGTGTCTTTCTGTGTATCTGTCTGTGGTATCGTAGCTCCCAAACGGATGAACGGATTTTGGTTTAGTTTTTTTTGTGTCATAGATAATTTTATCCCAAGTGTTCTTAGCCATGTTTCATGAAAACCTGACGGGGGTTTTTTTAAATTTTAAATTTTGTTCTTGTAAAAGTAATACGTTTGCATTGCGTGTCGTGAAGAAACATCAAATTTCGACATAAATCAATGAACTGCATTAACCGAAACCATAAACTTGAAATACATGCGTCATCATAACAACTTACTATTTTAACCGTTCACTCGTAAATAATGAGAGAATGTCAAAGAAAGAGGCGAGGCATTAGATAGGATCCGTTCATTGTTTTATAGTGAGGGGCTTCGGGACTGATGGGACGGCGCGGGCGCCGGCAGTGGGGCAATGACAGCGCGCACGCATTGCAATCAGGAGCACTCACACACCGAGGCGCGGCTGCATTCTACCGCGACTACACATCAATAAAACAACCGATCAAAGTATCAAATGAGACTATGACTAGGCACCCACTACTGATGATGATTATATCCACATCAATGCGGCGATGAGAGATAAAGGGATTGTAATTAAAGCATGTTTCTGTCACAGTAGCACTACTCGTTTATGATTACTACAATGTAAACTATTCGCGTTTAAAGTTGATTGACGACCAGCTGATCCCCGGTTCCCACTATGTCCATGCAAAGCAACCGAACTTAAGCCCATAGAAAACACCATAGATTAAATAATAATTCAACACTATGAATCCAGAATCTACCCGATACTGCGCCCTTTGATAGTGCACGCCTTTACTATTGCACAAAGGGCTGCTCTATGAGAAAGGGATCTTGACCTACCAGTTTGTTCAGAATGTTCGACTCTCAAAACGAATTTATTCATGCATCCATGCAACAAACGAAACCAACAAAAGAATTTTAAACTAGACAGGGGGATAATGAATACTAGACAAAGGCAATTTAATAGAGTTACTTGCGTGCGATTCGCCTTGAGTAGCTTTTTTGAATAGAATTTAAGATTTTATACGGACATTTTGTAAGAATAAGGATAGACGAGTTTTGGCTATGTTTATCTAGGGTCACGACCAGTGACCACCTGCCCGTGGTATCTGATAAAGTTAACTTGCATTTGTCCGAGTAAGTGTTAACAACAAAACCAGATTTAATGTTAGCAAAATAACTGTTTCATGTTGTATTTTAGAGTGTTACACACAAAGAGAGAAAAGTTTGTAGTTAGGTACTTTATTATACATATAGATTAGTGGATGTCTTGTTATTCGCGGATGACGTGCGAAAATAACCGCCAGACGAATCTTTGGCACTGCTCCAGAGGCCAGTGAGAGTCTCCTGACGTTCTGCCTTAGTCAACATTTCTGCCAGACGTACCTACCTAGTCATTAATTATGCGGGTTCGAAATTGTTTAATTTCATTTCAGTTATTTTTAATGTTGATGTCAGTGCAAACGGACATTCTAGTATACGCAATGATTTTGTTAAATAAATCCTTTTGCAGGTACAGGAGGCCTATTTTAATTCCTCAAAATACGGATTTGCGTGTTTTATTAAAAAAAAATTATTGGTGCTCTAGTTCGGTGAATATGATTGATACTCTAATCGATTGTCTGAAGCGAAATACGCAGTTGCGTATTTAGAGAATTAAAATATGCCCCCAGAATCTGCCTATAACAACACAACAAGTTAAAATACAAAAAGTTAAAATAGTATCAAGAACGTCGAAAAGAAAATAATTCGTTACGAAAAGACGCAGGCGGCAGATTGATTATGTACTTACATTTGCATAACAAATAACACGACAAATATCAACGCGCCTCATCAGCATATTGTCGAATCTAACTAATGTCAAGCTTTAACCTCGCCCTGCTACAATGGCAATGCCACCTAATAGGACACTTAATTTGAATGCACTGCGTCCCATTGCGTGCTCGTACATTATTCACATAAAACAATGTCAAAAAAGCACCTATTAAATTACTAACGACATCAAAAGCATTGATTTATTTAGCACACACAAAACTTACTATCGCCGTCTTATTAGTGCTAATGGGTATGATAAATAGGTGGGTCTAGTACTTACTCTCTAGTACCTACACGAATAACTATAATGCATTGCTCTACCTACCTATGTTACCATGTGAATGTAATCAGATACGACGCGACACCAAGTGTGGGCTTCTGTAACTCTCTTTGCCGTAAACATGGTGAATGATAACTGTATACGTCGCTAGATGGCAGTGGCTCACGCATGAAAACCGAATGTTGCGTTCAGAAAATGTTTTAGGACTACTTACAAAACACAATACTTGCACTTAAACGGGTAAGTATAACGTTTTCTGTCCTTGAGTCATTTGAGACGCCATGAATACCTGCCTAAAAACGTTTATAGAGAAGTATATAATATCGTGAAATAGCACTGGCTAGGTTCATCAATGGTTGTTATGGAGCTGCTGGATTCTGTCCAAATTGCCTGTATGTTCAGAGCTTTGTATGAATAAAGCGAGCAAAGATTTTAGTAGGCAAAGGTTTAATAAAGGAATGCGGTAATTAGTGGCATATGTGCCGGGCATCCCCCGCGGCGCCATCAGTTCAGCCGCCTCCCGGCCGCCATTGCACAATAAACCGACACCAAATTATCTTTTCAAACAATTAGCCGAGACTTATAGCCCAACAGAATGTTCTGCCATAGAAATATGTCCGTAATTACACATATTTTTACGAGTTAAAAGGCGGAATGTACGTTCGAGCGACCGAAGATAAGGGGTCGCAATTTTTCAGCGATGCGCACGGTGAATTTTGATTGGAACATTGTTATCTTTGGAGTGATAAATGACAATTACACCTGGATGTGCCCGCGGCGCGCGGCGACTCGTTACTCTTCCTGGCTCAGCCTCTGACGCGGCATTATGAGCGAACAGCCCATCACGGTATTACACTGGCTGAATATTAAGTAAACCACAACTTCTATTTCATAGGTAGAGCAACCAAGTTACTTCATATGTTATAGCATTTGTCACAGCCCGCAGTATTACATGAAGGACCTGTATAAAATAAGTGCACTTATTTTCTATAATTTATAGCTATAATTTAAGAAGTCAATGGATGAACAGACTTTAATTTTTTACTAAATTTATCAGCGCCAAGGTTAGCAGAAAAATATTCAATTAAATAAAATATTATTTTATGATAGGGTTGTCATAAGCATGCTTTCTGAATTCAATTCCAGAGGAGACAGCGTGGCCATTTTTCTTTTGTTTCAATTTCCCTCTTTTGAAGAGCAAGGAAGGATGAGACAGAATAAGGCTTCTAGTATTATTTTGTTAATGTAACCCTACATAATGCCTTCCCCGTAATCCTTTAGGGAAATCTTCCGACTGAAGTTATTATTTAACTATGAAATAACAACATCAGTCACAAGATTAAAAAACAAGATCCGTCAAGTGCGAGTGTAACTCGCGCGCCGAGGGTTTCGAACGTTTGTCAACAAATATGTACCAAAAGTACCGATTAGAGACTTCGCAATTTAATGAATGCCTAAAAAGTAGGTACCAATCTGTATTTCAGATGGATTTCTCTGCACGCTTCTCAGTTAAAGTGGGTAATGGTAAATTTTTCGACTTTTTTCAAATTATTTCAAAAAGTTTGAAATCTACAGAAATTTTAAAAACTGTTTTTAAATGTCCAAAGCGATACGTTTTATTTGATACCCCACGTGGTGGGGTAGCTCTCCTTTTGAAAATTATTCCCCCCCTTTTTGACCATTTTTCAAAAAGTGTTATTTTTACTCTATATTTTTCCTGTAAAATATAGATCCATTATCTACAAACGCTTCATACATTTCAAATGGATCGCTCTGCAAACTTCGGAGAGAGGGAGGGGGGGTTGGAATGGGTATTTTTTCGACTATTTTCGGAATATTTCAAAAGTATGAAACCTACAGAAATTTGAAAAACTGTTTTGAAACGTACAAACCGATACCTTTCATTTGAAATAATTCAGCGTTTTTGGGATATTCCGCGATAATGTGATTTAAATAAAAAGGTTCAACTAATTAAGACACTACAGAAACATTTCTTGGATAAAACGATGTGTTTGTACGTTACTGGTTTCTGCCGCGGCTGAGCACGCGACGCTTCCGGATAACAAGTAGCCAATGTATTATTCTAGGCTTTTAGTTTCATAATATTCACAAGATAAATCCTAGACTTTGAGTTAATGGCCACTCTAGTTAAACATATGGAGGTAGTACGTAGGTGGTCTGTTCATGAGTAGCGGGAAATTCAAAATGCTATTATGCTGCTAGTTTTAAGACCTGGACTAGGAACAAAGAAAAAATGACCCGAAACACTTATGAATTTCTCGCTTAACCACCTTATGGAACATTAATTTATAGCAGATAGTGCAGCTAGTATAAAGTTACAGTGTTTATAGTGACTTGACACGCTCTTTAAACGTTGCAAAAATATCAATATAATCACCAATCCAATTTATAAAATGTTGTAAAATATCGCATATTGCTTTATCGCACACAACAAACAGTTTATTTAAAGTTGGACAGGGAGCAAATTGACTTACTTATTTTCTCGGTGCATGATAGCGGTCGTTACGAGAAAAGTGCTTCTTCGAGCAGTCTCCCGGCGCAGGCTATTGCCGGGAATGAGTTGGAGACAATGCAACTGCGCTGCTGGGACCTAACTGGCTACCTACAATACGTTGGCAATTTCATACTTTTATCGATATGGCTTATTGGAATCGAACGTTGTTTTGTTAAGGCTATGTAGGTACTGGTTTTGGGAGAGCAATATTTGTAGCCGTAGGTAGAATTGGTTTTGGTTAATGAATCGAAAGGTGAAGTAAGTTGCTCATAGAAATTGTTCTCTGAACAAGAAGGTTTCTGGGATTACTTAATCATCCATGTTAATCCAGATTAGCCCAGATAATTTCGTAAAACAGAATATGAGCGTCTACAGATTGCCAAGCCATAATATCATATTGAAGATACCACGATGAATTGAAACAGAACGAAAAGGCTTCTCAAGGAATTTTATGTTAGGTATAATCCCGAAAGCGGCACAATTCTTCATTTCATTCACGTTCCCCCGCGATGAAACTTTTTCTCTGCAATTTTTCTGTGGAGCCCGGGGTGTTATCAGGTGGGGCGCCTTGGCAGTCGCCGCACGTAGCGCCTCCGGCCCGCGCCGCCCTCGTCCCGCCCGCTGAATACAAACTTCATTAGCCGTTTGATAATTAGCCCGTTAAACGCCCCTCACTCATCCGGCTACCATCACCCAAACTGATCTCTCTCCTTTCACTAACCCGATTACAAAGTCCTTTTAGAAAACCTTTAAAAATACCAACGATCATTTTATACGGAGCGACCACAGAGCTTCTTCAAAACCGTTTGGAAAGTCGAGCTCCAGCAAATAATACCCAAGTTGTGTTGTTAAATAAACTGTCTCTATTAAAACAAAATCTTTGTGAATAGTGTTTCTATTTAGAACAAATATAACAAGCGACCTTACTGCGGCGCAGAGTCTAATGAATCATTTTAATTTTGTTTCTTGAAGCAGTACCAAAAGGAAGTTTGCTTCAAAGCGGATAATAAACGTGACAATTTAACCGGAACATCTCCGGAAGGAAAGGAAGAAACAAAAGGAGTACCCGCGCTACAGGCGTGCGCGAGGAGGCGGGAGTAGAAAGAACTTAGAGAAATTAGGAAACAATGAAGCCGGAAATGTGTTTTCTCTTTGAGAGTGGCAATGATGCAGGGCGGGCGGGGATCGCGCTAAGCAAAATCTTAACGGGTTTATCTACACGTCCTCGTGCTCCCCTTGTCTGTCGATCGATACGGCGGCACGACAACATTCTAATGCATAAATTGATATACATTCAGAAGACGCAGTCTTCATGTGTCAATATTTATTTGTACGAAAAAATAATACTGGGCTGAATATTATAACGAAACGTATGGAATAGGTACTAGCTTATGCCCACGACTTTGCACACGCTATTTCCGAATAAATAACAGTAGCCCGTTATTTAAGCCGGATTACTATATGGTGTACGAGTACGTCAAATTTTATTATAATCTGTTCGAATCTTTCTTAGGTAACAAACATATTCAAACACATCACCTTATCCAACCAATTTTCGCCGTTATAATATGAGTAGAATATCTTATCTTTACTAATATTATAAAGAGGAAAGATTGGATTGTTTGTTTGTATTGAACAGGCTCCGAAACTACTGGACCAATTTGAAAAATTCTTTTACCATTAGAAGCCCACATTATTACTGTTTATCATGGCTACTTTTTACTGCGGGAAAATGCTTCATTCCTACGGGAAAACGGATAATAGGACAGCTAGTAAATTATAAAATAAAATGGAAAAAAAGCATAAGTGCCGACTACTCGCACCACTCGGCAAAACGTCTACTTGAAAGATCTTACAATAAGACAAAGAAAGATAAGATCTGACAACGGTGAGGCAGACCATTGCATTTTAAAAGGCTATTAAGATAACATCACAAGACTAAAGTTAAATCAAGATGCACCGCAGGAAGAATCCCGTGAAAGAATATTTTCAACCGCATTTGCAACGTTTGGTCCACTGTTTAATGTAGGTAATATTGTTTCTTACGCATTGAAATAAAATAAATTCTTAGGTATTTCTTCTTTATAAAATTATAAAAAGAAACTAGCTTTATTTGCATCAACCATGAAAGTTAAATTCCCACTCAAAGCGATTTAATTCATTAGATGGACGTGCAACTCTAAAGCCAGAAAAGCTGCCAAAACACTAATTTAAAAACATCACGTTCAGAATGACTGGCCCACAGAAATTGGTTTTAATTGGTTCGCAGCGTTAAGCTTCACATTTTATCGAGGAATTGGTTTGTTCTGCAATTTGCAATAAAATCAGAAGTTGGCGTGCAATATCTCGCGGGCTCGACGCAGAATAACTAGAGGTTACCTAGTACGAGGTATACGAAAAACTCGTATTGCGGAGGCCTTGCTACGCCTTGATCTACCCCGAACGCATACGCTTTCTTTGCAAATGTATGGTGTATGGCTTCTTCCGCCTATAAATATCAAGACGTACCTTGCATATAGTAAGGCTTAAATTTATTATTTGTATACTTCGCCAGTCACATACCACTGCAGGACGAAGACTTCGCTATCCCTCGTCTTCACGGTTTTGAACTGTTGATGAATCATCCTTGTTGAACTTAGTGGCTCGCTGTATGGTTAAATTGTCACTTCGAGCATAACTGTCCAACCGTTGATCCGATTTACGTGAAATTTGATAGGGGTCAAAATAACTACTGATTATTCTTTGATATTTTTGCGTCATTCATTACGTTTCATAAAACTTTTACGGTTAAGCTTGCACCAAAAAAGATTTTATTAGCTACATACCTTGTCACGAAGCTTTAACTTTTCGTTGAAAATGTGAGTTTTCTTCTAAAATCTATAAGTATTTTCTAATTTTTTAGGGTTTCGAGATCGGTTTTGAAACCCATATGGTCTCGCTTTGTCTTAAAATATAAAATAATAAGAAATATCGTACGCCTGTATAGATTTAAATCTATACTTATAATAAAACTGTAACAGGTCCAATTCTGTACATTGAAGATATTTTGAAAATATTTTTGGAGGGCACTTTATTATCAATACTGAAGCCAAAACTGTAATTTTTTTTATTCATGTCTGTCTGTCTGTATGTCTGTCTGTCTGTTTCTTAAACGCGCATCACGTCGGAACTACTGAAGGTATTGAAATGAAACTCGGCAAGATTTTAGGTCATACTACGAGGAAGGACATAGGATACTTTTTATCCCGGAATTCAGTCAGGTTTCCCTGGGAGAGGGGATGAAAGTAAAATTTCTTCACCGCGCATGACGCCGAAAGTGCTGAATGAGTTGGAATGAAACCTTGCACGATTTGATTTCATACTACGAGGAAGGACATGGGATACATTTCATCCCGGATTTCAGTCATATTCCCCTGGGAGAGAGGATGAAAGTAAAATTCTTTAACTGCGCATCACGATGGAACAACTGAATGAATTCGAATGGAA
Organism: Eupithecia subumbrata; assembly: GCA_949316285.1. Taxonomy (NCBI): domain Eukaryota; kingdom Metazoa; phylum Arthropoda; class Insecta; order Lepidoptera; family Geometridae; genus Eupithecia; species Eupithecia subumbrata. The sequence goes on from OX438647.1 coordinate 16,807,396, forward strand.
CTCGGCATAATTTGATTTCATACTACGAGGAAAGATACATTTTATCCCAGAATTTAGTAAGGTTCCCCTGGGAGAAGGGATGAAAGTAAAATTCCTTCACCGCGCATCACGCCGAAACTACTGAATGAGTTGGACTGAATTGGTACTATTTGAGTTCAAGGAAGGACATGGGATACATTTTATCCTGGAATTCAGTAAGGTTCCCCTGGGAGAGAGGATGAAAGTAAAATTCTTTAACCGCGCATCACGACGGAACTACTTAATGAAATCGAATGCAACTCGGCATGATTTTAGTTCATACTATGAGGAAAGATACATTTTATCCCGGAATTCAGTAAGGTTCCCCTGGCAGAGGGGATGAAAGTCAAATTCCTTCACCGCGCATCACGCCGAAACTACATAGGTAATGAGTTGGAATTAAACTTGGCACGTTTTGAGTTCATACTACAAGGAAGGACATGGAATACATTTTATCCTGGAATTCAGTAAGGTTCCCCTGGGAGAGAGGAAAAAGTAGAATTCTTTAACCGCGCATCACGACGGGTCTACGCGTCGTCCGATTTCATGCATTCTTTTTGTTAGAAACAGTGTAGCAAGATCGAATTTGACTAAATCAGTAGAAAGTCGAGTAGAAAATCAGTAGATTGATGAAATAATCTGGAGTTAGAAGAAAAAAATTAGTAGATAGAGGGTAGGTAAGTTCCTATCTATGTATTTTTCCAAGACGCACCCATTAGTTAGGTTCCTACCTACTAAGGCGTCTTGGAAAAATAAGTTAGGTTCCTACCTTACATGATATATGGTGGTTTAGCTGGTCCAGTTAACTGTACTACCGAAGTTTGGTTGCAGTAAGTGGTCCAATTAAACTAACTAGCCCACAGAAAAATATTTTTTACTGTGGTACACAGCCAACTGTACCTACCTACTAACGAAAAAAAAAATAACGGTGGTCCAGTTAAATGGATCAGGAGCCCAATTCTGCAATACAATTGCTTCAGTATGACAATGGAATCGTCGCAGAATCATCACGTAGAATCCTTAGATTTATAAAACTCCAGATAGTGCGTGCGAGATAAATTAATAGTTGCAAACTTGACGCACGTCTCTCCATCTGCATTCATCATAATTACTTTCATCTGAGGTGGAATACCCAAACGTGTCATTCTGTGTCGATACCCCTGTCATAGTGAAGCGATTAGTATAGCAGAATAGGGCCCCAGCTGAACGGAACCATCAGTAAGAAGTGAAACGAGTATGACACTTCTTAACACTGACGCTGGCCGAGTCGTAGCTAAAAGTCGTGTGGATAAAGAATGGGATTGAAGATGACAACATGCTATCCCCCGTAGACACTACATGATTTTTTGCACGGCGGCGTTTCATAATATGAGAGACTATGGTTAAATGTGAACTTAATTAGTCGGCAGGTGAGGCAATCGCGAACGAAGTCGCGGGTACAGCTAGTAATAAAATAAAAATGAAAATTTTCAGCACAAATTGTGATGTCGAAATTTTAAAAGAGACCTATAAGGTCATGTATGGTATCAAAGGAATGGTGTCGGTTTGTACATTTCAAAATAGTTTTTAAAATTTCTGTGGGGTTCATACTTTTAGAAATATCTTGAAAAAAGTCGAAAAAAATACCATTACCCCCTAATCTCCGAAGTATGCAGAGCGAGCTATATGAAATGTAGGTTAGTACCCACTATTTTTAATTATTCATTAAATTGACAAACCTTCAAAACCCTTGGCGCACGAGTTACACTCGCACTTGACAGGTCATATAGTTTTCATATAGTTTTTCCTTTAGTTTACTTTACCTTGAACATTGTCATTGATTTTCTTAGATACGAGGGGAGGTCCAAAAGTCCGCGGAACGGGGGGGAAGGGACGCAGGTAGCTACCTTTTTTTGGTATGTCGCTAATTGGATACTCATTAAAGGTGTACATGTTAATTTTTAGCTCTTTGACATCATTCGTTTACGAGATATCGCCCTGCAAACAAGTCAATCCGGAAAAAAACTGCAACAATGAACCAAATTGAGTTTCGTGCGCTTTTTGGAGCGCTTTTTGGAGCTGTGTAGCGAAGAATCTACCCCTATTTTGGAGCGGATTGTTACCGGTGATGAAACTTGGGTTCATCACTTTGAACCTGAGTCCAAACAGGAGTCGATGCAGTGGCATAAAAAGGGCACACCACCCCCTAAGAAGTTTAAGGTGTCGGAGTCGGCCGGAAAGATTATGGCTACGATTTTTTGGGATTGTGAAGGAATCCTGTTGATCGACTACAAAGAAAAAGGTGTCAACATTACCGGAGAATATTACGCAAGAATACTAGAGCAATTAAAGGAAGCCATCAAAAACAAAAGGCTGGGAAAACTGTCAAGCGGTGTGTTGCTTTTGCAAGACAACGCACCAGTTCACAAGAGTAAAGTTGCGATGGCTGCTCTAGACCGGTGCGGCTTTGAATCACTCGTCCACCCACCTTACAGCCCGGACCTGGCCCCCAGCGATTATTATTTATTTCCAAATTTGAAAAAAGACTTAAGGGGAAAAAAATTTCAAGACGATGAAGAAGTTAAGGCGGCGATTTTGGCTCATTTTGAGGGCAAAGAGAAAACATATTTTTTTGATGGTATACATAAGCTAATTTCTAGATCTGAAAAATGTATTAAGCTCAAAGGTAATTATATTGAAAAGGAAAAATAGTTTCGTTGTTTTAATTTCATTACAACTCCTCCATTCCGCGGACTTTTGGACCTCCCCTCGTATTTAGGATCAACTAGGCAATGCAGCCAGCGTCTTGGAGACGCTTCCGACTGGTATTGATACGGGCAGTTGAGCTACCTGTAGATAGTTTGCAACAGTCTGCAGTTAGTTCAATTGTTTCAATCGTAATACTAGTTCTAATTTCTTTCTATTATTTGCTTGTAATTTTCTACTAGACGAATCTCACGACGATATTGTTTGGGCTAACGTTTTGGCAAATACTTTGGTAGCTCAGTTTGCATAGAGGTATATGCATCACAGATTTGTTGTTCTGAATCACAATTGAAATGCACTATCCGATAGGTAGGGCGGGCGGGGTGCGGCGTGCAGGCGGCGGGACTGCATCGCGGGTAGTTCGCCGTAATTAAAACAAACAGGAGGCCACTCCTCTCTAATTGCGTTCGCGTTGAAATAATCATGGAAGCTAACAGTGGTTTCAATACGTTCATACGACCTCAGTGGCGCAGCGGTTGAAGGTCCGCCTGCGACGCAGGAGGTTGCGGGTTCGATTCCCGCTTCGGGACTAATGTTTGTACGATCTGCATATATTTGTTCAGGGTGTTCTGGATATTTTCTATGTATAGTAAAAAAATATCTATTTAGTGTATTGTATTAAGTTTAACAGTTATCTAGTACCCATAACACAAACTCTGCTGTGTGAATTGGTCAACATTATTTATTTTATACCCATCGATAAAAATCTTATAGGTTAATTGTAATTTTCGATGTGACTCCTGAAACGAGGCGATTTCTTAATGTCAAAAAAGAGTTCGAACAACAGAAAATGTCAAAAAAGATTTCGAACAACAGAAAAGAAAACGCTTTTTTACGTGGGGCCGCCAAATTAAAGTGACATACCCTGCTTATTTGGACATGACACAAGCTCCTCTGCGTTTGAAATTAACATCATCTGGTTCTAAGGTAAATAGGGTATTTCTTTTTTTGAAAACGCTCCATTGAAACGTGAAATTGAGACTTCTCTCTTGAAAATTACTTAAATCCCATAAAAATCATTACATATTAAAGTCAAAGCCCCACGCCTCGTTTATCTGAACGCGATAAACTGAAAAACTAAGTACGAAACGGATTTTAAAACGGGTTTCATCAAAAGGAGTGATTCGTGAGGAAAGTATAATTAATTACTAATATTTCGTATAAATTGGCTGTAATATGATGATGATTGTTGAAATGTAAACAATGTATTACGGAATTACTCCTCTTGGGTTGCTTTAGTTTTAAATCAAACCTTTTACCTTTTGACAAGTAACCTATAGGCAGACATCTCGAGATAACTAGTCGTGAAATGAAGATGATCAGGATGACTGCCAGGAGTAACATAACCACCGGAGTTTTACAAAATAAATAATGTAGGTACTTTGATTCAAAATCTCCTTTGGGAGAACATAAATTAATATCTATATTGTCTACCTAGGAAGAATGAGGAAAACATCGTTATAATTTCCTACGTCAGAATGTTTTGGCGTTTCGTTGTCTTGGCTTATTATTAGGTCGGTGCCTTCTCAATTAGATGTAGATTTTTAAGGCTGCACGAGTCGTCCGATCCAACTCATCAGTGTATCAGTGCAGAGTATTTCAAGTTTTGAATAACTAAATAATGTGTGTACGGGCTTTATTTTAGAGTTTTCTTTCTCCGTATGTTATTTATTTTCGTCCAAAGTTGGGCTGAAATGGGTGTTAAAATACGAAAGTTTAGAAGCTTGTATTTTTTAAAAATTATTCTTTTATTACGGTCATGTGCATACAGACATAGATGATGACGAGATAAATTTATATTATCCTTAGTTTTGGATGGTCCACATCAAAAAGCGTTGTATTTACCCTTCCACGTTTGTATGGAGAGATGAGCGAGCCGTTCACTCTTAAAGCTGATAAGCAAAAATCTATACTTATAATAAAACTGTAACAGGTCCAATTCTGTACATTGAAGATATTTTGAAAATTTTTTTTGGAGGGCACTCTATTATCGATACTGAAGCCAAAACTGTAATTTTTTTCATTCATGTCTGTCTGTCTGTCTGTCTGTCTGTCTGTCTGTCTGTCTGTTTCTTAAACGCGCATCACGTCGAAACTACTGAAGGTATTGAAATGAAACTCGGCACGATTTTAGGTCATACTACGAGGAAGGACATAGGATACTTTTTATCCCGGAATTCAGTCAGGTTTCCCTGGGAGAGGGGATGAAAGTAAAATTTCTTCACCGCGCATGACGCCGAAAGTGCTGAATGAGTTGGAATGAAACCTTGCACGATTTCATTTCATACTACAAGGAAGGACATAGGATACATTTCATCCCGGAATTCAGTCATGTTCCCCTGGGAGAGAGGATGAAAGTAAAATTCTTTAACTGCGCATCACGATGGAACAACTGAATGAATTCGAATGGAACTCGGAATAATTTGATTTCATTCTACGAGGAAAGATACATTTTATCCCAGAATTTAGTAAGGTTCCCCTGGGAGAAGGGATGAAAGTAAAATTCCTTCACCGCGCATCACGCCGAAACTACTGAATGAGTTGGACTGAATTGGTACTATTTGAGTTCAAGGAAGGACATGGGATACATTTTATCCTGGAATTCAGTAAGGTTCCCCTGGGAGAGAGGAAAAAGTAGAATTCTTTAACCGCGCATCACGAGGGGTCTACGCGTCGTCCGATTTCATGCATTCTTTTTGTTAGAAACAGTGTTGCAAGATCGAATTTGACTAAATCAGTAGAAAGTCGAGTAGAAAATCAGTAGATTGATGAAATAATCTGTAGTTAGAAGAAAAAAATTAGTAGATAGAGGGTAGGTAAGTTCCTATCTATGTATTTTTCCAAGACGCACCCATTAGTTAGGTTCCTACCTACTAAGGCGTCTTGGAAAAATAAGTTAGGTTCCTACCTTACATGATATATGGTGGTTTAGCTGGTCCAGTTAACTGTACTACCGAAGTTTGGTTGCAGTAAGTGGTCCAATTAAACTAACTAGACCACAGAAAAATATTTTTACTGTGGTATACAGCCAACTGTACCTACCTACTAACGAAAAAAAAATTACGGTGGTCCAGTCAAATGGATCAGGAGCCCAATTCTGCAATACAATTGCTTCAGTATGACAATGAAATCGTCGCAGAATCATCACGTAGAATCCTTAGATTTATAAAACTCCAGATAGTGCGTGCGAGATAAATTAATAGTTTCAAACTTGACGCACGTCTCTCCATCTGCATTCATCATAATTTCTTTCATCTGAGGTGGAATACCCAAACGTGTCATTCTGTGTCGATACCCCTGTCATGTCATAGTGAAGCGATTAGTATAGCAGAATAGGGCCCCAGCTGAACGGAACCATCAGTAAGAAGTGAAACGAGTATGACACTTCTTAACACTGACGCTGGCCGAGTCGTAGCTAAAAGTCGTGTTTATAAAGAATGGGATTGAAGATGACAACATGCTATCCCCCGTAGACACTACACGATTTTTTGCACGGCGGCGGCGTTTCATAATATGAGAGACTATGGTTAAATGTGAACTTAATTAGTCGGCAGGTGAGGCAATCGCGAACGAAGTCGCGGGTACAGCTAGTAGTATAATATAATTCAATTTATTAATTATTATTTTGCGGCTTTTATTCAAGTTCTACAACGAATACTACTACTTAATCTACAGGTGGAGTAAGTAGGGACAGGTGCCTGAATACTCAACCGCAACACAGGCTTACGGCGCTAACCATGGGTGGCCATCGTGGCCACCGTGGCAGCCACGATTGTGAGCAAAAAGAGTAACTTCGAGGTAAGTTGAGGTTTTAGGGTTCCGTAGTCAACAAGGAACCTAGTGGAACAAGGAATTTATGGTTTGCCATCCATCTGTCAGTCTGTCTGCCCGCGACTAAGCTCAAAAACTACTAAAAAACTCGAATTTGGCATAGGGCAAAGGAGAAATTTGTACAAGTTCAATTGAAAATAACTTAAATGAAGTTTCTAGTTGTGTACTGCAGTAAGTATAAATTCAGCACCACTGGTGCTGGCTTAGAATTTGCACCACCCCAATTCTTCCCGCGGGTGTTGTAAGAGGCGACTAAGGGATATCCACCGGGGGCAGGCTGCAGCGCCCCCTGCAGAACAATTCTATCACCGAACTGCGATCCTCAACCCGCATGCCCAGCGTGGGGATTATGGGCATTACCCCTATGAGATACAAGCCAACAAGGCGCTTATTAGGGGGAGGCCTGCGTCCAGCAGTGTAACCAATACAGGCTGTTGAGGTTGAGGAGGCAGGATTTAACTTGTTTTTTAACATAGTAACATAAAACAATACTGTGCACATTATTAAAATATAACAACATAGTGCAACAATTATAGGTAGTGGAAAATTATCGGTGTAAGTACGAGTAGTTTAGATAAATTTCGGATAATTTGCCAACTTCATAGTCGAAGGTAATAAAATGGCTTACGGCGAAAGTATTACGAGACGAGACTTGGCATAATTTTACATGAATTTTTCGGAACTCATTACTTTTTTGTAGTTAAGTAGGTACATTTATTTTGAGGATGAAATTATAAAATTATTTTGGACTGCGGAACCCTAAAAATCATGGTTTTAGAATTTTCCATTATTTTCTTCTTAAGGCGCTACCCCGATCCAAATCAGCGCCTCCACCTATTTTATCCTATTATTCTGTTAGACGAAGGAATTTTCAAAAGTCGATTGGCCAGGTTGTGATGCCTATTATAAGCGTTTCTTTAATGCTTCAAAAAGTTCGTAAAAGTTTTATTTTGTATACTTTAAGCAGAGATGCGATGTTGCTCATTTTGGCCACTATACAAACTAAAACTTTTAAGGAGGCATTAAAAATAAGCTTATGATAGTTACTACAAACTTGCCAACTGATTTTTGAAAATTCCTTCATTGAACAGATTATTAAGATAAAAGACGACCTCCGTGGCGCAGCGGGCGAAGGTCCGCCTGCGACGCAGGAGGTTGCGGGTTCGATTCCTGCCTCGGAAGAAATTTGTGTACGATCTGCAGATTTTTTTTCCGTTAATCTGGGTGTATTCCATGTATAATAAAAAATATCTATCTATGTAGTGTATTGTATTAAGTATATCTGTTATCTAGTACCCATAACACAAGCTCTACTTAGCTTGGGGCTAGATAATGCTGTGTGAATTGTCCAGCATTATTTATTTATTTTCGACTTTTTTCATATAATAAAAAATTATGAAATCTACAACAATATCAAACACTATTTTGAAATTTATAAAGTGATGCCTTTCATTTGATACCCCACATAACACAGTATCTTTTAAAATTTCGAGATCACAATTTGTACTGAAAATTTTCTATTATTTTTCTTTAAATCTGTACAGTCGCACGAAATGTATTATTATTTGAAATTTTAAGTTAATAGCTGTTATAATTGCTGAGATATGAAATAGGGAAAAAAGGAAAGACTAAAACGCTACATTTATAAACAATTTAGATTTTTTGTAAAAACGTTAGGTATATGTATTTTGTCGTGTCTTCTATTTGTTGGGGATTTTGTTTATTTTAATTGACATTTTGTAGGGCGCTTTACTGATGATACGTAAATTAGATTGAGATGCCCTAATTTATTTTAACCGGCTTTGAAGGTATAAGGTTTAGGAAGGTCGTGTAAGTTTTGGTATGGATGAGGATTTTATCTATCAAATTAACATACCTAGCTCCAGAATATAAAACGACACTGGCCAGCCTCACGCCGCAGCTGCACCAGGCACATGCGCATCATGTGCAATGAAAGTGCTTGTCTGATCAGTTAAGTGCAGCTTCTGTCTGTCCCTCCCTTCTGTGTTAACCAAGATGCGTGTACACTTCTTTTGGATAAACAGGCCTCTCCGTGTGTGTATTTCTCCATAGAATCACGGACTGGGAAAGGTGAGTATGCGTGTGCGCACAGTAAGCTGACTACGCCGTAGCTCGGTGCTTTTTTTAAGTTTTATATTTTATGTATGTTAGTTTTAAGGTATATATTACTACTAGTTTCTGCCCGCGGCTTCGCACGCGTTGATTCTATGGAAACGTAAAAAGGTGATTTCTATCCCATGGGAACTCATTTATGGGATAAAAGGTAGCCTATGTTTGATTCCAGGATTAGAATTACATGTATGCAAAATTTCAGCCCGATCCGTTCAGTACTTTTGGCGTGAAGAGGTAACAAACATCCTTCCATCTATCCATCCATCCAAAGTTTAGCATTTATAATATTAGTGTGATGGACCGTATAATAAGTTAAATAAGGTTTGTAACTTTTCTATAATCTGAAACAAATGAATTATTATAATTATTGTTAAGCTCTCCAAGGGCGTATTTGATGCTGGACGATTTAGGTTGTATCTTTTGCACATCATCAATCATACACGTTTAGGTGGTTATCTAAACTTACTCCTAGAACTGAGAAGTGTGTGCGCATTCTAAAGGGATGTTTTGGAAACTCGTGCTTACGCTTAAAGGTTGTTTTTGAAGTGACCTAAACTCCGTAACTCATGTTTTAATGTAGAGCTAGATACAATAATTTAGCCCTATTCCACTCTGGTTTTGTATTAAAGAATGCGAGTGCTAGGTTCGAGAAGTGAACGGTCGCCCGCGAAGAGGACGCTGTTTTGGTAAATCATTGACGTAGACAAATAAAAACCAGCCATGTGCGAGTCACTCACGGAGGGTTCCGTACCACCGTACAAAACTTTCGCAAAAGAAACTCTAAAAGTTGGTTTTATGGATGGACCACAAAAAAATAAAACAAAAAGCCAAAATGACGCAGTTACCCATCCAAGTACTGATCACGCCCGTTATTTAACTTCGGTGGTCGCACACTACACATTGTATGGACGATGGTCCCCATGGTGGATTATTTGTTGTTGCAGCGGCAAGACGAATACACATGCTGTGCAAATTTCAACTGTCTACCTTTTATGGTTCATGCATGACATAAAACCCGCTGACGGAGGGACAGACGGACAGACAGCGGAAGCTTAGTAAGGTTCCCGTTTACATCCTTTGGGTACGGAACCCCAAAAAGGCAAACAGCCAATGACGCTTGCCTGTGGTATTGGATGCTTGGATGTGATAGTGTGCTCGTCTGATCTGATATTACAAATCGTACCTGAGGTGAAGTCGCAGTGCTCCAGTTATACAAATTGAGTGCAATTAAGTACGATTCAAACCACTTGTAAGCTATTCCTCGGATATCTATGTAATGGAGTTTTTTTAAGCAAGATGTCGTATTATAGTGTGCCGTAAGCTTTCGACATATCTAGCAATCGTATCGCGTATTACTTCCAATACCAAATTTAAGTAATAAGACCTGGCGTCTTCACGAACGTGTTATAAAGGGCTGAACCTGCTGATCACGCAGTGTCAGTGAATTAACAATAGCCCTGGATTTTTTTAAAAAGTAAACTCTCAATCTAGAGAGATATGTGCCTCTATTTTCTCAATAGTCTGGAACCAACACACTGAATTAAAGTAGCCACAAAAAAGCCTTCCGAACTACGCTGGAATTAAAAGCCGGTAATGCCGAGTGAAACGACCAGCATTATTTATTTAATAAAACTCTTAATAAACAAACTAGAGCTCACAATATACGTAGCTTTCTGACCATTTGTTTGTTCATTTGGCGTTTAACTGGATAGTTTCAGAGCCTCCCTTTATATATCTAGTTAGTTAACAATTCATAAACCTTTACGAATCAGGACAAATGTGTCTTAAGCAGTCAGTCAAGCATTGTTATATTATTCTAAAACATTCACTTCACCCTCCAATATTGTAAAAACGTCGTGATGAATGGGCGGCAAGTATAATGAGGGCCAAGTAAAGAGTCCGAGAAGTACCTACAATAAAGTAAGTAAACATAAGCTACTTTAGCTTGTTCGGCGCTGGTTTATTAGAACATCGTTGATTGGGTATATGTACAAGTTATGTAGTAGTGTAAGTTAAGGTTGAGTTATATGGGTGTGTTCTGTGAGGCTTGGCTAGGCTAGGCTAGAAAGGGCAGGTTGTGGGATCGTGCAGGCTGAGTAGAAGCAGCAGACAGCGGTTCGTCGGCGGCGGCGCCTGCGGGCAAGGCGGCGGCGGCGCGCGGAGGCGGCGGCGCGGGGCGACCCGGCGCGGCGGCGCGATGCTGCGCGCCTCTCAGTCGAGACGCGAGACCCGCCCGCCCTAGCCGCCGCGTACTCCCGCCCGCCTTCCCCGCCTCATCCGCACGCGTCTCTCTTCACGATACGCCATACTCATTATAGCCTATCGTACCTATCCCATTAAATTCCACCGTACCACTAAATATATTTCTGTCCATCGACTCGTAATTCAAAATTTATTTTCAACATTACGATTTATGCGGGCGTTAGACGTCGCGTATTTTCGAAGCTTTTCGGATGGACCGGAAAGGGGAGGGAGGGTCGAGGGATTCGGAGGGTCGCGGGGCGCAGGGCCCCTCGCGACGCGGGGTTAGTAGGTTCGCGATGTCGCGTCGCTGTCGGTCGGAATGCATTCGCGGACGTAGAGCGGCGACCTGAGGTGCCACCCGGGATTCTCACCTGGCGGCTAGGGTCGGTCACCTCTCGCGTAAATCAAATACTTTACTATTTTTCCGGGTTGCGATTTTGAAGACTTTAAAACATTAATTTTTTTTCGGGATTTCGTTGACGATCAAATGAAATGCAAGGTCAAATCAGAAAGATGTCAATGAACTTCTCTTCCGATTTTGAGTTAGGTCGATGACGCCGAGGTCATGGCTCCGTCACTTCCGGAAATCAACATTACCTTTAAAAAAAATTGATTATAAATAAAATAAAATTCAACCTGTGGTGATACACATTAGATACAGTCGTAAATAATTTGAGTGTCGATACCGAGAAGGAAGACGGAAGTGTGTAATGACCGGCGGAGATCGGGGAGGCCGCCGCGTTAACCCTGCCCGAATTAGTGCACCGGACGAAACCAAAATAGCTTAGCAGCGTGTACGGTTACATCGGCGCGTCAATGTCGACAGCATCGGTTCGCCGGCAGCTGTTGCGGCGCGGCGCGACTCCGGCGGCTCTCGGCGGGTAAGCTAACACTGCGTCTGATTGCAGAGCGCGCTCACCAGCCCTATATGTGGAGGCGCCGCCAGCGCCGCCGCCGCTCGCCGCGCGCCCTCGCTCCTCGCACCGACGTCTATTTCTGAACTCATCTGTTCCACTCTACGTGCTAAATTTTACATCTTTTCTAAATATAATACCGCCAGAGAATGCCAGCGGTATGAAGTTTTATAGCTATGAGGTTTTCGATCTCTAGATTGTTTGTAGTTATCTATGTTTTATCTTGTTTGAAAATAAAAACTAAGGAAAGGAGGAAGATGGATACAAAGAAGTGAAGAAAGAAGATGAAGAATCCGAAAGTTTTAGCGATGTTCACTTGAGCTGGTTGACTTCGGGTCAAATTGTCTTGAGTATCATTTGGTCCCCTTCAACCAGCTGTAGTTGGCATCAGCTTTGCTTTCCGGACATCCGGACTCTAGCAGCCTCTTCATCAGCGTCGGGAAAAAACTCGATTGTCATCGATTCTTTTTGTATAATCTGTACCTTGTTGTAGCCAAAAAGTTAAACTGAATAAATATTGAATTTTTTAAAAGAATATATCATTTCGGAATTTTTATCGGATATATAGTTTGGAAATCTTAGCTAATTAACTTTTAAAGTTTTTAAGTATTAATGAAAAAGTACAAGGAAGGAAACACAAACGCACCTGAAATGATGAATACAGCACTGAAATTTGGCACTAGTCATTCTAGGATTCCGAGGGTTCCGTGAAACCAGCCTAATTCAATAATAAGTTAGGATGAATTGATGAGTGTCTAACACACTAATTTGATATCAATGTCAATTAAAATAAGATATCTTATCCGAATGCCCCACCATACACACAGAGATATAGAAACGAAGAGTTTAACAGTTTTATTGATATTAGATAATCAGTTTTATTTCCGAGGCACGCTTATTTAATAACAGTTAATAAAACTTTACTTTTACAAAAATAAAAAATATCAGTGCCACTCGGGCTGATGTAAGGATTCTCACGATACCCCATAGATCCAAATCTATTCAGGCATTTCTAGGTTGCGTTTGGAATGAAAAAATAAAACGCCAAATGACAGTCAGACTCGCGCACTAAGGGTTCCGTATAATTAAAAGACCTTGTGTCTTGCCAAATATCATGACTCTAGGTCAACGGGAAGTAGGTACCGTAGGTCCATGGCGAGAATCAATTTTTTTTCGAAAATAAGCTACAAATTTACGGTTTTCGGATTTTACTCTTTATTTGTGCTATAAGAACTTACTTCTCGACAAATTTTATTATGATAGGTCAACGGTAAGTTTTATAGGTTTTGGTCCATGGCGAGAATCAAAAGTAATTTTTTTAGTGAATACAAATCTTGGTTTTCTGAATTTTTTCTTTACTTGTGCATAAGACATTGCTTCTTGCCAAATTTCATAATTCTAGGTCTCTAGAAGTACCCTTTAGGTTTTATTTGCATGTGATTCCCTTAGAAATTTCAAAATATTCGGACATAAAGGGCTGTAACTTTTGATTCCGTTGACTTGGAAGTTATATTTATATTACGGCTCCAAGAGATTACGTACATTTGATATTGATTTAAACTCGATACCTTCACGCTTTTCTCAGAAAAGGGAATTGACAGACGAACAGACAGACAGACGCACAACAAAGTGATCCTATAAGGGTTCCTTTTTTCCTTTTGAGGTACGGAACCCTAATAACCACGCACACTTAGATACCTACATGAACCCTGAAATTCTTTTACTCCGTTTTCGGCAGTTTTATTTGTAGCCTAACACATTTATTTCTTCAAAATCGTTTACACCGTTTGAAACATACGATTTCCCTATTCTGTGGGCCACTCTCTCTGTTCTGTGGGGCAACATTTTCCTATTTACTTCAGCATACCAGTTGGGTAAACTTATACTTATACAGGAAGTTAGAAGAAGTAGTTGGCAAATGGAAAATAGCTGAACATACTTGGAAGATTACAATTTTTTTAGTTTCCAAAGAACATTTACTTACTGTGTTATTTTCATTATCTTATGAAGTTCTTAAATTTATTAATTGAGTAATATATAATTAGGGCTAAACATAAAACATAAATTTTATTTAATTGTTTTAAAATAACTAAAAACCGACTAAGAATCGTAAGTTTTATACCGTTTTTTTTGAACGATTTGCGGGTATAATACTAATTTAATGGCTCGGGAATAAAATTATCAACTCGGGATCACTTCTTCTACATCTAGTGATAATGGATATCACTAGACTCTTCTTTACAAATGCAAAAGAATTATGCAAATCGGTCCACTAATAACGGAGAAATCGACAAACATACATTAAAAAAAACATTCATACAGCCGAACACAGAACCTCTTTCTTTTAATAAGTCGGTTGCTTAAAAACATACGTAGTAATAAATTAACTCAATTTTAACTTCTTAATTCAAGTTGGAACCTCTGGCCGTTGTGGAGTTTAAATCAAAGAAGTATTATCTATACTAATATTATAAAGAGGAAAGATTTGATTGTTTGTTTTTTTGTATTGAATAGGCTCCGAAACTAATGGACCGATTTGAAAAATTCTTTTACCATTAGAAACCCACATTATTCCTGATGAACATAGGCTACTTTTTATCGCGGGAAAATGCTTTATTCCTACGGGAAAACGGGTGATAGGACAACGGGTAGTAAGAATGCAGCTAGTGGTTACTAAAGGTTGAAATACGGCGAGCAACAAATGGTTACTTGATTGGAGATTCCTTCCGCTGCTCCCCGGATTAAAAAAAGAACTCTTTTCTATAGTAGGTATTTTCACAACAAAATAAAATAAGAAAATATTATAAAAAGAACATTAAGAAAAAAATATTGTTACCATTGAGAATGTTCACAATTGTTACTATTATAACAATCGCGAACTTTCTAAATTGGTAGTCAATCAGAAATAAAAATAAAAATAGTAATAGGTAGTCAATCAGAAATTAATTTCACGATTATGAAAATAAAGGTACTTAATAAAGGTCTCAAATTATCTCAATCTTAGGAAGATATGATGTGAAGCAAAGACATTTTAATGTCAACAACATCTAATTTGATATTTTAAGGAGCCGGTTATTAAGATCTTTAAGTATTTTCAGAATAATAATCGTAATTAGAAAACGGCTGAGTGACACTCGAAATACAACTTTACCCTAGTCTTGAAGGGACTCAGGTTTTAATTGGCAGGAAAAAAAGAGACCGTCAGTGAGTTCCAAACCTTAGCGGTACAAATCATAAAGTTAAAGGTAGAGAATCTAGGAAAAGTACACGTTTGAATCAATTTATCATTTAAATAAACCTCTTATCTAATTCAGTTTACGAAACATCTCATAAGACACCTCACACAATGAACAAAAAATTATTTGACCACACAACTAACCTAACTAAATTATTAACCAATTAACAAAATGAACTAGAAAAATTTTAACTAGAAAGAACAATTTATTATTTTCTCAATTCTGTTTGCCGATATCATGATCCCATTGCATACTAATGCCATTTGATAAAGATAAGATATTTGATCAGGGTATCCTGTGAATAAAGTCGTAAACGTATTTGTTTCGATATCGATTGAAACTGTGAAGGCTTTTGGAGTTTGCACGCGAGGGGAAGGAACATAGCACGCAGCGTACCCACTTTGATTTTGTATTAAGATTACTTTATCCGATAGGTCATGGCGACCGTTTAGTTCACAAACCTGGATTTTTTTATGATTCATTAGAAAACAAATCATAAATGCATTTTAGTAAAACGGTACTATTAAAACTGTTTAAAACGCTTTCATTCTTGAGAGAAGTGGAGTGCAAGCGAACATTCACTGAAATTGAAATACAGTCAGCGCCGGGAAATAATGTCAAGCGGAAGTAGAGGTAGAAGGACTTTTATGTCTATTCGAATTACGTCGCAATTTTTGAGGAAAATGGTTTCCGCTAAGTAATGAGCTCCAAATTATTGTTAATGCGCAAAAACGGGATTTTAAATTAGAATACGTAACATGAGTTATTTATCATAAAGTTAATAAAACGAATAGGTTTCATTTTTATTCGGCAAGAAAATTTGCTTGTGTATTTTGGAGGATTGAACCAATTTCTACTACACAATAAACTTCATATTATTTTTATCGGATACAATAGACATTTTTCTTTGTTACGAAGACGACATCACCTGGTTGGCCCCTAATAGCAAATAATTGGGTAGTGATTTGGATCGGACATGTAGGTTACTAATATTTATTCTGTGATGAGGTGCTCTATCTTCCTGCTCTTGCTTGACACTAATTCCTAAGACAGTTTGTTTACGATGATAAATGTGAAGTGAACATGTGTAGATTTTTACGTATCTATTTTTGTGAACGTATTTTTTATACACGTGTTGTATTCAAGCAATTTTTCAAAGCATTTTCCGGCAATAGCCAACATAGCCTGCGGCGTGTTTTGTGCGGACCCGGATCAGGTATCAAGCTTTTGTAGTCATGAAAATAAATCCGGTGGTAAAATATAACCGTGTTCCGTTCTATCAGACCACAGCAAAAACAAATAACTGTTGTAGACTTTTATTTTGTATATTGATTTTCTAATAGGAGTGTGTTTGAAATATTTGCTTTAAGTTTACTACAGATTTTAAGATAATTATGTGCCTTAAGGCGAAGTGGGATCGTGGTTGCGTAGGTATTTGACGAGCGATCGCCGCGCGGGGTACACCCTTCCCCGCGCGGGGTCCGCCCTTCCCCGCGCACTCCCAACTAGCTACTACGAACTAAATAGGCAGGTAGGCATCTCTGTGGTATCTAATCTATAATGTATATTCGATAGCACGAGGATTTATTCTATTGATTGTATTTATTTATAGATACCTATGCCTGCTTACCTATACCTACCTAATACAAATATTTTGTAGTTATATATACCGTTTTTTTATTGAGGATGTAGGTAGGTTAGGTAGGTAAGATGTGTAAGTAACGTAGATGGGTAGGTACGTAAAGTTATAAACGGATTTGAAGAAAGGAATAGTTTCTCCGTTCGCTGGTTTTACCTAAGTAGGTATTTTTATAATTGGTTTATTTTATACATTTATGTAGGTAGGTATTACCTTTATAGAAAACCCAATATCCATTTGGATCAGTTCTCTGCTAGGTATATTCAAAGGTGGCTTGGAAGAAAACGCTTTTAGTGATAAGTCCGTATAGAGAATTTGAAAAGTAAGGTACCTACCTACACTTTTTGTTAGTCGGATACACGGTCGGACATATTATACCTAATGTAAACGTTGGTTTTTGTCATCCCTAGGTAGGTATACCTATTAGGTACCTATCCGGCCCTAATATGGCCCGGTGCCATAGATGGCCCACTTTCAGAAAAAACTTTTTCCGTGATTTCTGTTTCATGGATTGTTGTTTTTATAAAAAAAAAAATCTATGCGTAGGTAAATATAAAGAGCTAGGTAGGTTAGGTAGGTAAGATGTGTGAGTAACGTAGATGGGTAGGTACGTAAAGTTATAAACGGATTTGAAGAAAGGAATAGTTTCTCCGTTCGCTGGTTTTACCTAAGTAGGTATTTTTCGCCTGCGACGCAGGAGGTTGCGGGTTCGAATCCCGCCTCGGAACAAATTTGTGTACGATCTGCAGAAATTTGTTCCGTTGGTCTGGGTGTTTTCTATGTATAATAAAAAAATATCTATCTATGTAGTGTATTGTATTAAATATATCAGTTATCTAGCACCCATAACACAAGCTCTGCTTAGCTTGGGGCTAGATTATGCTGTGTGAATTGTCCAGTATTATTTATTTATATTATAATTGGTTTATTTTATATATTTATGTAGGTAGGTATTACCTTTATAGAAAACCCAATATCCATTTGGATCAGTTCTCTGCTATATTCAAAGGTGGCTTGAAAGAAAACGCTTTTAGTGATAAGTCGGTCGGTATAGAGAATTTGAAAAGTAAGGTACCTACCTACACTTTTTGGTAGTCGGATACACGGTCGGACATATTATACCTAATGTAAACGTTGGTTTTTGTCATCCCTAGGTAGGTATACCTACCTATTAGGTACCTACCTACCCGGCCCTAATATGGCCCGGTGCCATAGATGGCCCACTTTCAGAAAAAACTTTTTCCGTGATTTCTGTTTCATGAATTGTTGTTTTTATAAAAAAAAAAAACTATGCGTAGGTAAATATAAAGAGCTAGGTAGGTTAGGTAGGTAAGATGTGTGAGTAACGTAGATGGGTAGATTAGATACGTAAAGTTATAAACGGATTTGAAGAAAGGAATAGTTTCTCCGTTCGCTGGTTTTACCTAAGTAGGTATTTTTATAATTGGTTTATTTTATACATTTATGTAGGTAGGTATTACCTTTATAGAAAACCCAATATCCATTTGGATCAGTTCTCTGCTAGGTATATTCAAAGGTGGCTTGGAAGAAAACGCTTTTAGTGATAAGTCCGTATAGAGAATTTGAAAAGTAAGGTACCTACCTACACTTTTTGTTAGTCGGATACACGGTCGGACATATTATACCTAATGTAAACGTTGGTTTTTGTCATCCCTAGGTAGGTATACCTATTAGGTACCTATCCGGCCCTAATATGGCCCGGTGCCATAGATGGCCCACTTTCAGAAAAAACTTTTTCCGTGATTTCTGTTTCATGGATTGTTGTTTTTATAAAAAATATATTCTATGCGTAGGTAAATATAAAGAGCTGGCCAAGATTTGATTAAATTGAAGAAAACAGATAGGTATTTTAAATGTGATTATATTTATTATTACCTTCGTACTATACATAAGTACGTACATTCTAATTCTAATTCTAAGCGGGGGAACCTCTCAATGGCATTAAAATCATCAATTCAATTAAAATGTGAAACCAGTCCAGAGCGCGTTTCCGTTTCTAAAACCAAGCAGCTAAAATCACACTGAAAAAGAGAGTCGTGATTTAGCTGTTGCAATTGGTTAAAAAAATATGTTATGTCAACAATTCTGCGACCGATGATTTCTTTGATCGTGTTTGTCACATACTCTTCTTCCACTATGTAAGGCAGGTCTTCTGAGTCGCTGAAACAATTGAGATAAACGATGTTATATTGATGACTAAATACGGTTTTGCGACAGAAACAATACCTACTTTTAGCTATTATGAAATACTTAAAATGTTGCATTTCCTGGATAGGAATATGCGGATTCATAGAATGATAAACTGAAATTTGGATAGGTACTCTTTTAATATAGTAGTAAAGTGCTATGATTTTACTTACTCAGATTCACAAGGCTGAGGTGTGTCTGACACTAATTGAAGGTTTTCTAGTGCATCTTTAGACATTTCTTGCACTTGTGGTGATGTTTTTTCAGTAATTCCTTCAGTATGTAGTAGGTTTTCTGAGGTACTGAAACAATCAAGAGAAGAAGCACATGTAATATTGAAAGCAAATACGCATGTAGGTAGTGATAAAGTGTGCGTGCAATGTCCGGGTACCAGACTAACTGAAGAAGTAAGGTACCTAAGATGTTGCGTTCACACATTTCCGCGAAATTTTAATTATTTTGAATCAGTGGAAACTAGGGCTTGCATACGAATATTCGAATACTGAAATTGCAATTTTCGAATATTCGACTAAAATGAATATCACTAATCTCAGACAGAACTCCGACGTGCATAAAAAGCCAAGTTCGCGAGACATGTCCATACAAGACAATAAAAGCTTACGTCGTTCGGGTTAACAAAATGACAAAGTTATAGGGTTCCCGAGTTCGGAAACACTCAGGACTGCCGCGTGCGACTGCGAAGTGTATTCGCTCACCTAGATTTAGAAGACTGTTTTTACTAATAATTCGTGGGTAATGTGCGTGTAAATTCCCAATGTCTCGTAATAACCTTTTGCTAAGTTGATATTTTAAATTTGTTTCTGCAAATAACACATAATATGTGTTATTATCACATGTGTGTTAAAAGTGATTTTAATAAACATATAGGTTTTTCTATAAATTCGAATCATATTCAAATTATTGGAATAGTACCAAAATAATAGTATAAACAGTAAAAAAAAATAAAAGAAAGTATTCGAATATCAAAACTTTCGAATATTTGCAAGCCCTAGTGGAAACACGTTTTTTGAAAGTGGGCCATCTTAGGCAGCGGGCCATCTTAGACAGCGGGCCTTCTTAGGGACAGTCGATATCTTACTCGGAACAGACTAACAGACATTTATATTTAGGTAGGTACCTATCTAATAGGGGTAGGTTATAGCAGTAATATGGATTACATTACAATAGGTAGGTATCACCTAATTATTATAGCTACCTACCTAAAGTTACCTGTAATATTATTGTAGGAGAGTATAGGTAGATAACTATCGAGAGAAAAAGGTTGGTTCAAAGTTTCAAACGATTACGTAGGTAAATATTTAGATCGATGGGTAGCAACATAGGTAGATATACCTAGGTATCTATTGGTGGTAAAATAATCAATAAAAACCTTACCTGTTCAAGTTCATCACTTTTCGTTCTTCAATTCAATTCTTCAATCGCGAATATTTTTTTGTTTTGTTATATTTATTCACCATTTTTGCTTGTAATGAATTTCTCGTTCAATATGCGTTTACGTACGCGGCAGCGGAGAGGGCGCGAAAAAGTTGTACACGGGTGCTCTCGACGAGGCGCTGCGGCCGACTGATGGAAGGCGACAGCCGCGCAATGGCCGGCCCGCGCGCAGTTTCACTGTTCTTTATTTAGAAATGTATTTTTTGCTACAAAATAATATTATTTCGCAAAAAACTAAAACCATAATCGTCTAAAGTATTTATTAGGGAATACGTAGACGAAATTTCATTGAAGTATGTTAAATAACCAGCAAATAAAACTGATTTTTCCGTAGCAGTATCACTGTAAAAATGACGAATTAGAGGAAACTTTGCGATTTTTTTCTATCGAGTCAAGTTTAGTCAATCATGTTTCGGCTCCCATAACTTACTAACTAGAATCCTAAACTTTTGATTGTCATCAAAAACCAATAAGAAAATTGATGTTTTATTGCCTTAAAATTGATTTTCCGTGCAGTCAAAACGTGGGTTTTGGGACTCACTTCACCTTAAACAGAGTTTGGCAAAATTTTATGATTTTGAGGGCAGCTACTTTTTATTTTCTTCTTAGGAAACTATAGGTTTCTTCTATTGATTTTTTTTGCAATAAATTAGTATTTTAATTGGTAAGTTACTTTCGGAAGAATGAGATAACTTAATGGCATAGATATAAAATTTGCCTAATGGTAAATAGTGTCTGAGACTGAGATTAATTTCTTTATTTGACAATTGACATTTTATCGGCCGACTATATTTTGTTTGTCGAAAACTGAAAACGCAGTTGATTTCTTGTACAAAATAAACCTAGTTTTTTAAGAAAAGGTAGTTGGTAGCTAAAATTTTACGTCTTTGAGGACAGCTACCTTTTCTGGTTCAAAATCTCTTGAATTCATTTCTAGTTAGTTCGATTTTTTTTTTCAATTTTCTGATCAAGTAATGCCGCTACAATTTTAGAAATGTTTTCACATCCTGTCCCAAAAAAAACCGTAATGATCTAAATGCGCTTACTATTGGATTAACCGTAATCTAGTATTTAAAATCCTTGAGATTACGAAATGTCAAAATGTTTCACCGAATAGCCGAATAGGTTTGTTGAAGACTTATTTACTAGAATATTACGTCGAGCAATTCATTAATTAACTAATAGAAGGCATGATCCCAGAGGAAAAATGTTCTTATATAATTGTTACTGAGAAAATTAATATAATTCTGAGCAGAGAAGGTGATATCGAAACAGATATATTACCAAAGGAAAAATAGATATATTACTGAATGAGTTCGCCAAACGATTACATGATTCATTCAAGTCATCATGATTCATCTCCTTAACTTCCACTTTGGCAGAGGATTCCTTTTGAGACCCCCAAAATTTCTATTTTATACCACATTAGCTAGATAGCTCTATAATACGCATAATGAAGCGTAAAAATAAAGATTTTTTTATTTATTCACGACAGGCAAACAAGTATACTCATTTGTAAACAAAATTTATTGATTTTTTGAGTTTTTCAGGTGGAAAGCGTGGATCGAAAGCCTAAAGACGTACGAACCAAATTTGCCAAAGCTACCGAATTGATGTCGGCAACATTATTTTACAGGATCATTTCGGCGACAGTGCCCGCCGACTTCTTCCGACATAGCTGCGACAAATTTTAGAGACATGTTCGCGATTTGTGTACCAAGTTAATTTTCAACCCAGCAACACACAACCCGTCGGTTTTGGTGTGTTGACTCCAAGATGTGAAGCTGTCAACATGTCGCCGACCAAGCCGCCAACATCTAACCCTGTGTCAGCGTCGTGGTGTTGGCGAATTTGGTATAGACTCTGTATGAGCACAGGCAAGTACTTACTTTAGAGTAAGTCTTCGTTAAAAAAAATAGGCCTCCCCTTATGCGCCATAGCGCCCTGTCATCAGCTTGTCGCATCCAGCATCTGTCTGCAGTCTTTCGCAGGTCATCCCAACTGGCCGGGCGTCCGACACTACGTTTGCCGATTTGCGGTCTCCACTCAAGAACACGTTTATCCAGCGGTTGTCGATCATTAGGGGAGGCCTATGTTCAGCAGTTTATATGGTAATATAGGCTGATGATGATGATCAAAACAAAATATATGACTGGGCTAAGTCAACCATGAGCCAGTATAGTTTGGTGCATATTTCGTTAAAGAGGTTTGAAGATTTTGGCCCTAGTATCGGTTAACAAACCGTTTTTTTTTAAATCGCCGCGCACATTTATTAATTTTTATAGCGAACAACTTTACAGATAAAAAAATGTCCCATAACATAATGTAATAAAGCGTTAGGTGTCGGAGATATTCAGACAAGAAAAAAAATGAGTGCCTTAGGTATGTTGTATATTTTCATTTAAGACTGGTGTACCTAATGTTCTCTACCCAATTCATCAAATCAAACAATCTTTGAAAGAAAAAAGAAAGAAAGAAAAGAAGAATATCAATTTACTGGCTCACACATAAAATATACAATAATAATAAATAAAATTCATAAAATACATATAAAAAAAGGTTTTATTTCTATGTGAACCAAAAAGGTCCTGCTTTAGCTTTATGTTGCATAAAGTGCACGGTGATTTTGAAAAAAAAGTGTGGTAGCCCATGGGATTAGGGCCTCCATACTTCAAACCCCTTTGTCAACACTTATTTAAACCAACTGTCAAAAGTCTTGTTGCATAGAGCATTATGTCATGAATATTGTAGCAGCGCCGTAAAGACACGTGTTTCAGGCACATTACTGGCCGAAGTCACGAGAACTCTAGCTCAATTCGTGTTGTTTGCCGTCGTTATAACTTTTGCTCCCAATTTTAGAATTAATTTTCAGATCACAATAAGTTACCTATTGAAATCAGTTCACAATGTTAAATGTTCTGGGCATACTTTTTAGAATGGCGGTATGAATGCAAAAATTGTATTCCATTTATTCGATTTTATGAAAAAATTACTGCTTTTATGGGATAAAATTGTACTTACCTCTGAAAAGAAATATTGGGTGACTATAATTTTTACAAAACAAAACCAAGCACTTTGTCGTTTTTTCGATGATAGTTTATCCTTGAGAGCCAAAGACATAGGTACTGACAAGACAATTTCGGTCAAGTGTGCTAAAAGGCTACTTGAGAGGCAGTGGGGCTTGATTGGCCGAGTAACGCGACCACTGGAGATGTCTTTGTTCTGGCTTCTGGGAAGATTACTTTAAAGCAATCAGTTGATGTTTTGTACAAAAACTAAAAACCGCCTCTAAACTCCAGAATGTTTACACGGTTTTTTAAGTTTTACGGGACGAATATTAACCCCTCGGGAATAAAATGGAACTATGAAACCACGACGGGATCATTTTCTATCTGTATAAAGGCAAAAGAATAATCAAAATCAGATAACAATTGGCAGAGTAACATACATACATACATACATACGTATAGCAACACTTTTTTAAAACAAGCTTTTGTATCATCTAGAACTAAAGTGCCTTGGAAGACAAATCCAACGCACCCAAACTCGCCGGTGTTACGTCGTTTCGTTTAGGTCCTGTGGCCACTTTCTGTCTCAATCAACAGATCAGCTCGATGGTACTACAACATTGGATAGTGACCGAACTTACATAAGTTGAAAATAAATGGAAATTGTTGCTGTAGTACCTATACGTGTAATTTTTTAGTCTCACTGTTTACCTGAACTAGAGAACAACAGCCAAAAAAAGCCTAAGGATACCCTGAAGTACTTGACGAGGCTATGCATTAATGTGGTATATAATTGAACCTGTTTTTGTATGTCTGTTGACGTGAGCTGTGTAGGCTGAAGACAAGGCGCTATGGCCCTCATTGGGAGGTCCATGTCTATGACTAACTTAGGCTGATGATGACCAAGATGATGATTGTATGGCTGCTAAAACATTATACTAATTTATAAGATTTGTACAACAGTTTACAATAAATGTATTTCTGATTCTGATTGCGGCGAGATGTCCAACGAAAAGCATTCTATGTTTTACTGTTAAAATTTATTTATAGTAGTATTACCTATTCTCAATTTCATTTTTTTTACATTATTATTTACTTTCAGCTTCATAGTCATCTACAGGTATACAAGTTCTTTTACACTGCCTAGGTAGTTAAGTTAGTGATAAGTTCAGGGCTCAATTAAGGCGGTCGTATGCTGCACACTAGCGCCGCACCTATTTTTATTTATAATTACGTTAAACACAAGAATTTTCAAACATCCAATGTACAGTTTATGATATCTATCCTAAGCTTTTTTTAATCCCTTTGAAATAGTTTGCTTCCGTACAATTTAGACAGAGAAGCGAAAACAGAGTTCGGTGGCCACCAAGAGCAAGTTCGCTATTCTGCATAAAGGAAATAAAAGAAAACTATTTCATGGGCATTCTAGCTATTTATTGAAGAAATGCAAATAGAACCTTACAGGCACGGATTCTCGAGGCCCGAAGAAAATGCATAGAGCCAATAAACGTCAAGCTTGTAACACTACAACATTCGCATACGTAATGTTTTAAAGTTGGCTTCCCTGCAGTACACGATTAGTTTTTGTTTGAGAGTGTATCTGCTGAGAGGGTGGCGGCAAAAAGCCGGCAGCATCCGATGCAGCCGGCTCTGCGGTGCGACTTTACGCCATAAATCAAAAGCACCAGCGGGACTCTCCGTGCCCGTACATCACGTTTCAGGTAATATTTCACTACAAATTATTGTAATTCTTATTCTGTG
The DNA here is from genome assembly GCA_949316285.1 of Eupithecia subumbrata. Taxonomy (NCBI): domain Eukaryota; kingdom Metazoa; phylum Arthropoda; class Insecta; order Lepidoptera; family Geometridae; genus Eupithecia; species Eupithecia subumbrata. The sequence goes on from OX438647.1 coordinate 16,832,588, forward strand.
AGGCACTTCGAACGAAGTGTTACTTGTTTTGTCTATACTAATATAATAAAGAGGAATGAATTGATTGTTTGTTTGTTTTGAATAGGCTCCGAAACTACCTTACCGATAAGAAAAATTATTTTCCCATTAGAAGCCCACATTATTCCTGATGAACATAGGCTACTTTTTACAGCGGGAAAATGCTTCATTCCTTCGGGAAAACGGGTAATAGGACAACGGGTAGTTAGAATGCAGCTAGTTTTAAATAAAGCAGTTCTCTTTTCGCAGTATTGTTGGTAATTTTAGTATCGTTATGACCTCTCCCTGTATGAGGGTAAAGTTTATCAGGGTACAACACTAGCGAAGTATCAGGATATAATTTAGTCTCTAATGAAATTAGTTATACTGGTAGAACGATTTCCCGAGAACTTGTCTCGCTTGATTATGTATTAACAGACAATCACTGCCTATACCTGCTACAAACGGAATCGTAGAGTAGGGTCAGGACTACTCACAGGTATATTGCGTTGAATATGCTTATGAAGATTACCTATGAAATAATAATATTCGTATACAAATCTTTAAATATTAAAGTTCCGCCTTAAACCATTTCGCATCATAAATTTTCAATTTCGTAATCGCGAAAGAAAAAAGAATTTCTTAAATTATTTTAAAGGAATGAGAGAAAGTTTAGCATTTGAGAGTTGTATTAGCAACAGTGGCGTGTCGAGGTGGTGGCGTTTTACCCCAAATACGGCTTAGAAGGAAATCACCTGGCAGGCCATTAACCTAATTCACGGACGCAAAGACAGGGCGGAGAGGGCGCGATCGCGGCGGCGGCGGCGGCGCTGCGCCCGCTTTAATATCGCTGCCGATGCCGGTAATAAGATGGAAATAAGGCAGCGAAGAAACCGTGCCAATCATCGCCGCTCGCAACTTGACACCGCCAACCTACAATACCTACTTCGATAAGTATGAAATAAAATATTCATTTCGATAAAATTAGGTAAGTAATAAGAATGAGAAATGGGATGCTGCTTCTGAACTTCGTGGGGTTTCGGCTTGACTGAATAAAGACGTCGTTTATTGGAGTTTTCTTTTATAACATTTTTACTAACCCGCTGTGAGTACCTACCCGTGAACTTAAAATATTCAATGATTTTCAATAACATAAACTTAACTGATTACAATATAATTTACTGTTCTGATTTTATGAAGTCCCATACTAAAATGCACGTTATTATTTTATGTCTATACCCAAAATCACTATCCTAAAAGGGTTAATTGATAATAAAGATGCAAGCGATTGTTCTAAAGGGCGCAGATATAAAATTACAGCCTTAAATAGAAAATGGCCGCGCGCCCTTGTGCCCCGAGAGCAAGTGTTCTGAATGGGAAGTTGGATGGGGAGCATCGTTATGGAACCGAGCTACTTGTGCTGCGCGTTTTTCTTTAAATACCGTTTAGCAAATAGCTTTGTTTTAAATTTACATGTTTATGGAAAAACGGATTTGATGTCCTTGAAATCCCATTGTGCCATTTTGATAGAGCCATTTTCATTTATATCAGTGAACGTAAACTGCCGGAGTATGCATTACAGTGTAAGTAATCTTTTTAAACCTCCTTTAAACAATATCAGCACGAGCATGACGTAGCAAAGAAGGCTGAGGTTTATGTCGGCGATATTTTATCGATCATGTTTTATTCTACGTAAAGAAACAGTAGTTGTTTGTTACACTAACATACCTACAGAAAAAACAAGTAAACAAATTCACAAAGACTCGCGTATAGAACATTCGTGTACAAAAGGCGTTTATTTTTTCCGTGCTCAGACTCACCGACCGTCGAGTTTATGTGTTGCTCGGCGATAGAGGGGTAGTCATAATTGAGATGTCGAACAATTTGTGTTGTTGCGAGTGTTGTTGAATTCCTCGCCATGTTGCTTTTATTTTCTGTCAAGTTCAACGAGTGGCGTATGCCGCTACAAAATTCTTATTCACATTTTACCTTACCATTCTTACGATACCGAATTTATTTTTAGGTCAAAAACATAAAGTTATCCATCTGATTCTATGTTATGTACAAACGTTACCCAATATCAGTAAAACCCAACCCGCAAAAACTCATAAACCAACCACAATATAACACAAATTCGTATTTATTGGCGTAGAATGTCTTCTTTTCAGGGAAGTTGAATTAATCCGTAAAATGAAATCACAATGGGTCCAAATTAAATATTTCAGGTGCCGACGGGTTCGCAAGTTAGTGCGGGTTGATGAAACGACATACTCCACACTCGACGACAGGTGAAATTTAATTATTGTTCCGCTCACTCACCACAACACTTGAACACACTTTTAAATGGCGAACCATATTTTTGTGATGTTACATGAGTTAGTCGCGTTATAATTACATAAAAATTCAGTAAAGTCCGACTGCGGTCTCGCTGGACCAATATTTTGAATGCGGCTTTACGAGCTTTTAATAAATCTAGCCAGACGTTTTTCTGCGGGAAATTAAAGCTTACTTTGAGGTTTAACCTGTACGCATTTGCATGTTGGTTAAGTCTATCGCATCCGTGTGCTCAGTAATAATCATACCGCCATACTGTTTACCGATAATTAAACCGAAAGTGTTTACTAAACCCGTACTTATGCGTCTCCTCGAGATTAGTCGTTATTGCTAGGTACATAAGTATTACACGAGGAATAGTGTAGAGCAGCCTGTGTTGTCACTAATCTGATACAAATGAATTAATCCGTTCAATAATACTTAAGCCGGTCGGGTTGGGAGCTGGCGCTCGTATAAGTAAATGAGAATTGCACTTGTGAATCGATCAGCTAATGGGATATGAATGAAGCAGGCGGGCGGAGGCTGCGGCGGCGTACACACGCCGGATCTAATGGAATTCACTTGTAGGCAAACAAGCCGCAGAGCGGGCCGGGGCTCCGCGTACCTGAGCGCTTCCACCGTAAGTATGCGCTTACATTACCCATACCGACCTCACCGCACGCTCGCGCGTCAATTTTAATAGACGGCATTAATCATGGTTAATGTGGATCACACACACATACCTACTAACTCGGCTGTTTGTCAACATTCCACTACGAACTTACTTGACGATAGTGAATGGCTCCAGTATTACTTACAGCGCAAGAAGCGAGAGTAAGGAATTAATTTACAGTACCTGTAACAAAGGAGACGATAGGTTAAACATGTGTTAATCAAGCACATTACTTATTTACAAGGAGCGCTTACCATTAGTTTGCATAAGGGTAATAAGCGCCAATTTATGTCAGTTATAATCACGTTTAAACGTATGAAAGCAAGCACACCAGATGTTTGCTATCTATTTAATCCGATAAATTGGAGCTTATTGTACGAACATGAAATTTTTAAAAACTGCTCCATTTGTAACACCACTTTCCGAGCATTACGAAAGCTTCTAGAAAGTTGAGTTTATGAGAGAGTTAAGTTTAAATAATATCAAAAACAAGAGATAATACAAACTCAAGAGGCAAGAGCAATTTAGATAGCGGAAGTAGGTAAATTCCTTGACATTATTAAAGGATACATAACTAAGCATTCCTTGGAGATTACTCCCGAGCCTCAGTTGGCCTTAAACCAGATTGAAGCGCTTAGAATTCCTTACATAAGCGCTCTGCTATAATATCGGAAAAGAGATCAGAAGTTAATCTATCGGCAACATTCCTCGCGTTTCGCCGGAAGGCAGCGGGCCGCCCCGACCGCTACGGCCCTCGCGCACGCGATTCCAACGCGCCCCTCAACTAATCGATCCTAATCCTAACATTTGCAACTATGCACCTAAAATAGCTTCACTCATCACACTAATATTATAAATGCGAAAGTTTGGATGGATATTTGTTACCTCTTCACGCCAAAACTACTGAACGGATCTGGCTGAAATTTTGCATACAGGTAAGTCTAATCCTGGAATCAAACATGGGCTACTTTTTATCCCATAAATCAGTTCCCATGGGATAGAAATAACCTTACAACGTTTCCATAGAAACTAGACGTGTGAAGCCTCGGGCAGAAACTAGTTTCCCTATAGAGATTGGTAATATTCATAATTTTCTTTTATAAATTTCCACTCGATCAACCAGCAGATGAGGTGGGGCATAAACGTGTCGTCGGAAGAATTTATCCATTCAAATGGAAGTCTTGAAATGCACTTAGTAATTTAGAAATGAAAATTTGACTACGTGATCAAATCTTATAAAATAATGCTATGTTAATATTAATAGTACGCTTTCGTAAAGCTTACCGAAATCAAAAGGAGCGACATGGTTCTGCGGTTCAGCAACCAACAGCGTACAAGGGGAGTAAGCGTACGAAGGTTGCTTTCTAAAACTTGACATTCGTTGGAGTCATAAAAAGTATAATGGTATAACTTGTATTTTATGAGCTCTAGAAGCCCCAGAGACGAACGGGTAAGATAAGTGTACTTACTGTTTCCATGATCTGTTCGGGCCTGAAGAAAACCGCTCGTTGAATTGTAGATTGCGTAGGCAAGTATTAATTAAAACAGATATTGATGACACGCAACGTAGCAATATTAGAATTTATAGCTTGGTTGGTAGTAAATATTGAGACGGAAACGAAAATTTAATGAATTATCTTGTTCAATTCAGTGCTATTTAAAACTTTGTATTTATCTGTGAACCCAAGTTTACCTACTGTATTTTTTACACGTGCGGTGCCGGGACAATTTAAGTAAATATAATACTTCTTTGGGTAGAATATCGATCGTGATCAGAAAGGGATGGAACCATTTCGAACTTTTACTTTGAAAAGGATCTATCCCATTTTGACAACGCGCGGACTATACCTTTATAACACCATCTGCAATGAGCATAGTGCACGACTATTTGCTAGAAACAATAGTTTCCTTTAGTCACATTTATGGCTAATATATTCATGAAAGTTTCACAAAAATACTTTAGCTTACGCCCGTCAGCTTTATTACGAGCACGACACAGACAGAACAACACGCGTTCATAATATCAACTTTATATGAGCCTCTCTCGCGACATCTTCATTGAAACAGTGCACCGACAAATATAAAGGGAGAGACGGCTTCAAACGCTTGTGGTTTGTCAAACGAATCTGACTATGCACAAAACTTACACTTCGGTGCGTAAGAGAGATTCTACTATTTGTGAAACAGGCTCAAAGGGGTGTCTTTAGTTCAAGAAACATACTCAGAATAGATTAGTATGGTAACGTATATCAATAAACATACGATCACTACATACGACCCTTCCCCCACGCAAATCGGATAAGACTAAGCCAAGCCGAAATAATTGCTATTAGCAGAGAATGGCAGTAGATAATAGTGGATTAATCATATCTTTGAAGATTGAGATATTAGACTCCCCATCTAATTTTAGAGGTTCAGCTTATTTCTCGTTGCATTTTGATAAAAAACGTGAGTTGACTGCTGCATAACCGAGTGAGTTTCATTTCATAATCCGCAAAGCAAACATACGCTCGTGTTAACTCTGCAAAGCCAGTTGAAAGTACGAGTAACTACTGCGCTTGGCATATCTATTTACATTTAAAATGAAATGGAAAAGCAAAATAAATAATATTGCCAGAGAACGTAGGGAAGATACGTGAGGGCGCAAAATATTTGGGAAGTGCATTCGGAGAGTAGCAAAATAAAATAGGTGGCAAACGGAGTGCACGTCAGAGACATGTGGCGCGGGCGGAGGGCGGGCGCGGGCGCACGCGACGACGTGCCGCGCAATTTCCGCCCGGCGTCTGATGCGACGCCAGCGCCATGGGAATTCAAGCGAAAACATGAAAGGATGCGGATACACAGCGCCTGTTCTTATTCATGTGGCAAAGAATGAATTAATTACACGATTTGAACACATTCGTGCGGCACCTTTTATTTTTGTGGCATTATTATTAAAATCACATTCAAGGTGGCTGCTGTGTTTAACAATGTTTTGTGTACGGGTGTGCCGGTTCCTCGGCACGAAGGAAATGGATTTAATAATTATAGGGTAAAGAAGTAAGCGTGCGAGGTCTCGGCGGAAGGATGGAGTAAGGCAGGGCGCGATTAAATCGCAGGCGTTTCGGCATGTAACAGGAAGTGGGTCAAGCGGCGCCGCCCGAGCTATTTATTGCGTTTCCGACGAAACTGCAACGACCTTCTGCGACTTTTCACTTAACAAATTAACACTACCTCCTAAGAATATTTCAAGCAAATTAGGTAATCTAATATTATGCTGCACAGGTAAAAATAGTGACGTGCTATTTCGGTATAGTTGAGCAACAATGAATAAAGATGAATAAAGGTTGTTGAAGAGCTAGTTTTACAAAAGCTCGTTTGACTCGACAAAGGCATACCATTAAAACTTTTTTATTCGGTAACGTCCGCTGTTCGGGCAGGATAAAGTCTTAGTCGCTCTGCAATTACAGACAAGTGCCTTTAAATGAACCGAGCTCTCGAGCACGCCGCATCGCTTCGCACCCGGCTGCGCCCACTTCGCCGATGCCTTGATATTTCCACACTAATGCAGTTAATTTGATTTGGAATCATTTCCTATTCTAAGATGTGATTAGAATTGCTATTGAACCGTCTATATCTGATTTCCCTGCGCTGCGGTTCAAATAAAGCAACACAGCTTACTAATTTTCACAAACTTGGACTGCAAAACGTGTACAAAAAATTCTGTTTTCAAAGTTAATTTTTGACAGGATTCACAATGACCATATGCTGATAATTCATATTATTCCTTTTTCTGTATACATAGGGATATTTCGCTCGCAAAAGAGAGGCCTAAGATAAGATTTATTTTTCATGTATTATTCATTCACGTACCTTCGAGTATCTTCCCACTTTTTATTTTAGCGCAATATTCTGGAGAGAGCGATAATGGGTTCTGTCACATCATAAAACCAAATTTTTAAAAGGATTGAAAGCAAAACCTGATCTCAAAAATAAAGCACTTGTGTTCCTTTACTTCATGTGTACCACATGTATACCTTCCTTAAATTTATTCAAACTGTAAAAATAAATGATGATAAATGGGGTCTAGCCGTGGTGAATCTAGATAACTAACCAATAGCGAAAGTAGAACACTATGAAAATTAAATTGGCACAATCTAAACTAAATGAAGCTTATCGGAAACGTTTGGCCAAGTAAAAGCAGCCAACGGATATATCGTACCGACCTACATATCGGAATGTAGAATGTATCCACGGATTGCATGTTGGTTTTACGGTGAGATTAGTGCAGAATGTGCGAGGGACTGTATATCCAAAGATATTGATTCTGGAAAGTAGCCAAAAAAACTCCTAGGAGTAGGCACGCGTCAACCGCCGCACTGCCCCTACACCGACGACGTCAACCCTTTTACGAATATTAAATTCTGTTTTGCCACTTCGCGATTCCACATTTCCGAGGAAATATATGATCAGATTCGTAAGACCTTTGCATTATTCACAGTTTACTTCGATGTCTTGATACTGTTACACTCAAGCTTACAAACTTTAGAGTTATAATGTTGGTAATGTATACAACGTACATAATGACCTGTCAGTACGTTACCAGTACGGTTCTAAGGTATTCGTGTATAAAATGTATTTTGAAAGTTGTGCCTTGAAGCAGAAGACATTAACCCTAAATAACTGGAGGTAGCAACATGAGGATTTTTTGTTAGTCAAATTATAAAAAATATATACACAAATTATGTCAGTTCATATTTATTTTAAGTGTTTCTGCATTCTGTTAAACTACGACGCTATAGTTTAAATATCTCGATAAAAATTGCAACTCAAAGTTAGTCTTAAATTTTAACTCTGTTTTGGTGACACGCTTGTTTATAAATAGAATATTCCCATTTACATTCCGGAGTTTGAATTACTCGAACCTTTAATTAGTTCTATTCTAAGAATCTCGTATAATCGCAGCCCCCGGAAGAGGGTTAGTTACAGATCTTTAACCAAAACAGAACATTAACTTAATTAAGGGCGCATTAATTTATTTCCTAATACTAATTAAAGACTCTTTTGCTTTTAGGGTTCCGTAGTTAAACAATGACGTTGCGCCATATCTGCATATTTATGGCACATTTATGTCACAAGCCATTTCATTAAACAGAGGTGATTGAATACGATATACAGACGTTTAAACTACTCGTAAGATCGGTAAATAAAATGGAAACGAATGTGTTCTTGTTAACAAAAGTTCACGTATCTACAAAGAATAGCATAAGACTGACTGTCCGCAAAGTTTTCAGTAGCACGAGCGTCTTTACTTTTCTCTATGAGCGAGCCCGTTTCCGTTTATCTTTGGTAGCTTTTTTGTTAGTGTCAGCTTCCTTTATTTGTTTTCTCATCCCTACCGTTGCATTTTGTCGCATCGGAAGGAAGACGCTCGGTATCGGGGATTACCTATAGTTCGCTATAGCGCATAAAATATTAACTTTTTCATTCTGTTCGTTTTAACATTGTACCAATAACTGTTTGAATAGATTCTCAATCTGTTTCAGATAGGTTTAATTTTATGCAATTAACAGAGGGCAGGACATTGCATGGCGTAGCGTAATTAACACGATCGTCAAAGTGTATTCCTGTTGTTAATTGACAGCCGGTTGAGTTCGGTCTGGAATTGGTGTAAATCCTCAAGGCACAGATCATGCCAACCGAGCGCCGGCTCTCGACGTGCCTCCTCCAATTACTTTAATTAAAACAATACCACGGTACCAGTGCTTCGTCGACTAACCGCGTCTGTTTCCCATTTCCCTATTTAAATACGAAAACGAGCTCGCAGCTCGCGCTTAGCATGCAAGATGTTGCTATTCACTACTACACGAACCGACACCTACGTAGACGTTTTAATCTAAATATACGAATCCTAATCCGTTTTCACGAAGTACGGTTGCCTCCGGGCCCCGCAGGTACTCACGGGTTATAATAATATTGCTGAAGTCAAATACGAGTTCATTTATAGTATTTGCACATGTGTATAATTAAGGGGAGTTTGGAACATTTATCGGAACACCGCAAGGTAATAATCGATGATATCGGGAGCGGAGAGATAGAGCAGGAATCGACTGTATTACGTTGGAGAGGAAGTAATTTTATGAGAAGTTCTCGGGATGAATGGTTCGAAAATCGATTAGAGCGGAGTTGATTCAGCGCCTCGCGTCTGGAAGCTAGTAATTTACTCTCGAGTTTGCTGAAGGCGACACCTGTCGAGGGAAGTGACGGTTGATAATGCGACGCGAACGCCATTCACGTGCAGTCGCGCGAGAGGACGCGGATACTACCTTGCGGTTCCTATTACATACCCACCAAACACGTCGAACGTTATGCGTATTGATAGTCTCACACATTATGACGACATCTTGGTGCACAATTTTCTCACAAGCTACAGTGTATAAGCCACGTAAATCGGTTTAGAAAAGTTCGAAGATCGCACCCTGGCTACATGTTAAGAAGGCTGAGGGAACATTTATCACGTAGCTAATAGTGAAGGTAATATAAGGCTGGTAAATCCAGCATCATCTGTGGGATTAGTCTACACGAGGTCGAGAGCGTCGCTAGACTGTGGAGAGTTTACATGCAGTAACACAACGCCACGAAAAATAATCTCATACGCGCCATGAGACTAAATGAAGTGTCCTAAGTGCACGAAACATTATGCTTTATAATAATGATGCATAGAGCATTTTTACATTTACTTCCATTTATGTGGGTAAAAAATGTTTGTGTTTGAGATCAAAGTATGAGCACTGATCGTAAGATGGTATACTGTGTCGTAAGCGCGGCTATGCGACTCGTTCGGCATCTCCGACGGGAGGCAACTTTACCAACTTTCTTAAGGGCGGTTAGCAAAGTTTGACGTGCACGCGCCGCTACCACCGTAAGCTCTGGGATTGGATACTTGTTATTTCTATCCTATCCAAGACCAAGCACAACATACGCAATATTTACTGCGGGAAACTTACGAAGAACGTGATTATCTACAAACCAATATAATATTTCTGCCTTTGATATGGTTAGTTTTTTCGGTTTCGGGGCAATCAATGAAGGGACTACAAATTAGGTCACTCGAGATTACCACTAGGATATTAAACAAACTATAAGTTTCGATAAAGCTCTCAATCGAGTACTCCAGGCATAAAACCACAAATCATAGATCGGTCCGAGCAGATAAAATTCGAAATGAAACTGATAATTTATTGCACGTTAACTCAAGTCAAACTGAAATGAAACAGTTATAATTTATTCCAGGGTACTTTGAGCTTTACCGTGAAACCACTGGACTGTGTTATTAAAGGTGTTCGCGGATCGGAGCGAGGCTGACTCGAGGATCAGGAAGAGTTCCAGAACTTGTACTTGAGAACGCTTCTATCGGTAGTGCTACTTCGAGTTTTATGGGTTTAATCAAATCGTTATAGGGGTGCCACGGAGCGACCAGTCTGCCCTAACGGCTGATTGTATGTACAGAACACGTGTGCTGACCCACACCAATTGTTCCCATTGCCAATAGACACAAATACACGTACCGACCCAAACAGAAAAACAGGATTGTAACAAAAATATCGCTTTTTATTATCCAACGGGGAAGCACGCGAAACATGTATTAGAGTTTATATCGTTTTGTTGCTAAGGCTGCGTTTATGCGTGGCGGGTCCACTAAGGGTTACCTTATGATTGCCTGATAAAACTGCTGATTGCATGCACTTAACGGCCAGACATTATTTAGGTGTTTAAATCACTTTTTTTTCTTTTTGGTGTGACCAACAAGATAAAAATTACCGAATCATTACTTGGCACGGGACCGAAAGAAATAGAGAGGAAGAAAAAAAGGGGAGAAATGGAGGAAGCCTAGGAGCATAGGTTCTTAAAAGATTACTTTGATATTCGGTATCGACACAGCAAAAAATTCAAATGAGTAGAAGCATCGCTCTATTTAGTTCAAATAGGCAATGACGTCTTATCTTACGGGTCCTGCGCGTAGTAATTCTTTTCTAAGCATGGCGTAAAATTATTCAAAATATGTATAAGTTACGTCCTAAGCTGGTCGTAAAACGGTATTACAAACGTTACGAAGGCCGGGGTTGGGCCGGATCTCATCACTTAGGGTTGTGCGTCGAAAGCGACTATCTTTCAATAAGCCCATAAAATTGGCTCTTGGAGTGCGAGCGATCTCGCGACCCGCTCCTGGCTTGTTGTTAACAATGCAAGCATCAATATTAAATTTACGGCGAAGCAACGATACATGACGAAACTTTTAAGAGCAATATCCCTCCTCGCTACATAGGAACCGAGCGAGCGCTCGCTTTAGATGAAAAATGTTTGGGTAACCGTCGTCGATATTCAAGCAAAAGGTGACGGGTTGTAATTTATTTTCGTCGGAGTAGACAAGGAGAAATTGAGATAAGATAACACATATGGTTCATTTAAGCGTAGGTACAATAGTTCTGATAACTTAGTAGCGTAGCTGTTTCGTAGAGGCCCCTCTACGAAAAATGCCCTCTACGAAACCGCTACGCCGTAGCAAAGTGCTACGAACACGATTACATAAACTAATCTTATAACAAAAATCGATAATTGTCGTGCAATTATGATTCAAAATTAGGCACCAGACTTCGTTATACAGGTCACATTCATATGGTAGTATATTTCTGTATTCTATATATTAATCTATTTTTTTTAAGGGCAGAAGCCTTTATTCACAAAGAAAATTATAATAAAGTTAGTATTTACAATTGAAACAATTGAGCTAACTGCAGACTGTTGCAAACAATCTACAGGTAGCTCAACTGATCCATATCAATACCAGTCGGAAGCGTCCCCAAGACGCTGGCTGCATTGCCCCGCTGTATGGCAATGCTGATGCGCTGTGCCAGATACTGACCAGCTCTCGGGTCACGCGTCGCTTCGACCAGACGCTCAGATAATTTTTTGAAAACCCGAAGAGCCTCGGTACCCCACGGACCTAGGGTCTCAACTCCAAGAGGAGCAAATGTGTAGGCTCTGTCGAGACCTGCATTCTATATTATTATATATTATTGCTGTATTCTATTGTAATTTCTATATTGTATTGAAGTGTAGTTTAGCTACACGTCAAGTACCTATTATATAACTAAATAACACCCAGAAATTAAGTGCTGTTGTCACTTACTTCTTGGATATGGTGAAATTGCTGCATCATTTAGATTTATTGTCACATTAGTTGTTCCTCTGTAAACCTACTACTTAGCATGCAGTGTCTATCTATAACTGGTGTGCAATTAACTATCTCATTATTGTGTGCATTTTATATATAAGAATTATTGTAACACCCACAGGTAGACCAAATAAACAAAAATAAAAATAACGTTTCCTCAGAATAATAACGTAAAAGTCATGCGTCATGCAAAAGGCCTCTTAAAGTTAATAGCCTTATTTTTAAAGCTAAGAACTTTAAGAGGCCTTTTAAAATAGACAATTTACAAGCAAATGCTCTGATATTACATAATGTGCTACGGAATGCATTACCTAGTAATTTTATGTAAGCTGGCAGTGTAACGATATGCACGGCACGGCAGCAGCCGCGTGCGGGCGCATGCATGTTAGATGAGCCTGCACTATCCGCTGCATAGCCGCTGTACAGGTGTCATCCACCTTATTTTTAATGTGTAGTACAACCTTCCCCGATTTATTAACAATGCAACATAGAAAACGTAGTATTATGCATTTTCAGACAACATTTCTTGTTGTTAACCCGAGAAGATACTTTAACGCTACAGAAAACAAGATCCGTCAAAAGGTAACTCGCGCGCCGAGGGTTTCGAACGTTTGTCAATCCTAGAAATATGTATACTTATGTTCTTAAATAATTCAGGGTATTTAGGTAACTACTTAATATTTTAACGCCTACAAGCAGGGGGACATCCTACCGTAACACAGTATTAACTAGTACGGAGGGAAGTCACTCGACCACGGGTATCAACACCTATGAACCAAGTTATAAAATACAAAAATTTTCATAACTTTGTAACCCATAACTTTAAACAGTGCCGTTTTACTTTTAAAATAAACTTTTACTTTACTTTATATACTATAGGTAGCAGTTAGAGACTTTGCTATTTAATGAATGCCTATAAACAGTACACCTAGGTAACTACATTTCAGATAGATTGCAGAATGTTGATCCATCGTTGAAGTTTTTAGGTTATGTTCTTTCCGAGGTTTCTTCTGAGGTTAGAGTTTTCCTCTAACATTTGTTACAAGATCCTTTGACAACTTTTTATGTTGAATACTAGAAATTTTGAAATACGTAAATAACACAATAAAGAAGCATACGCTTGCTTAGTCGATATTGTAGACAGAGAATTATGCTTCTACAAGGCTCGTAGCGAACCGTAACGACGCCCATAACGACTGTTACATGGTCCGTAGTCTACCACTTTTTATGCACTAAAAAGGTCATTATTCACGGGCATTTCATTATTTTTAAAGGTTCATTAATTAAAGGAGAACTTTAGATGTATTGTTTCTTTAAATTTGAAGCCATTTTGTAGAAAGTGGCCATGTTAGTATAGGGTAGCTTATGGTACAAAAGAGCGCTTAGTTTACGATGGAAACCCGTCGTCGAAAAAGACAACTTTAAACTCCTCTTAGCCTTTACATAATTTTCGCTTCGCATTTTAGCTACCAGTCAACATTCCTTACGCTGCCTTAAAATAAAGCATAGAAACCTTTTCCAATATTTATTCAAAGCAGCAGGAATTATTTCCAATTAACTTTGTACATCTCTGACATAAAATTCAAGAACGCAATTACTGTTTTGTATCCGTTTAAATTGTAACGAAAAGAGCAACTCGATTCAGGTGGCGGATTCGTTTCGAACAAAGATAGAGAGGGCCAAATTAAAAGAGCACTGGAACGCTAATTCCATTACAATTCGATGGACGGCAAAAGTCGCCTCCGTTAGAGTCAAAGCCGGTAAAGCGTAATTGCGACTTCAGTAAGCCGGCTTCGCGCGGCCCGATACGGACGAAAGGGGACCTCCCTGTAACGGCTGATATAAAAGCGGCAATAAATTTAACAGGATGAACGCACTACTTACACAGAACGAGCGCGGACGCGGACGCCCGGTGCCCGTAACGAGGGGGCACGCAACCACCACCGCTCTGTATTTTAACCCCCCGCACCCCTCTACCCAGCCTCCGCCGTTTTTCAGCCGTCCGTGCTGGCCCAGGTCATTTTTGTTCCTCAAACGATTTAACGGGATTATACGAAAATACTTAAATTGCTTTTACAGCTTTTTAACAAAGTATAGTCATGCGGCCAGTTGGTGTAGCCGAGTGGATTTAGAGGATTGTTTGCGGATCGTAAACCGATGGTATTTGGGTTGGTTCCAGATTAATTTACGGGAGCTTCGTGTAGTAAAACTCAGTGTTGCCCGAAAAGTCTGTTTTTATTCTGACAGGTTTTCACAGATAATAAATTACCATAAACATTCCGCCCCCCAAAGTGCGTTAGAACTTTAAGATTAAATAAATCTACACTAGGGTGCTTAAATCATTGAAATTATACAAAACAACATTTGCTTGTTCATACTATTTGATGTTCATACCAACATTAGTGTTCATACCAACATGACTATAGTCAAATTCAGTACTCTGAGGGAGTTTATGTTAGCAAAAATTATCAAGAGCTAAGGTTTTCTACAAAATGCAATATAATCTATAATTAACAAGAGAAATTGATAGTTAATTAGGAATGGACTGTATAAAGTTAGTAGGTATAGTAACATAAAATTAAAGAATAAGTAAAATCATTCATCGGCTAGGATAGAATAATTGAGGTTTAAACTGAACTTAAATTCTAAATTTATAGCTAGGTTATTCATCAGATTCAGTAGGCAATAAACACAGTTTGTGAACAGGTCTTTTTATGATTGTGTTTTTACATTTTAAGCTTACTACTCTAATAAGGTTATCTGAACCTGGATGAACTTCAGTAACTCGACCCATCAACCATTTTGTGGGTGGCAATCTTTCATCTTTCACTAACACCACATCATTTACTTTTAAGTTTGTTTGAATATTTGCCCATTTTTGGCGTTTTTGCAAATTAACTAAGTATTCTTGACTCCACTGATGCCAAAATGATTGAAGTTTCTTTTGTAAATAAATCCAACGTTTATTATAAGGAACATAAGTATTCTCTAGATTTTCATCAGGGACTACTATAGGGATTTCCCCAATAAGGAAATGACCTGGGCTAAGAGCTATAGCAGTGTCATTAGTATCACTATCTGTAGGTACTAATGGCCTAGAATTGAGGCAAGCCTCAACCTGACATAACAATGTTGAGTATTCTTCATAGGTAAGTTTGGTTTCACCTAGTACTCGGTTTAGGTGTCTTTTCATAGACTTAATATTTGCCTCCCAGAGGCCACCCATATGGGGTGCTCCAGCAGGATTGAACATCCATTCTGTGCCATCAGTGGCTAACAGTTCTTTTATTTCTATGGGTACCTGTGACATGCTTTTGATAGACAAAGTTATGAGTTCCTTAGCAGCTCCTACAAAATTAGTTCCACAATCACTGAGCAAGTTTTTACAATGTCCTCTGCGAGCCGTGAAGCGGCGGAAAGCTGATAGGAAACCTTCTGTACTGAGACTGGTAACTAGTTCTAAATGTACTGCCTTAGTGACAGTACAAATAAACAATGCAATATAAGCCTTTTGAATTTTGTTGGAACCACGTCCACTATGTAATTTAAGAATGACAGGACCAGCCATGTCAACACAGGATGACAAGAAGGGACGTTGAGGTATTACTCTATTTCTTGGTAAAATTCCCATTTGCTGAGTAACAAGTTTACTCGAGTTTCTACAACAAGATGTGCATTCTCTAATGACCTTTTTAACAATTTGCTTTACACAAATAATATGATATTTACATCTAATATGATTTAACATCAGTTGTACTCCACCATGAAGAGTTCTAAAGTGTGCTTCCTTGACTATAAGGTAAGCTAATCTACTAGTTTTATGCAAAATAATGGGATGCTTAGTTTCTAATTTACACTGTGCATTTTGAATGCGGCCTCCAACTTTCATTATTTTGTCTTTATCATCAACAAATGGATTTAGGTTTTTAATATCTTTTACATTGATTCTTTCAGATGCCTGGGACAACTGAATTAAGCGGTTAAGTGAAACTTGCATTTCTACAGAGCTCAGGTAAGGAGCATAAACAGGTAATGTTTGCTTCATGGATTTGGCTTTACAACAGTTATAAAATCTTAGACAATAGCTTAATACTCTTATTAATCTATTTAAATTTGAATGTCTTTGAATAATATCTATTTGAGTTTCAGAATTGGGATCAGTTTTGGTAATTACACTACACTGCACTTTCACTTGGGATCTCTTTTCATCATCTGTGTAATAAATCAAGTCACTCACATGATTCATAGGAAGTTCGCCGTCTTCTTGGAGCCATGGCGGGCCGTGCCACCACAACTCATGTGACTGGAGCTCGAGTGGATCAATTCCACGAGACGCCACATCAGCAGGGTTGTCCGGCGACGCGACGTGATGCCACCTATTGGGATCTATAAGATTAGTTACCTCTGTTACCCTGTTTGCCACGAAGGTGTTCCAGTAACTTGGTGGTTTTTGTAACCATGCTAGGACAATCGTTGCATCTGTCCAAGCATATGTGTCTTTCATTGGCACATTGAGTGCATTTTTGATTCTATCTAGTAGTTTGGCTAGGAGAACTGCTCCACATAGTTCTAGCCTCGGGGTACTTATTTTCTTGACTGGCCTTACTCTGGTTTTAGCTTCAAGCAATGTGACTTTGGTTATCTCAGGATGTCTGATGCGGCAGTACACAACAGCTGAGTATGCTATATCTGATGCGTCTGAGAAGCCATGGATTTCTATGTGATTCTGCTTGTCTGTGAGACCAATCCATCTGGGAAGTTCTATGGTTTTCATGTTGCATAGGTTACTACGAAAGGAAAGCCATTCAGATTCTAGTGCTTCAGGAAGTCGATCGTCCCACTCAAGGCCTGCTTCCCATAACTTCTGTAAGAAAACTTTAGCTCTCACTACCACAGGTGCTAACCAACCAGCTGGGTCATATAATTTTGCTATGTCTTGTAAAATGGTTCTCTTTGTCGACAGTTGGTTTTCTCTTTCCTTGATTTCAAACTTCAGTTCAAAATTATCAGTTTTGCTGTTCCAGTCAATACCAAGTATTTTTCTTTTTTCTTGTGTAGAGCTTTCTATTGATGAGTGGTTTGATGCCCACTTGTGTAGTTCAAAACCTCCCTTTTTAAGAAGTTCTGTTATTGAGCTTTTGAGTGCTCTGGCATTTTCTAATGTTTCTGCACCTGAAAGTAAGTCATCCACATAGAAGTCTGATGACAAAGTGTGAATTGTTTCTTCTGGAAAGTTATCTTTCTCATCTTCTGCTAGTTGTTTCAGGGTTTTAATTGCCAAGTATGGTGCACAGGAAGTACCAAAACTTACAGTTGAGAGCCTGTAATGCTTGATTGGTTCATCTTTTTCCCATCTGAAAACTATTCGTTGGAAGTCTCTGTCCCTGTTGTTGATGCTTATTTGTCTGTACATTTGACGAATATCACTGATGATTACTATGGCGTGTCTTCTCCACCTCAATGTTATGTCCCTTAGATCACCCTGTAGAGTGGGACCGATCATCAGGTTGTCATTAAGTGATTTCCCATTGCTAGTTTTTGCAGAGGCGTCAAAGACGACGCGAAGCTTGGTGGTGATATGCTGCTCGTTGATCACTGCATGATGAGGTAAGTAGCAGACATTCTTACTTGTTTGAAATTCTATGTCTGTGGGAACAGGTTCCATATGATTTTGGTCTAAGTAATCTTGCATGAATTCTTTGTATCTATGGTGAAGATTCGGATGTTTAGCAAATTTTCTCTCCATGGCGGCGAGGCGGTTAATGGCTATGTTTTCTGATTCGCCAAGGTCTGGAGGATACATGGTGAAAGGTAAGCTCACTTCATATCTCTCATCTAGTTTTTTATGAGTAGTTTTATAATGATTTTCACATTGTTTTTCTATATTTGTCATTATAACCTTTCCATGTGTCGGTTCTTCAAGTTCCCAAAATCTTCTGAGTGCTGTGTCTATTTCTATTTTTGCATGGCATGTGGTGAGTACAATTCTGTGTTGGTTATTGAATTTTTCGCTATTCCCAGATATTAACCAACCTAGTGAGGTTTCTTGTGCTATGAGAGAATTGTTTTCATTTCTATTGAGTATCACACCTTGCAGTAGGATGTCGGCGAAGATATCCGCTCCTAGGAGGATGTCTATGCGGCCAGGCTGAGTGAAAGTGTGGTCGGCTAGAGGTAGGCTATTTAGCTGTGGCCAATCTATGGAGTGTGCGCGTTGCGGTATGAGAGAAGTTAAGCTTCGCATAACAAATGCATTAACTTGGATGCTAGTCTTCGGGTTGTGTCTTGACATGATACTAAACTTGACTATTGCCTTGGTCGAGGTCTTGGCTGAGCCTATGCCCACTATGTTGCCATGAACAGGTTCCTTCTTGAGTCCTAATTCTTGACAGGCTCCTTCACTGATGAGGGAGGCTTGAGATCCTTGATCGACCAGTGCCCGAAGAATGTGTGTCTTTCTAGTTCTATTTGAGTGCACTAGCACTAAGGCAGTGGCTAGTATCACTGGAGAGGTATCTATTGAGCTTTTCAGGGCTGTAGCTTCTATGTGTACTGAGGTTGTATTTACTACTTTACTTGTGTCTTGTTCTGTGCTTTGTTCAGAGTTCATTGTGTTGCTTGGAGTGGCATCTACATTATAACCATGCAATAGAGTGTGGTGCATTCGGTTACATTTTCTACAACCAGATTGTTTGCAATACTTAACTGGATGCCCCTTTCTGAGGCAGTTGAAGCAGATACTATTTGTTTGAATGTATTGTTGTCGGTTGTTGACTTCCAGTTTCTTGAAATTTTCACAGGCATAAATTCTATGATTTTCTTTGCAATATAAGCAGCTTATTGTTTGAGTTGTTGTTGTTGTTGCTGTTGCAAAACTTTTGCTGGTAGTGTTGGGTTTACGCTGTGACTGTGACTCTCTACTATTAACAGTTTCCAAAGTTCTGAAACGAGTTTCCAGAAATTCTGACAAGTCTTTCCAAGCAGGAAGCCGGTCTGTACCCTCCATTCTCTGCTCGAACAATCTATGTGTCTCTGTGTCTAACTTTTGTATTATGATGTATACTATTATGTCATCCCATTTGTCAGTAGGTATATTCATTATTCTCAGTGAGTTTAAGCATTCTGAAGTGATGTCTAGTAGATCCTTTATGGATTTTGATGAGTTCTCATTGCTAACCTTTTTTTGACCTAACATTCTGCCAATGTAGTTGTTTATTATGAGTCGTCTGTTGTTGTATCGTTTTTTCAACGTTTCCCACATTTCTTCATAAGTGGACTCAGTAACAGGGATTTGTTTTACTAGTGTTTCAGCTTCTCCTTGCAGACTTGCTTTGAGATAATGACACTTATTTACTTTGTTCAATGACTCATTGTTATGTATAAGTGATTTGAATAGGTCATGGAAAGAAATCCAGTCTTTATAGTCACCTGAAAACTTAGGTATTTGAATGGGTGGTAGCTTCAGAACGTTGCTGGTTGTAGCTATTTGTCTTTCTTCAGATGCAGCAGAGATATTTTTTGAGGTTGTTTGCGAAAATACTTCCATTTTTTCTTTTATAAGTGTTTTTAAATCCAGGTATAATTCTAAACACGTACTATTGATGTCATCGTTGAAATATGATAACGCGGCCTTTTCTTTTGTGGTTGCTTTTGACAGAACCTCGTGGTCTTGTTGGAATTTTTCCCAGTAACTTTCTGCCGTCTCCAATCTAGTCTGCAAATACCCAATCGTAAGGCGCTCTTTTCCACACTTCTTGATGTTTGTGCAAAGCTTTGATAATATTCCTAGCCTCTCCAATTGAGCACTTTGCGCTTCTTCCATGGTGAGAACACAGATGTAATTTTATGAGAAACAGAAGTAGGTTAGGATGTGATGACCATGCACTGCACGAGAAAAATGTTTGTTTTTTGCGATACCTATACACTTTTGATTGTGCACAGAACGTTTTTTCTATTTATTTAACTATTTTTGATTAATCCGGCTCGTAGGACCAATATTTGGGTTGGTTCCAGATTAATTTACGGGAGCTTCGTGTAGTAAAACTCAGTGTTGCCCGAAAAGTCTGTTTTTATTCTGACAGGTTTTCACAGATAATAAATTACCATAAACAGATGGACTTGCTTATTTAGTAGTCTACTTATTCAGTATTTGATTATTTATTGATAATCCTTTCATAAGATACTCAAATATGCTCCAATAGGAACGGTATATCATATATCTACACCTTTAAATTATCGACAAGAAATCGCGGATACGATAATAGGTCCGGATACAATAGTCACATGAGAGATATGAAAAGAAGCAGATTCATTGTGATTATTTTGGATACACATGTTTATTGCCATGAAACATGGCATTCTCGTAGAAATCCCTTTCACTCTCAACAAATAGGCAGCAGCGCGTAAAGGAAAACATGGCCATAAATAAAACTGGCAGATCAACTAGATAGGCAGCCATTACCCGAGATAAGCGCGACTTATATACGCGATACGTTCTTCGCTTCGGCAGATTAACGGACTAGGTCTGTTTGTAGATATCGACCTGGTGGCATTTTGGCAAGTCGGCTGCGAAATTTATTGTGGAGTTCGGGCAGATATCTTCTTACGGACTCATTAAAAAGGAGACACGTCGTACATAAATCAGGGACAGGCGTCGGTGCGGTGCGACCGCCTCGGCAGCTCTTATCGCCTCCGAGTGCGCCGGCAATAGGCGCTATCCGGTTCCGTTGCCGCCGCCTCCATTGTGCCCGCGCGCCGCGCCCGCGCTGCTCCATGAGCTAACAGACGCCCCGACCGACTCCATTACATTATCCTTTTACCGATACTCGTTTCCCGTTTCACATAGGATACGATCCGTCGACTATTCTATTTATTGAAATCGATCAGTTAATGATACTTGAAATTTTATTTAGTAGGGTTGCTGTACGCATGCGTTTCGTCTAATTTTCTCTTACATTTTTATCATATTTCTATTTTATAAGGAGTTTCTTGCTTCGTTTATACGGCAGGTACTCTGTTTTCGTAACATAGACATTTTGCTGAATTTATGCTCCTTTGTTGAAACTTGGCAGGCTCTCAATGTGCATTAAGAATTGAGATTTGAATTGTCGATGTTTGCCAGTACATTTAACAAATTTTGCAAACAGTTAAGCTCGACAGAGAATAGTGCAATAGACTGGATTCTAGAATTACCTTTAGAGGTTCATGGAAAAACTTGTAGCGCTTACCTTTCAAAGTTTAAGAGATAAGGCGAAGTATAGTCAGAAGGAGATAACAGTAATAGCATTGCTAATTATAATTTTTATTTTTTTTATTTTTTGAAATTCTTATTAATAAATAATAATAAATAAATATAAATAATAAATAATGCAGGACAATTCACACAGCATTATCTAGCCCCAAGCTAAGCAGAGCTTGTGTTATGGGTACTAGATAAATGATATACTTAATACGATATACTACATAGATAGATATTTTTATTATACATAGAAAACACCCAGACCATCGGAACAAATTTCTGCAGATCGTACACAAATTTGTTCCGAGGCGGGAATCGAACCCGCAACCTCCTGCGTCGCAGGCGGACCTTCGCCCGCTGCGCCACGGAGGTCGTCAAATTAATGATACGCTACAATCTTTCCAGGATTATAGATCTGTGTCTTTTACAGTTTGGTCTAGCTGACCCATCTCAATGAAATTGCCTGTATAACGCTTTACCCACGTAGCGTTTACTCCTCGGACTTTATGGCAAGTAAAAATGGGTATTTTGTTAAAATAATATACCTTAGTGAGTAATAAAGATAACAATTCAGTGAGCGTTGCTAGTTCACTGGACCCGGAAGATCCCAAGTTTCCGAGACGCCCTGGAAATTTCCAACATTACGGCCACCCGCTCCCCTGAATTATTGGACTTACACACCTACTTACATGTCGACGAGAGTGCAAAGTTTGTTTCTTGTTTGCATGGAATTTCTCTCAAGTTATTTTAGTTGTCGCCAACTTGCAAATGTTCAATTACATTAAGGTTTTTACAGTGAATCTAAATGGACTTTAAAGCGCCTAGCTAGTTTATAAAAGTCGTTGAATTTTGGAGAATACCGATTGTACGAGCAGAAATGAAGGACACGTAGATTGTGGCCAATTAGAATTGGTTCAATACATTCAAGTTGGTATGTAGATACGTGACTTTTTAGGGATGCGACCATACACATACGAGCAATGGAAATGTGTACACAAATGGATAGGCTGAACGAATGACAATAATTGGCGTGCAGAGAACAGCGTCACCGCGCCGCTGGTCCCCGTCCGCGACTCCAATTGACTGGTGATTTCAATTAATGCGCATCGACGGCTTCACGAAACGCCACCATTCCTGCTATAATAGCACCAGATATTCACTCAAAATGTCGTTGGCAGCTCGCTCGCTGTGAATTTACGACACTAAGGACGACCAATAAATGCAAATTTTATTGTTTATGGCAGATTTAACGGCAGTGAACTCTTTTACCGATGCCGTTAAGTGGCCTTTGCACAGCTAGACGAACAAATCGGTCCACATTAAATGTGCATATGATTTCAGCTCGAGGCCGGGGCATGTCACAAAATGAATTCATTTCATTGAATATGCGAAAATCGAGACTTAAATTCTCGAGGAAATAAATATTACGGGGCGAGGTACGGTAAAACGAATTACCGGATACGTACATAGCATCGATCGATCCCACAAATTACATCGTCGGACCCATCTTGACGGAAATCAGGAATTTAAAGTCAATATTCGAAAGGACACAGTAAAAGGAGAACCTGAGGAGGTCGGAGTTTCGTCTTTGTAACCGTTAATAAGGGTTGATGGAGGCGCGCGGGCGGCTCTACCAAAGGAAAGCCGAGATAGAAAGCGCGGTCTGCCCGAGTACTGATAAGGCTATTAAAAGTTACGCTCACAAACCGCCCGTCTGGATAAAGCTGTTTCTACCTATCGGTACTAAAGAAAACCTTTTGCGGAAAAACAAACCCGCTCTAAGCGGTGGAGTAGTAATAATGGAAGTTTGTATAAGCACCCCAGTCGCGGTAATGTTGCTGTCGAAGCACTGCTCTTGTACTGAAAGTACGCTATTGTTCCTAACTTTAAGATAACGGCTCTCCGAGTTGAATTTTATTGGATACCAATACGTTGAATGACTTACTTTGTAAAACGGTTTCAATTATTTACATTAACGAGCGGCTTGGCTTGCGACTTCAATAATGTTTTAGTTTCAATTGTTGTTTTTCTGTGAGTTTGTATTTGTAGGCGACTAAAATTTTCTAAGTATATAAATCTGGCCTTTATCGAACAAACGGTAGATATGCTTGGCTCGAAGAGACACAATTTCATTCAACTCATGGTCCTTTCAGCTCTTACGTAACAATGAGTTTAATCCTATTAAATCGGACACACATTGTGCCAGAATTGTAGCGTGGTGGCTTTGGTCTGTCGCCGGTCGCATCGGCCCTCGGATTCTACTAACCGGAACCAAACCTTAAACAGAATTTAACATGGTTTAATTTCCCTACTACAGAAGCTACGCGGAAAAAGCTCCACATAGTCGAAACACAACTATGCCGGGAGGAAATAAAATAGCAAGGGACGCGATGCGGGCGTCGGACGAAGCGATTATGCAGTCGAGAATAATGGGCGCCGGTCCACATGCACGTTTTTGTTTGTGGTCTGTGACGCGATTTATACGCGAATTTCTACCATCGTCGCTGAAGTGAGCACTATTCACAATAATTGCTTTGAACAAATTCCGCCGCACGTGTCTATTGTTTGAAATGGCTCGATTATTTCCCTTGTAACTAACTATTCCTGCGAATTTTCCGCAAGGAAATTAAGCTTTTAGGTACGATATGAATATGTTCCATATTTCATATGTGTGTACTTGTAAGTGATATAATCAGCTTAGTTGTTATTAGATGTTCGTAATTAGGTACCAAAGCATAATTTAATAGATAAGAAATAAATAATATCGCAATTTTTTTTTTACTTTGACGAGACTTGAAACCGCATCCTTCCCTCAGTACGGGAATGTGCTAACCAACTACACCACGAGGTCAAGTGACGTAGAAGTCGAAAATCTTTGCGACTAAAACCTTTGAAAAATTTCTGCTATATTATTTGATTACTTAGAAATTAGCCTAAGTGTGAGGCTTACGCACTATAATAACAAAAACTTTAGACAAGAATTACATAGTGAATGATTACTGTTTGCAAGATCATAAAATTACGATTAACGAGTGTGTACAGAATTTAGCTGGGAGTCAGCAATAAAATACAACATTGGAACACGTTACTACAACATTTCCAATATTCATCAAAGTTAAATAACAGTTTCGGCGCTGGCTGATCCATAAAATTAAACCGATAGTGGAAGTTATACCGCAGCATGAACTGAACGCTTGCGTTTCTAGTTCCATCCACTTTAGATTCAGTCAGATTAATTGCTCACTTAATATAACTCGTAATAAACTAAATCCGGCGAGGCGGCGTGACCCGTCTACTTAGACGTTTTAGCGGGTGGAATTGTTAAGCAACTAGCTGAAATTGAATTAGGCTGAGCGGGTGACAATGGGGTGCCGGCGCGGCGTCGGGCGCGGTAGTGACACAGACACGACGCTACTCTGCTTTTTGCGTGCTCATCCGAGCTACACACCAACTCCTATACCGCACACGACTTGTCTAGCTTTAATTAAACTAATTAATCAAAGAGGCTTTGCTTCCGAACTTTGAATTTCAGGTTCAACTAATGTTGGTGCTGTTTTAGATAATTTAATTTTTATAATAGCTTCGGAAACTGTAGAGCTTTTGTTGTTAAGAAGGTCTTCATAAATATTACGAGGAAAGTTTAATGGTTTGCAGTCCATTAAAGATTTTCTTTGAAGCATAAAAGCAAAAACGGAGCAATCGTCGTACCGACCTCGTTATATTGAACTTGTTCGGTGAGCTATTATTGGGGTGCAGTGTTCGACTGTTCATGGCTATCCCGGAAAGCAAGTCACAGTCCGCGGCAAGAAAGCAAAGAGCGAATAACTGCTGTACTTAGACCAGAACGGAGCAATCAGGGCGAGCACGCTTTGACAAAGCAATTTGGACGAGGCGCCCCACCGATGTGTTATTTTGATTGCGCCGCTGTTGTTTGTGCCACAGCTTCCTTTTCGTTCACAAAAAAGTATGACCCGAAAATATTGGTTTATAGCTGGCAACGAGTAGTTTTCTTCGACAACCATCGCTACAGGATATTGCAAATTGTGTTCTAGTCTGGTCGTTAGCACCTTAAAACCACTTTGAAACGACCGAAAAAGATTTACTCAATTTATTCACGTTACACAAAGGTAAAATCAATAACGTCATGCCATTAAATGATTATCCAAATTAACACGCGTTCCCTATAATCCGGTTTGGATATTGTATAAAACATTTTCATTATTTGCAATATTGATTGGTCCGCATCAATCGCGATATGCAAATATTAGCTCGCGCTGACCGGGCGGCCGTTGATTTACGCATGTCGATGTCGCGACGCTACGTTATGCAATTACCATCGCTTATTAAAAATTTACCAACGCTCTGGTATTGTTTGCTGAAGCCGGTTATAAAATAATTAGGTGCCTCGAAAATGGAGCTGGCTGATTTTAAATATGTTGGTGGAAGCGAAAGCTACTTTTCGAAATCGGCTTATTTCAGTAGAGTAGTTATTCAGGCGACATGCAGCAGCGCTCGGCATGTAAATGGGCGCGCAGCGGGGCGCCCCGTGTGCGCGACGCGGCTTTGCCGCCGATGTCCCACTTGCGCGCCGCTTTCATTTCCCTCAGATATAAATTGTTGATAAACATACCCATTACGCTCGAGATAAACGTTTGTTTTTGTTAGATATGATTGAATAAAAAAGTTTGCGACAAAATCGCTTCTCTTTCGGCAAACAATTTGAGGAATGACTGCAGTATGTCGCCGTGATACATGAGGCGTCGTCGTTGGCAGTAAAAGCCAAAAAGGTTTTGTAAAATCATTCAAAGTCAGGTAGATGTATCTGTTCGTGCCCAGGTAATTTTGTAAATAATTCATAATGTGGCCCTTTGATAAGTTAATTAAACACACAAATGAACGGGGCAACTGAAAAACGTTACACGTCGGAATGTTACGTGAAAACAAATAAAGCACACAGAACGTTCTAAGGGTCTATACAGGGTGCCACGGAAAGGGTGTACTAAGCCGAAAGGAGGTGATTCTGGACCCCGAGGGGAACAACTTGTGCATAACAATTTTTTTGAATAGCGAATAATGTTTATTTGCACAATTTTTTTTTTATCTTACTTTTCCTTATTTTACAAAATATTTTGCTAATGTTTTCTACTTGTTTTTTGAGCAAAACCAGTGTTTTGTCATAAAATTATTACATAAAAAGGATGTAAATCCTTTGTAATTTCAAAACAATAATAATAATGTAAATAATACACGTAAAAAACACGAAAACCCAGAAAAAAATTCTCAATTTTTCCTAAAAAGAACAAAAAGGTTAGAAATTCTAAAAATCATAGAACTTTAACCCCCTCCATGTCCAGAATCACCCCCTTTCGGCTTAGTACACCCTTTCCGTGGTACCCTGTATATGCATGCAAAATTATCAAAAACATTGCAAAAAGCCACAAGCATCGCTAGGCGTCATAGTGAATATAATGTATGCTAATGAGCGTGTGCTAGCGGACGTGACGTCATGCGTTGGACCGCAGTCGCCCGCGCACCCGCGCCTAACGAGCGGGTGTGCATTTTCAATACAAGCCCAGTGGCTTCCACCACAAGGCTAATTCAAAGACAAGGAAGCATACACATTGCACAAATTAACATGCTAATTACTTAGACGTAATGTATGGTCCCAGAATTTATTATGTCGCTGGATTTACATACTACGATGGGTTGAAAAATTGTATGCGAGGGACGTGAATACATTGCTTTTAACTTTTTACATTTATTTGCCGCGTATTTAAACTCGGAAATAATGGATAAGAAGGTACCTCAGCTTGAAGATTAATATAATACGGTTTTAGAAAGGATGCAACACAAATTGTTGACAGAAACAAACAAATTGTTTCAACAGGAAAAATCTTCTTTAATCTTCTTTGCAATGTTAAAGTATTGCGTCTACGTAAAACTAGGTATTCGGCGGAACGAAGCAGGCAAAGCCATTCGCGATAATAAAAACAGCGCGAGCGTTACAAAAATAATAAAAGTTAGCGAACGGGCGCCCGCGAGGCGCCGTCGCGGGAAGAGGCGCTCTGGATGGCTACAGGCATTTACAGACGACCCTTCCTGCTTCTCAGACCCTTCATAGATGAAACTAGTGTAAATCGGAACCCTTCTGTACTCCTCCATCCAAATGGAACACCTATTTCTACCTATTAAATTAGTCTAAATTGTGGTCCACACTAATGAGTGATATATAAAAATAAATAGATGGTTTATTTGGTTCACATATGGAAGCACAAAATACAATCAAACAAAGACAAGTAGGTAGGTTTATAAAAAAAATAGAGTTAAAACTTATGAGTAGGTGCAAATAATTGCTAATATTCTAAAAGTTATGCAAAATATGCACACTAACTTAACCTACTCGTGACAGGGGTGTTTCAGGGCTGCCGAGGTGTGCCAAAACGGATCAGTCTCAGCTTTATGCATCTGGGTATAAAACAGCGCTGGTTTTCAGTCTGATTGCTACTAATATGCTAATGATTCTGTCCTCATAGCCGAATTTCGGCCGCATCAATGGAGACAAGTCATATGCGCAGGACATTATTATAGTGCACTAGTGTGTGGGAAAACACAGGTGCACTCTCTATTCCGTCTACTCCTGGTATTAAAAGATTTGGGTGTACAATTTTTTTGTGTTTTCTATCTATTTCTAGGCCTGCTGCTAGAATTACAACCAGTAATATTTGCGATTTCAATTAAGTATGTTAATGTTGCTAGTAGCCACGCTGTAATTTGGTCCTATTGGTAAACCAAATTAAATTTACAATTATAGAACGGCAAATTATACAATCACAAATTGAATTTTATGAGTTCATAGGATTTCATGATTCGGGTTCCTACAATCTGCAAGTCCCGGTTAGAACGACGACGATATACTCCTAGGTCGTTATACATAAAAATATGAGATAGGTAATGCAACTGACTTTTTACAGCAATTATTTCTGTAAATTACTGGCTAAATGATTGACTTGATACAACAGAAAGAAACAGTTTAAAAAGGATCCAATTAGATCGCGCAAAAAAATTGATCCGTCGGTAACGAGCCGCAAAGCAGCCCGGCCTCGTCACGGGTCCTGTTTACTAGCACTCCCGCGGGTTGCTTCTTTTTCTTTCAGCTTTCTTTATTTTTCAACACCCTAATAAGAGGATTTCAGTGTTATTACGCTTAGCAACAATGTTTGTCTGAGGTTAGAATACCTACCAACACAGGAGTACAATGGCTGTTGTTTGCTATGTGCTCGCTCGTCAGAATATACTCCTCATTATAGGGGCTTATGTCTCCTCTAAACTAGACTCGAGAGTAGGCTATGAACAACCTCAAAGCGCAAGGTTGGCTATAATTTATGTCAAAGTTTCACAAGTTTTCGGGCTATTTAGTTATCTAAAACGTTTATTAGAGCAGCCTTCACCTATTTTAGACAATTTATTGGTAACGATGTTACGAAAACAACCGTTTATTATTAGGGTTTTGATGATCGAAGATCGGTTTCAAAACCCTTATGGTCTCGCTTTGTCTGTCCTTTTTTCCCTCCTTAATAACTCAAAAACTACTGCAGCTATCAACTTGAAATTTAGAACAATAATACATTTCGTGCGCCTGTACAGATTTTGAGAAAAATAAATGAAAATAAATGAAAAATTAAAGTGAATATTTTCCATACAAATTGTGATGCCGAAATTTTAAAAGATACCTACAGAGTCATATGGGGTATCAAATGAAAGGTATAATTTTGTACATTTCAAAATATATTTTAAAATTTTTGTAGGTTTCATACTTTTTAAAATATTTCGAAAAAAGTCGAAAAAATACCCATTCCCCCCCCCTATCTCCGAAGATTGCAGAGCGATCCATGTAAAATGTATCGAGAGTTTATAGACATGGATCTATATTTTACAGGAAAAATATAGAGAAGTTTGAAAAAAGAACACTTTTTGAAAAATGGTCAAAATGGGGGGGAATAATTTTCAAAAGGGGGAGCTACCATACCGAGTGGGGTATCAAATGAAAGGTATTTGTTTGTACGTTTCAAAACAGTTTTTCAAATTTCGGTAGGTTTCATACTTTTTGAAATATTTTGAAAAAAGTCGAAAAAATACCCATTCCCCCCCCCCTATCTCCGAAGTTTGCAGAGCGATCCGTTTAAAATGTATGGAGCGTTTGTAGATATGGATCTATATTTTACAGGAAAAATATAGAGAAGTCTGTAAAAAGAACACTTTTTGAAAAATGGTCAAAAAGGAATAATTTTCAAAAGGGGGGCTACCCCACCGAGTGGGGTATCAAATAAAAGGTATCGGTTTGTACATTTTAAACCCGTTTATCAAATTTCTGTTACTTTCATACTTTTTGAAATATTTCGAAAAACGTCGAAAAATTTACCAATACCCACCTTAACCGAACCACCCATTTAACCGAAGCATGCAGAGATCCATCTGAAATGTAACCTACTATTCTTAGGTATTCGTTAAATTGCGAAGTCTCTAACCGGTACTTTTGGTACATATTTGTTGACAAACGTTCAAAACCCTCGGCGCGCGAGTTACTCGCACTTGACGGATCTTGTTTTAATCTAGATATAGACATGAAAAGGTTTTTTCGGAATACTTGATCGTGTTTTATTCTCAAGTGTATAACAATTCAGGATAAAGAATTTGAAGATATATCAATATTTCAGGAAGCGTTGCATCATCCATCAAAGGGCGGGTAGGCGGAGAGAGCAGGAGGCAGAAGTTAGTATTTTTAGATTTTTAAAATGTTCTCTACAGGAGTCTTTAAATTTGGCGCTAACCAGCACCCTAATTGCACGTTTCTGCATCTTTAATATTCTTTCGCAGTCGGTAGAGTTGCCCCACAGTATAATACCATAACTCATTATGGAGTGTATATATGAGAAATAAATATCTTTGAGATTTAATTGGGATGTCATAGGACGCAGTTGCTTTAAAGCATATATGCCTTTAGCCATTTTTGTACAGGTAGAGTCTATATGATTTTTCCAAGTTAGGGCTGGATCTAGTTCAAAACCCAACAGTTTTGTTAATTTTGCGCTACCTATTGATCTACCGCTTTTTAAAGGAATATTTAGTGAGGGTCGTCTAGCAGACACTGCATTAAAGATCATAACATTAGTTTTGTCCTCGTTTAACATTAGTCCATTCATTGAGAACCAATTTCCTAACGTACTAATTGTGTCGCTAATGGTATGCAATAGTCCATCCATAGTATCCGAAGAAACCACTATCGTGGTATCATCCGCATACTGTATTATCTCTCCGGTGATATTTACATGTGCAATGTCGTTCAAAAAGATTAAAAATAGAGTATTTCCAAGCGACGACCCCTGTGGAACTCCTATACTTATACATTGCGGCTTCGATCTAAGATGTTTATCATTTGTTTTTATTTCTATCGTCTGTTCCCTACTCTCTAGAAAAGATTTTAGAAGATTGTGACTACTGCCTTGCATCCCATAGACCTTGAGCTTCTCTAATAGTAGTTGATGGTCAACAGAATCAAAAGCTTTCGAAAGGTCTAGAAAGATGCCTGCCACTTGCTTTTTGTTCTCTAGACCTTTGTTTATGGTATGTATGACTTTTAGGGTTGCAGACGTAGTTGATTTGCCGGGTCTGTACGCATATTGGCAGTCTGATAAGAGTTTGTTGTGTTGTAGATGCCTCATTATGGATTCCGACATAATTGACTCTATCAGCTTGGATAACGTGGGTACAATTGTAATGGGACGATAGTTCCTTACGTCAGAAATTTCACCCTTACCTTTATACAGTGGAGTTACACGTGAACATTTCAACATATTTGGGTAGGAGTCAGAGTGTAAAACACCATTTATAAGGAAAACGAAATGGTCTGAGAGAAATATCGTCATATCAAATAGTAAGGACCCCGATATATCATATAGATCTTGCGTATTTGAGCCTTTTATTTTGTTACTGGCAAGTTTATGTAACTCTTCATTTGATATAGAGCTAAATTCGAAATTGGTCTGCTTCGAAGTCACACTATGTATGAAACTAAGGGCTTCTTTCATATTAGGTGGGCACGAGACACGAAGATTATTTGCGATAGATACAAAGTAATCGTTTATGTAGTCCGGTAACTTATTTTGCTGGATAGGGACGTTAGACATTGTATCTACTAAGCTCCAGTTCCACTCGGTCACTGCTTTATTGGTCTCTTCTTTGATGAGAGCCCATACTTCCCTTTTCGGGTTTTTTGATTTAGTTAGCCTTTGTTCTACATATTCTTTTTTTTTAATTATTGCAATGCTCTTTCTATGCTCTATCTTTTTATTTAAAATACAATTTATATTAGGAATGTCCGGGTATTGTCGTTTTATTTGGTACAAGTCATGAATATCTCTTTGAGATTTAATTATTTTGTCACATAACCATGGACATGGCCTTGTCGTTTTTAATTTCGTTAGTTTTTTCGGGAAATGTATGTCCATGTTCCATTTAATCTTATTTAAAAAGCTATGTAAAGTGTTTTCACTGTAGTTGGAAAACAATGTATCCCAGTCATAGCTTAGCATAGAGTTACAAAAATCAAGCATTTTTTCGGAATTTAATGAACGTTTTTCTACATACTTATATTTGGGCACCTTCTGTTTTTTAATTTTAATCGATCCAATTTGTGCGTCATGATCTGATAGCGCAGTAGCTAAAGGTTTAACATCAATGTCACAAGTATCTAAATTTGTGACCAGACAATCTATACATGTTTTAGAAAAATTATCAATTCTTGTTGCAAAGTCAACAATATTGTTAAAGCCATAGGGGACCATAATGTCATTTAGTATGTCTTTTTTAGGTGAGTTCACTAAGAAGTCAATGTTCCAATCACCTAATAGAATAGTCTTACGATGAGGGATTGTACTTAAGTAATTAAACAATTTAGTAAGTGAACTTGTCAGAGTTTTAAAATCCCCTTTGCCTGTCCTATACATGCCTATCACAAGAAGTTTATCATAAGTAAACTTGACAGACCTAGAGCAAATATAGCAAAAAAGAAAATGTCAAGTGCGAGTCGGACTCTCGCACTAAGGGTTCCGTAAGACCTTGTGCCAAATTATTATTATGATTCTAGGTTAACGGGAAGTAGGTAGTTAAGTAGGTAGTTTTGGTCCATGGTGACAATAAAAAATTTTTTAAATTTTTTTTGAATTTACTGTTTCTGGATATTTCCTTTTATTTTTGCTAAAAAACCTAGCTTCTTACTAAATTTTATGATTCTACGTCAACGGGAAGTACCCTATAGATTTTGGTACATGACGAGCAAAAGTATTTTTTTTCTGGATAAACTACAATTTTACTGTTTTCGCATTTTTTCCTTTACTTGTGCTATAATAAGGCCTTGCTTGTTGCCCAATTTCATAATTCTAGGTCTACGGGAACCCTATAGGTTATGGTCCATGGCGAGCATTAAAAGTATTTTTTTTATATGTTACAAATTTATAGTTTTCGGATTTTTCCCTTTACTTGTCATATAAGACCTCGCTGCTCACCAAATTTGAAGATTCTAGGTCTGGGAGAAGTACCCTAAAGGTTTTGTGTGCATACGATTCCCTTGGAAATTTCTAAATATTGGGTCATAAAGGGCTGTAACTTTTGAGTGCGTTGACTTAGAAGTTTTATTTATATCACGTCCCCAAGAGGGTAACGGACTTGAGTATTTGACGTTAATTTCAAGTCGATACGTCCACGCGTGCCTGAGAAAAGGGGGTTGACAGACGGACAGACAGACAGACAACAAAGTAATCCTATACAGGTTTAATTTTTCCTTATGAGGTAAAACCCTAAAACATTTTATTTATATTGGAACCATCTTTAATTTTAAGTTTAATTTATTTTTGTAATTTGTTGTTATAATGGCAAAAAAAATACATACTCTGTGAAAATTTCAACTACTATTTACTATTTCACTGAGCATTCAGCCCGCTTAGAGATGGACGGACGGACAGACAGCGGAGGCTCAGTAATAAGGTCCCGTTTTCATCCTTCGGGTACGGAACCCTAAAGCCTCCAAAGTCTGTTTTGATCACACTTTTTGCATTTTACTTGGTTGTGACGGTTTTCCATTATTTGTTATACAATAATTTAAGGCTTTATCTTATCCGGTTAGTAGCTGAGTGAGGCCGCACGTCTAAAAAGCAAATAATTCTTGATATTAACTACCAAGCTAGCTATGAAAAAAGCAGTCTAAAATGTAGTTTTATGAGACAATATATTAAATAAAATTACCACGACAGTATAACTGTGGAATTGAACGGCACGGCCAACAAAGGTGGGATATTGAAACAAAAGTTTGGAGAGTCACACGGCTATCGGGCCGGCGGCGTTCCCCGGAGAAAATTGCGAGTATTCATCATAATGCGTGACGTTTAAAATTACCGCTCGCCCGCCCAGCACCCACATAAATCAAAGCACACACTACTTGCACCGTGGCTTTGTACATTATTCCTTCTAATATCAAAATAAACTTCATTACGTTTTAGATTACTAAAGGGAATACGTAGTATAAGACCCAAAACTCTTTTTAGAATACATGTACTCTTTTACAGCATATCCTCGTGTGTGCAATAATTTAGGCGCTGGTTTGCTGATATTTATGGTATGGTTAACATCGCACTGGTTTTATACGAGCGACTGCGTGTAATGGTGCTCTTTTCCCCTGACATGTAACTATTTGTGAGACCGGAATATTGATTTATCGGTATTAATCACCAAGCCTAATGAATCAGTGATATGTGATAAAAATTCGTATCTAACATTCCTACCACATTTACTAAAGAGAGATAAACGAACCTACAAATGGTTAAACGAACTGAGAATTATATTCCAGAGAGAATATGCTCCAACTTCGCGACACCGGAAGCACGTGTTCTGTGCAAAGAAAATTAACGTAGTGTGGAGATTCGAAATGAGTTGGTGCTCGGTATGCGGGGAGCGCTGAGCAGTCGGCACAAGAGCCCTAACGAGTGGCAAGAGAGGCGAGGCGGGCTGGTCTCGTCTCGCGAATGTTCGCGATCTCGGACCACCCTCTTGCATTTATTCATGTCGTTACGGCTAACGATAATTTTATCGTGTGCTCATTTGCCGGCGCCAGTCTCGCGGCCATCCGTCACCGACACCAAATCGACGATTTGTGCAACACTAAAAACTTTATTGCCACATAATTGACCCCGCTGTAAATAACCCTCGACCGCGTCGTTTTATTGCTACTTTATTTTATAAGGATGTAAGTTCTGCCTATAGACTTGCTTTCAAAACATAATACCTATTATAGTTGCGTCACGTAACACGATACAAAACTATAGGACTTTTTATGGGCGATTCTTATTGATGAAATAAACATTTTTTAGCAATGGGATGTGTAAAGTTTTAATAAAGCGAATAATATGTAGTATGTGTCTTGTATACCTACTTCAATCTACCGATTAGAATACTAAAATTTGAAATCGAAGGTATGGCACAAGGAAGTACTTTCTCACGAAACGAAACGGATTTCAATTTCCAACATAAAGGTTTGAATAGCACTTTAGATTGAACTGACAAAAATCTAATCCAATCTCCGAAGGCAGTCGCTTGATGTTTTTTCCTGTACCCAGTACAAAATATTATTTTTAAACATTTCGTGGGTAGTTGTGCCAAGAAATGTGGAAATTTTAACGAGATCGCCTTGAAAATTTCAGTCGAGGACGTTGCTAGGTAATTGAATAGCAGTGGAGGCTCTGTGAGTCAGTAAGGACGTGGCCGGTTGCCGCACGACGCAGTGGCTATACCATAATTGCACAAACTTTCATGTGCTCCGCATACATTTTCATAATTAAGGGGGCAGTTCGTGCCGACTGAATTGATGAACGTTATTTATAACCACTTTGGTCAATAACTTTAAATTGTCTCTCCGCAAAGAGAACGTGATTTGTATAACGAGAAAATGGTTTTTCCACTGACTTTATAATTTGGTACAAAATAAAAATAAAAGCACTTTCACCTTGACAGTGCGAGTTGAACTCACGCCTAAGGTTTCCTTTTAATGGTAAGACCTTGTTTCTTGCCCAATATCATGATTCTAGGTCAACGGGAAGTAGGTACCCTGCCTGTATATTTTGGTCCACGGCGAGAATCAAAGGGTTTTTTTTTAAAAGAATAAACTTCAAATGTACGTTTTTCGGATTTTTTCCTTTACTTGGGCTATAAGACCTTGCTTCTTGCCAAATTTCATGATTGTAGGGTCTACGGGAAGTACCCTATTTTTTTGTGTGCATGTGATTCCTTTGGAAATTTCAAAATATTCAGACATAAACGGCTGTAACTTTTGACTGCATTGACTTAGAAGTTTTATTTATATCACGACTCCAAGAGGTTACGGACTTGTATTTGACGATAATTTCAACTCGATACGTCCACGCGTTCCTGACAAAAAGGGGTTGACAGACGGACAGACAGACAGACGGAAAACAAAGTGATCCTATACGGGTTCCTTTTTTCCTTTGAGGTACGGAACCCTAAAAATAAAAAAAGCTAAGATAATATTTATTTGCAGCTAAAAAAATCATTTTAAAGCATATTAGGCACGTAGGTAGAGTTAACATCATAATATGATACATAATTTTTTATTGCCTACTAGCTGACCCGACAGACTTCGTCCTGTCAAAAAGATTTGTAATGTGGCAGTTTTTGTGCCTACGTATTTTAAAAAATTCTCCTGAACAGAACCGTCACCCTGGTGATAGTGCGTTGTGAATAAAAAATAATTAAATAAAACATATATAAGGATTTAAAAGTAAGTAATCGCTTTATTGTTAATCATGTGAATCATAATTATTATTATTATCATTGTAGTGCTTTGTGGTATACGATGTTTTTTGTTTGATGACCTGGCGCATAGATAAACAAATCTGATGGTTTTCCAACACGGGAACAGGCAACATACAATTGACCATGTGAGAAACATGAATATAATTTTAATAAAGCGAGTTTCGGAACGCGACATTAAACTCCTCCAACTATGTATTCTGTGCTCCAACGCACACACGCACATTGTTTTGATAAATATGATCTTTGACGTTAGGAACACACCTACATTGCTTAGACAACAGTGAGTGCTTGTAATTTAATATGAACTTTATACCATAGCAATAAAGCTCAAATTGACTACGTTTTAGTTACAAATCATTTGTATGGGAAAAAGAAGGGCTATTTTTAGGGTTTTTCCAGCAATAATTCTAATTTTTCTCGCCGTAAAAACCATCCTTGAACATCAACGAACATTTAAAAAAAAGATTTGGCCAAATTGGTCCAGGCGTTGTTGAGTTATGCGCTTACCAACACATTTTGCGATTCATTTTTATATTATAGATTAAAACTGATAGAAAAAAGTTTGCTGAGGGCTTGGAGACTATGAATTTACCGATGGATCTCACACTAGACCGAGCCTGTATCGTGAGGTCCAATAATAAATAATAATAACTTCTCATATTTACAGGGGGAGTTTGTTTATTTTTAGCTAGCGAATGCTTAAATGTAAGATATTTGTTTATAAATAAATTTCCTACTTAGCGTCGCTTTTGCGCAAGGAAACTTTTTTATGTTCACTCCTTCACTAACGAACAACACAAACAAGCTGGAAATAAACACAAAAGGGATAAGATAAAAAGGTCTCGGAACTAAAATAAACAATAAAGAGTGGAGTTACCTAATGAACTTGTGAAAATTCGGCGCAGGGTGTGCGAGGGGTTGCTTATTAGAAATTCTCAAGTTGGAAGGAGTCCGCAGGCGACAGCAGCACGGGATGTGGCTTTAAAATATTATGTAACGATGCACTCTACTCCATGAGCTTTACAACAAAAATAGATACAGTTTGATTAAATTCTACGT
Source organism: Eupithecia subumbrata (assembly GCA_949316285.1). NCBI lineage: Eukaryota > Metazoa > Arthropoda > Insecta > Lepidoptera > Geometridae > Eupithecia > Eupithecia subumbrata. The sequence goes on from OX438647.1 coordinate 16,869,959, forward strand.
AAAGAGCACTCTAAATCAAATAAAGAGGCCGCAGTCACATAATTTTACCCTGGATCGTAAGTATAACAAGGAAAATGGTAAAGGAAGGTCCGCAAACCCGAAATAAATATCGCATTTTTCCATTAGGAACATAAAAGCAATTCGGCGAGAGTCGAATAATAACGAAGGGCAACGGTGTCCACCGCGATGGCATCGTAGGAATTTTATTTGCATCGTGGGATCGCGGGGCGACCTCATGGCCTGAGCGGAATCAGGCTTCTATTGGCCCCATAAACTCAATTGCGGGCCGCGCTGCCCGGGCGGGAGAGCTGGCCTTAGCCGTCAGTACCGGTCGACCTCTTGTGCAACTTCTAAATTGCATGCTCCTGAGAAAACTTCTACCTTTGAGAAAATTCCCAACGCTCCGACGTGCTCTCGATGTAAACTCAAAATAACCAGATACGTAACCGCTGGAATTGCCTATCTCTCCCCATTATATTGTTGTTTGTAAAACTCTCAATCGACTGCGCTGCTGCGATCGTAAAGCACGACAAAGCGGTTAGGTATAATGCTTTTCTTTCTGCTAAGAAATACCTACTTATATCCAACGTAGGGGGTTGTTTGTAGGTTCTGTTGAGGTAACAGCGTGTTCCTTTGTAATTAGGCACATCTAAAAGTCTTCAGGCAACGCAAGCGTGAATGCAAGTCAATTTTATTTTAACTCTTTCGTGGTCCACCAAAAAAGTTATAAGAATAACTAGCTGACCTGCCGCGATGTCATTCGCGTGGACTTTAGTAATACTACCTCAAGTAATCTTGGTTTCCATGTAAACTATCAACGCCAAAGTTTTAAAACCAATCTTTTACGATTTTAATAACAGTATGAGAAAAACTATAAATCCCATTTCATCCTTCTAAGTATGCTTTTTAAAAAAAATACTTATTCGATTACGACCCCATTTTAACTACCATAGAATACGAATTTCCAAAATCCGTTCTTAGCGAGTGTCTACATCTTAATAGAAACCTGCATGCAAAATTTCAGCTTCGTAGCTCTTCTAGTTCCTGAGATTTCGTGATAAGTCAGTGAGTCGCCTAACTTTGACTCCACACCATTGACCTCTAGGGTGTGAATTTCAAAAAATGCTGAAACACGTGTCTGTATATTTTAAGTCATCTTTCTACGCTACAAATTTTGAAGGGCCAACAGTTACGGTTCTGAAGTTATTTTAAAAATGACATTTGACACCCCCCCCCCCCCCCCTTAGAATACGAATTTCCAAAAATCCGTTCTTAGCGGGTGCCTACGTCCTGAAAGGAACCTCCATGCAAAATTTCAGCTTCATAGCTCTTGTAGTTTCAGAGATCTCTTGATGAGTCAGTTTTCTCTTCTCTTTTATATATACATATATAGATATAATGGTGCACCGCTATAAGCTAGCATCTTAACGGACGAACTAGATTGTGCAGCTATTTCATAACAACTATCAAAATGTAAATGACTGCAGCACTCCGCAGATATATCAGCAAATACCTGCATTATATTGTAATCAAAATACAAAAATACAAAAAAATACAAAATATTTATTCAAAACTTAAAATACATTAAATAACAGTGTTTGAGAACCCCTTTTAAGTAAAATTTAATACTATAGTTCTATTTGTGAAAACATTAATTAGTCGGCTAGGCATAATTCAGTAACTGGTTATGACATCCTAACACAAAACAATTTGAATATTAATTTAATTGTTTGGCATGTAATTGGTTTCAGGAAAAGCGACACGTGATAGTCCCCGACTCTATAGGTAGCTTCTGTATGAAGGTTGATAGGCTGAGAATCTTTCAGTGGTATTTTCGCACTTAATTTTGTTGAAACACAGTAGCGGTAAGAAATAAAGTTAAAATTAAGACGCGAGTTTATGGGGCGTTACGGGGTGGAGGGCGCGAGGGCGCGAGGGCGCAAGGTGGCAGGCGAAGGGTGGCAGCCCATTCGAATTCACCGCGCGAGCTGCGCCGTAGATAGCGGCAGGCGGAACACGTACTTCACTTCCACTAACTCCAACTATTGACAATATTAATGCACGCTTACCAGGGCCAACCGACGCCGTGCATTGCCTACGGAATATTGCTTAAAAATCACTAACAGGTTCAGCAAACATTTGCTTACTTTCACTCGGAATTCTCAGGATGGTAGCGATAATTGATCCTGCGATTGTGAAAAGCAGACGAGGCTCATTGGCACTAATTTATTCCATTCCTAAGAGAAGTCTCCGGAAGTAACGCAAATATTAGAAGAGCTTCGGCCCACGACGACGTCGGCTGCCATTAATTCCAGAATTGAAATCTGGGATTGCGGCGGCGGTGGTGGCGAATTTACATTCATCGCGGTAAGAACTTAAATCAAGTTCTCAGTTACGATTCAGTTGCGATATTATTTTATTAAAATATGTAAATGACGCCGTTCCAGGCGGGTAGATACTACGGTAAGGACCTTACAATTGTGAACGGAGATATCTCTAACGACGCCATATTTTCATTAGCAAGGCTGTTACCTTCGGGCGCAATTACAGTTTTATATTTTTTCGCAATTAGAGAATTATGCGAGAATCATGAGCACACTTTACATTTCAAGCCAATTTAACAAAACGGAACGGTTCCACCAATTTTCATCAAACAAAAAAAAAAAAACTAAGGAAATACTTGATCGAGTCCCCAGAAGCATTAGAAACTAGGCAAATCAAAATGAGTTTATCCGTTTGTCATGAGTGAATTAAGTATTGCCAACGCATTGCCACATCTTGCCAAAAAAACATTTCCGGTTTTCTACATACTTTCAAAAAGATTTTGGAGTGTTCATCAAGTCTAAAAGAGAACGAAAATTGCATCCAAGCGATTCAATGTATCGCTCAAGCAAACTATCGCAAGATCTAAGAAAACGATACCCGCAGCTTCATCTATCTATTCAAGGCACAAAGCAGTTTTCAATTTATCGGGAATAAATGCTTCGGTTGGCAGCTCAGACACCCAATTACCGCTCACAAAAGCTGATTACGCGCGGGTGCGGGCCAGTCGCACGGGTGCAGCCCTGCGCCCGCAGAATATTTGAACGAAGGAGGAACTGCGTCCTGAGGATCTCTTCATTTACTCTCTTTGTACAGGCTCTAGACTAGACGGAGCTGCAAACTGAAGGCCGTGATTGAAATCCATGTCAATAGATAGTTACTACATTCCATTGTATCTACTCAGTCCCTCACCATCGTATTTATCAAGCGAGCTTTTATTGACTAGTAAATTTACAGTAGATAATAATGAACAGTGGTACAGTAATAGGAAACGATCACCTATGCATCTGGCTGCAGTACAGTTGGGACATAAATTATGCCGTGGCGTACCCGGTATTCCATTGCGTTCGTCACACCGGCATAAAACGTAATATAGCATTGTTAGGGCACTCATGCTTCATTTAGTGGGGGCATTAAGCAGTATAACGAACGAACCAACACAGTGGTCTTGCTATATCACAGGTTTTTAAATTATTTAAACACAACGAGCATGTCGAATGTGGACGAAACCCCTGAAAATAACGCAGACTATGCTCTAAGTCAAAACAAGGAGTCTCCTAAAATAAGCAATGCATCAGTCACGTTGCGCGACTTTGTCGTTTGACGTGATTGCAATAAGGCAACGTCTTCGGTGTCCTGGGGCGAAGCGCAGCCTTGCCTGAACTCCCGACAGAAGACGCCCTGGGAAATCATGACCGACGTCGAGCCAGCCACGACTGCACTCCCACATTGTCTCACTTGACTTTATCTTCGCACAATGAAATGTCACCTAAGATTGATTTCCTTGCTTATTTAAATCTACGTTTCAGTATACATGTATTTTAATATTTCGAATAATATGCAGATTCAATCCTATCGTATCCAAACTTTGTATGCGATGATGTAAATTTACGTGTTCTATTGTAAACGTCCTTCATTAGCAGTGCAAACCCCCAGCTCTAGTTGAATTATAGCGACGCGTCATAAGCTTAAGACGTGTGCAAACAAGATTTATGTAATTAATTTAGGAGATAAGAGCAGGCACAGGAATACATACGTTATGGCACACAAAGGCTCGCTAGCACCTAAGCCAGCGAACGCTCTGTGCCAGCACTCTCAATAAGATGCTATCAGCGTTGAGTGCTTTACTTAATCCATCCATGTTAGTACTAACAAAGATTTTTGTTAATCAAGTTTACAATGTAAACAAACTCTGACAATAGCATAAAGTTATCATCCCTGTAATTATGATGTAAGGTCGGTTTCGGCAGCACGGCCGGAGTATGAAGGCTAAAGGGCGAGAGGCCGACATCAACGGCCGGAGATATTTACGTTTATCTTCGGATAACGGCTTCATCGCAAGCTTTATTACGGCATCCACTCACGTAATCCTCCGCCGGCGTCATAACTCCTCGTTTGCTGCCCGGCTACAATGTAATACATCGTGCTTTGCTTCCACTAGCCGGAGCTAGGTGCGCACGATGCATGCTCGCCTAACTTTACAGTTAACTGGCTGTTTTACTCTTGTTTTTACAGCTTCCCGCAACGCAAACTTGCAGTGGTGAACTGGGAAACAAGTTTCTTGCAACTATTATTTATTATCGTTTAATAAACAACAATGTACCTACGGGAAATGTAAGATTTACCTACACCAAGATAAGCGAACAAGCTCTGACATTATTTTATGAAACCGGCTAAGTTTAAGGGCCGACACATATGATATAAACGTCTCTCAAGCATAGATCTAAAAAAGGAATTAGCAAGCTGAAGTGGCAGTGGGCCGGCCATATCTCGCGAAGAACAGACAACCGCTGGGGTAAACGTGTTCTTGAATGGAGACCACGACTCGGCAAACGTAGTGTAGGACGCCCTCCGGCCAGGTGGGATGACGATCTGCGAAAGACTGCAGACAGATGCTGGATGCGGCAAGCTGAAGACAGGGCGCTATGGCGCTCATTAGGGGAGGCCTATGTCCAGCAGTGGACTAATATAGGCTGATGATGATGATGATGATGAAGCATAGATTGAGCAAGCTTTCATAACAGACGCCTACGTCTCGGAGCGGAGTCAAAAATTATTTCAAGGTTTTCAATACCATTTTTACAGGTGTTATATAAACAGGATAGAAAATTAAACAGCAAAATGGGGAAGTCATTTTCAACTTTTCGAGGCTCTCAGGGGTCGGGTGCGGATCGAACCCGGCTATAAATGAATATCGGATATGGAATCCATAAATACTCAATCTAAATTCGTAAATTTTCTCCGAGCATCGTAAAAATGAAGTGATATTTTAAAACCAGCCAAGTTGAGTTTGAGGGTAAAAGAAAATAAGATCAGGCTGCAAATTAAACCCGTTATCTTGTTTAATTTTTAGGCTTCCGTACCCAAAGGGTGCTAACGGGACCGACGACTGTCTTACTAGGCCTCCACTGTCCGTTCGCCCGTATGTTAGTGGGGTGAATCTCACGAACCGTAAAAAGACTTTATAAATAAAGTCTATAATTTAAGGATTTCCAAAGAGGTATTCTTTTTTCCTTTTCTGTTATACTAAAGAGCCAATAAAGAACTTGATAATGTTGATTGCTTACTAGACTAGCTGACCCGGCAAACCTCGTTCGGCTTTAGAATCAGAGATACGCCATCTCTCATGCATACGAAAAATTTATGAGAAAATCATTTTTTTTTGTAAATTTTTTTATATTTTTATTGACTCAGTTATTCTGATATTTAGCTTTCCAGGACGGGCACGACCTTCAGCAATGAAGAATACGACAGAGAAGAAGAAGAAGATTCTGATATTCGGGGCGGAGACAAATCCAACAAATCAATGATCATAAAAATCTGTATAAATGGTGTTACTAACACGACCTTGTTTTAAATTTAAAGGTAGCTGTCGTATTTAGTACAGAAATCTCCCTGTGCGAGTCCGACTCGCCTGGTAAACGGTTTACAACTATTTTCCTATAAGACAATCTGAAAGATATAGATAGCTGGTAGACATTCTAACAAAGTAATGGGTAAGTATTCACTACACTAACAGTACAAATGGCGATGGAGAAAGGCCGAAAATGTCGAAATCGAGCGAGGGATTGGAGCACGCCAGCTTAGTGCAGCCGCCGGAAGTAGACCTCTAACCGCCGCCGTATAATAGCTTCCAAATTGACCCTTCCACTTCGGCATTCGCCGCTACCGCCGCTTGCGTCAGCACTATCGTATAACTACGTACCACCGCAATGGTCCTCATCGCATGTTCCAACGCTAACTCACACTAATTTATGTGAGTTTATTAACACAATTTGTCTCGACTCGAGCCCCACATGAAGGCCTACGAACAAATTAATTTTCACACAAAGGCATTAACATGAAATCACATCGGAAGTTTTGGAAGTGTTATTTCCTTTTATAGCAAAGGCAAACGTCAACCGACCAGCGGGACCGGGTAGGAACAAGGATAGTCAAATACATAAAAGGGATGAGTCGCGCGAAATACTGGCGTTGTAGGATCCTAAGCCCTGTTTAGATTAGATCAGACCTTCGAAATAACAGTGAATGAGGACGTGGATTAACTACGGTCCGGAGCACTTCGGCCCGTGCGCTTAATGGGGCTCCGTTAGGGGTAATGAGGGGTGCGGGATTGGGTGGACCCACCTTTCTATCTACAAACCAACCGTCATACTAAATATTTGTATAATGATAAAGTAGTCATTTTTAATTTCAAACTAAGTACAGTTTCAAACTTTGAAATTTGAAATTCTAAATTATGTGCTAGGTTTGTAATATAAAACATGCAAAACTATTTGCATATTTAAATGGTGTGCTCGGATGGTAACGTCCTCGGTTTCGCGCATCGATTTAGATTCAGTGCTGTGCAGATGTCCCAGAGCGGACCGTACAACCAAGGGGTCGAAATTCATTTTTCAATGTCAGAGAAGAAAATTCATTAGAACTTTGAAATTACTGATGGCTAAACGGACGGAGTGAAATTCGCTCTTAATTTGTACCGAAACTTTTTCGTGAATTTTCAAAAACTTTCTGAAACGACTTTCGAAGTGATAATTATGGTGCAAGTGCTAATGATTACTTTCAAGCTTTATGAGTAGGTACTATTTAACGTCATTGAGTGTAAGCATTGTAAGTTATCAATATGACTTTTTGAACAGACTTGAGACAGAATTTTCATTCTCAATATCTGAACTGCTACCTTTATTTGAAAACCAAAAAAAAACCTTTAAATAATTCTATTAAACGAGTTCTCGAACTCAGATAACTCGTTTGATAAAATGATATTCGTGCTTGACAGAATGCATTTTAATTTCAAGATTTTCATAAAGTTATAAAAGGCAAATAGAGCAAGTCCCGCACTCAGACTTCGGATGGAGTGCTCATATTAAAAGTAATAAATCTGTAGCGAAGATGACGGGCAACGTTCTGAGGCGGTCGGCCACCGGGCGCCGGTCGTCGCCAGAACAACCCGATATTAGTTTACTTTTCCTCTCGAACTTACTTTATTAGTTGCCTAGCCGAGCTGCCGTTGATAGTTTGCGTTATTGAGAAGCCAAGAAAAACCAGCTTCTATTCATGATACTTTCCGTTGCCGTCGATAAATACGAGAAATCCGTTTTACACTTTGTTTCGAAAGGAATGATGCATTTGTGCAACGCTGAGATCGTTTCGGAACAAATATTTACAGAAATGGTAGATATTTGTTTCTACCTAGATGCAAAGGAATAGGGGCTGCGCTTTGTCTTTGTATAGAAATGCCATTTTTATGTGTTCGGTTTAAAATAACGAAAGCTAAAATAAAGTGGTATGATATTGTTGTAGGTGCAAACGCGTAGTTATGGTGCAACAATGCGCGCGGGATCACTCGGTCCGATCCGCCCAACTATCTGCACTACACCCCCAAACTATTTCCATATTACATTCACAAGCTTTCGGGTCATAATCGTAAAACAACAAGTGCACTGGATTATGTTTTGGCGATTAAATTCATGCGATTTGTGACGTGATAAAATCAAAGATAGTTTGCCTGATGGTAGTCGGTAAACTGGCCAATATATCGTGCCAGAGTTCGGTTGGTATTGGGCGGTTATTGGCACACAGAACCGACGCCATACGCGATTTACCCGCAGGCATAATCCACGATAGGCATCGCCGGGGTCAATGACTTACATGAATCAACACAAATAACTAGACTCCGCATATTCCAAATCAATTACTAAATTAATCAACTGATTTCACTACTAATCACTCAGTGAGATGAGCAGCATAGATTTATACCAAAGTTCTGGTACATGCGTTTGGAATGTTGTAGTTTTAATTATTTATTCGGAATGTTTGTACTTCATTAGGGTGAGAACCATTGTTATTTCCGACAACTGTACAACGTAATCCGTGATGGACTAAAACAGGTCAGGCGGCTTTCTGGTGACAACAACAGCTTTGTTAGGGTGGATTTTATTGGCACAAATATTGTCCAAGTCGAGCTGCGCCGCACAATTCCCGTGATTTACCGAGCTGTTTACGCGAGCCTGCCTATCCCGATCCACCAACATTTTTACAGCACCATTTACCCGAAACTCAGACATTTTATACGTCACAAATCATTTTAACTATATTTTTATGAAAAAATTTCACCATATAAAAGGAAAATTGTGTATTGCTTTAAATTGCCGATTCGGCCTTGATCGCGAGTAGCAAATCGTATTATTGCTTTTATGCCAATATTATTCAGTGAACAGTTCTTGTCAGTTTGTCAGCTTATATTATTCAGTTTCTCTGCTTATAGCATTAGTCAGCGCTACAATAGGAGCTGTTGCTTGACAAAACTCCATATAATTTAACACTAACCAATCTAAGATAAGGCAGCATTGAAATTACAAATCTAATCGAAAGTCAACTAATAACAATAAAAAATACCCCTTGAAACATTAGCAAAGTTTTCGCGTTAACTTTTTGTGTAAGTAGAAAAGTTACGGAGGCATTTTCCAATCTGGGAGGGAGGCTCGTTGTCGGGCGGCCTCGAGCGTGTGGCAGGAGCGCTTGTCATTATGGCGGGCCGCTGAACCGACGGGAAACAATCACACCTTGCCTGCGCTACTCTACTCCCACTGTCAAGGAAATTATACAACACGTCCGTACCGTGCCGCTCTTACCGTTACAACTCTTTATGGCCAAGTGCATTTGTATTTTGTATTTTGTATTTATTTATTTAGCAACTAACACGATTATAATTAACCAATTACATTAGTTACATAGATTCAATTTTAAATAAAATTTACAATTATTGTTACTTACATCACACGTTTAAATTAGTCAAATAAATTGAGTTATTGGGAATAACATTAAATAACACATTAAATATCAGATTATCAATTACACAATTCAAATTAAAAATTATTTAGTCAAAGGTACATAAGATAGGTATGAAAGTTAAAATATTAAAACTAGGTACACCCATTCATACATCACGCTCACAGAACCTCAAACACACCGACAGAATCTCACCCAGGCTATCCGCAAATAAGTCTGTTTCAGGGCTATCGTTCAGGAGAGAGTTGAGAGCGGTGAGGATGCGCGGGACGGGTGACGCGGAGCGCGCCGCCGTGGAAGACGGCGGCACGTCAAAGAACCTGTGCTTCCGGCCCCGACGGTAGTTATCGGGAACGTAGAAGCGACACAACACATCACTCAGTTCGGGAGCGTCTATTTTCCCACGGAATACCTTACACGCCATGGATAGCTGATCAAAGGCGCGCCGCGTCTCCAATGAGTTGTACCCCAGACAGCCCATCAGGAACTTAGTAGGGTACAAGAAGGGATAGTAGCCATATCGGCGCTTGTACAGGAACCGCAGGAATGCCTTTTGCACTTTTTCAAGCATTAAAGCATACTTGGCCTCATGCGGGTTCCAGACACAAGCGCTGGCTTCAATCTTACTACGGACGAGCGCGCCAAAGATCAGGCATATAACATGCTCATTACGGAAGTCCCGGGCGTTCCTGAGCACAAACCCCAGACGCCTGAAAGACTCCTTTGCGAGCGCAGTTATGTGAGAGTGAAAGGTTAATTTTCGGTCGAATGTGACACCCAGATCCTTCATGGCATTTGACCTTGTTATCGCCACACCGTTGATGTCATAATTGAAAAGGATTGGTTGCTGCATTCGCCCGAAAGTCATCACATAGCATTTACTGGCATTGAACTCCATTTTTACTAGGGGTTGCATAATTTACTAGGGGTTTGCAGAGTTTTTTCGCTTTATTTTTTGACGTGTTCTATGATTGTTTACGTAGCACACGTGAGTTTTTATGGCAAAAAGGGATACTGAAAGCGAAATTACCTCCTCTATCGACGGTAGAATTATATTTACACAATAGTTTCTGCCCGGGGCTTCGCACGCGTTGTTTCTATGAAAACGGTTAATGGTTATTTAAGTTGGATATGGTGTTAAGAATTGATTTATCGGATAAAAAGTAACCTATATTTTATAAAAGATAGGTTACTTTGGCTTTGGCTTAAAACTACCTGTAATTTCAGCACGATCCGTTCAGTAGTTTTGGCGTTAAGAGGTAACAAACATCCATCCATACATCTAAACATCCTTTCGCATTCATAATATTAGTGTGACAAGTGGCAGTAAAGAGATCTTGAAAGAGATGAAACCCTACTTTTGATATCAGCCAACTCAATTCCAGATTCTTCAGTTTTACACGTAGGTAAAACAACAATTTTCATAATGCACACAGGTACCGTTTACGTTTTAACTCATTATTACCGGTAGAACGCACTAATATTTCAGTTTAATCACAGTTCAATTATGAAAAGTATTAATTTTCATCAACTTTTTAGTTAATTGAAAATTAATACCCAGCATTTATTTCGTTTACTTGAAGCTCGCAGAAAATGTATAAATGATACAGATAGTAAAATAAACACGAGGAATGATGAAGTTGTAGGTAATTATAGAGGGATGTCTGGAGGGGGAATAGAAAGACTGGTAATCCTTTTATCTCGCGCGCAGCAGTCGGCTGAGGCGGGCGAGAGCGAGCCTTGGCTTACCGGCGCTCGCACCTGTTCGCCACACTCGAGCCAGACCCACTCGTAATCTGCTCTTTTTATTATTGCTAAGTCTCAGACGGTTAATTAACAAACCGCCCGCGCTCTGATCCTATCTGATACCATACACCATTTTCTCACTCGAAATACTAGAATTAAATACGCTCTTTAATTTTAATTAAACATCCAACGTTTTCAGTCTGCGAGAAGTATAATAGCAGTAATGAAAGCACCAATGTATCACGCGCAAGTTTCTTTTAAATCGTGTAACGATAAGAAAGGTACATTAAAAAGGTCTGGCGTGACAACAAATCTAAAGGAAAAATCTCCACTTCTGAGAACCCAGCGGTGATAAACGAGAAAAACTTTGGAACTAAATGGAGCATTCGAGACGGAGGAGCTGCGCTCCACTCGCAGAATAATACTTCTTTCGAAGAAATAACACTTATAGTCCGCGAGGCTTAAAATCAAATGTCTCCCTTTGCTGGAGTTCGGAGCAGACAAGAGCGTATCTTGAGAAATTGCTAAACGCAAACGTAAATCTACAAATCAATCAAACTTTCAAGATTCAAGACGCTTTTCAGAGGGAAATACGTATTTTGATCCTTGCAGCGTTCTATTTGGTGAAATATTTGAAACTTAAGCACAACATTGTAATGTTACGGATTTTCTCTTATGACTTCAATGTTAAAACCTTTTAAGAATGGTGTACTTACTGAGTAAAGGCGATTCAGTTTAAATGACCATTCATAATTCACTCTAATAGCTTTGAGAGCAGAATACACAAACACGTTAAGTCTGTCAACGACCATTTTGAGACTCCCCGCAGAAAACAACTCCAAAATAAACCCATCTCCTAAGTATTTCACACATGAATAACATATAAACCAAACTTTGTTCATAATTTCAGAACTTTGCAGATATAAGGATGTAATGACGAGGGTGTGTTGTGTGTGTGTTGTTTTAAGGGAAGTAAGGCAGGTTACAATTTACATTAATATGAGTTTTCTGGTAAACGTGTCAAGTTTGCGGAGCAGGTCAACTGCGGGTGACTCCGGGCCGGACCCTGCGGGCCAAATCACGCGTCCCCAGGCAACAACGAACGAGTAACGCCCCGGTATTATGTTATATGAGAATAATTGTCGCACTGTGAAAACCCAACGGCCAGTCCGAGCGCAAATTACCACGCCAAACAAGGGACTGTGTTTTGTTGCAGCAGAGTTTCCTAATTTGATTCATTTTGGTGTTGGGAATTATAAGCCTGAGGCGATAAAATGGAACATTCACACGAAACTACGTCCTCTGGAGTTTTAAATTAAACACGTACTTGAATGGAGAGTATAAAAATCATGTACACAGCCGGGGCTAAATCCACCGTCTTCGGATTGAGGGGGGATATCCAGATCAACATGGCTTTCTCCACAGTCAAAGCAGTAAGATTTATGGCAGTAACTCGTGAAGTAGATAATCTACACCGCGTAGGTGGCAGTGAGTAGGTACATAGGATAGTATCGCAGTGTTGAGTGGTGTGGATCGGCACGTACGCGTCAAGAGAGCGCCGCGTCAGCGAGCCACCGGCCGAATGAATGGCGATGCTGCGGCAAGGTAAGTGCCGTCAGTAAGGTGCCTGATTCACAACTTAACCACACTTGTAAACTGTCTATACACTGTGATTAACGCGAAACACGTTAAAAAAAATTGTGAAGCAAAATATGCCTTATCAATAAGACTATTCGATTTATATGACTACCGTAAAGGTAATTTGTGTCAGAAACGAGCAATGATTGATCAGACCGCCAGTCAGGTGCCTGAGTCGCACTAGTCGCAATTGTAATCTGTCGTTTACAGTGCGGTTATCACATAAAATGTTTAAAAGAGTATGAAGCAAAATATGCGTAATCAATAAGACAAATTGAGAAAGTATTTTTGTGATAAAAATAGAGATGTTTTGCGTTGAAAAACGAGCGTTGATTACATTATTGTATAATTTTTACATGTTTTGTTTTTGTTAGTAAGCTTGCAGTTTCCACGTTCTATACAAACTGTATTAGAATATTCAATGAAAAATATGTTATCTAAGCTGTAAAAACCAAACATAGGGTTAGTTTGATAGCACAGGTAAAACGTATTCGCTGATGTTCACGCCTTGCCTGGCGATGTGGAAAAATCAGCTTTTATGTATCAAGATATGAACGGATTCACTTTGAGGGCAATATCATAATGGACGTGGTTCTATCAACAGCAGTATCGCATTCACGGTGCACGTTAGCTCCAACCGCGGTTGGATATCTCCATTAAACTTTTTCAATGTTACAGAGAACTATCCAATTACTTTAATTCACACTTTTATGAAATGGTTTAAAACGTGAGGAAACTTTCAAATAGTAACTTTGTCATCACATAAGAGCCTCATGCAACTTGAGATCTAATTTTATTATAATAGTTTCGGGACCCAGCATTACTTAAAAGCCCCGGCTTCAAACCTTGAAGAAATAAGGAAACGTCGCCTGGAGTGATTTAATTTGAACAAACTTTCTCTATCAACTCAGGTTGTAATTTGCGAGGAGAGTTTCTTATCACAAAATTTCACGTGAATTATTTTGTAACAATTTTCTATTCCGTTGTTTCTGTAGCTTCTAAGCGATTTAATATCTTATCAAATAATACGTATTGAAGGAAGGCTTCTTTATAAAAATAATGATGTCTCGCATCTGAATGAGCACAGCGATTAGCAAGAAAAAGGGCATATCGTACGACCGAGCTCATAATTTGAAAGAAATCCTTACTGCTCTATCTTCGAGAAGATTGATTACTCGCGAGATGTGTCTTAATCTTGTGAGCTCGTGTGTAACAAATTATGTTTTAGGTGTCTATTTTCACTAGTATTTACCAGAAACAGAGTAGGTACAAATATAAAATACAATTTACCTTATTGTCACGAAAGAAATAATACTTATCCGCAACAAAAAACAGGACACAAAGTATTTGGTATAATCCGTTTTGTGGTTTTTGTGTTGTACAAAGAAAATACAAGTTACATACGGGTCGATCCGATATCAAGTTTATTTCTAATCTTATAATATTCATGCCATATTACAAGCAGAATACATTCACTTCACAGGAACGATTTTATATCGTCTAATCTATTATTGGAAGCAGCAAGCAAAACCACTCCTACAAATCATTCCAGAAAAAGATCTAGATAGAATAAGAAAATATAAGTAGCAACAAGTTTTCTATGTTACAGCACGGCCGGTTCGGACCAGATGTTGGTGGCACGTACAAGTTAACGAAGGAAGCGCAGCGTGACTCCCGCCAGCCAGCCGTAATTGGAAAGACGCTACGTGGCGGTAGGAATGCTGAGCGCCCTATCATTAGCGTCACTCACAATTTGCCATCTAGTCGCACCTATCCGTACCTACGCTATCGATTACACTGTTAATTTAATTTATGCAGATCAGCAGTTTCGCTGTCGTGTCGCTCCACTTTGAGATGGCACGCATATAAGTGCCTAAAGGAATACGTATATCCGATGATCTCTATCGTCGCATTACGTACGGAAGTTGTCGCGTATGATTGTAAGCTTACGGGGCTTACTCATAAGAAATATATGTGCTCTACGAAAATGCTACGCCGTAGCAAACTGTAGCTTAGCTCTACGAGAAGCTTGAAGCTACGCCGTAGCATTGCCGTAGTATTTTCGTAATTTTGCTATCAACGGCACAGCAAACAAAATGGGGACGACGTGAATTTGACTACTGGGGACTAATAATGTGGACGAAGGACGACCGAGATGTCTTGCGAAGATTATCGAGTCACAAAACAGGAACCTGAATTATTCTCCTCAGTGTACTTTGTGAAATCTGTGCCAAGTTAAAGTAATTTTCAAGTTAGATTAAAATTTTCTTTTCAACCCTGTCTCGAATTCCAAGGAAAATTTTTATTTTCCCGTTTCCTGTTTCACGGTATAGTAAAATGAAGGAGAATACGATGAGGTGTCCTTTTTAAGAGGCAATTTGCGTAAGATACGTGCATTAGTGTAGGTTGGCCATTAGCCGAGGAGAGCACATGTCGAAGAAAGCGTTTTGCGTAATTAAACGTTCGGGCGTCGGCAGTTTATGTTTAGATTAGTGAGCGGAGCGCGCAGAAGGCTCGGCCGTTCAATTTGCCGCTTCACTTGACACAATTCGACGCCTGACTCGGGGACAATCGCACTCGAAGCCCCGTCGACCTCCTTATCTCCCGCCGAGGTAATCTTTCCTTCCCTCGGCGGCAATAACTCCGAGTGGGCAGGATTACCTGCAAAGGGGCTTCGTAAGGCAACCACCTATACAAAGGTTATCGATTTAAACAATGTGTGCACGCTTCAGATACACTCCTTTCATTGTTGTTTATTTTTGCCAGGAGATTCCCTTTTATCCCAAACGATGTAACATCGAAATAGAAGCGGGCGTGTTGCTTTCACAGTGATAGCTATTTTACTCGTTTTTTCTTAATGTTTGTGCTAAAGTTTTATTTTACATCGATAACCTTTTCATTTTCTTAAATCAAAACGATGCTTTTATAAAATTAAATATGTACCGATAATTTCATTCCAATAAGAGAAATCTTTAAAGTGTTCTTCGCTGGAATCATAAAATATAGATGAATCGCTGGCGGTACCATTTGCAAATAATTTCGTTGGCATGTAAATCTGTGCACGTAAATTCCACTTCTGTCTGCGCACGGAAATTGAATCGTTCCAAAACCATTCTAATATATTCTTGTAAAATTATGAACATTATCAGTGTTCCGTATCGTGTTTGGAAAAAGGAACACTTATATAATGTAGAACTATATATAGTAGGTTAGCGTCCTGGGTAAAAAATAGTCTATTTAGTCCGTCAATTCGGTTATCAGAAGATATTCGACACATATTTTTTTATTTTGTCAATTAAACAAAAAATGAAAAAATAAAGCGCGTCAAAGTTTGGGAGTGGGGGCTAGTGACGTCACACCTTGCTAGAAAGTGTCGCAAGGTGTGACGTCACGCGGAACTTTACCTGGCTTTAGCTTTATCATTTTTTGTTTAATCGACAAAAGACAAAATACGTGTCCATATCTTCTGATATTATCTAACTGACGGACTAATAATTTTTTTTAAGGACACTAGTATATTCTACTGACTGTCTGTTCTGCTATAAATAACCAAACGGACACAAAAGAGTCAATTCATTTAGACTGATTGCATAATCCAGGGGATTGAGTTCAGTTAAACATAAATAACTGGATTTAAAGGTAGTTATTGGAATTTATATTAAGTACTCGTAGGTATTAACGAGAAGGGATTTACACTTTTTATTCACTGGCAGAGGCACCGAGTACACTTAAGGTTAAAAGCTCGCACTCGTACTTGACTACTTTTTCTTACGATAATACGAAATAATATGTACGTTACACACGTATAAGATGCTCTGTCACACCTGCGACAACGCATTGGAGCTTTCCAAGCTGGTGCATAAACAAAGCGACAGCGAGAAACCATTTGCAGTAAATTGTTTGACTAATACCATAGGTTTAGACATTTAGAGACAAAATTCACTATAAACGATAGGAAATGGCAAGATTCCATTTGTAGGTATTTATGTGCTTGTGGGCGGGAGGGCAGTTGAGCCGGTGCTTCGGTCTGCGAGACGATGGAGCCGCGGCAGTGGGGATATTTCAATTTGGCTGGAGACGCGACCCGAGAGGCCGCGCGGCCTGCACGGTTCGCTGAACCGGAAGCCCGCTGCGGACTCCGCCAAAGAGCAAACACCGCCTTCGCAATCTTGTGCCACGTGGACCATGCCGAACACTGGACCACGACAATCTACTACTACAATTACCCACACTCCAATTCAGACGGCTCGACCGCATCTCGTGCTCGAATTCGACTGTAAGATCAATACATCACCGGCAACGAGAATTACGCCGTTATTCCCTTTGAGCAACTTCGCAAGCATTAACCTGGGGTTGAATGGAACATTTATTTTTGGTGAAAAAACCTGCCCGCACTGTCGGAGGTGTGAATTATCTTTTAATTAAATTATAAGGTGAGTCTGTGTTCGAGAGCGCTCGATTCGATGGTTGAGAATAACAATGAATTTGTGGAGCTCGTAAATCCAGCAGGTGCGCACCTGTTATTGAATAGACTCCGACAGTGCGAGACTACATTAATCGCAATTCGGGCATTATGAATCAATAGACGCCGGCTCCGGTATTCGGGTTTAAACAATATGGTTTAATAAATCTTGAGGTATCTCAATCACGAAGATTTTGGCGTTGAAATACTAGGACGAGATGGTTATGAGAAAAATCATGAATTACAAACGCAAATCATTTTATAAAACATAACTTTTGTTCAAAGTTAAATGTTGGAATTAGCGGCTAACCGCACTGCCAGGCAGCCGCGGGAGAAAATGTATTTTTCATCTAATTTTTTTTGAAAAGTAACGAACTGTGTAATTGGAAACTGGGGTCGGCCAGGCGATCGGCAGAGGTTGACGACTGTGAGCATTACGTTACCTTTTTTTGGGTTGCTTGAATGAAATGACAATTTAATGTTTGTTTGCACAACGTTCATATAAAATTCTCTTTTTCCTTTAACAAGCCTGATATATCTAGGGTTTAATTCGGTTTTCTCATTTACTTTTCGAAAACCTACAGATCCAAGAGCTATCAAAAAGTAATCCAAAATTGTCACGTAACCTTCATATAAAGTAACGTAAAGAACCTCTAAAATAATGTTGCAAAATGAAATGTAGCGTACGAGAAAAAAACAATAAATTGGCAAGTAATATAAACGCGCTGTCGACATGGCATGGCGGCGAGGCGTGCGAAATAAGCGGATCGCGAGCGCGGGCGGGCGCGGATACGCCGCGAAGGGATGGATGGAGCGCGGCAATTTTTCTCTTCGCTGACAACATGATGTAACGCCAATATCGCACGCTGAGCGATTAAGCCGCGCACGCCGATATTTCAGACTTGCCCCTACTAACTGTCAAAGTGTCGGAAAGAGCTCTGTGTGCGACGTACAAAACATTATACATGTGAGCTCATATTTTAGTATGGAAACGCTTTGCCGCCGTTTATCATATTTTTGTATCGATAATACTTAAAGGAAACAAAACATTGCTGAGGCTGTACTCTTGACAATATACATTTTCTATTTCGAAATAATTTTCCTAGCTCCACAATATTATTTTCCAACATAAAGATCGCCCCGAGATCTACCTGAATTTAATATCCGAGCGTGCAATCACGAGGCGAACTGTAAAATAAAAATAAAAGCGACTAATCTCAGGAAAAGAACTTCGTATCGGTTTAAAAAGATAGTTGGCAATTCAGATCACGCGGGAAGGCAATCACTCGATAGTAAACGTGGAGCGAGTCGAGAGCGGCGCAGTACGGGGCACGTACTGCTGACGCCGTCTTCCGGCTGCATCGGCACCAGCGCCGTGCCAACCAAAGATATACGCCAACGACCAAGCTTGCAATAAATCTTGACAACAACAATATTTTAGCATTCTGCCGCGAAACTACACATCCATACCTGTCAGCATGAAATAGGAACAAAGCAAACGGTATGGGACTAATATCAAGTTTGAACAGTTGCTAAATTAAAAGGAGATAAAATGAAGATCTCGGCATTCATAAATAACTATGGGATCGGACGCGATGGTGGAGTGGATGATAAACGATGTAAAGGCGCCTCAGCGTCGTCGGCCGCTGGCCGCGAAAAATACAACTGTCATCTTGACTGATGGTAAAATAACGGTGGAGTCACGCTCCGCTCTGCATGCCAAGAGCTTTTGTGGACCTCTTTGTATCCCAGCGCTTATTACATGGATTACATAAAGGAGCGCTGAGGTAAGGACGAAAACGATTAATCCTGGAGCTGCATGACTTGATAGCGTGCCATAAACCACAGAATTGGAATTTTCGAGCATTGTTTTTGTTCTATGCAAATTTGCATTAATGAAACTACAACAATTATTTGTCTAGCGGTCGCTATGTTGATTGCTTGTTACAAAAAAAGCAGTTAAGCTTTTTGGATGCCAAAAAATAAAATAATTGGCGATGGATTTCCTGGAATTTCTTTTTGATCATTCGTAATGGATTTTCGTGAAAATACTTTTGTAGGTACTTGCATCCAATTTAACAGTTTTTCCTTTGAATGCGCCGTCGTTCGTATGTGTCGAAATGACTGAATGCAACCCGAAGCGCTGTGAACTATTTCGTTAAAAGCAGTATTAGAAGACTTAGGAGCCTTTTTCAACTTAAGTATTTTCCAAATTCTTCGTGTTTTCTCGAGAATTTTTAAAAAATTGGTACCTATTTATTCAAATGTTAGCGACCTTTTTTTAGGGTTTTGATGATCGAAGATCGGTTTCAAAACCCTTATGGTCTCGCTTTGTCTGTCCTTTTTTCCCTCCTTAATAACTCAAAAACTACTGCAGCTATCAACTTGAAATTTAAAACAATAATACATTTCGTGCGCCTGTACAGATTTTGAGAAAAATAAATGAAAATAAATGAAAAATGAAAATGAATATTTTCCATACAAATTGTGATGCCGAAATTTTAAAAGATACCTACAGAGTCATATGGGGTATCAAATGAAAGGTACCATTTTGTACATTTCAAAATATATTTTGAAATTTTTGTAGGTTTCATACTTTTTAAAATATTTCGAAAAAAGTCGAAAAAATACCCATTCCCCCCCCCTATCTCCGAAGATTGCAGAGCGATCCATGTAAAATGTATGGAGCGTTTATAGACATTGATCTATATTTTACAGGAAAAATATAGAGAAGTTTGAAAAAAGAACACTTTTTGAAAAATGGTCAAAATGGGGGGGAATAATTTTCAAAAGGGGGGGCTACCTCACCGAGTGGGGTATCGAATGAAAGGTATTTGTTTGTACGTTTCAAAACAGTTTTTCAAATTTCTGTAGGTTTCATACTTTTTGAAATATTTTGAAAAAAGTCGAAAAAATACCCATTCCCCCCCCCCTATCTCCGAAGTTTGCAGAGCGATCCGTTTAAAATGTATGGAGCGTTTGTAGATATGGATTTATATTTTACAGGAAAAATATAGAGAAGTCTGTAAAAAGAACACTTTTTGAAAAATGGTCAAAAAAGAATAATTTTCAAAAGGGGGGCTACCCCACCGAGTGGGGTATCAAATGAAAGGTATCGGTTTGGACATTTGAAACCAGTTTTTCAAATTGCTGTAACTTTCATACTTTTTGAAATATTTCGAAAAAAGTCGAAAAATTTACCAATACCCACCTTAACCGAACCACCCATTTAACCGAAGCATGCAGAGAGATCCATCTGAAATGTCACCTACTATTCTTAGGTATTCGTTAAATTGCGAAGTCTCTAACCGGTACTTTTGGTACATAATTGTTGACAAACGTTCAAAACCCTCGGCGCGCGAGTTACACTCGCACTTGACGGATCTTGTTTAAATTTAGAAGGAACAAATACATATTTTTCCATTTATTTTCTTGCAAAAAGAAACGAGATCCTATGATATTCTGGTATAAACGCGAAATTGGCTGACGCACTCGTGTCTCTAGAACTGATTGATGAAATCAATGTGCCACGGTAGATATAGCCAGTAATAAAGCAAAAGGCAATTGATTGTTGCGAGTGCGGTCACGTCGTACAGTTACTGTTTTCACGTCTGACGTAATAACGTTAGCAAAGTTATGGTGCACACGTGACCAGCTACAGCCATTATGTGTAGATCTAGATCACGTCTATAAAGCTCGTGGAAATCCAGCGAGAGCCACTCCTGTTTCTAATTCTGACGTCATTGCTTTGTCTTCAAAACTACACACACTAACACACTAAATATCGAAATTTCTGAAATTTTCAATTTTCAGTGACAGCAGATCGCATAATCCGCTGGGTACTTAAACATGTAGTTACTCGATATCTTTTCTCCAAGTCCCAGAAGTGGGAACAGTATACTTCGATTGTTCTCATACTACATCGATAAAAGGAAATTAATAATCAAGCGCCTCGGTTCAGGTGCTAGGAACGCTGATATCGCGCAATATCTAATAGAATATTTGGTAGATATGACACGTGCTCGGAATCACTATTGCAATTGCGACAATGCTTCCAGTATTCAAGACACGGTGGAGACTGAAAGCGTGCTGAATCAGTAGATACACTCGTACAGAAGTAGATAGAGAATACATACCTATACAAGTATTGACGAACTTACCTATCTGATTGAAAATTCATAGGTGTACATAGTATGGATTCATATCTGCCACGATATTCCTTTGTAATTCAACTGTATTATTGAGATAACGAAATGAACCTGGCCAAGCTTCTATCTATCTATCTCAAGCATAAACATGCCTAAATCCTATTCAACGCTTACCGCCATGAAAACTGTAATAGAAGCAGAAAAAGCGTTTGCGAAGAGCCAGTAAAGCTGTCTCGTGAGTGGGATTGGTTGGTTTATCCGGCTGTTCTGATAATGCCTGTTTGTAATGGCATTCTCGATCTAACACTAAAACAGGAATTAGAGAGCGTCCAGAGCGCAGTAGAATCACCTGAGATTGATGACCGTGTCCGTTTCACTCGCGCGGCGAATATTTCATTAAACGGGCTTTGCGGCCCGCGCCATGCATCATAGGCTACGTTCGGCCGACCCACGTTGACGGCCTGATCCACTCAGCTTAGTATAGAAAATTAATATGTGAGAAGACTACTGTATTGCGACAAAAATTGCGGTGAAATTTTATTTGCCCAGAAATGGAGGTATTTTATGGTTCAGGGCTCTGATTTATGTTTAAGCTAATTTAAGCTTCATACCAAAATTTTAATGATATCGTTATTTTCTACATTTATTTTAGCTGAAGTGGAGAGTTCAGACCGAAACAGTAACAAAGTCCTCTTCAAATAATAATGTACCGAGTTTATTAGCTTCGTAACTCTCTCGACAAGTCTAATAAGTAAACAAAATCTTGAGATTTTTTATGTTCGGTAAATAAATATAAAAGTTAGGGTACACATAAAACTCGGCTAACTAAAATAAGGAACGTCTCAAAGGATAGCAAAGTTTGTTATGTGAGTGAGGCTGGGCGTTCTTGCAGCCCAGTCTCCCGGCCGCGGGGAGTCTCACGTACAGAACTATAACAGGCAAATCCGAGCACGCCACTCGCCCCGAGTTTATTACCCTATTCATATTTACACAATTCTGAGTGGGTGTTATAGTCTGCCAGCTCAGCACGCGAGCCTTGCGAGGTCCTTCTCGGCCGCGATGAGCTCCCAGATAATAAAAATAGAGGGGGGGAGCGGTTCGTGTTATTTCAAAGGAATTTACGACCAAGAAAATAAGTTATTTCTCCTCTCATTATCTGAACTTCCGCTGAGCAGTTTTACGCTTGTAAATTTATTTTATAGTAAGAAATAACTAGGTACTCACGAACCTGCACACGAGGCGAGCTAAAACTGCGCATTCGTTAACTGCCGGTTTATGTACATTTGAGATAATGTTTGTATTTAATTACAATGCGTGACACTAGCAATGCGTGAACCCCTTGTATTTTCCATTTCCGCATGTAGCTATGTGGCATAACATGTTTTGCATCGGTAACTACAAAACGAGCGCAATGAAAATTTAATCAAGGCTCTAACAAACTCTGCTTTGCATTAACATAGTTACAAATAGCAGGATCGAAATAACGGAGAGGAACTTTCTATGTGTATATAAATCAACGGTTAACCTTGTAATGAATGAAGAGAACAAACGGCTGTAAGAAATGCGAGGCCAACTCGGGTGATTAAGTGTCTCATTTAAATGCAGTCGTAGCGCGGACGCCTCTAAGGCAAAGGGAGCCGGCGCTCGGGAAGCGGAAGAGAAGTCTCTCCACAAAAGGAAGGAGAGGTATTTAAATTAGCGTAGTCACTGAAAAAGTGCAGTAACAACATTAGTGAGTGGAACAATAGCGGGTGGAACAAAGCCGCAAGCGCAAAACCTTCCGCAGGAGACTGCGCTTGCTACCATATTTAATACCACAGTATCAGCCAGAGCTTGGTAATGGAATGATAACACACGTAGTGTTATTTGCGACGCTTCAAGAAGTCTTCTAAAAATTCACGTGAAACATGAAAATCATAATGTATTTTTGTTTAGAACTAGATTTAATAAAAAGATGCGCGTTAGACAACGAAAATAAAGTAATATGATTCTCGGCAGAAGAATAGGAAACTTTATTTTAAACTCTAGCAAGGAAGCAGAATTTATGAATCTAGCACACCCGCATTGGGCGGATAAACTTTTCTAACAAATCAAGTACCAGAGCGCAACGCAGATTTCAAGTAATTTCAACTAAATACAGAACTGCTTGCAAAGAATTCAGAATTGGGTCATAAATTCACTGCTCTAAACACAAAGTAATACGGTTGATTATGGAATGTAAAACGTAATCTAAAATCTAATTTTCTCACTTACTTTTATCATAACATAATAACTTTTAACGGCTATTCGGGGACACAGGGAATATTGTTCCGTATCAGTTGAAAGGACGAGGTTAATCCGACCAAACAAATTAGGAACAACATTAATATATCCTCCGTATCCGGCAACTTCCCCGCAATAAGCAGAATGTATTAGTGTTATTTATCTTAGCTCGAAGCTCCAACAAAGTTTTAATTGCAAGCGCCGATACAATTTGCGTACAAATGAATTTATTCGGTGAATCTGTAGTGCAATCGTGGCGCGCACCCGCTGGGTGGTGGATTATCCGCGTATGCAGAGCCGCTAATTGCGGGTAACGACGCCCGCGCCGCCGCCGCCTCCTGCAATCACCCACACCTATCTACCCGCGCGCATCCTACAGATTCAACTCCATATCTTAACCAAATATCTAAGTGAAAACAGTAACGTTTCAAGGAGATGATACTGATCTGATGAGACATTAGCAGGATTTAGTTGCTCTCCTGAGTAGGGTATTACTGATTTTGTGCAACTCCCCCCAAAGTCGATTTGGTAAAGCCGGATGTCCAATAACCATTATAAAGTTCGCTTGCTAGTAGCGCTCGTAGTCGCCAGTATCGGTTAACTGGTCAAGCTTAGTCGTTAAATCTGGTTTCACGGGATTATCACTGTCGATACTGGAAATTTTTGATATACATAACACAGATAACATTTTGAAATAGAGATTGTTGCGGTGAGGTTGGTAGCGAGCGAGTGCTGCACAGGGTCAGTGGCCAGCGGAACTGGCACGGCAGTCCGTATTCAGCCCAACAAAAGGGTGATAGCGGTACGTGCGTAAATCAAACGTCGCACAATAACAGAACCTCCCGCGTTTGCCCGCCGACCCTTCCCCACAAACCCTCCTAGTTATAAGCCCCCCGCTCCTCTATAAGCGAACGGTCGGTCCTCATAAATCTGCCATACTGAAATGTGCTCCGCTGCCAGCCGCTCGTGTGACGGACATTACCGATATCTGTGCCAATAGGATTTCAATGTCACCGAACCCGCTACGCTGTTTGGATTCAGTTAAACCTTAATCGTATGTCAGGCGCGCCTTTTACTATCTGTCCCAAAACAGTAAGCCCCTTTTTATATCGAGCCATTAGTTTCTTCCGGGGGATCGTCTGTATAGCGTTGGAATGATTATTCATCCGGTAACTGTACGCAAACAAATATATTGATATTTGAAATAGGACGTCGTGCCGGTCGGGTTTTATGTGTTTGCACGGCACACATAATTCTCCTGAGCTCTAGTAGAAGCGCCGACGTAGCGCTTCCATTCCTAGTTCAGATGGTGCGATACCATCGCACTTCGCTCCATTCGCTGCAATTAACGCTGCACAACGACCATATAAATCTTTGCCGATTGCTCTGTTCGTTCTATATTCTGTTTGGGTAATACCTAGTCGATGCAGTCCGGTGCGGTGCCTGAACAGGTCATAGTTTACTTGCGCAAAAAGTAGTTGTCTAAACAAAGGCAACACAATTAATTTTATGGTATAAGGGGAAAATGGCGTGGTGGGCGATAGGATTTTTTTCAATTTTCTTTATACGTCTCGAGCCAAAGAACAAACACGGCACGAGCTGAGATTACGTTTGGAATAAATCAATGTTACGACGCGTTAAAATATTTAAGCTCACGATTAATGCGGCCGCGGATTCCCGTCTCATAGAAGCGGGTGAGCGGAGAAGAGCGCTAAAGCCGTTAAAACAATGCTAATTCATGATTTCCTTAAACTAACTTCGAGAGTTCGAAACGCGGTTAAGCACGAGACAAATGTTTTAGGTAATTAATTCGTCCCGGTTTTTCCTATGTATATAACAAAGCTAATTTGAAGACCGACCTTTTTTAGCTTTCTGAAATTGCATAAATTTAGGCCCCTGTTTGGAAAACCAAACAGAACAACATTAATCCAATTTTAAATGAACAAAGAGCATGTTTTGAATCACAATAGTTATCCGAATGTTTGATTTATAACTTAACAGAAACAAAGGCGGGTAAAATGCTCAAAATTACATTTATGTATTGTAATAAATTACCAACAACACAATCGAGTTCATGGCATACACGAGCATATGTACACACTCCCGAATGAATATCTGCAGTGTTAATAAAAATGTAATTTACGCGAACGATTAACCAGAAGCTTATCGAGTCGGAGTAAAGTATAGCGGAATTGGTATGGAAGTTTTACAAGGGATCGTTAGAGGGGCTGTTACGATAAGCTCGAATGATAACTGTTTCTAATCAGACGTAATGAGAGTGGCGGCGGCGCGAGCGCGGGCAGACAGCGCGCGCGGGCGCGACCTCCAACCTCGACGCGACAACGCTTCTTTAATTTAATTAGCCAAGTTTCCTTCAGCGGAGCTCGCGAATCGCAATCGGCTAATTAAATTTTGATAACAGGCGAATTGTATCACGGAGCTTTGCCCGAGAGCCGAATTAACAGGCGTAAGCGCGCAAATATCCGTTTTGTATTCGAGAAAGGGGATTCTGGAATAATGTAGAAACAATGCGCTCAAAGTGCGCTGCATCGATAGGTAACACCGTTCCAAGTCTCAAAATAACATTAGGTTTTGTTTATTTTGACAAAGCCTTTATACAGCTGCTTTTTTATTGACATTTGTTGACATGTATCTTAATTTATTTTTGTATTTCTGACATTACATAATATTAATTCTAGGCTCTTATACATCCACCCATTTGTTATTTATAAGTGTTCATCTAAGAATTACTGTCTGTCTGTTTCTTTTTCTTTGCTTTTCTTCTGCGCACAATCCCTTATGGCGGCAAAAATCTTGTGGTGTTTTATAAATAGTCATAATTGAATATTAAGCAATAGTAAATTGGATTTTAATGACATTAAATTTATATAAACATGTACCTACGGTGGAATAAATGAAATTAAATTAAATTATCTGTTTTTATAAAGAACAGCTTGCTATTTTTATTTGAATAAACGATTCAAGTTTTAAAATACTTCTGTAAGAGTAAGAATTCGGTTCGAAGTAAACAAAAGGCTCATCGATGCAGCTCTCTGTACAAATACCTAGTTATCTATTTATGAACACCATGATCAAGCTTCTAACTCTGAGGTTCTGCAGCTGACGCGGCTCATTGAATTTAAATCAGTTCCGATTTTATTAAGAAGTTTTCAGGCCCGGGATGGCTGCTCTTGATATAACGATATACTGGCGGAAGTAATAAAATAAAACGATTTTACATCTCCAGGGGAAGCGAACGTTTTTGTCGAATGGGAAAAGTCGCGAGCGACTTCTCATTCCGCGATAAAATCGGGGACATTTTACGACTATCTTCTATCTGATTGCCTACCGTTAAACAACAATCTAAGAAACTAATTTCAGAACTTTGTGCATGCAAGTCGTGATTCATTGCAGCTATCTACGTTTAAGTTCTTAAATATACGTACCTATTTTGAACTTTTGCACATAGACATTCATTTGACTTAAAAGTCGTTTCATTCTGTTAATTAAATTAGAGTTAATTAATTATGCTTTCTGATAAGCCTCTCTAGCCTTTGTGCCACGAACTCGTTCCAAGAATGTAAAATTTTTAAATCGGAATAAAAACATTCGCTCTTTGGGTACACCGGTGAATGTAAAATGCGAAAGTAGAGTGAGGCGTGGGTAGAACCGAGATTCCTGTAAAGATTTGTTGTGAAGTTCGAACGTCGTTGCCGCACGTTCAAAGCGGGTGTTTCGTAACGCGGGCTTGAAGAAAGGTAAAGTAGAGAAGTAGTTGAGGTGACCGCGAGTGGCTGCCGCATAATGAACTGGTCACGTAGGCACATTTCGTATTATTTCCCTGGGACGTTCCACGTGACCTGAATAAGGCCGGCCGGCGCAGGCCTCCACCGTCGCCTGCCCGGACCCTCCACAAATAAACCGCTTCACGCACGATTCGCCATCGGAGATTCATTATTCTAGCTCTTACCGATCCATAATACATTACCGAAGTTCTCTCCTCAAAAGACATCTTTTATTCGACCATTCTTCGGAGGGTTTCCCCGATCAGATTTTTTGGGAGAAAACGAACGGAAATAATTTTGGATCACGTCATTGTAAAATATATCTTCGGGGTCATATATTTACTGTTATGAATATAAAGGAGCATAATAATATCAGGAACGAATAAAATTATATCATATCAGGAATTAGCCGTTACTTTTACCGAACAAAACGTAACGTTCAAAGGCGTAGAGAGTAAAAATCGATCTCTGCTCTCTGTACAAATCGATTTATACTGTCGTTCGAGTACATTGGAGAATAGCAGCTTTTTTCGTTTCTCATGCAAATTAGAAAGCACTGACTACTTTGCATGCCATTAACGTAAAGATTACTAAAATCCATTCACTTTGGAGTAAAAACTTCCTAACGTAATAAAGATTGAATCTCCAGGGAATCTATTACTTTAAGTCTATTTCTGAAATGAGAAAGCGTAGCAATATTCACTCTAAACTAAATGAACGTGTTTAACTTGACCGAGAACTTTTTAATCTAAGTTTTTAAAAGATGCTGGTAAAGAAGTATAATATGCAAAGTGTTCATATTTTGTTATTAAAACTGTCACAGCTGTTGCCTTAAGAGGCTAGAGCATGATAAAATAATAAAACATGGTACCTAACACGAGATGTAGAGCTCATCCTTGGGCCGAGCGGTATTAGACATATAAGTAGTTTATTGTGAGGCAGGCTTGCTCATAACTACCCATTTTCCTTGGGATAATGTCGGGCAACAAGCGACATAATGTTTATTTCAGACTCCACAATATGAAGCCTTCATGTATATAAGTGTGCGTGCGGGGAATATTACTTTTGCATAAACATTTTCTTGTTTTCGTTCAATAGTGGCACCTGTAGACGATTTACTTGTTATTTTAGTGAGGTGTGTAGAGTGTAAAGTGAAGGTGTCGTACCTTGGATTGCCTCGCAGCGCGGCGTGGTGCAGGGCGTTGAAGCCGTTGTTGTTGGTAAGAGTCATGTCCGCGCCGTGCTCCAGGAGGAGCGTCAGCATGTCGTCACGCTTCTTGGAAATAGCGTCATGCAGCGGCGTGTCACCTTCAGAATCCTGAAAGAGATTGCTAAATTACAACCAGATTTGTACCCAAATGGCTTGTAATTAAGTAAACTTCGAATCCCGTTTAGGTCCATAACTAATCCGAAGACAAGCCTCAGGACCGTAATCCGGCGCCAGCTGCGTCGACATTCCAGCTGTTGAATTATAAAGCATCGCCCGTCTGGAGTATCGCGACAATTTTCTAAAACATCAAACCGCTCGAATGAATAATTGAGGCGGTGGAGAAGGCGTTTAGGGCGTGGATTATAGCGACTTGCATAATTTATAAGCTAGTCGGAGCGTTTCGGGCAGGCAGCGAGCAGCGAAAGGCGAGCGCAGAGTCCGGGAGAGATGCGCCGCGGCGTCGGCGGTGGCGGGTGCACGAGCGAAATCAGAAAATGGTGTCGAGTTCCGTAATATAGGGCGCGCGGTGCAAAAAGCGCGGCCACCGCGTCATTATCATAATCACCGCCGCCGCGCTGCGTGCCGCTACGGTGACGCCCAAGTCGTTTTGCTTTGTGAACGCGCATTAAGAGACCCGCCGGTTGTGCTCTGTCATTCTGCAATTAATTTGCAGGGGGCCTTGAGATGAGTGATTTTCACTCCCGAAGCAACGAGAGCAACGTATCATCTGCTAATGAATGAGTCATCCATCACAGATAAGATAATGTATTACTTTTGTCGCTGAAAAAACTAGCGAGGTATCATTAGTTAACGTGGATAAATATCTACCTCAGAAACCTCTTAGTCGTATACCTATTGTGTCTCGGATTCACAACACGACAGTATTATAGTCTCACACATACAAACGCGTGACACGGGAGCAGATGTAAAACCGTAATAGCGGGTACATCATAGATGACAAAGCCTCCGACACCCATTCAGATGGCGGTAATTCAGTGCAAGCTCAACCACAGACAGGGGTAATTTCGAGCAGAATAGCAGCATTAAATATTAATTGTATTGGCATATAGATAGCCATTACATGCAGTAATTCATTCGGCTGCATATCGGAGCGAATTACAGGCCGATGCTAATTATTTGATTGTTGATTCGTAGTTCAGTTAGGTACCTACCCTTTGTCAAAATGTATTTTAAGTAACGATTCGCGTTCGTTATCTGAATTGCTCTCATTTAAACAGCAAAAGGATAAATGCGAGTAACAAGAGATCTCATAATAAAGGCTGCGCCGCAACCTGTCAGTTACAAACGTTTCGAGTAAAAGATACCGGCCCTTTACCGTACCGTTGCCGGTACGGTAAACAAGCTGTAGGCGAGTAGGGTTGAGAAAATAAGTGTAATGTGAAATAAGAAATTAGATTTAGACGGCGACACCCGCAGGTGCACGTGAGTTGCAACCCGCCCCGCCGCACCCAGGGCGTAAACATAAATATCCGCGCTCATATTATCGCGGAGTTGATGGCCTCATAGCCGACTTGCCTTTAGACATTTTAATTTAAAGCTCTAACACGTGCGAATCAAATTTTATGATATCATAAAACTTTGGAACGCTAGAGCGCTACTAAACCCGTGTGTTCAAATTAAAAAGAAGCATAAAATATATCGATTAAATTCCGTAACTGGGTAATTACCTAATTACCTTAGTGAACAATTATAACTACCTGATACTAAAATAAATATTATCTACCTACTTCATTATAATTAAAGCGAACAAGGAAACGATTACTCTGATAAACGGAGAAAGACTTTGCACATCAAAGATAAAGGAAAAAATCGTTAACTTTGATTATAACATCAAAACATTGTATTATTTTGGCCTAACAAAGAGCAAGCTTATCAGAAGAATTAATACTCATAATAAAAGCCACCCTCCAACGAAAAAGGAGTGGGTTGGTATCTGAGTAGCGCTTCAATATGATTTTTTAATAAGCTACCTGTTACGTCCTACCTCCTTTACAGCAAATAATGGAAGTGGACGCAGTAATAGCTTTACAATCAGCATTCAGGTGTGGAATGTTGGTTTACTGTATTGACATAGCACTTATCGGAACGTGAAGGGTTTTCTTTTCATCCCACAAAATTGTTACAGAAACAAAAGTTGTACAAGTGGGTTGGATAAATTTTGTTTACGTAAGTTTTACATTAGGCTGGAGAGAAAACTTGGCCAGTGATGAAAAATATTTTCCAAGACTTCCATAACTTCGTTTTCGATCATCACCTCCGTGTAAGTAAATGATGAGTGTCAGTTACATACTCTTTTCAGTACCAAAACAACCTCTACTAATTTCTACATCTGACTTAATTTAAAGTAATACAAGCAAAACAGCAATACATTGTAAATGTTTGCAGTCATAACGGCGTGAGTTCATCATTGACGAGGCAGAAAGAAAACAACTAATTGTTTAATTCCGAGCCATTAAGCCAAGTATTACGGCAGGATTATTCACGGGCCATATACCGCAGCATCGGAGCGCGGTGCCGGCTCGCGCAGAGCCCGCGCCCACGACCAACGAGTTTCATCAAAGCCACAGATTAGAGCTATCTCTGAACCAATGTAATGGAATTGCTGAATCGTGCCCCAAACGATGCTTTCAGAGAACACTACAATGTGAGCAAGCAATAGTGCGAAAATGGCGAATTTATCTCTTCAAGAAAGAAGACAAGTACTGACTATCGATCTCTGCAAATTTGCTCGCAAAAGCCGAACCAATAATAAACATTACAAAATCCTGCCAAAATGCATTCTAAAACAAATGTCCCCTGTAGAAAACACAAGAAATAACCATGCATCCAGTTTAACGTAATTTCAGAGAGAGAAGTCGAAAACAAGAGTTAAAACGAAATACACGTCGGCCCTCATAGCGTGGAAATTTGCCAACAAGGGACGTCCGGTGGACTTTTAAATTTATGGAAATTCGACACAAGATAAAAGTGTTTGTTGAGCGTCGAAATTTTACATGTGACTTGTGAAAAACTGAATAAATTTTGTTCTCAGCAGGCAAATTCGATATGGATAGTTCAATATCTAAGTACCTACGTATAGCAGTTCGTTGCACCCTCATCAGCCGCCTTGATTGATTGTGCGGAAATAAGCTCCGCAGCGGGCCTGTGTGCAATACTGCACTGCATATGTAACACAGTATGTATGCACAGATGCTATAGCGCAACGTGGATAAGATTAGACGGTTATTTATGAGAATAAGATCATTCAGTGCACCGTGTACATCTACAGTCTTGAACAAAGCTTGTTCGAAGCGACCATAGTTCGTGTTAAATCCGGGTACGAATCGACGACAAGTTTCGAGAACTTCATAAATCCTCGATCCATTAGCGCTCCGATATCTAAAGCACGCAGTTCTTTGTTATTCAACCGGACGGAGTCTCAATGAGCACCCCGCTTTAGGTATCGGCAAACGCTAATGTACTCGGTGAGATTTAGCGCAGAGCGCAGCTCAGACTCGCTCCTTGCACACCTCAGAGTCACGTACTTTATTGCACACTTCCAACTGAATCATAAAGACCTCACCATCAATTCTCTGCATGTAGCGAGAGACAATATTTTAAATTTAACATTTTGTTTATTCTGTATTCCTAGGGATAGAGGAACTACGAGAGAAGAGTAGACCGTCAGTGGAAGAGTGATATTCTCATTCACTCAAATGTACGTACGAGGTACTTCAGCTAATTCAACTAAGAGCAAAATGGTAATGTTATTTCGGACTACCTTCCTACATAAACATTACGAAGGGAACACGAATCTACGTAAATATTACAAAATGTTGTACATAATGTGTGCAAATAGGTATAAACTTTCCAAGAATAAACAACGTTTTTGAAACAGGCGCTGAAAGTCTTAAATTATGATCATTGTTTGGGTGAAGCAAGAGCAAGATCTGTAAAGTACCTGATGGCACAAGTTCGAAATAAGCAGAAAGCACTGGACTATGCAAAATGCCTCTGAAATGCGAAGTTTAAAGTTTGCTAAATTCCTGAATTATTGAACCATTCAGTGCCAGCATAAATCTCAATGAAACTGCACTTTATGGATATTGATAAGCATAGAACTTTCACATTCATCACAGTTAAATAGACGAGCTCGGAAGCCAATTTGACTTTACGTATAAATGATTACTTAATTTTGCAATTCTACGTGTATGTGCATATGTGGTAAACAATCAGCAAATTAGGTACTGGATGTAGTATTTCCCAAAAGACAACCTGTCCACAGCTTTACTCAAACTGTCGAGAAATCTTTCTCGTTTTCACATAACCCAGACTTGTAATAATCGAATATGAATGTTGGTAAAATATTCGGGTTCGCATTTTCAATAACGGTTTGCGAACTTTTGCCATTTATGTAGTGAATGTTCGAGAAGGTAGGTATTTATTAGGTGAATACAGAGCGGATGGTGCCGAGATTACAGGGTAAGTGTAGTTTTTCGGAGCAAGCGTTGTGGCCGGCGGGCGCACAGGTGCTGGTAATGTGACACGAATCGAACTTTGCCCCGAATCCCTCGCTGGTATGGCTATGAGCTTCCAACAGAAGTAAACGTTATGCTTTCAGCTATATTGACGGTCGAACAAAAAATACAAGAAAAAGCTACGTTATATATTAGAAAGAAAGAAAGAAAATCCATTTATTTGACCCTAATTAAAATACAATATTAAAAGGAATAAAATAAAAAAATAAATAAAAGGGGTCCCTGTCTCAGCATTATACCGCTACAAGCCACAGCGAGTAGCGGCGCTGATTTTCAGACAGGGCCTAGTGTGGTGCACAAAAATGATAACAATAATAACATTCAATTAATACACAGACAAGAGTAGATAAAGCGGTTACATACAATACAGGAAACAATGAGAGAAAAAAAAAATATTAGGAAAAAAATACTTAGTGAAAATTAGTGGCGAAATAATACAACTTTTGGCTTTTTTCCCCGAGTTTGATATAATCCCAGATTGATATTAATATCTGCATTTGAGATTAACCGGCTCAGGGACGAAAAATTCAATAAGTTTGATTTTATAGAAGGAAATGGTCTTGGTCTAGTAAAAGTACGTACATAGGTCATAAATATAAGTGTCGACCGGCGGCGACAAAAAAAATCATAAAATTTCAGGTGACGTTGGCCCTTCCATAAATTTATCGACAGCTCGTGGTAACAGGCAATAATGAAAATATTTATGAAGTAGAACCGACCAGTGCGCGATTTTCATTAGCTTAATTATTAGTCAGCAAGAGTGATCCGAGTGAAGGGGCGACAACATTCCCTTAACAATGGCAACACGATAGGCCTTGTGTTATACAATGTTACATCGGGGACTTATTGGAACACAGTCAGTGACATTAATTGATTGATGATATAATCTCAATTCAACTTTGATTAAACCTCTGAACAGGTAACAGAAACGTGCCTGAAGTGATGTTTACCTAGTTTTCAGTTGCTATCGGATGAGCACGAAAGAATTACAGACAGAAATGTCAATTAAAAACACGAAAAGCATCAGCACGGGAAATGATCACCATACATAACGCACAAAATGACGTCGGCAGTCAGGCTTCCACACGTCGTGTGTCGCGTCGCCCCCGACACGCCATCTCCACTCTAATTGGCACGTTAAATTGAACGCCTGTTTCAGTGATTAGCACACAGGACATCTGTTTATTGGCAGTGTGATGCCGATGTGCGAATCAGCTCTTGCACAACTGTCAAATGAACTGAACCGAAATGTGAACGACTGCCCCCAATACTCAAACGCCACTCAGATTTAAGCACGTCGTAAGTCGCGATTTTTTGACCGTTTTCTATGAAAATATGCCGAAAATTCGTCTTGAGTTGCGTTTTAGTATTCGGGGGATGTGACTTGTATAATTTTTCAAAAGCTGGCGTGATCGTCTTTCGTTTGTCA
Source organism: Eupithecia subumbrata (assembly GCA_949316285.1). Lineage (NCBI taxonomy): Eukaryota > Metazoa > Arthropoda > Insecta > Lepidoptera > Geometridae > Eupithecia > Eupithecia subumbrata. The sequence goes on from OX438647.1 coordinate 16,904,510, forward strand.
TACAATTGTCCACGCTGCGCGCTGACGTCAAAAATCCAGGCCTCCAGTTGTTTGCCTCCAGTATACGAAAAAAAGGGATCACGCCAGCTTTAAAAAATTTAGCCATAACGCTTATCAGAATGCGCACGCTGTGACGCACGACCGTAGCATATTGAAAACGTAGCTTTGTGAAGTAAAACGCAGTGTCCCCAAAAAATATGAACCAATGACAATATGGCGCACGCCTACTCATATTTTTAGTTTTCGATTCAATATCGGACGCTTTCATATCGTCTGTCTGGACAATAGTTTATTGATTGCGTAGAAGTAAAAGCTTGCGATAGAATGCTTCCATTTGTTGAAATTCTGCTATTGTGGCATAAACGGATTTATAAAGAGTATGTAGGTTGTATTTGTGAAACGGAACAAATTATGCAGTTTAGGGGCGTAGCTTGAAACATGTTATAGGAGCGTGATGGGAATGTGGCCGGCAGAGCTTGCTGCAATGACTTGCACAGCACGGCAAATGTCTGTTGTATATCTTCGTAGCAGCAGTAAATGCAAAGGATGTAGATCGTAGACCTCGTAGCACGTAGCAGGGCGCGTAGCACTTGAGACGCTACGAGCGTAGAGCGTAGAGAATGCAAATCGTAGCCGTGCAAAAATAACACATAATTTACTTTTGGTGCGTGTTTTAATGCAACCATTTCGTTATTTAATATGAATTGCTATTTTATGTTATCAAACTGTGGGAGTCGAACAGATAATATGGTAATCCATAAAGATATTTTGGTAAATATCATTCTCTGTATATGACACAAACAATAAATCGCATAATGGTCTCGTAAAATTTCAGCGGTATTATCTTGGGAAAACCCGGCTATTTTACATTCACCTGCGAGGTTTCCCTCCGCGTCCAATTTATGTTAGTGGGCACAAAACGAACGCTGACAAATGTGGAAATAAAATGAACATACGTTTTATCTGCACGCTCTCGGAGTCGGTTTTCGTGCTCGTGGCTGTGTAGCGCGGGCGAAAGCGGGGAGGCGGGGCGGGCCGCGGGGCGGGTAAATTCGTGGACTTTTCCTCGTGCCGAACCGACAGTGCGGCTTGTTTCATAAGAATTCACGTACAGCTGAGATGAATATCCGACAAAGGATCACCCGGCATACGTTAAGTATATCCGTTACCTGAAAATTGGTTTCTTGGGTGGTGTTTTGGTTAGGGTTCAAAGGGCGAAAAGCCAGAGCCTTGTCGTTTTTTTTATTTATCTATTTGAGGCTTATAAAAACAGATAAATGTTGTTTTAAAATGAACCTAACATAGCCGCATGGAATATACAAAAGGGGGATTTGACATGTCATCTGCAATTTATTTTGATCTAAGCTTTAACGTTGGGTTGAATAAAACGTCAAGTGCGAGTTGGACTCGCGCACTAAGGGTTCCGTATCATTGTAAGACCCTGGGTCTTGCCAAATATCATGATTCTAGGTCAACGGGAAGTAGGTACTCTGTAGGTTTTGGTCCATGTCGAGAATCAGTTTTGTTTTGTAAATAAACTACATTCTTACGGTTTTCGGATTTTTCCCTTTATTTGTGCTATAAGACCTTGCTTCGTACCAAATTTTATGATTCTGGGTCAACGGGAAGTACCTACCGTATAAATTTTGGTCCATGGCATGAATAAATAGTAATTTTTTTTGGTGAATAAACTACAAATTTACGTTTTTCGGATTTTTCCCTTTACTTGTGCTAAAAGACCTTGCTTCTTGTCAAATTTTATGGTGCTAGGTAATAGGGTACCCTCTAGGTATTGGTCCATGGCGAGAATAAAAAGTTAGTTTTGTAGTGAATTAACTACAAAGTTAGGGTTTTAGGAATTTTTTCGTTTACTTGTGCTATAAGACCTTGCTCCTAAATTTCATGATTCTAGGTCTACGGGAAGTACCCTATAGGTTTTGTGTGCTTGTGATTTCCTTGGAATATTCAAAATATTCGTACATAAACGCCTGTAACTTTTGATTGCGTTGACTTAGAAGTTTTATTTATATCGAGGCTCCAAGTGGTTAGAATTTGATGTTCTTTCTTTTTATTTCCACTATCGAGTTGAAATACCCCTTTTTTCAAGAACGCGTGGAGATATCGACCTCCACGCGTTCCTGAAAAAAGGGGGTTGACAGATCGACGGACAGACAGACATACGGACAAGAAAGTGATCCGATATGGGTTCCTTTTTTCCTTTTGAGGTACGGAACACAAAAAAAGTATGATTAGTAAAGCAGCAAATAGCAATAACACACACTAAACACGTTCTGAAAAGTGTAGCCAACAACCAAGTTCTCCGTCAGCTTGTTTATTGGAAATTTTTATCACGAATCAAAGTTTAGAATAAAAAGTGCTTAATCCTCAAGAGCGAACTGGGAACTCTAGGCATTCGCTTGCATTCGACATTTATTATGTAAACGTCTTAAAAGCGTCCCTGGACCTTCCAACCACTCGCGTAGTTCTTACTTAGGTACGGTACGACGACGACGGGTGAAACTAAGTGGAACTTTTCCCAGGTTGCCACGTATAAAAAGAATTTTAAAGAAACCTTCACATGGCAACTTCGCAAACAACGCTTTGAACATCCGATACGATGCAAACTTGTCTTACACATTTACTTTAGTCAGTTTAAATGTGTGTTCAATACCACGAGAAAAGCACTAAATTATGTTAAGATTTTATTTGACGTCAAAGTTAATACAGCGCACACAAAGATCGTAATTCACAGAGGGGTTGGTGAGATAACAGGGCGCAAGGAGAGGTATTTAGTAGATAGGTAGGTACAGGTGTAGCGCTCGCTTGCAGAAATGTAAGGCACATCGTAGATAAACACAATTCCCACCCAGAACTCCGTCGCTTCGGCGCGCACTTCTGATAACCGCGCATATCGTAAAACTTTATTTACCGCCTCCACTCCAATTTGTCTTAGCGAGAGTTCCCAACTCAGATATGACGATAACTTTCATTGTTACGCGACAAAGAAACCTGACAATCGTATATTACGTATTGACGTCGGTGATATGTGCGCAAAGTATTTGACAGTGTTTTATTATAACTAATTTCTTTGAAAAGTGATCACTTATTTGGACACAGTTTGTTATAGAAAAATACATTTATTAGAACATTTGATAGAGAGAAATCGAGATGGGTAGGTCTCTTATTATATTGGAAGATAAATCGTACATAAAAGGCCATAAGTGATATGATAAAGTAATCAAATGCTAGTGATACTTTTGATGAAAAATGTTCTCGGAAAAGTAGTGGTAGACACATGTATAACAGGTTTCAATAAAAAAAAATGTAACGTACATTAATTTAGTGTAATAACAGAGAAGTGATTTCCAGAGCGCTGAGATATTTCCCATGGCCCCGCTGTAATTACACGGCGCAGCTCACAAAGGCGGAGGAGTCAGGCGCCTACCCACACTTCAATTAAATATATTTAAGTGTTTTTATATTTACTTACTACCGATTTCATTCGGACTATAGGGTAAAAAAGCTTCTCGAGATCATCTAAAACCCGTTATCAATAAAAACACTATTCAGTAGTGTCAATTTATTGAGTGTCGTTAAGGCCAAGGCAGATTGAAAGGGAATCGAAGGGACTTTTTGATGATTTTGATATAAAATTATTTGGCATGTTTTAAAAAACTATAAAACGACTTCAAATTCTTCTAGAGGCGACTTCCACACAAAATTTCAGTCTAATTTAGTTTGATAACGCATGGATGGAACGACGAATGAAAGAAGGCCTACTTTGAAACACGAAATACGAAGTTTCGGTAGAAGGATCGCACGAAACGAACAACCTTACTGCTAAATGTCACGTCCGAAGCATGTTGCTAACGTGCGTTGCTTCACACTAAATGATACCAGACCTTTCAAAATCAAAAATCAAAAACGAACGGATCAGTCATCCTTCGTTTTATGCGATCCGCCATACGTCAACTTTGGAATTTGTTTTTGTAGATCTCTTGTCTACGCCCGTTGCCATAGAGACCTTTAGTTTCCAATGATTGTGAAAATTATCATGTGATGATGTTTTACGGCGCACATCATCAATTCCTCGAGAGACAAACTTTTATGGGACCACTTAAAAATCAACCTATAAACAACAACGAAAGAGTCATCAAAATCTAGTATGAATTGGCGAAGGTAACACCAAAATTATTGTAGCTTTTCGTGATTTATCAAAAGTATTCTGTTGTTTTTTTAAGCTTTACAATAAATACCAATCCCTTGGGAATAACATTTTTGTGGGACCCATTCGGGATAATTTTATAGTGAAAGTGAAAGAACACAATAGTGAAAGAATCAGTAAACCACAGTTAACCATCGGTTAACCACAGGCGGAGATATCAAGTAACATTCTGCGACTTCGAGAAATTTCAAAATATTCGGACTTAAACGACTATAACTTTTAATTGCGTTGACCTAGAAGTTTTATATATTTCGAGGCTTCAAGAGGTTGTAGACTTGAGTATTTGATGTTAATTTCAACTCGATACCTCTACGCGTTCCTGAGAAAAGGAGGTTGACAGACGGACATACGGACAGACCGACAGACGGACTACAAAGTGATCCTTTAAGGGTTCCTTTTTTCCTTGCGAGGTACGGAACCCTAAAAAACACGATTTTATGGCTATTTTTGCTCTATGTTTGTCGAAGCAGTATCTCTTAAACAATAATAGGACACATGTAACTTTCTATAGGTAAGTAACAGTTCAACTTGAATATCAACAAGTACTAAAAATAAAATAACGTATAAAATTTAAGGGAACAAAACTCTAAAAACACCAACAGTTTGGCGACCAAACTGGTGGTGTTTTTAGAGTTTCGTTTGAAAAATAGGTTTGAACGATTGGACGAAACCCTCCGTGTGCGAGTATACTCGCACTTGGCCGGCTTCTTAGTAAAAACACACCTTTATATAGCTGCAAGATAACAGCTTTGATCTTTCTGGCATCTTAATTGAACAAATTAAAAAACAAAATCTTAATAAAAAAAAACAACATCAGGACCCCATCATAACCACGACCACTCTGACAAGAGTGAACGACTTAGAAGAAGAATTGAACAAAGAACACTGTGAGATTTCAACCATTTTGTAATGACTCGAGACATTGTGGGAGCGTATAAGAGGCTTAAGATAAGGTCGAACGCACACCGCACGTAAACGCTTTCTAACGTTTAACTTTTATCTAGCCTATTCAATTAGTATTTCCAAGCTTGTGTGGTTCAAATATACGGACAAGACACGAAATTGGTATTTTTTAAGGGTTCCGTACCTCGAAAGAAAAACAGGAACTCTTATAGGATCACTCTGTTGTACGTCTGTCTGTCTCTCTGTCCGTCTGTCTGTCAACCCCCTTTTCTCAGGAACGCGTAGAGGTACCGAGTAGAAATTAACATCAAAATACTCAAGTCCACAACTTCTTGAATCTTCCATATAAATAAAACGTCTAGGTCAACGCAATTAAAAGCTACAGCCGTTTAAGTCCGAATATTTTGACATTTCCAAGGGAATCACGTACACACAAAACCTATAGGGTACTTCCCGTAGACCTAGAATCATGAAGTTTGGCAAGAAGCAAGGTCTTATACATATATGTATATTTTTTTAAACAAAACAATTTTTAGGTCTTTCCCTGGACCAAAATATACAGGGTACCTACTTCCCGTTGACCTAGAATCATGATATTTAGCAAGAAACAAGTTCTGACAACTATACGAAACTCTTAATGCGCGAGTCCAACTCGCACTTGACGTTTTATTGTTATCAGATTTTATTTGGCAAAGCCTTATACATAATTGTTCTGCGGCAAAGCACAACGGAAGCTAAACGTTGTATCAACGGTCTAACAAAGAGTATTTCTGAAAAAGTGCCCACTTATTTCTTTTAATAACTGTGTTAAAAAAATAAACACAATAATTTTCTACCAAATTTTTTATAGACTGCGAAAGTTTAAATATAAATAAAATATCGTTTCGTGTCGCAGTGTGGCAACATCTGTAGAAGTGCACACACTCGCTGGTGCGCTAATGAAGCCGTAACGAAGCGAGGAATGGGAAAACCAACACCGACGCGGCACAGCTGTACTATTGTCGAGATCACTTTAAAGAGGACATTTCGAAAACATTGCGCTCTTCCTCACAAAATTACTTTTAATGTTTTAAGCTTTTCATTAGCTGCCGTTTAATGTTTGGCGCTGAAGTTTGATGGTTTCATAAAACTTAATCTTACTCGACACTTGAGCCTCGTCAGTATAATATAACCAAGAATATAAACGATAAATAAAATATTACACGTGCCACCAGACAACAGCGCAATTTACCAAAATCGTAAATACATTTTGGTATAATTTATGATAACCATAATCTGTTTATGTCGGTCCAGCGAATTGCATGCAAACGGGATATGTTATAATCAGTGAGTGAAACGCTCATTTATATAGGTATAGAGAGGTAGCGGCTGCGGCATGGATGTGCAAACGAGCCCGGTGGGGATACCCAAAAAGCAGATTCAGATCACGGTGCGCTATGTTAACCAGCGCACGAGTTCGATATTCCAGTGATGGCCCCCGTGCCGCTCGCCGCACTCCGTACTTATAATCTAATATTCGCAATTTACGAGGATCGCAGAAGGGTCCCGCTGGGAGCCATAGCACTGTCATCGTGCGGCCTTACCTGCCGGCTGCACTTACCCTACGCTTAACTATACCTCTGACTGTAACTTTTTATCCCTTTACGGAGGCAATTCTGTCTTTCACAGAAAATCGTTGATAAAAAGGGGCTTTGTTAGCTGGCGGAGCATTACACAAGTAGGTTTTTTGAGCAGAGGTCGCATAATTTATTCAGCAGAAAAGGATGATGATGCAAACAGAATAGGGTATATGCATAGATTTTTTTATTGTTATAATCGATTCTTTAGGTAATTATTTAACCGAAAAATTATAAGACAGTCACTAAATTTGGCAATCAAAAGGTAAGAAATGTAAAGCAAAACTACAATAATTTTCGGGTGATAAAAACGCTGCCATAATGGCGTATTTTTCGGTGATGTCATCATTCACACTGCCAGTGTTTCTGCTTTTTCATTAATTTATCAATCAGAATAAAACCTTTTGTCAGGACCTCTGTAGTTATCATCTCGAGAAAAAAAGAAGAAAATAAAAAAAGAAGTGTGCATCGTGACGTCATGTCCGCTCTAGCCAATACCTGGGCGTTTCGAAATTTTGCAATTGAGATTTAAAATATCTACTTTTCAATGGTTAAATTTTACAATAAAAACATCAAAAAATGCAAAAATTAATATGTAGATATATTTATATATCAATAGAGTATAGTCATATTTTTTAGCCATTTTGAAGTCACATGTACCAAAATACCTTATTGTTGAAACGTTAGGTTTTATAAGAGTGGCCAATATTAAACAAAAACGATGTTATTTTAGACTAAGTAGGAAAGTTCCTATTACAACAAAGTCACCCAAAAGTAGCTCGAGTATTCTCCTCTTAACGTTACACAATTAAGTAATATTAAACTCGCTACAAACACGAACCAAATGTGGGTTTATGAAAGGAATGTGATACATTAAACAGACCTCGTAATTTAATACTCTACCTACTTTAATCGGTTAACACTGCGAATACTAGCTCGGTATATCTTAATAAATGTAGACGTAAAGTAAACAGAATGTTAGCTCTTTTGTGGTTAAAATGTAAGGCGAAATAAATCGCTTTTCTCGGCAAAGTTTTTTGTTACAGTGCCTTTAAGGATAAGTCATAAGATGAATGATGTCAGGCAACTATTACTTAAAGTACCTTCTGGCAGCCATTGTGTACGAAACCCCGCGAGAGCTCCGGCACAAAGTCTTTCCCGGATCTCGTCACACTTAGGTAAATCTCCAATATCCGCCACTATCCGCAATCCATAAAAGCTATGTTCATATATGCACACTACGCAATGTATTATGAAATCTTGAAAGAGTAAGTAGGCTTTTGTAGTTATACTTGGAGGTTTCTGGAAAATTAAGAACAAAGAGCTTAGATAGGTTTAGTAACCACCATATTGTACGTGAGTGAAACAATCGGCATGATTCTAGGAACCTACCTCGGTGATACGCCGGCGTTGGAAGTTTATTGTGTCTTTCGTAAAAATAAACATACGGAAGATAACATTTTCATACCCAAAACTTAATATGCAGTAAATTTTATTTTACTATTTCGGGCAATGGGAATATTTCAGTTCCCGGCGCACCACAGAAAAACTTAAAAGTGGAGACCGGAACATGAATATGAAATTACCCCACAATGCACACAAACAATCCCAGATAACGGGGGAGCAGCCACGTCCGCATTTAAAATATCCCAAAGTAAATGTGAACATGGACAAACACAATAGAATAGGCGGACAGCGACATATTTACTGAAATTTGAATTCGGGACGTTGGAGTCAGCAGTCTATTACGTGACCGTTAATAGCATTGGGGCTGGCAGGACGCGGGTCGAGGCGCGCCTAGTCCAGCGAGCTCAAGCTGAGCCTTCGGGCGGAGGAAGATCTATAAATTACGGGAACGACAACTCGTTCCGCACCAGATAAAGCCACGCCGCAAAACAATGCCACGGACGAATGCCTCAAGTCGTTAGCGAACAGAATCCTACATCTTTATGAACTGTTTACTCGACGAATTCTCAACTGTCGTCTGCGATTGTCGTTACTAGGTACTCCTTTGTACGTAATTTCAGCTGCAGACACGACACAGATGTTCCTTCATTACTTATTTATGACGAGCCTTATACGTCACTCAGTAGAGATAAATATACTATGTACTATTCCCAATTTACTTCTGAATTCACGTTCAAAGCGAACGTTTCTGAACTTCCAATAATTTAATAAAGAAAGTTTGAAACGTGCGTGGCTGGCAGCTCGCCGCAAAAAGCCAAAAGCTTCGATTCAATTAAAACAGAAAGTTGGAGGAAGAACTTACTGTGCGGTCGACATCGTAGATTGTGTGGTGGTCGTTAGGCATACACTTAGAGGTCTGACCATGATCAATGTAACAATACTTTTAGTTACTTATCGCTTTTCCGCGACTTAAAACAACTTAAGATAGGTAGCTCACAGATTTGAGAAGGTCCTTTAAAATATTTGAGACTTCGCACGCGTGTTTTCGGTTTAATAAGTAGTAGTAATATGTATCTAAGTTAGGCTTTGCTCTAAACGTACACTAAATTTCATCTTGATCTGTTTTAGTTTTGGAGATCCTAGGTAACAAAAATTCAGATTTAACAAACTTGCTTTATAATATTAGTTGCTAGGTAGGAATAAATAATGTGTTTACTTCCATGGTCACTTATAGATAAGTAGGATTAAGATTAGTTTTGTTTGTTATTTTTCTGTTACACCATGTTTTCATTTTGTTAAACATATATTTAGAAAATACTTTGTTGTGTATAGGACTGGCATGTTAATTAATATAACTAAAGTCCTTAAAAATAAATAGGGAAAAAAAAATATTAGTAGGATTAGTAGTATAAATTAAATTATTTTTGTCAATTAAAAATACGCTAGGCAGATTTAGCAAGTTAAAAAAGGTGTCGAGTCCAGTGGGACTCGGCCTTCGCCTGCGAAAGTCGCGGTGGGGAATAAGGGGTGACGAGCATTGTTATGCAAATTGTGGTCGTTATTTCGCTACGAGTGAGGAAAAAGCACAGATTAAGTACCATACAGAGTCAAAGCTTTATAAAACTGTGCAGCAACAGAGTCACAATGAGCATTTTCATATTATGACTTTTAAATGCTATTGTGAGATGCGTCTCATCCGTGTTTTCGGTACCGGATATAGGTGAAAGACCAATTTTGAACAAGAAATAGCAAGTTTAAGAGGAGCTTCTACTCTGTCTGCACGTTTACGATAGCAAGTTGGTCTGTGGCGCGACGACCCTGCCGCGCCCCGCGATCCCGCCCGGTCGGAACGCGGAAGACGCTTTGCATAATTGGTAATAGGTACAAGTAGGTACCCTGGCCGGTACCCCTGGATCTTTGCATTTACTGATTCAATTTTGTTTGGGGGATACTTCGACTTTGCCTTGAGAAAGTATAAAATGAACCGACAATGTCATAAAGTAGGAAGGTATTGGAGGTACTTTTTTTTTTTTTTTTTTATTCTTTATTAAGGGCTTTGTCGCACATGCGATTATGACGCCCTGGTGAGTTAAACAAAGAAAAACAAAATTAAATCTTATAACCTATAACAAATTAACTTATTTCCCTAACATAACCAGTTTGTACAGCGTTCTAGCTGCGTCCGAAACAGGCTCAGCTAGAACGCTGTTGCAGTGACCGATATCCCTATAACTAAATGATAAAATACTATTTCTAAACGATTCGTTGCGAACACACTCCATCAAAATATGGTAAACATCGTCTGTAGAATTGCATAGTAGGCAATTCGGTGTATTTGATTTTTTCATTAAATGTAAAAACTTATTACCTGGGATGTGTCCGGATCGAAGTCGTAATGCGAAAACAGTTTCGTGGCGATTCAAAATGTTGTTGTCAATCCATGGAGAACTCAAGGGATGTGGTTGGATCAAACTTTTAAATCCATCATGGTTATTAACACTAAAGTCACTCGCAGTGCCGTCAGTTATTCCGTGATCATGGCGCATGAAACTGTGCCGAAATATTGGAAAGCTCAAAACTCAAATCATGGTAAATATCCCGTTATAAATGACTTTAGTGTGGTTGGATCGTTTTATACCATCAAAAGTAAAAATAGGAAGGATCTAGATGCATATATTTTAGACGAGATTATCCTGTTAATATCTTACCATTATTATAATTATTTACGGGTATTTATCGCGATTATTTACCTATTTCTATTCAGTCATCCCGTGACCACGACAGAGTGTAAACCTGTTGAAACGTCGGGAAAAATAGGTAAATAATCGCGATAAATACCCGTAAATAATTATAATAATGTGTTCTGATCGCGTAGGTTTAAAAAAAAAATATCTTACCAGCTAGTAATAATACCAGGAAGTAGGTCATATTACTTGCTGGTAAGATGTTTAAAAGTTTATAGATAGTAGTTAAGTTTTTAGTTTATAGACGTAAATAATTAGGTACACAAACAAGTAAAGATAAACCATTCTAAAAATGCACGCCCCTTTTACTATAAAAACTATAGTAGTTTGACGAAACGTCGGCGTTCTTCCAACACAAATAAAGTTCGTAGTTAACCCGTCCGTAATGATTCCACGCCCACTCCATAAAACGTCATAGGTACCTACACTCGGCGTGCATTTTTAGAATGGTTTAGCTCTACTTACCTATGTGCCTACATACTGAAAAGTTCTTAGAACCTCTTTACTTTAGTGTAGTTAACCAGTGCCTTAATCGACGTCTTCCCCGCATAATTTAACCTGAATATAGTACATAGGATACTAATAAAGCTTTAAACCAGCTTAAACGCCGCGGGAGATCATTTTTCACGGCCTAATCGGCGGAATTTTTCTTGCTCCTGCGCCAAAATTACTAAAGTTGCGGCCATCATATTCATATTTTCACCCAAATTATCCAATATAATAAGTTTAAAAAGAGTAAAAGACGACTTTTAAAAGGAAAAGTTCTAAGAAAGCACGTAATGGTTCATCCCGCTCACGATTCCTGAGCGCCCGAGGCGGAACAAGCGGACCAGCAGCGTCAAATAAGTTTCTAATTGCTTATATTACCAACTTATACTCGCTTTCGGAGGTAATTAAGTCGAAAGTTTAACAACATTCACGTGTCTGTGCTGTAGGTACTTCGGTATACTAAGGAAAGTCGCACCCATTCGGGTGCAATTGATTGAACGAATGCCTAAATGAACTAGTTTGTTCCCAGCCACAAAGGTTATGTAGGCACTTTGCAAACCATTGGAGCAAAGCGGTGAAATGCATCCGCGTGGAAGAGTCATGAAAAATGCTCTTTCCTTTTACCGTGTAAGCCTCTCGAAGAGGTGACAAAACGTTTGCCTGTGGGGTATGGTGGCGGCGCAATAAAAGTGTCGTACACGTGGTATGCGACGGCTCCACTCTCGCAGCTACTTGCATACCCTCTCTGACACAACGCAACACATACCAGATCCCGCAAATAAAAATTACGGCGCATGTAGTATGATTGCGAAATACCAATTTTATGCTCACATTTTGAGAAGCTTTTTATTGCCATTTTATATTCGGCAAAATTACGTTGATGCTCGAAATTACGATAATGCATTGAAGGTAGGTTTTCAGCATTATTATTCATAAGCACCCACTGAAATAATACCATTCGTTCTCATTTATGTTTTGAAACAGCGAAAGACTTAACGATTACACTTTATTTTAAGCTTTTTGATAGACGACTTAAAAAGAAACAAATAAAGTGCGCTATTTACAAAGCTTCGACTTCGCTGTAAACGAGATCCCAAACAGAGAAAATATTTGAACGAAACTTTGGAGCGTCTTAGTGAAGTCAATACAAGAACTCTCTGAAATGAGTTGTATAAAAAGAGAATAATGTTACGTTGGAGTGGGCAGACGGTTGAATCTGAGATATACGGAGGAAATATGTATGCTATTCTTGCTTTCAAGTTGGCAATAACGGGATGGTTATGGAGCGTGCTGGTGGCGTTACCGCCGCAGTAAATTAAGTAGCGCAAGGAACGCGAACTTCACCGGTAGCTATCTTACATAGGGGATCACTGCTAGCCACCGCTGCAACTAACGGCGAAACCTTTTAAGATCGTAAGAGCTTTTATATCACTTCAGTGAACAGTTTAAACACACGCCCACAACACCTTCGTGCGGTAGATACTTATAAAACAGACTAGCAATTTACGCCGCGCCTTTTAGCGTTGTTCAGGCCGCGCTGTCTGCTGAATAATCATGGCCCTTGTGAACAGCAATTATTTCTTCACCTTAAAGATCAATCTACTTGCAATTCTACAGTTAAATGCTCACTGATTTATCTTGGGACTTTAAGAAGCGCTAAGGTTGTGGAGGGAATTTCCATTTGTTTATTCTAGCTAGAACAATATCGTTTTTCCCAAAGTGGAAAAACTATTTACCGAAAGAAAATAAAGGAGCCCACCTTAAATTTAGTATATCGGCCAGTGAATGTTTACGAGGCGGGCTCGTGAAATAAACAAACCGACAGTAAAGCACAAAGGCCAGGCTCCTCGTAAATGGTTACCGATTCACTATTTCATCACTTCACTGCCAGATAAGAAGGTGCAGGTTCAACCGTTAAAATGTTAAGTTATAAAGCGTAGCAATGGCACACATACTTTAATATCGGCCTGTTTGCATAGGCAAAACAAAATAAAACGTAATTCTATGCAATTTGCGCTGTAGTAAACTGCCTTCGAGTCTACTGCGGAAGGTAAAAACTAGTTGTAAAGGGTAGTAATGGGCACCATAGGGTGCGAGTTTGCGGTGAGGGGGCTGCGGCGGCGGCCGGTGCCGGCTTTCAGCGGGAATTGTTGGGAAAAGGCAAAGTTACGTGCGCCCGAAACTACTCCAACACATGTAGGAACGAGGTCACACTACTCTGTCAATAACACAAACCAAATAAATATCTGTCCATTCAATTACTAGCTATCATACACGGCTTCCGATTTCACGGACGGTGCGCCAATCACTGCCAGTGTCGATCAACGCGAAATGGGATGAATGCAAATTCACCTTCACAGTTCAAAATATAAATTTGATTGTATTACTTTTTCATACGACCCAATACACGTTTTTATTTTGGTACGTGTGTGTGAAATCAGTAATTGACTAAATCAAATTTAACAACAATTGCGATTTCATTGTGAATATTTGATTTTAATGGTGAAATGTTTTTAAATTTAAGTTCGTGAAAACTCAACAGTATTATGAAATTACTCTGTAAAAGTCTGATTAAGCCATTAAGGTTATGAGCATTAGAAAATTCATTAAAAGGTTCACCAAAATGAGTTGTTAATGTGCCAATAAAAGAGAACGGGAAGACAGTAATCAAAAGATATTTTGTTTCTCGTTAGGCAGTTACCGTGTATCTACATGTAGGTGTCATTATGCGAATGAATAAAGAGAGAGAGGTTCGGACGACGCGGCCAGAGCCGGTGCCCGAGGGCGGACACAAATTAAAACATTAACAATAGGTAATCCTCACGTGGCTAACGAGCCACCCGCGCGCCATTAACACCCGCCTATGAAACTGAATTATTTTATTGTTATAGTGCGTCCGGTTCCACCCCTCACTTACATAATTATCGGAAATATTATTTAAAACAAGCCTTGCTGGCTGCAATTAAGCGGTGATCAATATAATAACGACTATTTTCCCTACAGTAACGTTCAATGCTCAATTTAACAGATTAACTTTGTAACGACCTCACTAAACGGAGCCTTATGACTTCAGAAGCCAAGTTTCTGTAACCATAAGCCTATATAAATTTCCTTTCATCGGTAGTTTTACACTAAAACTGTCATAAAAGTTATTTTCCCTCGGAGACTAATCAAACAAAAAAGGGAAAATAGAAGATGAAGGAAAATGTGTATCCATAAAAACAAGAGTGAGTTAGTAGACGGCGCTAATGAGAGAGCATAAAGCGTGACGTCGTAAAGGCAGCGCATTAAGCGCCGCTGCCAGAAGCTGCCTGTAATCTATTCGAAGCTATTTTAATTAGCATCGTAGAAATAATAAAGCGGGGCGAAGTTTTTGTGGCATCGCAGGCACGCTTCCGAGAGAAACCGTCTGCCCGGCGGCGGCGGCGGCACGCCAGCGCAAGACTGACCCCTCGTCTATAAGGGAATACTTAACCAACTTCTCGCTTACTAAACTTGCTCTTCAGCTCGCTGAAACACTAATGGAAATTATACCTCACCTACACCCCGCACGACACCGCTAGATAACGTCTCATTTACATAAAATTTGAACATGCTCGCAAAGCATAACATTCTATTTGGAATGGAACACAGTGGAACACTTATGTTTATGTATGAACAAAAAGAAATAAACGCTCGAGTTTTATCTCTCTCCCTATATTTAACCGGGCTCTAAATGTAACAAAATATCATGACACGTACTTACAACGCTGTAGGAGCCTAAACAAAACATTAAGGTAAATGAAGAGCGTTGAAATTTGTAAGGAGCTAATAAAATCTACGAGAAGCATGGCCGTAATTAAAGCTGCACAGAGGTACAGCCAACAAAAACACTGTCTGCATAAGGCTAGGTCGGTTGCTACATAAAATGTTATCGTAGCCGCATAGCAGACCCAACGTGCCGTACCAAGAGGTTGGACATTAAAGTGGAGCGTATCTCTGCAAAGTAAATCTGAACTGGCACGAGTCGCGATAGCCCCACAATCTCTTTCGTACTACCTCTTGTTTCACGCACCCCCTGCAACTACACTACTAGAAAAATCTACTGCTCTTAGCAATTTTACAAATCCACAATCCAAGTTTTACCAAGAGCAAGGAAAAATTATTCTCTAGAGATTTGAAAGCTGCACACTGCACGGAACTTTTTCTGGTGGCTTGTAGAAAAATAATGTGTTTTAGATCTAATGCCGTGGAGAGACGACGTTAGATGCTTTCTCTGCGATAGGCTAGCTAAGATCTAGTTAATTACTGTAATGCGTGTAAAAAAAGCGACATAAAAGTTGCCTGGTTGAATTCAACGTTAATTTATTTAATAGAAAAGCACGGCTTTGAACGTAAACTGCGAGATAGTGTCGTGCGAAGGGAAAGGGGCGAGTCTCGCCGGAGCAGAGCACTGTCCCAAAGGACGGCATTACATTTCGCTATAAATTTCATCCGGTGCCGGCCCGGAACACAATTCTACTGGTGATTCTCTTTTATATAAAAGCTTTTGTTTCACTCTCGAATAGGTGTTCCGATTGGAAGGACAGCCCGATACGCTGATATTAAAAAAGTTTCTCTGCAAAGCGATGCCTGTAACGGCAAAGATTCTATTGCAATTAAAAATAAACTGAAGAAAAACGAACGGTGTTTTTGATATTTATTATACTTAGATATCTATCGGCACGACTTTGGCGCGGATACTGAGACCTGACTCTTTGAAAAGCGAGTTTGATCGCAAAGGGAGTTTGGACTTTAACTCCAATAAGCAGAAACATCTCTGCTGCGCTACCCGTACCTACAATACCTAGAGTTTAATTCCGTTTCAAACCCTATATCAAACGCGAACGTAACTACGCAGGGTAATTAGTTAGTACTGCAGCTTCATATTGTGAAGAAAGTGTTTACACTGTGGAAGGAGTATAAACGTAAATCTATTTAGACGAAGTAAACAACAACTATAAAGCTTTCGAGAGTTCCCCAAACAGTTAGTGCCTACCATATAAAAGCAGACATGGCACATTTGAACGGCATAATGTCGTTTGGCAGGTCAGGTGGCAAACGTTGAGAGCGCTGAAAGCGTCCATAAATTCAGCCGAGACGAAACACTGCAGGACGCAGATGGCAACACTAGCCTTTATATACATATAACTGCGATACTTTAACAGAAATCACGCATTATCTTTACATTTAGTATCGCCGTTGAATCCTGGGGTATTATTCGAAGAGGTAGTTTAGCGTTCATTGAAATTCATGGAACTGCTTATACGAGTACCTCTAGACCTCGAGATATTCGCTTTGTTTAGTACTGAACAGAACAAAGTCAGCAGAAAATTATAATTCACAAGTTATGAATCGAAAGATTCGTGTATTGTTTGAAATACAAAACTCTAAAAATGTTAACAGACATTTTGAAAACAAGTATTTATGAAGACCGGCAGTGAAGTCAGTTTTTAAGTAAGCAATTTGACCTTGATTTATTCTGCATAAGTGTCAGCTTGGCCAGGCGGCGGCTCAGCGGAGAGTTTTTTGGCGCCAATGATGATAATGTTGATGACAAATGTTAAGTTTAAAACTTTGTAACTTAGAAATACTTAACTAACCATTTATGTATAGATGATGCATGTACATACGTTCACAGTCTTTTTTAGGGTTCAGTACCTCAAAAGGAAAAAAGGAGCCCTTATAGGATCACTTTGTTGTCCGTTTGTCTGTCTGTCTGTCTGTCTGTCTGTCTGTCAACCCCCTTTTCTCGGGAACTCGTGGACGTATCGAGTTGAAATTAACGTCAAATACTCCGTAAGGTCCGTAAGGTCTTGATGCCGCGTTTTAAATAAAACTTCTAAGTCAACGCACTCAAAAGTTACAGATATGTATTTTGAAATTTCCAAGGGAATCACATGCACACGACACCTATCGGGTACTTCCCGTGGACCTAGAATCATGAAATTTGGTGAGCGCAAGGTCTTATAGCACAAGTAAAGGGAAAAATCCGAAAACCATAAATTTGTAATTTATTCACAAAAAAATTACTTTTATTACTCGCCATGGACCAAAACCTAGGGTACCTACTTCCCGTTGACCTAAAATCATGATAATTGGCAAGACACAAGGTCTTACGGAACCCTTAGTGCGCGAGTCCGACTCGCACTAGACGTTTTATTATTGTACTATTCCACTACCTATCCGTAAAAACCTTCAATAAGCTTTCTGGTATTTATCAATTTGTAGGTCTGGTCATTTCAAGCTTTGGTTTTCCCTCAAATAAATATAAATAAAAACTTTTTCCTTTCACAAAATCTTTGAAACTACTCTTGGATCAGTGTGTGGATTCGTTCAGCTAAATATTTGCTTGTCACAAGATACTCTCACAAAGGGAATATACCCGGCGGATATGTGGAGCGCGATCAAAGTTCGAGGAGGCAGCTTGTGTGCGGGTTCAGATACGACTCGACTAACGAAGTAAACAATCGTCACAGACAATTCACGTCCGACGAACGGGCTAACAGAACCGACTCGAAGACAAAGGGCTGATGAATCTGATTATTTTGTTTTATTGTCGCCCGACATCGTGAAATCCGAACAAGCGCCGCCGAGCGGAATGTACACGGACTCGCCGTGTTTGGCTTTGTTAAGATTTATGGACGTATGAAATCAAATAACACAACGAGAGCCAGGCGGACACAGTGCGTCCTCGTACGGATAGATGTGCGCAATACCCGTGCACAATATACAGAAATCAAATATCCTATCAGCTTGTGAGTGCACTTTGCTATACGATACGTTTGCTATAAGTTATTGCACCATCTATCGAACTGTCCGTAGCAATACCTGTAGCAACTCCCTATAGACCTTCGAGTCGTTCACGGCTTTTGAATGACATGTTCAATTTTTCAGATGAAAGAGACTCCGCCGTGTGCTTCGTTTGCAGAACTTCTATCAATATGAGTAGGGAAGAATCTTTTCCAATATGAAGCTTTATCGTTGAAATCCCGAGACTTGCTATTTCTAGCAATGAATGAATGCTGGTAATAATACTTTTTCATCTCGGTCTGATGGAATACTGGTATGAAAACTTCGATAACTTCTAATGAGACTGGCAAATTAGACAGAAACAGATTGCTTTTCGATCTACATTGTTACTAACTGTAGTTAAGAGTACTCGAACGTACAGAGATGAAACAAATACGGGAAATGGGTTCGAATTATTTGTGCCATGCGAGGTGTAGGTAGACTATTCCTGCATTCCGAAAGTACGCTTGTAGCTGCCAGCACGGTTTGCCGCTTGCGAGCCCCGCAACCGACGCCGCCGACACAAACATGGCGCGCCGACTGCATTCCACTCCAATACCCACCAACAAAACATATCCTGACGAAATTCGTGCGGATACGCTACATTTTATTGCCAACCGACGCGAACAGAAAACAAAAATTGTCACGTAGCGTCGCATATATGACTACTGAAAACAGGAATTCCAGCGGAAAACAATAAGCATCATGACTTTCGGAAACGGCACCGGCGCGCGGTTATAGGAAAAGAATGTAATGACAAAAGAGCGTTCAGAGCATAGGGAAAGTTTGATGATATATTAACAGGAGCTGCAATCCGAAAGGTACCTATCCTAGAGCAGAAGAAAGGAAGCGGCAGCGCGACGCGTTATTTACGACTAGTGAATCCGGCGCTACTGGGATTGTGCAGGAAATCCACCTGCAGCGTGCCGTTACCACTGTGCATTTTTACGAGTGAAAATCCGTTCATTTCTCCAATTTACTGTTTTAAAATGCATAAATCTATGGACTTACTTTCCACTTTCCTTTCGAATGTATTTTTAATTATCTACTTAATTTCACAGAGGAAAATACTAAACATTTATGGCCTTTGTTAAAATAATGCGTCTCTTAAACTAGACACGAATTGCCCGGTGAGGCATTGAAGATAGATTTTGATCAGGGAAGCAAGTTGCAGCCGTTCCAGGGACATAAAACCTTACTTAGCAAGCCACAAATCCTCGTAACGCTAAGCCGAGATAAAACACTAAGCTCGCGGTACAACGAGAGGCCACGCTCAAATTTTTCACCTGGGAGCCTCGCTCCCGCTCTGTGTACCGCACGAGATATTACTCACACATGAATTATGACGTTTTATAATGAAAACCGAGCAAACTTATAGCCCTATTTCTACACGCTACTTAACAGCTGGCTCAGTATATGAAACTCGGATAATTCATAGAGATTACATTACACACAGTGTTCTCGTCAAACACAATTTAGAAAAGAGCTCGGGAAACTGCAAATCTCAAGACGTAAACAGCAAGTTCTCATACGTTCCCGGGAAGGAAACCATTACGTATTTGCCGAAGCGCTCATTCGAAAGCGCTTTTCGTTGTTCAAACGGAGTTGTGGACGAGGACGGCGCTCGGCATCCGAGATCAGCAAACAGAGAAGAGTAATAAAGCCATTAATTCCTCTGTACGTGCAAATAACATAAATCAGACTGGAGCTCCTCGCGCCCGCCGCAAGACCGCTCCGAGCGCACGCAGCCAAGCCGTAGCTAAATTAAGCGCCTGTCATACGTCCTGCCGTACACGTAATAGCACACCAACAATCCAACATTGCAGATTAACCGGAGCACAGATCGTGCTTCAAGTTTTAATCAAAGGAGTTTGCTTCGGAAAATACGAGTATTAACGCTCTACTATGCACGAGTACACTCTCTGACATTAACGCTACTCCACTATGCGGAAGAAATCATTCGATAAGTACGTTTTTATAACACGAGGCTTTAAGGGTGCAAAATTTCTATTTAACAGGTCGTAGGATGAAATAGTCAGGTGGTATTTGAGCGAAATTGCTTTTGTACAAGAGCCGAATCCACTAACCGAACAAAAGGTTCGAAGGGTAATTTGATCAGATATAGAAATACCTACCGCTCGTATCTACATAGCCAATTTGCGTTATATTGTCGCCGAGGCAGTATTACCTAACCCATAATCATAGGCTTACATCTCGATTAGTTGAAATCGCTATTTCTCCGAATGAGATTTCACAAACACAACACGTTTTGTGCGATGCTAAGCTGTATTAATATGTAATTTTAAATACATTTGAATAGTTACCTACGCACGTTAAAGCTATAAAAGACGTAAACAATTCAAGTCTATTTTAAGATCAACCTTTGTTATCAAAGAAAAACATTGCCAGTTAGTTCAACGCGTTTTCGCTGCGGGAGGAAAAGGGGTCGGTTTTCGCAAAAAAGCTCTGAAAGTGATTCCCCTTTAAAGTTTATGTCCCTGCCCAGCGCCAGTTCCCTCCTGAATAAAAAACTTTTTATCTTCTTATTTTTATCCTATCTTTAAATGTTCGCAGGGATTAAAAAAACCGTTAAGAGAAAAAGAGAAAATTCCAACGCGGGTAGTATCATTATATTAGCAACATAAACGATAAAATACCTAATCTGACCTCGCAACATTAACCTAGATTTCAATGTGTACTTTTAAGAAGGTCTGCATTCCCCGGAGCAATAACAAGGAAAATATTATTAGCGATGTCTCGAGCTTGACGGTCGGGTTGGACTCGTTCTGAGGATTAACGAAAATTAGATTTCAATAAGACGCTTGAGTCGAGGCAAGTAACAAACCTAAGTCGAAGCCGGGTAATGCGGAAACGGTCACGCTCCACCTTTTAATGCAATGTCAGCAACTTAGTCGGGCTCAACCTCCTCCCTCCACCCGCCTCAATGGCTTGACTTCAACTATTTGATTAAGGCGTCTTGTTTCTAAAATTGCTTATGTTAAAGGAACGTTCTGTATTCAAAGAAAACAATTAATCATTTTAAAGCAGAAAGATGAGGAGAGTTTTGTTTGACTTGTGTATCTGGGCGTCT
The DNA here is from genome assembly GCA_949316285.1 of Eupithecia subumbrata. Classification (NCBI taxonomy): domain Eukaryota; kingdom Metazoa; phylum Arthropoda; class Insecta; order Lepidoptera; family Geometridae; genus Eupithecia; species Eupithecia subumbrata. The sequence goes on from OX438647.1 coordinate 16,925,795, forward strand.
GTGTATTTTTAAGACTGTCTGTGGCATCCAATCTGATTTAGTTTTGTTTTTGTTTGAGAGTTATACTTAGATATTTGTTGAAAATCGGCGCAGCGACTCAACATATAATATTCTTTAGGGTTTTAATTTTTTTGTGAAACGAGCATGTTGTTAAGATAGGAATCTAATATCACAACTATAGTAAAATATTTTAGTTTAAAAGAAATATCCGGTTTGGTTACTTACGTGGTACTGCATTGCGTTAGTCACTAAGAAGAAAAGTTCAGACACTGAAACTTATTGCAGCAGAGCAGTTATCCGTAGAAAATAACGGCACAACTACCAACAAACAAGGAAAATACTGCGAATGTTACGCATAAAAGGATGTGCAGAATAAAAAGTCTCTTTCCAAATAAATTATTCCCCCAATTCGGCCGTTTCGATTCAAATTGAAAGAGCATCTCTGTATAGAGATTTTTCTAACCGCGAAGGAAGAGAGAATACAAATAGGCATATAAACGGAAATGAAATGGCTTCATGAATCGTATGGACGAGTCAGAACGCCAGGCAATTTATCAGGAGAGACGATAACAAGCACAATACGTGTTTCCTTACACATAGGTACATTGAAACTCATCACTCTGAAGAGTTTAATTTTGGTACGCATTCTCGGGTATCGAGTTAGCTTTACTTATTCATTACATATTCGCAAGCCGTTCACGTACCGTATAGATAGCTCGCATAACTCTCACAGGGATGCCGCGTAGCCCAACGAAACAATAGCAGATTATCAAACAAAACGACGTAAATAGTCCTCGGAATAGGAGAAATAGGGCGCGGGTTAAGGGTCCGTAGGATATCCGCATCGCGACTCGAATTCTAGATGAGGTTACGATCAAACGCTGAGCATTATGAGATCCAATTATATTAACAACAACAAATAATTAGACTATGTATACTACCGCGCTCGCCCACCGCTATTATGGCAGGATTATTGCGAATTAAAACAATTTCAATAACGAACAATCATTAAAAACTCAATTAGGAACACGGAAACAAATTAACGTACATTCAATAATCCGTTTAGTATCCAATTTTACAGACATAAAAGCTCGTCGACGATTGGGTACAAAAACAACTGGAAGGACAGGAAGGCTACTGAATAAATACCTACAAAAATCGGGTTAATTCAAAAGGTTCTCCAAAAAGGTTCTACCTACGTATAGGCTCGGGTTAAACGAATTTGGTTAAACCATCTCCGTTCCGGCGGGGTTAAAAAGAACACAAACTGGAAATACTACCCCAGTACTAAAGGTCTATGCCTGAATGCATCGTTCAATCGTTCGATAAAGGCGACTAGCCGGCAACGTAGTCCTTTGCGTTTAGGTAGTTCGCAGAAACTTGAATCTCAAGACTCTTTGTAAATGTCGACTTTCGTATAAAGGTCTTTTACCTGTATTCAAAGACAAGCTATCCACAGAGAGCACTTTGAGAATCAACCTTTATACATAGGTTCTAGTTTTCAACGCACCAGTGTTGTTTGGTGTTTGTTTCTTTATTTCGTGAACATTTTGCATACAAACAAACAGGTATGTTTGTTGAAACAAAGACTAATGAAAATAGCCTTCAGCGGAGCATACAAATATCTTGTGTTGGCAAGTTCGTAACTAACTAAAATTACGTTAGCTCTTCCACGGAACGAGGTCCAAAACAAACTTAACAGAAAAACACAACCCCAAGCAGTTTTTGGGGTACGATTGTAGTAGTGTGACAATTCAATTATCCTTTAGTCAGAGCGACGCAATCTGGCTGCCTTTCAAAACAAAGACCCGGCTAATAGTATCGCGCGACGGATAAACAGCGCGACACCGAGTTTGTGTTGAAAAAATAAAGGCACGACGACGCCCGAATAAATGAGAGCGGCGATAAACAGGAGGATCCGTTCCGAGCGGAGGGTCGATACCGAAATACATTATTCCCCGATCCGAGTGTTCCGATTCAAATTGAAAGAGCACCTCCAACATGAGATTTCTCAGGCGGCGAGTGGGCGCAGAATATAAATCGACGTATAACCAGAAATGGAAGGGCTGTGAATATCCGTTTCGTGGTGAACGGTAGCGCTCAAGTTTTACCCTTAAGAGATATTAAACGAATATTGCAAGTTCTGTAAAATGTTTTACATTCCAATAATCCGCTGCCGCTATTCTTAAGCTACATTAAACAGTTGCAATTACCATTGGTTTACTGCGGACTGACTATTATCAGAACAAAAAAGAGAACGTTTCTCGCTGGAAGTTGTAGTGAAAAAGAAAAGCTTCAGTAGAAGTTTCGCTTAAGTTAAAGGCAAATTAGATTTTAATGAGACTTCAGTAATATTGACCGTTCAGTCGCGTCGGTAGCGTGGCTCCGGTCTGGGCACGCCGAGTTTTACACAGAATATCGGCTTCTTACCACTCGCTCACTAACTATTCAGCGGAACAACAAGAAGGGAACTTTATATAGGACCGTAAACTTGAGAGTTTCGTCAAGTTGAACGTCACGTTTTTGTTAGGACTGAACATAAACTTATTTTAAGTCGCTGTACATTTACTTAGGTTGACAATATAAAAGGGACATAGCCCCCACCTCCCCTCATCGTGTATTCCATCCTATTCGCAGCACGCCCTGCCGATATTTACGTAACAGACGCCTCCGCTGACTTCTGACACCGTCTTAGCTACGCCGTAACAAAGCGATGTTATATTGAGTACACATAACAAATCTGCAGCGTACGCAATTCCGAAGACGACGGGGAGAAACCCAATTACATATATTCTTTGTTGATTCTCATGGCTGATATTTTTCTTGCTCGCGTGTTCATTACTGATATTATATCAGAACTTTTTTCACGTTATTTGTGATATTGAATATGTACGTGTATAAAAATATTTAGTTGCGCAAAATTGAAATTGTTAAAGAAAGGTCAATAAGAAAACTGAAGTAACAACTCAATGTTATTTTAAGGCTGAAAATGCCACTTTGGGTAAATATTGAGGCATAAAGCTAACTAGATGTGGTCTTTACTGATAGACAAACAGATTGTATGAGGTTTAAACAGTATAAGTATAAATGGGTAAGGGAGAGAGCCTCAGTTAGCTCGTACAAGATGATTTCGAGAGAGGCCCGAAGCGACGGGCGGGTGTCTACGGCACTCTAACTTTATTAAGGACAAGGCTCTATCGCAGGTCTGTGCGTCACTGTTTGCTTTCATGAATCTAAAATGAGCTGTATCACAATGACTTTAGGATCAATGTATTCTGATGACTTTATTATGCACTCCCGTGTTAGTTATTTTCTTTTTAAAACCTTCAGTTTCGCCTGCTGAAGTTTAAAACTTAGGGGGAGTGGAACGCCACATGAACAACGCAAAATAAAAAAAAAACTGTTTTATGTATTTATTTTGGTCCGTTATACCTTAGTTTGGCGACCATTAAAAACCATTTGCAATGTACCGAAGCATATAACAAACTATGGTCCAATTGTTTTTTTGAAGTATATTGACATTTTGCTGATTTTAGTAAGTAATATTTTTTTTACATGGCAATAGACTTCAAAGAATCATAGTTTGTTTTAGCAAGACTTCATAGCAAATGGTCGCAGAACTTTGATTCTTTGACTACTTGTAGACAGTAGAAACCACAAAAAACCAGATTTTTTTCTAACTAGCCTCACGTTCCAAAAAACATAGATTTATTGTTGTGCAAGAGTGAAATTATTCGCCGCTGCTAACGTATAATCCCTGGCTGAATCAAGGTGACGCGCTTCACAATGCCCTATTCAGATTTAAATAGCTTTACGCCCAATTGCGCCTCAATATGGCGTCAGCTATCTCGGATAGTTGGTGAAGACATAATTAAACAGATAAGAGAGGTAAGTTAGCGCCAACTTGAATAGCCTATTATGCCGAACAATTTCGGTTTATTGTGTTAAATCATTCGTGTCTTATGAGGTCTAGTTAGAGACACCTGTTCAAATTGATGCTTATAAAACTTAGTTTAGCGCATTCGCTAAGAACAGGGCAGGTTTTGTACCACATTACAAGTCACGAAAGAGATTCAAATATAGGAAGAGCGCTCGAGTCACGCACTGGCCGGTTGCAATCAAACATTAGGTACAAGTCCCGAAAGATATTCAAATAAAGGAAGAGCACTCGAGCCACGCACTGGCCGGTTTCAATCAAACATTACAAGTCACGAAAGAGATTCAAATACAGGAAGAACACTCGAGCCACGCACTGGCCGTTTGCAATCAAACATTACAAGTCACGAAAGAGATTCAAATATAGGAAGAGCACTCCAGTTACGCACTGGCCGGTTGCAATCAAACTTTCCGAGCAAAATACAGCTAATTTAGAAAGGTTCCACATTAACCAGACAGTCCTTCAAGTTTCAAGTACGTTCGGCAAAGGCATCTAACACACGCGTTACCATGCGAACAATGGCGCGCGACAAGTTTGGCGCGGCGGCTTCGGCCCGAGCAAAGTTTGGCAATTATGGCGACCGCATGTCGGGCGACGCTACACTCATTAACGACTGAAACTCGTCTCGTCTAGATTAAAAGTCCACGAACGGACCGACACGAGCCGCGCAACAGAGGACCGCACAGCTGGATAAGATACGGATTAATGCGAGACCAACGTCTAAACAAATAGAGCAGTTAAGACCTCCCAGTAGTTGTACAGCTTCCCGTCGAGAGTCCCTTTCAAAGCATGTAATTGATGCTCTACGAAATAGACAAACAACTCCTAATGGACTTTGAATCTTGCAAATTTGGAGGAATCCTTAAAATATTAATTAGTTCCAATCAATTCGTATTTAATTTCAAGTTAAAATCCGAGAGCCAGTGGAGTGTTCTCCAAAGTACCTTTGATGTATTAGTGAGTCGTGAAAACAATGGCTGAAGTTCCGTAACTAGTTAACGGAGCCACCGACTGCTTCGCTGCGAGTTCGAGAACATCTGAACAAATATTGAACGTACTTATGATTTCTTCAATAGTTGAAGCATTCTCGATTTGAGTGCTGTTCCGCAGTTCTGTTTTGGAAAAATATTTGCGGCGAATGGTTCAGCTTACACCCCGTCGTTAAATTAATTCAATCCCAGTTAACGACTTCGCAGCCAAATACAAATTATGGCGGAACAGATCGTAAACAGCTAATGTATATTTGTAGCGGTATCCTGAATCCCGTTCCCTTTACGCTAATATCCTTATTTATCCCGTTTAAAGGCGGTAATTATCATTGGTCACTTAGGGCAATCTGTTCCGGTCTCTCGACACTTGCAAGTTATATGTTACGCCTTTATTAGATGACCTTTCAGGGGCTTTGTGCTTGTTACAAATGGCTGATTATCTATGTTGTTGCCGCTATGAGAAAAAATAACATTCTATTTTGCGTTGCGAGAAGCTGCTACGAGTTGAACTCTACGACATTTTTACTCGCTACGGCGTAGAGGTCTACGCTTGCTACGAGTGCCTGCTACGACTGACTTGCTACGCGCGGGTCTACGCCTGCTACGAATGACTTGCTACGTACAAGTTTGCTACGAGCAGAGCGGTTCTATGTCTGCTACGATTGACTTGCTACGCGCGGGTCTACGCCTGCTACGAATGACATGCTACATATAAGTTTGCTACGAGCGGTTCTACGTCTGCTACGAATGACTAGCTACGCAAATATTTGCTACAATGATTTGATTGGTTTGAAAAAAAAACGACTTCGAATCAACTTAAATATTACACTAGTTTTTAAGTTTTGCGGGACAAATACCAATCCCTCGGGAATACAATTTTATTTTGAATACAACTTTTTTTTGGACTATCTCGGTAACATTCTCTAGACAATAGAAGAAAAATCGACGAAATGTTTGACGAATGTTTTTTATACGGTGAACAAATATATAGAAATTTGAAATGCAAGCACGCCCGCGTGCAGGCTGAATACAAATTACTAAAATAGTTATAAGATCTGACATTATTGTATGTAGGTATCTCAATTTTGTATTCTGGCAAATTAACGATTGATTTGATTTGAAAATCTACATAAAAAAACATACATTCAGTCGAACAAAGAACCTCCTCCTTTTCTCGAAGTCGGTTTAAATGGTCTAGCATGTTGCTACGAAAGTCAGGACACATCTGCTACAAACATTTTATAAGCAGATCGTTAAACTTACCTAAAAGCTTAAAATGCACCGTTTAAGTTTATTTTCCTACTGAATGTGCATACTTTGAGCTCAGTCATCGTATAATTAAATCCCGGGTCCGAACACTACAAGTGCAAGACAATGAGATACCTACCGAAAGCATCTATAGCTCGCATCGGGCGCTTTAATTAATTAATCTAAAGTTGTGCATACGAGAAGCACACGGGACTTGGGACATGAATGAAGCTGGGATTAAACCGTTTTCAATTGGTAATGCATTGGTGGAATTTTGATGATCGTCTTCAAAATCTCACCAATCCATTACCGCTACGCTTTAGGTTACAGAAAACCTATGTAACCTAAAGCGTAGCGGTTACAGAGGTTTTCTTAGTGCTTTCAAGACGTGTTAACGCTTTCACTGCCCGGCTTCAGCGCTGCAACGTGCTACATGATCTCAAGATCAGTTCAATGAGTGATTTACCGGCACTCTAAGTGTTAAAGCTACACCTGATTTCTTGGCGTCTGCTTTTTGCGCTTGTTAATAAAAAGTAACATAGTAATGTGTGTACATAAAAATTCATATGTGTGCTTTCAAATAAAAAAGACAACATCACTCATACCATAGTTGTGCCAAGATGTTTTTGAACATGTTTTTGGGTTAACTATGATGAGTAAAAAATATCGATATGGGTTTCTGGCTTTTGTATCAACGTCGATAATATTTCTTGACTATTTCACGAGTTTTTGATACTTGCCAAAATAAATGTCAGCGTTTTCAGCTGTGCCGGGTGCAGGTAGATCTCATCTTCTGTGCCACTCATTTCCCAAGGGCTGAGTGCATAATAAATACAATAGAAGTCACGAAGTGGAAGCCAATCTCCGCGAACTCGTCGATACTAGGTGGCAGGAGACAGTTCAGAACTGAGATGCTTGGAGAAGTCTTGATCATCAGATGCCGATAATAAAGATCCGCTTTGTGTCTCTGAGTCACAGGGCCGTATGTACGGATACTCGATTTGATACGACAGATCTTGAAATAATTGGCTGTTCATGAAAAATGTAATTCAACGGCGTCGAGTTTATTTCGGTTTATTTTAAAACCTAGCTATAGAAGTAACAAACATACCTGCAAGCTCGGGTGTACAGACAACTGTAGCAGCGTCCTCACTACTCCAAGATGTCCTTTATTCACAGCTATGTGTAGTGGTGTCTGCCTCCGTCGGTTTCTGGCGTTGAGGTCGGCCCCGGCGGAGGCCAAGGCGCGCAAGGCCGCTGGTTCGTCGCCGAAGGCCGCGTGGTGGGCCGCTCGGTCGCCGTCGCGGTCCTCTGCGTCCGCTTCGGCCCCTGCCTCGACAAGAGTTCGAATCACTTCCACGTGACCGTTTTGGGCGGCTGCCTGTGTGAACAGAAGTATTTAAAAAAGGCAAAAGTATAAAGCATTTCTGCTCCCTCTCCTTCAAGTTCCACGGACTGGACAGCCTAGGCGACTTTGGGTTTGACACATATCAATGGCACAAAGTTTGGGTTTGAAACATTCCGCTATTTTGGACAAAAGGCACTCTCGAAGATATATTTAAAAACTAGCTGCCCAAGAGTCTTTATTATTTTATACTTAAAACTTACTTTAAGCTTACTTTTTAATTCTATACTTATCGCTATTTAATTTTACTTGTAACGCGGTAAAAAATAGGAAACTAAGAAAGTGGGTCACTGAATTGGTATTAATGATACCAATTAATTTTTTAATTTGCCTTTATCATAATTAGAATTTTATTTTTATATTTAAGTAAATGACATGAAATAATGAATGAATTCTTTCCTACACATTTGAATGAATTCTGTATTCTGCATCCTCATTTACGTGGGATTATCTTAGTTGATGTCCGCGCGAGATTTAACTATAGTTCTATAGATGAGCGAGCGTTAAAAAAAAATACTGTTAATAAAAGTACTTGCTCTCAAGCGAGGACTATAAGAATTCTTTTCCACCAGATATGACAAAGCAAAGCTGCAAAACGTGTCAAATCCACCCATTGCTTAAGTTTGACACCCGTTGAGGGTAGCTTGAAGAAAGCAGTTATCTTACCTGCAACGCGGTGTGTCCCCCGTAGAACCCGTTAACGCAAGCCTGCACGCCGTCCGCCCGCCCCAGTATCTCCCCGCACCGAACCGCATCGCCATTCGCTGCGGCCTTCACCAGCTCTTCGTTCGCGTCGCCCGTCACGTGAGATTCAAATAGCTTCTTCAGTAATGCTGAGAGGCGTTCACCTATAAAGCGGATTAAATTTTAGTGGATATTTTTAAATTTTGCAAATAGAAAGGAGGCCCGAAACGATATTATAAGTAGAAGATAGGCTAGAATAGAACAATGAATTCTCACGAGACAAACAGATAGATATGACTGACTGTGTGTTCGAATATCGAATTGTTCTTAAAGTTATAAATATATATTTCGGAACATTTTCACACTTCATCTGGGTCTAAAGTAAGCAGAGCTCCTGTAATAGGTGCGAGATGACTGATTAACAAATTACTTGTACTGTACCTGGTCCGGAACCAATACCTGCCGATTGCAGATCTTACTAATATTCGTACTGTGGCGGCAATCGAATCCGTCTTCTGTACCACGAGCGCCTTTCAAGCTTTCGTACATAGCACGTCGTCACATAATTGATGGCGTCTTTCATATTAGTTCCCATTCCAAATCACAGGAAACGTCATATTTCTTTCTGCAAATATAATTATTATTCTAAAACACACATTACCTGAGGAGTTTCCCGAGATGCTACCATCGGACGAAGCTACTTTGGTGACGGCATTAGGGTTGTACGTCCAAGAAGTATTGCACACTTCCACTTTCAGATCATTATCGTGGTATATTTGCTGTACGCGACCGATTTTGCCGAGTGTCTGAAAGAAAATTTCAATTGGCAAATTAATAATAAGAATAATCGAGGCTAGTTTTTACCACCGCTATAGGTATTTCTATTATAATGCCCTATGTCTCAACTAAAATAAATAAATAAATAATGCTGGACAGTTCACACAGCATTATCTAGCCCCAAGCTAAGCAGAGCTTTTGTTATGGGTACTTGTTATCTGATAAACTTAATACAATACACTACGTAGATAGACTACACTACATAGCGCCACAGAGGTCGTCAACTTTTGGCCTAATAGCAATCAGAATGTTTGTTTCCGATTTCGTAGGTGGTAAGAGTTACGGGTCTAATTCGTCAAAACAAGATAAAAGTTCTATAGCATAGAGGGCACACAATAGAATAGAATTTTTCTGCAGAATCGATAATCTCCCTCCAGAATAGAAAGATGAGAGATGGGGAAGAACTTTGCCTAAAAGTGGGACCCATTGTAGATTATTATTATTACAAAAGTCAGATAAAACAGCTGGTTGATACATGTGCCATAGCCAATGGTCACTTCCTGGAGCCTCTCTGCAGAGCCTTCACCCGCTCCTGACACGCTGACGTGCACGAAGTCTTTGCCAGGTGCGCCAAATTTTGAGGGAGACGCGCTGAGATTACCGCTGACTACTTAACAACTGTAGTAACTTACAGGCGCCATGGCCTCCGCTCACTCGTCGTGGCCTCTCTGCAGAGTCTTCACCCGCTCTTGACCCGCAGACGTGCACCAAGTCTTCGCCGGCTGCGCCAGACGTTGAGTGAAACGCGCTGAGATTACCGCTGACTACCCAAAAATTGTAGTGACTTACAGGGGCCATGGCCTCCGCCCACTCGCCGTGGCCTCTCTGCAGAGTTTTCACTCGCTCCTGGTCCGCACAGACTTGCACCAAGTCTCCCACAGCGAAGCCGCCGCCGGCAGCGCCAGATGTCGAGACTGATGCACTGAGATTACCGCTGCATACCTAATGTGATAGAATTGTTTAGTCAAGCGTGCCAACCATTAAACAATAGAATGTTTCCTACATTAAAGAAAATGGGACAAATTATATGACAGCAAACGAGACGAGGTTGCGCATTGCGCATACGACTCGAAAGCCTAGCTCTCATTTGATTTGAATGTTTCACCTTCAGTAGCCTAGCATTTAAATCTTTGAGCTATGGATTCTTATCCTTACTTTGTGATGTGAAATCCTAAATATAAATTATGTGCTCGGAAAAGGACCGCAAATACACATAGAAATTAAATGGTGTCTTCTAAGTTTCTTGCAGCTCACAAAGCAATATTAAATTGATCACTAAATTCTTACCTACGGTTTGAAGAATTTGTTTTCATTAAAAACTTAAACAGTTTACTTATAGTGAGATTACTTAAGGTTACTTATTTCTAGTTACCTTAGTCAGCACAGCAGGATTAAAAGTCCACCTGTTACCGCTAGGATACGTGACCACAATGTCGTGGTCCTCATCAATACCGACGACAGTGCCGGTCGTACCGAGACACTCGAACATTCCGTCCGTCCAGCCGCCGTGCCCGTGTTGAAGAGATTGCACGATCTCGAGGTCTAGATCTACGTTCACCTGCAATTTAAAAGTGTTGTGATGATAGGTGATAAATATTCTTTTTTTTTATCAATAAATCTTCTATTTAATTGTTCAAGTTAGTGCACTATTAGTGGGTAGGTACCCACTAATAGCCTATTTATATTAAAGTTCGTTGTTATACTTTTACTTTAATTAATAAAAATAATATTTATGTGTTATTTATAAATTAATAATTGTGTACCTGCTTACCTACCTAATATCTGTACCTTAAATACTGTTACATTACTGTTCTTTTGTTACTTTTCATGTGCTGTTTGTATGGGATCTGGTACACTTGCGCGAAAGACACTTGCGCGAAGGACACTTGCGCGAATGGACATATGCGCGAATGGACACTTGCGCGAATGGACACTTGCGCGAATGGACACTTGCGCGAAAGACATTTGCGCGAGTGGACACTTGCGCGAATGGACATTTGAGCGAATGGACACTTGCGCGAATGGACACTTGCGCGAAAAAATCACAAAACTCCTAATATCTCTCGAAATAGACGTCGTAGAGAGTTGCGGATTTCACCACTGTGTAGGTAATTTTGTTCTCTTTCTTGTGATATATTTCACTTTCCCCTACCCCTCCCACTTCCTTCTCAATAACGAGAAACCTTCTTTTACGTAGACGTTCGTAGCACGTGCTACGATGTTAGGAGGGATGCACGAAACTCCTAATATCTCTCGAAATAGACGTTATAGAGAGTTGCGGATTTCACCACTGTGTAGGTAATTTCGCTCTCTTTCTTGTGATATATTTCACTTTCCCCTACCCCTCCTACTTTCTTCGCAATAACGAGAATCCTACTTTTACGTAGACGTTCGTAGCACGTGCTACGATGCTACGAGGGATCGCCGTAGCATACAAAAGACTTCAACGCGCACGCACCTTCTTCCTACACTTAAAATGTAATTTCGTAGACCAACGTAGCAAGTGCTACGATGGCTACGGGTGGCTTAGCGGCGTGGCCACATTCAAAGCTGCCAAGGAGTATTCAGTACATTGGTGACTGGTCTTCTTTTAGATCTCTTTTCTTGAACATACGAATAAGTGAAGTTACCATTCACTCCACTTTACATACAAAAAAAAATGTCGTAGACCTTCGTAGCACGTTCTACGATGCTGCGAGGGGTCGGCCTAGCATACAAAAGATTTCAACGCGCACGCACCTCCTTACTACAAAAAAATTTAAGTTCGTAGACCATCGTAGCATCGTAGCTACGGGTTCACGTCTTCATGTCAGTGTAGAGTCTGTGACCCATTCAGAGCTGTCAATTGCACACAGTAAAGAGGTGACACGGTCTTCTTGTTTACTAAAAACTGGATTTATGTACTGTACTTAGTCTGAGTCGCTTTCAACTAGCTCTAAGGTGTAGATTACGAATTGGCTTATTGTACAAAACCACTGGGACCAGTTTTGTCCCAGTAATTCTTGTAGCTAATGAATGAATAAATGATGAACACTTTATTATACAAAATTTATAAAATAATTTATATTTTATTGACATAAAAACGTTCAATATCGGTAGATGTTATCTACACCGACTACAGCAAGGCGTTCGACAGGATAGACCACGTCATACTTTTAAACAAATTACAATCCGCTGGAATAATAGGAGACTTGTTTCGATGGTTCTCTTCTTATGTTCAAAATCGATCTCAGACTGTGGTTTTGAACGGGTATAATTCCACACCATTGCGGATCCCATCGGGTGTTCCACAGGGTTCTTTGCTTGGACCTCTTCTATTTACAATATTTATTAATGATATTTCTATTAATTTCAAGCATTCTAATATATTGCTCTATGCCGACGACATGAAAGTTTTATGTCCAATCAGAAAGAGCGAAGATTGTCTTAAACTACAGGAAGATTTGATTAGATTCGAAGATTACTGCCGTATCAATAAATTGGATCTTAACGTCCTTAAATGTTATGTGTGCTCCTTCACTCGCAAGCCTCAATCCATAGTTTATGATTACAAGTTAAAGGAGTCAACTGTTGCAAGAGTGGATTCTATCCGTGATTTAGGAGTGACCTTTTATTCTAAGCTGCTCTTTGACAAGCACGTAGATAACATTGTCAAAAAGGCATCTAAAGCGCTAGGCTTTGTTATTAGAATGTCGGCGGAGTTTGAGCAAATAAAGACGTTTAAGATCCTCTACTGTGCGTATGTTAGGAGTCATCTCGAGTACGTTTCTCAAGTGTGGAGCCCTAGCTATAATGTTTACATTGATCGGATCGAAGGCATCCAGAAACGTTTCCTCAGGTACTTACAATATCGAAGTAGAACATATATACCTAACTATTTATCGCGTTGTAAGAAGTTTCACATTCTTCCACTGGCAGAGAGACGGCGTATAGCGGACGTAATGTATCTTCTTAGCATTGCGAGTGGCAGGGTCGACTGTCGAGAACTACTCGGTTTAATAGGTCTGAGAACAACTCCAGCATCTCTCAGAAACCATAATCTTCTATACATTCCTTCATCTAATTCAAAATATAGACAGAACTCATATATTCTACGTGCGAGCAGATACTTCAATGCTATGGCAAAAGAAGTTGATTTGTTTAATACTTCTACCAGTAATTTCAAGCGTATCTGTGGTAACCATTTCTTTAATTCCTAACTTCACATTTTACCTACTTTGTTTGTCCACCACTTATTCTCTTCAATATTCTTTAAACTATTTGTGAAAACTTTTAATTGGCCGTCCTTATATTTATGCTTAAATTTTGTACATGTTTAGCCGTAAGTTTTCCTAAAATAAATAAATAAATAAATAAATCAAATCAAATCAAATCAATGTGTGACGTGTGTGTATTGCAGTTCGCTTTGCTCACCGCAATCCGATTCACGCCAACAGATTTTGGGTTTCGCTCATCGCAATGCTACCCCACTGTCATGAAATTCGAAATCCTCACCCCTATATTAGTCAAAAACTATATCTATATAAAATTTTTGGATGAGGGTTCAAGCGGGGCTGGAGGCGCGGGAGGTCATACGTCGCGATAGAGTTTTGATTGCGGGATCGTATAGAGGGTTTTTTTCGAACTGAAATAAAATAAATCACAGCCCCTCCCACCTTTTTTCACCCCCCCTTTTGAGATTTCGCAAACGAAAAAGTTTTCAAAGTCGTATAGAACAAAACATACAATAATGATCAAAAAATTAATTTGATCCCCCAGCCTCTCTAAACACCCCTTTTTATAAAAAATCCGAAATTTTCCCAGTTTTTACCTTTTTTTCGGGTGGAGCTGTGTGCGAAACGAGCCGTGGTTTTACACACCCGTGCCCCTCCGGAACCCCCTGCCTCTGAATCCGGGGAGAGCAATGCGACTACGGAGAACAGCATGGCGACCGAATCAAGCCATGCTATGACCTCCCGCGCCTCCAGCCCCGCTTGAACCCTCATCCAAAAATTTGACATAGGTATAGTTTTGACTAATATAGGGGTGAGGATTTCGAATTTCAAGACGGTGGGGTAGCATTGCGGTGAGCGAAGCCCGAAATCTGTTGGCGTGAATCGGATTGCGGTGAACAAAGCAAACTCCACTACAAACACGTCACACAGCAAGGTGGCCTGTAAGAAATTGCTTTAAGCAACAAGGCTGCCTATTGAACGTTTTTATTTCAATAAAATATAAATAATTTTATAAATTTTGTTTAATAAAGTGTTCATCATTTATTCATTCATTAGCTACAAGAATTACTGGGACAAAAGTGGTCCCAGTGGTTTTGTAGAATAAGCCAATTCGTAATCTACACCTTAGAGCTAGTTGAAAGCGACTAAGACTAAGTACAGTACATAAATCCAGTTTTCAGTAAACAAGAAGACCGTGTCACCTCTTTACTGTGTGCAATTGACAGCTCTGAATGGGTTACAGACTACACTGACATGAATACGTTAACCCGTAGCTACGATGCTACGATGGTCTACGAACTAACATTTTTTGTAGTAAGGAGGTGCGTGCGCGTTGAAATCTTTTGTATGCTAGGCCGTTCCCTCGTAGCATCGTAGAACGTGCTACGAAGGTCTACGACATTTTTTGTATGTAAAGTGGAGTGAATGGTAACTTCACTTACTCGTATTTTCAAGAAAAGAGATCTAAAAGAATACCAGTCACCAATGTACTAAATACTACTTAGCAGCTTTGAATGTGGCTACGCCGCTAAGCCACCCGTAGCCATCGTAGCACTTGCTACGTTGGTCTACGAAATTACATTTTATGTGTAGGAAGAAGGTGCGTGCGCGTTGAAGTCTTTTGTATGCTACGGCGATCCCTCGTAGCATCGTAGCACGTGCTACGAACGTCTACGTAAAAGTAGGATTCTCGTTATTGCGAAGAAAGTAGGAGGGGTAGGGGAAAGTGAAATATATCACAAGAAAGAGAGCAAAATTACCTACACAGTGGTGAAATCCGCAACTCTCTACAACATCTATTTCGAGAGATATTAGGAGCTTTGTGCATCCCTCCTAGCATCGTAGCACGTGCTACGAACGCCTACGTAAAAGTAGGTTTCTCGTTATTAGGAAGGAAGTGGGAGGGATAGGGGAAAGTGAAATATATCACAAGAAAGAGAGCAAAATTACCTACACAGTGGTGAAATCCGCAACTCTCTACGACGTCTATTTCAAGAGATATTAGGAGTTTTGTGATTTTTTCGCGCAAGTGTCCATTCGCGCAAGTGTCCATTCGCTCAAGTGTCCACTCGCGCAAGTGTCCTTCGCGCAAGTGTCCATTCGCGCAAGTGTCCATTCGCGCAAGTGTCCATTCGCGAAAGTGTCCATTCGCGCAAATGTCCATTCGCGCAAGTGTCCTTCGCGCAAGTGTCCTTCGCGCAAGTGTCTTTCGCGCAAGTGTCCTGATACCGTTTGTATGTGTACCTAATAAAAAGTCTATCTATCTATCAAGTTCTTGTTTAATTGTTTTATGTATTGATGGTGCAATAAAGTAATCATCTATCTATCTTACTAGTCTCTAAATGATATAGTCAAATAACTCGATCTCCGCGAATTGTTAGCTGGTGAAAAACAGCTCAGAGATGCCTGGAAAAGTCTCGAGTCAGAGGGCAAGATCCACTTTGGTTTGTTGTGCCACAGGAGTGTAATTAGTATAGGTAATACTTTAAAATTCCTTGGCTGTCCAGTTTAAATTTTGTGAATTAATTAACAATACGTCAATACCTGGTCACCGACTTGCAGTCCGTGAGGCCCAGTTCTCCCAGGGCCTAGTTCCCCTAATAAAGGCAGATGCTCTTTATAAACATTTTGACCCTTTACATCATTCACAACCTGGAAAATAATTGTTGTCGACATTATTGTTCACACACTTTAACAATAAGCAAATTGTGGGCGACCGCTCTGGGGCGGCGGGAGAAGGTCCGCCTGCGACGCAGGATGTTGCAGGTTCGATTCTCGCCTTGGGACAAATGTTTTTACGATCTGCAAATATTTGTTCCGGGTGTTCTGGGTATTTTCTATATTTAATAAAAATATATATCTATGTAATGTATTGTATTAAGTGTATCAGTCATCTAGTACCCATACACAAGCTCTGGATTGTACCTACAGCATTATTATTAATTTTATAAACAAAAACAAATGAGAGAACATTAATGACTTTTAAGCTGGTGATTCATATTGCTTTGACTTCAGTGGTCAAGAAGAATGAATAAAAGTAAAATAGCAGGATGTACCTATTAAAATATTATTTATAAATTATTACAATCTTGTGGCTGTTGGATTATGTTAACTAGGTAATAAGTTTAGAGTTTAGGCGACTATGCCGCGCGCAAAGGGGCTGGGTCAGCATCACAAAAACTGTCAAACAAGCAACATAAAAACAATATTTAATTTGGTGTTGCCTTCATATTAGTTAACTTTATTGGTACTCAAAACAGAAAACAGTTGAATCATGACTTAGGTGAAAATCAATCATAACTATGGTTCATAAACGAGATTGAGTTCTGAACTACAAATAAGTAATGAATTTTATGCTCAATTGTTAAATCATGTTCTGATGCATGTTTCAGAAGACTTAATTCTGAACCATGCATCAGAACATGATTTAACAATTGAGCATAAAATTCACTAAAAGCATAAATAAATAAATAATAAATAAATAATAAATAAGTATAATATTAAAGTTATTTATATGAAGTTAAAAAGTTGAATTTGGATAGATATCTAAAAAAAGTTCTAATATAGTTGTTATCTATCTGAATTAGTTTATAGATAAAAACCATAAACCAACCATCAAAGACAAAAGACTATAGCCAAGTAAGTATCACAGAGAAATTTTAATCTCAATGTCAGAAGGAAGGAAGAAAGGTATTTACTTTCTTAGGTAAAGGTTTACTTAAACCTTTATTTAAATAGGTAGGAAAACACATGAAGGTTATTTTTACACACCTTTAAATCAGCCATTCCTTCAAAACCAACTCTATAGAGATTCTTAGCTCCATTGTCCCAGACAATGTAGGCAGCTGAGCGGGGGCTAGCAGCAGACCAATCTTGGACCTCATTCACTTTTCCTCTTCTGCCATTGCCTCCATCTTGGTCTTCCCATTGCCAGTCCACCTGTAAATAAAATATGTTTGTTATTAAAATTGGGCAATAGAACTATCGTTACACTCTTATTATATACGGGAAAATTTTGATGTTTGGATGTTTGTTACCTCTTCACACCCTACATACACAACGGATAGGGCTGAAATTTTGAAAAGATGTAGGTTTAGATCTGGTGGGTTTAATCAGTTAATTCCTATCATTCCTATCCTCATAAATCCTTTTTTAGCAAAAAATTACTTCGATTTCATTTGTATAAGGCTCAGGTCTGAAGAGGATAAATCAGTCCATAGGATAGAAATAACCTTTAAATGTTTCTATAACTAAACAACCTGTGCAAAGCCACTGGCAGAAACAATAAGTTTATACTAGCTTCTGCCTGCGGCTTCGCACGCGTTGTTTGTATGGAAACATTCAAAGGTAACTTCTATCCCATGGGAACTGATTTTGAACTGATTGATTTGAACAAACATCCATCCATCCAAATTTTGGCATTTATAATATTAGTGTGTGATGTGTGATTAAAGTAAGATGTATAAAGTGAAAAGAAAGAAATCCTTTCTAGGGTTTCGAAGATCAAAGATCGGTTTCGAAACCCTTTATGGTCTCGCTTTGTTTGTCCTTTTTTCCCTCCTTAATAACTCAGCAACTACTGCAGCTATCAACTTGAAATTTAAAATAATAAAACATTTCGTGCGCCTGTACAGATAAAAAGAAAAATAAATGAAAATAAATGAAAATTAATATTTTCCATACAAATTGTGATGCCGAAATTTTAAAAGATACCTACAGGGTCATGTGGGGTATCAAATGAAAGGTATCAGTTTGTAAATTTCAAAATAGTTTTTGAAATTTTTGTAGGTTTCATATTTTTTTAAATATTTCGAAAAAAGTCGAAAAAATACCCATTCCCGCCCCTATCTCCGAAGATTGTAGAGCGATCCATGTAAAATGTATGGAGCGTTTATAGATATGGATCTATATTTTACAGGAAAAATATACAGAAGTTTGAAAAAAGAACACTTTTTGAAAAATGGTTAAAAAGGGGGGGGGGAATAATTTTCAAAAGGGGGGGCCTACCTCACCGAGTGGTCTATCAAATGAAAGGTATCGGTTTGTACGTTTCAAAACAGTTTTTCAAATTTCTGTAGGTTTCATACTTTTTGAAATATTTTGAAAAAAGTCGAAAAAATACCCATTCCCCCCCTATCTTCGAAGTTTGCAGAGCGATCCATTTAAAATGTATGAAGCGTTTGTAGATATGGATCTATATTTTACAGTAAAAATATAGAAAAGTCTGTAAAATGAATACTTTATGAAAAATGATCAAATAATAAAAATTTTCAAAAGGGGAGCTACCCCACCGAGTGGGGTATCAAATAAAAGGTATCAATTTGGATATTTCAAAACAGTTTTTCAAATTTCTGTAGGTTTCATACTTTTTGAAATATTTTGAAAAAAGTCGAAAAATTTACCTTACCCACTTTAACTGAAGCATGCAGAGAGATCCATCTGAAATGTAGGTTGGTACCTACTACTACTGTACTAAATTGCGAAGACTCTAACCGGTACGTTTGGTACATATTTGTTGACAAACGTTCGAAACCCTCGGCGCGCGAGTTACACTCGCACTTGACGAATCTTGTTTACTTACTATGTATACTTAATAAGTATACTTTTTTACTATAATATATTATGTAAACGATACTTAGCAGGAAAAAAGGTATGTACCTACATCTGATTATCTTTTTAAGCTAGCTAGGGTAAGATAGGCTGCAAAAGGTTCCGAGTTACCATCACACAAGCGGGCCCGATTCTGCTAAACCAATCGCTTCAATATGAGATTGTCATTTAACCACCACATGAAATACCAAAACGTGTCTATTGTGCAATTTCTGCAACTATATAATTTAGACAATTTCTTTGGTATAATAAGGGTCATATAATATAAATATAATTATTTATTTATCACTTACCCCTCTTACAACTCTAGCCCCAGGGAATATTCCTCGAACAGCCTGTTTCTTGCTCTTCCTGCGAGGTTCCACCAAACATCTTTGGGAGCCTGGTGCGCTGATACGGTAGAACCTGTGCCTCAAATTGTGCTTATCTCCATGGTAGCAAACAGAGCACAAGTCATAGTTACTGCACTCAGCGCATTTCCATCGAATTCCTGGAATTTGTGACAGAATTCTTATTAGACTTCAACCAAGAGTTAAAGTTAAAAAACAAGAATCACAAAAAAAGATCTTAATGTACCTAACATTCGATCGGTAACCATGACATAGTAATTTATGCAGCTATTTCAAGTTAGATAATGCAAGACTAGTTAGAAGCTATAATGTAACAAATAAAAGTTATTATTATCCCTATTTTCTATGAGGAGGAACATCAACTTTTCCTTATTTTTCTATGTGAATAGGTACCTATACGATAAAAGAGAATTTTACCAAATATAGGCTGCTGTCTACATGTATCACACATTGTACCCTCGTGCTTCACTCCGGTTGGTGCACTATCCAGTATTCTCAAATCATAAGCCCCAGAGCACCTATAGTTAGCAGCTGTTCCATTGTCCCAAACCACTACTACCTCTTCTGGAGATTCAAAGTTTCTAACAGTTCCTACATGGCCTTCTCCACCATCCTGTAAGTAAATCAGTAGGTAGGTAAGTTATGAAGAAAATATATCATATTGTAGAATAATATGTCAAAAAGCAAGTAACTAACTTTAGTTTGTAGACTGACTATCCTGCTGAAGCAAACGGGAAATAATGTTATCTAAATAACTGGATTTAGCATAGCAGCAACAGGCTAATTTTGAATCAAGATCTATTGCATCTTATCTCCTATTAATTACTAAAGAATAGCATTTGAGATAAAGATTACAGCTGCCTTAAGCTATAGCACAGAGATATGCCTTCTAAATCACTTTACATAGCTAAATTATACGTTTTTTTCAAATATAAACAATGATACCTGTTTGCCCCACTTCCAATCTGGACCCCGTATTACACGGGCTCCTACACCTTCCATCATAAATCTAGTTGCTCTAGAAGAGTTGGACGATACAGGTAAGTTAGGCTCCATTTTTGAGCAATTCTTCCTACTTTAAGTTCAATTGCATGAACAAATACAAAATATTTTTACAGCACAGAACTGGCTGGCATCTTCTAACTTGGTTGGCTGTTTGGCTGATTGACTGACAGGTAGGTAAATGTTTTTGTGAGGTTTTTGTTCTATGAATGACAGTGACAGTAAGTTATTATGACAGTTAAAACCATAACTGACTTCTCGAATGAATGAAAAATTTATCTCGTAGAAAGAGAATACTATAGAACAAGCGCAAATGCCATCGCATTCACACTAAAGAGAGAACGACTTAGCCTAAAGCCTAAGAAGATATGAGAAAGAACGATTAGCTTTCTGTCTCATCGAGCGACGAGCGTGCCGGTTTTTTCATTGTTTAGCACATCTTTATGCAAAATAAATTTCCTTGTTGTTAACTTAAAATTTTGTTTTCTATAAGTAAATGTGATTACTGATTATAGTGTTTCTGTGGACATTCCGCACCTAATAACGCTCTAAACCATATATAAGCAACGATGGTGCGGTGCAGTGTTTTCGGATGTATATGTAACAGTGAAGCAAAAGTGCCGAAATTATCATTCAACTCGTAAGTATAAGTTCTTTTGAATATAAAAAGGTTCAACATTTACATTTTCTTAGATTTCCATAGAGACAAGGCTCAAAAATTATGTTTTACGTTCATTTTAATTATTCTAACCTAAAAATAACGAAAATATTGGGTTGCCTGCACTCGACAATAATTCAAATGAACGTACCCTGTAATTTCATGTATTGAAGGCTCATTTTTCTTTGTGACATCTCAGAACAGAAACACTAGTCAATAGAGAGGGCTTATTATTATTAACTCATTTATTTCAGATAGGTAGTAACCATCCATAGACACAACATAAAAATTCACAATAAAATCAAATTACATAAAATCTTAACTTAATTAATAATAATGATTGAATTAGATATAAAAACAATATATAGTTCATGATTACATTACAATTACATAAAAATTACATAACATAACTACCTACTTACTAACCTAAATTAAATTTTAAATGGAGTTACTCCCCATCATTATCCTCATCCATTTATTTTGGATGGGACAGTCCAGACGGGACATAATCATTTGCAGGATGCTGTTGCTGCTGGCTCGCGCTCGCTGAGATAGGGAAGCGACTTTTTTGCGAATAATCGCGTAAAAGTCGTCCGTTCGCGCCTCCGCGAACATACCAGATGCGCTGCAAAAGCGAGGCAGCCGCATCAGCATCCTGAAAATGTTGTTGTACTGAACGCGTAGAGCGCTGGCTGCGCGGCGGGAACATTTCAGCCAGAGGCTGCTCGAGTAGAACGACTGGCAGTATGCCTTAAATAGCGTCACTTTCACTTCTCTCGAGCAGCGTGCGAACCTACGCGCGATCATGTTCCCCCGTACAGCCAAAGCTCTACGCTCCCTCTCAACATCCGCATCATCACATAAGGAGTCGTTGACGACATGTCCTAAATATCTAAACGTACTAACTACCTTCAGAGCCGCACCATTGAGAACTATGGGCGGAACATAGGCTGGCCTTACATTTCCACTCTTAAATACAAGGATTTCACTCTTTTTGGAGTTGTATGTGAGTCCATGTTCAGCCGCGTAGCCCTCACAAATGTTAACAAGCTTTTGAATAGAACCTACCGATGGACCCAGCAACACCATATCGTCAATGTTGTTTACACAAACATTATCAACAAAACAGCCTGTATGGGTATTGCTGAGCTCAACGATAAGTTCATTAATATACAAATTAAATAAAAGCCCCGAAGTACTTCCACCCTGCCGAACTCCGCACTCCAAGGCATACTCCTCAGATAGAGCGCCCGCCCATCTCACCTGGTTTTTTTGACATTTGTACCAATACTTCATGACGGAAACTACTTCACCCGGTACACCCTCGCTTACCAGTTTTTCCCAAAGCCTGTGATACAAAACTGTATCAAAGGCCTTGGACAAATCCAGGAAACAGGCATAAACAGGGGTCTTCCTCTCCGTATAGTACCTGACAGCTTGCTTAAGAGATAAAATCGCACTCTCTGTAGATAGCCCAGCCTTAAAACCAAACTGAGCATCGTGAAGCTTGACATGTTGCAAGAGAATGTTATTAAGCAAGCTGTCAAGCACCTTTGCGATGATGGTTGCTAGTGAGATGGGCCGGTAGTTGTTCTTATCTGACACATCTCCCGTTTTACATTTCACAATAGGTACAACAATGGTTTTGGTCAACGTATCAGGTAAGTAGCCATGGCTTAGGCATAAGTTAAAGTCTATGTCCTTAGTTATCAAATCTTAGCAAATGCCATCGCATTCACACTAAAGAGAGAACGACTTAGATAGATAGATAGATAGATAATACTTTATTGCACCACACAAAGACAGATAACAATACAGAAATTAATGCTAAGAGTAGACGAAGTACAAAGGCGGCCTTATCGCTATGAGCAATCTCTTCCAGGCAACCTTGGGATGGACTGGACATGTAAGAACAATATAGACGGTGGCACCCGAAAAATATCAATAAAAATTAAATAATACTTACACTACATACTATAATACTATAGACTTAGCCTAAAGCCTAAGAAGATATGAGAAAAAACGATTAGCTTTAATTTTTGTAGGTTTCATACTTTTTAAGATATTTCGAAAAATTTCGAAAAAATACCCATTCCCCCCCCCGCCCCCCCATCTCCGAAGATTGCAGAGCGATCCATGTTAAATGTATGGAGCGTTTATAGACATAGAGCTATTTTTTATAGGAAAAATATAGAGAAGTTTGTAAAAAGAACACTTTTTGAAAAATGGTCAAAAAGGGGGCGAATAATTTTCAAAAGGGTGGGGTATCAAATAAAAGGTATCGGTTTGGACATTTCAAAACAGTTTTTCTAATTTCTGTAGGTTTCATACTTTTTGAAATATTTGAAAAAAGTTGAAAAAAATACCCATTATCCCCCCTATCTCCGAAGTTTGCTGAGCGATCCATTTAAAATGTATGAAGCATTTGTAGATAAAGATCTATATTTTACAGGAAAAATATAGAGAAATCTGTAAAAAGAATACTTTTTGAAAAAAGGTCAGAAAGGAATATTTGGCAGAAACTGCACTTCACGCAGTCAATGACCTAAGCCTATACAGGTTTAGATTAAAATAAATAATTTCAGCGGAGTGGGCTCTGAAAATTTTTAAAATTCTCCTCTAACTTTTTTGTCACCACCCCGTGAACAACTCCATACCATAGAGTAACAAACATTTTGGAGACTCGATCCGTCGTTATTTGTTTTTCGTATTGAAATGAAATGAAATGAAATGAAATGAAATGAAATGAAATGAAATAGTATTTATTTGCTTAAATATAGGTTAACAATGATGGTTTTAGAATAGGGTATGTATCACTATATTTGACTTATTAGTCGTGCAAATGTTTAATTTGGTCATTTATGTTAGATATAGAAAATTAACTTAACTTATTTGATCAATAAATTTGCTCTCACAATTTTAAAAAATATATACATGTAGATCATAATAATGCATAAAACCATCAAAAAATTTATCAATATTAGGTACATGTCAAAAATAATTTATTTAAATTTCAAATATTCATCTATACTATAAAAACAGTTTTGACAGAGCCAATTATATAATTTCCGATTAAATTCATTATTTGATAATTTTCTTATGTCATTTGGAAGTTTATTGTATAGCAGTATTGCCATTGCGTAACAGTTCCTTTTACAAAGTTCTAATCTAAATTGAGGCACCTTTAGTGGTTTTTGTACAATCTTTCTTTTGTATTGAGACTTTTCATCCTTCTCAAACAACGGCATGTTGTTCCTGACAAATTTCAACATCTCAAAAATATACAGGGATGGGAATGTTAATAGTTTATTCGTTACAAATAAAGGTCTACAAGAATCTCTCCGCTTAATACCAAATATGGCCCGAATACACTTTTTTTGAGCTACGAAAACTCTATGAGCATCCGTTGAATTACCCCAGATTATAATGCCATATCTTAAAACAGAGCAAACATGGCTATGGTAAACTGTCACTGCTGTTTTAATATTGGAAAGATCCTTTATTCGTCTTAATGCAAATATAAATTTATTAATTTTCTTACATACAGTGTCTATTTGATTTTTCCAATTTAAATATCTGTCAATTGTTATTCCTAAAAATTTAATATCATATACTTCCTCAATGTCATTGTTATTGTAATTAATGTCAATTTTATGCTTAATCTTGTTGTTATATGTCACTGGTCTCATGAATTTGGTTTTAGTTGCGTTAATTTTCAAATTATTACTATTAAGCCAATCAACTATGTCATTTAGGGCTTTGTTCCCTATACTCACAACATCATCAATAGATTTTTCTTTTGTCAAAATTGTTGTATCATCTGCAAACATGAGCGTGTATTGGTCAGTAGCATCTGGCAAGTCATTTATGTAAATAATAAATAATATAGGACCAAGAACACTTCCCTGTGGCACACCGTAATTACAGAATGAGTATGTTGATCTGAAGGTATTTTGTGTGTTTGTTTCAGTTGACATTTTTGTTATTTCAGTGCACTGTTTGCGTCCCTTCAGATAGCTTTCAAACCAAGAGTATGCAGGGCCCCTTATGCCATAGCAATCTAGTTTATGTAACAGACGGTCGTGGCAAACAGTGTCGAAAGCTTTACTCATATCAAGAAAGATGGCGACTGGAATTTCTTTCCGATTTAAAGAGTCTAGAATTTCTTTAACCAATTTAAAACAAGCTAAAGTTGTCGATTTTTTACATATAAATCCATTTTGTTCATCACATAACACATTGTTTTTTTCTAAGAACGTCATTAGTTTTCGGCTCATTACCTTTTCCAATATTTTTGAAATTATTGGTACTAGTGTTATGGGTCGATAGTTTCCAGTGTCTGACCTAGATCCCTTTTTAAAGAGAGGTTTGACAACTGAATTCTTGAGTCCATCAGGGAAAACACCATTTTCCAGAGAAAGGTTAATTATATGTGTAAGGGGTTCAAGTAATCGACCAATATTTTGTTTTAATAGTTTTGTTGTTAGTTCATCATAACCAGCAGAGTTAGTATTGCGTAAACTCATTGTTATTTTAAGTATGTCTAAACTAGTGACTGGTTCAAGATAAATAGAGTGCACTAATCTTCTTTTATCTATAGTGGGCTTATAATTGTTTGCCTTAATATTAATTGCAGTGTTTATAAAGTGCTGATTAAAACATTCTGCAATTTCATCGCCATGCGTTAGAACCCTGTCTCCGTCAAAAATTTCTCTAAATTCATTATTGGTACATTTGTTTCTTAATTTATCATTAATAATTTTCCATGTTGCTTTACATTTGTTCTCTGCTCCTGATATATATTTTCTGTTTCTATCTTTTTGTAAATTAAGTGCACATCTTTTTAATACTTTACTATAGTTCCTATAATTTTTTTTATCATTTTCCAATTTAGATTTATAAAATGTACGCTGTAATAACCTTTTTTTAGAAAATGAGCGTTTTAGGCCTTTTGTTATCCACTTTGGATTAGAAGTATTTCTATTGATTTTAACTTTTAGTAGTGGAAAGCATAATTTATATGATAAACATATCCAATCATGGAGTTTTGTGAAAGCTATATTTGTATCTGTTTCAGATAGCACATCTGAGTATGATAATTGACTTAGACAGTAGCTGAACTTTGCTTTATTTTCGGCGCATAGATCCCTCTTATAGACAAACCATTGCGTTACCATTTGAGTATCTTTGTTATTTATTGTTAACGTTTGGCCTGTATTGTGGTCAGATAATCCTAATTCATGAACTTCACCTTTAGCACCCTTAATATTACTTATAATATTATCAATGCAAGTGTTTTGTCTAGTTGGCATATTTATATGAGTTTTCATGTTGTAATTATACAATATATTAATAAATTCATTCTTAATTTTAGTATTGCTCATGATGTCAATGTTAAAGTCTCCACAAATCACATTAAAATATTTATCCTTCATGTTAGCTCTATCAAGTAGAATATGTAAGTTTTTAAAAAATATATCTATATCAGAATTTGGTGTGCGATATACACAAAACACCTTTAACTTTAACTTTTTCAGTTGTATACCACATATTTCAAAGTGTTTTTCAATTGCTATACCGTCTAGCCAATGAATGCGTTCAAATTCAATATTACTTTTTACTAGTATGCAGACACCACCACGGCGACTTTGTCTAGAAAAATTACTTGCTAACTCATAAGTCATAAGTTTCATGTTATCTTTATCGTCATGTTTTAAAAAAGTCTCACTTAAGCATATAATGTCAACAATATTATGTTTATCTTTCAATATACTAAGTGCAATTTCTAAATCATCTAGTTTGTTTAGAGCTCCGGCAATGTTCTGATGTAGGATTACATGCTTATTATTAATATTGTTAGTATTAGGAACGAAAAAAATTTATGTTTTGAGTTTCTTGATCTTCTTGTTTTTCAATTTCATTGATAAGGCTTCCAAGGTCGTTGAAAATTACCCCTACGCCAATGTCATTTATTCCACCATAATATTCGTTAAACATGCTTAAATCATATTGTAGGTTTGCATTTGAGTCAAGAAGGTAGACATGCTCATGAGTCAAAACATCTAAGTATAAAAGGTTGTTGAAAGTTTCAACTCTCCAGTTGAACATGTTCGTTAGTTTCCCATATTTATAAGTGGGCAGACATATTATAATGTTAGTATGACTCAAGCCTATCAGGCTGTTTCGAATATAGTGGATTGCACTGAAGTAGTCCAGGGTAGTTTTGAACTCTTGATCTCCCAACATTATGATACAGAAATCATTGAGTGTAAAGTCGTCAATTTTGTTTTCAATTCCTTTCATTAGTTCTCTTATATTACTGTTGGGCTTAAGGTAATGACAAATTTTCGAGTAGTTCAGTGATTTCTCAGCATTCAATAAAACTTTGTTATGTCTATTTGAACTGAGTATACAAATCTTTGGTTGTAGGTAGTTTTTAGTTAAATTTGCTTTGTTCTGGTTTTTTTTTGTGCTTTCTATTGTTATCTCAGCATTTGTTTGTGTGTTTGCGTCTTTTCCATTTGTTAATATATTTGTTTGTGTGCTTATTTCTTTTCCATTAAATATTTTAGTTTGTGTTTCTTGATCTTTTTTTTCTATTTCACTATGAACTTTTTCATTTGTAATTTGAATTTCATCATTATTATCTGTTTGTGTTTTCTTGTTCTTTTGTTGTATACGCTGACTTTTTGCATTTCTTCTGGATGCCATTGGAGATATAGAAGTAGGCGAACTTTGCCCAACTTTTTTGTACAAATCGTTTTTCTTCTGTAGGTCCTGATTAGATTTTTGTAGGTTTTTGTTCTCTAATGACAGTTTCTCAACTTCGCTATGTGCGCTATTTAGTTGTTCGACTAATTCTTCAATTTTTTTTTTCAAAGATTTTACTTCCTCATTTAAGTCACTGGATAAACCGGGTAGGCTATTTGTAGTAAGATTTAATTCATCGTCAATGCTCTCATCCAAATCATTTGTAACCTTCAAAGCTATTTGTGTATACGCCCGCCTTGTTGTGATATTGTTTTGATTTTGATCTTCCATTTTCCAAATCAGAATAAAAATATTAAATTTTTCATAAAAGAAGGTCGTTACTCCACGTTGCCATCAAATAAGTAACTAGCTGAAATTGGTTGAGATGATTTCCTTCGTCCGAGAGAGTTTTATAAAAGTTGGTCGTCACTCCACGTTGCCATTACATAGGTTACTTGCTGATTAGTTCCGCTGATTAGTTTGTCTATGGTACAAGTTTTAAATTGTCACTGTCTCAGATGTCAATCATGTGTCAAAAACAGCTGATGCAGGAATCTAGTCTTTATTGTACCCATAACCTTCGATAGTATTTCCAAAATTGTACTTACGATTTCAGTGTTCTAAAACTTGTAAAAGATCTTGAAATCGATATTAGCCGTTAGATTTGGTGTCCTGGGATAATTTTGGATGATAATCTGCAGTTTTCAGCCTTCAATATGTTTCAAATAAGGTAACACTTTATTCCTCCTCAATTCGTCAGTTGTTTTGAAACTTTTGGAACTTCTTATTTCACTTTTTACTAGGTAATTCTAATTAATTAGTGCTGAGCTACTATTTTACGATGTTTACTTTTGGACGGAACCAGAGAGAAAAAATTATTTTTATTGTCTTGTTAATTGTATTATTTATAATGTTATTCGAATAAGTAGTTAATAAGCTATCGAAGATATTTAGTTCTGCAGCGTACGCAGTCAAAAAATTTCGTCATCTTACAGACGTAGATACATCTAGACTTATTTATTTCAGCTACTTCCATAGTATTATTATCTTTTATGGTACATTGCTGTGGGAAACGCTGCAGATATTAACACCGTATTTGTGCTGCAGAAGCTCTCTTCTGACGAACAGCTCTCTGTTCGTCCAATGTATAATATGGGATCCAGAGACGAGATACGTGATAAATTCAAAGAAATAAACATAATGACAGTACCATGTCAATTATATTCATGAAAACTTGTTATACACTCATTGAAATATAAAACAGTTCCCTAAAAATAGCGATAAACATAATTTTGATACCAGAAATAAACGTAAACTAGCTGTGTCCACAACTAGGGTACACAAAATTAATGAATCTTTTAAAGGGCAATGTATACGCTTCTACAGCTAAACTCCTAGGGAGTTGCAAAAATTATCCGTAAATAAATTGAAAAACATTGTCAAAACCTTGTTGTACAAAAAGGCTTACTATAAAATATCAGATAGATAGATAGATAGATAGAAAACACTTTATTATACCACACAAATACAGGAAGCAATACAAAGAAAATGCTTAGAAAAAATGAAGTATAAAGGGCGGCCTTATCGCTAAGAGCGATCTCTTCAGATTATCTAGCTAGAGGATACAAAGGCTTGGGACGGGTTTTTCTCTAACTCGAAAAATAACAATTAACAGGCTAAAGGTTACTTTGTCGTTTTTAGGGTTTTGAAGATCGAAGATCGGTTTCAAAACCCTTATGGTCTCGCTTTGTCTGTCCTTTTTTCCCTCCTTAATAACTCAAAAACTACTGCAGCTATCAACTTGAAATTTAAAATAATAATACATTTCGTGCGCCTGTACAGATTTAGAGAAAAATAAATGAAAATAAATGAAAAATTAAAATGCATATTTTCCATACAAATTGTGATGCCGAAATTTTAAAAGATACCTACAGAGTCATATGGGGTATCAAATGAAAGGTATCATTTTGTACATTTCAAAATAGTTTTTGAAATTTTTGTAGGTTTCATACTTTTTAAAATATTTCGAAAAAAGTCGAAAAAATACCCATTCCCCCCCCCCTATCTCCGAAGATTGCTGAGCGATCCATGTAAAATGTATGGAGCGTTTATAGACATGAATCTATATTTTACAGGAAAAATATAGAGAAGTTTGAAAAATGAACAGTTTTTGAAAAATGGTCAAAAAGGGGGGGAATAATTTTGAAAAGGGGGAGCTACCTCACCGAGTGGGGTATCAAATAAAAGGTATTAGTTTGTTCGTTTCAAAACTGTTTTTCAAATTTCTGTAGGTTTCATAGTTTTTGAAATATTTTGAAAAAAGTCGAAAAAATACCCATTCCCCCCCCCTATCTCGGAAGTTTGCCGAGCGATCCATTTAAAATGTATGAAGCGTTTGTAGATATGGATCTATA
Source organism: Eupithecia subumbrata (assembly GCA_949316285.1). NCBI lineage: Eukaryota > Metazoa > Arthropoda > Insecta > Lepidoptera > Geometridae > Eupithecia > Eupithecia subumbrata. The sequence continues at coordinate 16,955,893 of OX438647.1, forward strand.
TTTTACAGGAAAAATATAGAGAAGTCTGTAAAAAGAACACTTTTTGAAAAATGGTTAAAAAGCAATAATTTTCAAAAGGGGGGCTACCCCACCGAGTGGGGTATCAAATGAAAGGTATCGGTTTGGACATTTCAAACCAGTTTTTAAAATTTCTGTGACTTTCATACTTTTTGAAATATTTCGAAAAAAGTCGAAAAATTTACCATAACCCACCTTAACCGAACCACCCATTTAACCGAAGCATGCAGAGAGATTTATCTGAAATGTAGGTTGGTACATACTATTCTTAGGTATTCGCTAAATTGCGAAGTCTCTAACCGGTACTTTTGGTACATATTTGTTGACAAACGTTCAAAACCCTCGGCGCGCGAGTTACACTCGCACTTGACGGATCTTGTTTTACTTTAGTCTACATACCGAAGCGACAGAAATAATAAATATCACTTTATATCCTTAACAGTGGTTAATTTTGTATTTTGACCTTTTCTAAGTGTACATTTATTGTACTTGTGGAAATAAAGAGCTTTGACTTTGATTTTGCGCACTCAAGGGAGCGAGGTACTAGAGTGAAAGTAACCTCAGCAGTGGTCCAATCTCCCCATAGCGCACAGGCATGCGACCACTGGCGAGGTTTTTTTTTAATTTCCAAGAATAGATAGCGAAATGGGCAGCTCCTATACCGTAAACATGTAATTAGAGGTCCTACGCGTTTTATGGAAACTATCTGCTTTCTCGCTCACGCAAGACGACGTTTTTAAAGATTTTTAGTTTAAGTGTGTTACTGAACATGTGATTCACCCATTATTTTAATAATATTAAATATTTAAATACCACATTTTGAAATAAACTTTTGAACTTATCGTGATCTTTGTAAAGATAAAAGACAAATACCTTTCGTTTTTAAAATGATAAGTTATGTCTAGTCGCAAACTTTAGGTACCTAAACAGACCAGCTACTTATTCGTATAAAATTATTTTTTAATGTACCTGAGTAATGTCCGGAATTTCGGAAAAAATATTTTCGGAAGGAAGTCTCCGATTCTTTTCACTGTTCCTCGAAGTTTAGGTAAATAAGCCCTACCTATTCCTATCACTGCTAATTACCCTACTTTTAGTTAGGTAACCTAACCTACCTACCTACCACGCTAACGAAGTTGCGGGTAGTATCCGTGCCGTCAAATTATGTTTTTTTTATGGATATACTACCGCCAAAAAAAGCTTGCCTATAACATTGTAAAATATTCAAATGGATATAAATAAATAAATAAAGGTAATGCGACTCCATGACGTCTTGTCCCAGCGCGGCAACGCACGACTGAGAAGCGCGCGAGTTACGGCGGCGGCGCGGCGGCGGCGGCGGCGCGGCCCGACCGACGACGGCACGATTGCAAACCGCGTAAAATTACCGCGGGGTATGTGCTGCTTGCGGGGAGCTCATGGGGGGCGTGGCGCCTGATTTCAAATTATTGTTTATCAATGCGTCGCCTTAACTGGTCCAGCTAACTGTACTACCCAAGTTTGGTTGCAGTAAGTGGTCCAATTAAACTAACTGCACCACAGAAAAATATTTTTTTCTGTGGTACACAGCCAACTGTACCTACCTACCTACTAACGAAAAAATATACGGTGGTCCAGTCAAATGGATGGAGCCCAATTCTGCAATACAATTGCTTTAGTATGGCAGTGGAATCGTCGCAGAATCATCACGTAGAATGCTTAGATTAATAAAACTACAGATAGTGCGTGCGAGATAAATTAATAGTTTCAAACTTGACGCGCGTCTCTCCATCTGTATTCATCATAATTTCTTTCATCTGGGGTGGAATATCAAAACGTGTCATTCTGTGTCGATACCCATGTCATAGTGAAGCGATTAGTAGGTATAGCAGAATAGGGCCCCAGCTGAACGGAACCATGAGTAAGAAGTGAAACGAGTATGACACTTCTTAACACTGACGCTGGCCGAGTCGTAGCTAAAAGTCGTGTGGATAAAGAGTGGGATTGAAGATGACAACATGCTATTTGATGCTATCCCCCGTAGACCCTGCACGATTTTTTGCACGGCGGCGTTTCAGAATATGAGAGAGGAGAGAGGAGACTATGGTTAAATGTGAACTTAATTAGTCGGCAGGTAAGGTAATCGCGAACTTACCTGCCGACTAATTAAGTTTACTTAGTTACTGGTAGGTACTTAGTTACTTAGTTACTAGTTACTGGTAGTTGTCTAGTTATCTACTGCGACACCCGTCGCAGTAGATAGGTACCTAACTAGACAACTACCAGTTGCCAATTCAATTCAAATTGAATGTTCCCCTACAAAGTTTTTTGTTAACAAAACAAGAACACAAGTACCTAGGTAGTTTGTTTCTTCTTAGGGAGTATGAGAATGTTACCAATTTACTCAAACTTTCCGTGTCGGTCCGCGGTCCGCGGTGCGCACATCATCGTCATTTGCGTAGTGAAAAAATCCAAACAAACAACAAGAATAACGAGCATATGAAACTTACTGGAAGTGACATGAGTGTTTTAGACGGGTAGGTCCTAAATTACGGAATTTGAACAAATAAAAATAATTCAATATCTAACTTGGTTCCTAGTAGTAGGGTAAATCTAAAATACCATAATACTTATATTAAAACGAGACATTTGATAAAAAAAATTAGATATCGTATATTTTTTTATTAATAAATAACATTGGTACCTACATGATTCATGCCATATCTAGTTAGATTTAATAAAACGTTCAGTTCTATGTTCTAGCATCCTCTCTTCTCGCTCACACACACGCAGGCATGCGGGCGGTGAGGTATGGATGGATGTTCGTTGCTTATGTTTGGCAATCGGCGGCGGCGGCGCGTTAACACGCGGCACAGATTAAATATAACCAGATGTGTGGCAAGCGTGCCGATGAGCAAGACCAAAGATTGCAAGGTGGTGGGGGGAAAGTGTTACCATGCAATTTTATTACCCCGATTTTAGGTTTCTTATTTCATGTCTCTGTTGGTGGATTGGATTTGCGATTTTCCAGTTCATAAATTTGCGAGTTCAAATTCAGAACAGGAAATTCCACCAAACCTTGGTTGACCTTTGTAGTGAATGTTTTAAGTACTGGTGTGTTTAGGTCCTTACTTTTTGTTACAGCCTGCAGGTATTCCTCGGTCCGGTAGGTCTTATTTTATTACTTGCGCACTTACAACCTATTGATCCTGTTCTGTTAGGATTTAAAGCAAACTTTTAACTTTTTTGTGTATTTGGTTAAGTTTAATCGTTCCAGTTCCAGTAAAGTTATTAGTTTTCTAGTAAATAAATATATAAGTATATACTTAAATTAGGTACGAATGTGGGAATAGGTAAACATTTAATTTAACTAAGCCTAGAAAGGAAACAACGTTTAGTTAGGAACCTATCAATTTTGTTTTGTTATGTAGGTATATTCACTTATTACGATACGAGTAGAAATAATTTTAAACACTAGAATATAGAAAAATAATATCAATAGTTTTATGTTAATAGTAATTAAATAACATTTTTATTAGGGAATTAAATTCTTACACGTTAACCAGGCTTAGCCAACAGACTTCGAAATCACATTTCTCCTAATAAATTAAATCTTACGGTTTAGATATTGCTAAGGTAACCTTTAATACGAAATTTAATGGCACTTTTAAAATTATTATGCAGCTAAAAAGAAAAAAGTGCAAATACAACAAAATTAAATGACACTTTTACACCACAATATTACCAACATTCCTGCCTACTAATCCAAATATTTATATTCTGTTATAATTAATAAGTATGTATGATCAGTCTTTAAGACGATTATTTCAATATGTTCTTAATCAAATCAAATAGTCTTAAGTTAAATAAAATTTATTATTTTTTATACTGGATTGCATTTCTTTTACATTCTCAGATTTAATTTTCTCAAATTAAATCTATATTATGGTATGTAAGAATATTGAATCATAATTATTGATTATAAACAATATACAGGTTGTAACAAAAAGTAAGCACTAAACTTTCATGGGTGGGTTCCGACTTGATTATAGAACCGAAGAAAAATTCCCGAATAGTTTCGAAAAAAAAGTAAACTAAATGTTGTGCTTCTTTTCAGGTAAAATAAACTAAAAAGGCCTACGTACCTCTTTACAACTCCATTAAAACACAAAACACCTTCGTCGTGGGTCGTTGACCGTGGAGTTCAACGACCCGCGACGTCATCGCAGCGGACAACGCCTCTTAGATGTGATAGGTAGGTCTTACAAATGCATTTTTCCTCGGTTCTATGATAATAAGCAAATGACAACAGTCATTCATTCATTACCCAGTCTAGTGATAATTTCGTTTTTATTTATTTGTTTTAAATTTTCATATTTTCGTGTGGTCTTTGATCGAAGCTAAAGATTGGTCCTTACTCTTTGTTACACCCTATATAAAAGTAATACTACCCAATATTTAAATATTTTGATTGGTTATTTCTATACTTGTTTGGAAGGTAGATTATAATACAAAGTAGGTATGACAAACTTTCTCAGAGTCTTAAACAGAGTTTCATTCTTTTTATAAATATTACGTACCATCCTTGAAACAGCATGAGGGAAAAGATAAGTTCGCTGTTTTATTTTTATTAATAAATTTTCATAGAAATGTTTACTACAAATTTTGGACTATATTTTGGGTCCCCAATCTTTGCAACCCGTTGCTTCTTTCCAACGCAAACGTAGATGTTTATCTGCAGGAAATCTGTAACAAATAAAAACATGACACTTAAATAATAAATGCGAAAGTTTGGATGGATGGATGAATGGATGTTTACCTCTTCACGCTACTTACTACTGAAAGGATCGGCTGAAATTTTGCATACAGGTATCTAATTCTAAAATACTTTTTATTCCATAAATCAGTTCCTATGGGATAGAAATCACACCCTTAAACGTTTCCATAGAAACAATGCGTGCGAAGCCGCGGGCATAAACTAGTTTTAAGATAATGTTTCTCGTTATGTACGTATTCAAATATATTTCAACGCGCCATTTGGGGAATTTTATTGTCTAGTGCAGGCAACCCTAAATTTTCGCAATGTTAGGTTATATTAATTAAAATTTTCATAAAACATAACTTTTGAGCCTTGTACCTCTTAATTGTTCATGTAAATCTATGAATCTGTAAATTTTGAACCTTTTTGTAGTCAAAAGAACTTGTACTTACGAGTGGAATGATAAATTCGGCACTTTTGCTTCACTGTCACTTGTACATTCGAAAACACAGCACCGCACCATTGTTGCCTTTAGTTTTTATTGTTTTTAGGTGCGGGAATGTCCACAGGAACACTTTATTCACATTTATACTTAGAAATCAAAATTTTACAACAATTTCGATGATTCTCGTGTCGAGCTCCGTCGATGTGTAGGAAATTTGTTTAGCAACTAGAGTTGCTTTTCAATGAAAAAACCGGCACGCGAGAAAGTGATAGCAAGCCATTCGCTCTATCTCATTTCTTCTTAGGTTATAGGCATAAGTCGTTCTCTCTTTATGTGTGAATGCGATAGCATTTGCGCGTGTTCTATAGCATACTCTTTCTACGACACGCGGTAACCAAATGCGAAATGCACAGATTACGAAATGCGTGTTGTTTTTTATGCGCTCGTGACAGCAAAAATATTTGTCATAGTCAATTCAAACCATCTGTCAATGTTAAAACCAGCTGTCGCCAAAAAATAAAAAAAAACTTGAAATTTATTTTCGTGTTTTCTTCTTTCTTCTTGTTTCTACATTTCTCAACATACAAATCTCTCTTTATTGCTCATTATTTATCATTATTATCTGAAGTCAATCGAAATACTTAGCATTTTCTTGCTCACAGAAACTTACGCGTTGAAAATGTCTACCAATCGGCTTAGGTACGAAAAAGCGCGAAGACGATTAGCTGCTGTAACATTTTTATCAAATATATCGCTGGACGGGAATTTCAAGGATCCTGAAGTGGCACAAGTTGTGGAAAAGCCAAAAAGTAACGATTTTACCGATCTTGCTGCAAAATCTGTAGGTGTTACTAATGATAAAAGCGTTACTCAACGTAACAGTATAAGGGGCCGTAGCAAGACTGCACAGGCCAGTCCTGCCCACCGAGTGGGTTCAGATAATCACTCTATAAGCTCTGATTCTGAACACACGGTTACTCCAGTAAAACTAGTCAACACTGGCATCAGAGAAAGGTAAAATAAACTTAACATGCTAATGTTATTATATATTTCTCGAGTGGCGACCGCGATGCAATGCGAAACGGTGTATGGGAAGACCTCGCACTCTTTGGAGTCGATGGATGGAGGTGGCTCAGGACCGCTATTTGTGATGTCGTTTGGGGGAGGCCTTAATTCAGCAGTGGATGTATATGGGCTGATGATGATGATGAAAATAATATATATCCGATCTAAATTATCGTATCCATTTTACAGTTATTGCTTAAAAAATAAAAATAAATAGATTCAGGCGTTATTTTGCAGAAATCCATGAAATAATTATTAGGGTAAACCAATATTTAGGAACAATTTCGTAACAATATAATTTTTTTACCTGAATTGTTACTAAATATTGTTTTATCCTAATATTAATTGACTGCTTATTATTATTACAGGTGCTCTTCGGGAAATGCAGATTCTTTCAGAGAAAAACATGCATCAATTCGATCAAAGAAAGGGCATTTAGTGGGCCTACCTGGTCACAATACAGATGAAAAGAGTAGCTCTGAAAGCTTGACCTTTGGTGAGTACCTATCATATTTATTCTAAGAAAATTCCAGTCAAGAAAGATAGACTATAGTGTGTATCAAAGAATCAGGAGAAGATAATAGTTACCCCAACATTATACAATGTCAAACATTGAACACTTCAATGATCCACTCAGCTCCATACTTCCTATCTACAAATTACTAAGTGAATTAATACAAATTTTAATTGATTTTACAGGTCGGTATAGGACAAGTAGTACATTCATACCTGAAAATCACATAATGGCTAAAGAAATAAGATTGGTTCGTTCAACTAAAGGTGTATCATTCAAAGATGAAAGGCTTGCATTTGCCCCAGCACAGGGAGTGCCATGCGCTGTGTTTAGTACAATACCATATTATAAAACTGCTAGGAATGCAAGGTGAGTGTAGAATTACTTGATTTGATGATAAAATGATTGATTTTGTAGTTTTTGATTTTATTGATAACTTATTAGTTTATGCCCGCGGCTTCGTTTTTTTCCTATGGAAATGTTTAAAGGTTACTTCTATCCCATGGGAACTGGATTACGGGATAAAAAGTAAACTTTTTTGATTCCAGGATTAGAATTACTTGTATGCAAACTTTCAGCCCGATAAGTTCAGTACTTTTGGCGTGAAGAGGTAAAAAACATCCATCCATCCATCCAAACTTTCGCATTTATAATATTAGTGTGATCCCACAGAACATCATTCTCAGTTCTATTAAGCACAACCAAGTTCACACAGATAAATATTGCCAGAAAAATAAACAAATAATAGCTAAACTAACTAATAATAGCTAAACCCTAATTAAATTGTCTTATGGTAATTTGCAGATTAGATCACAGGAAAGATGGAGGGCGCAGGCGTAACACATCAGGTCCAAGACCTCTTTCAGCAATCACAGATAATGGCATGGATCCATTCGACTTACTCGGGCTGGAGCGAGAGGAGAATGGCCAAGACATCTCTTATTCTAAACTGCTGGTGCCGTCGAGGGTCTGTCCAATGGAAGACTATATGAAGATATATGAAGGAAAATGCATTGAAAAAAGCAACTGGAAGAATATGAATAGACATCCTCATGTTATAGCAAGGTAATTTTTATTAAATATTTATTTGGGATTTTCTTGATGTTCTGTTTGATTTGGTGAGGCCTACTTCTCAAAGACCACTAATTTTTGGGCTCATATTTTTGTCTTCTTCATTAGGTTGAATTATCTGTTTTATAGAGTGTGTATTATTGTGGTGAAATTGCATGATAAACTTTAGTTTAGGGATAGGTTTTATTTTCATCATGCCTGTACATGTCCTTGGTAATGTATCAACTGACATCAATCATCAAAAAGCATTTAGCAGGTTACAAAACTTTTGAATTTAAAAAAAAAAAAACGACAATTTATCACGACACTGTAAAAAATTAAAATATACGAATCTTAATTTAAAATGGTTACAAATAATATTATGTGAACCGGTTTTTCAGGCAATGGTATGTTAGATCATTTTACCTACCTATTATTAAGTACCAAATTAATTATTGTACCCATCTTACCTACTAAATGCTTAAAACATTAATTCATAATCATTATCATTCTTACTCTTCATTTTTGTTTATTTCAAAATGCATTATTGTTGTGTCCAATATTCAGTCATTTCATCACTAACATATTTGAATTTCAGGACTAAGTTATTGACGAGACACCAGGATAAGAAATGGTAAACTTAGTACAAATATTATGCTATGCGGTAACCTGATTGGCTAATGCTATTTTGACCCTGCTAATGAAATCAAAATTCTAACATTATTGTAGACTAAAATACTGAAGGGTTAGGATATTACTCTGTAGTCATGCATCTGGTTAAGGTGTTGTGATAGTTTAACCAAGCATTAATTTAGCATATCAGTATTAGATCCAAAACTAACACATTGAACAAACTCATCATCAAGGGCACACTAACAAAACATACCACCCACATCACTTGCATGCATCATGTACCTTGGACTTGGATGCGCGTAGACTTATTATTCTTTAGAAAAATATTCGAATGATAAATCCTTGGAGCTCATCATATCACAAAGATGCTGAACGAATGATGCAGAATGGATTCGAATAAAACAAGCCATACTCATGCATATATTAACTGCACTCGCAATGGGTACTGCAAAGGGTAGCACTGTATAAGTTGCGTAGATGTTGTGATTGAAAATGGCACCGTCTCTCATCATCTTTTGGATTCAATATGATCTAAGCGGGACAGCATGAGAGAGGCGGATATTTTCATTCCCAATCTTTGTCTACGCAACTTATACTTATCTATAATTCTTAAGTCACAGTAATTACATCCTAAACAATTTTGATTAGTCAATTGCTTTTAGTTTAGTTACTTTAGTTTCAGTTTCTTACATTGCATGCTACTTATTTTGCATGCCACTGTTACGTAGGAAACTATATCACAGATCCCTTTTTATACGAGTTTCAGTTCAGACATAGTACTTAACAATAATTATTCACAATCAGCAAAAAACTATCGATAGTGAGAACTTTATTAACAAAGAAAATTAAAATTAAAGAAAAGAAACAAAATTAGAACTACTATTTACAAGTGAAACAGTTGACCTAACTGCAGACTAATTGCAAACAATCTAGTGGTAGCTTAACCGATTAATAGAATAAAATATATAAACTCAGAAGAAATAATTAATTTCTTGTGTAACATTGATTGGATTGCTTCGAAAGTAAATCAACTGGAGCATAAAGAGACTACTTGTACTTATTTCAGGTGTTTCTCTTACGAATCGTCACAAAAAACCACGCTGCCGTCACCGCCGCATTCTTCAATAGGCTTCAAAAACTTCGACTGGGATGAAATGGCGCTGCTTGCTCAGAAATATGTAAGTTTAAAGTACATTCACAATATCCGCAACCTCATCCTCAACAGCCTGTATTGGTCCACTGCTGCACGCAGGCCTCCCCCTGATCAGTGCCTTATTGACTTTTAACTCATGGAGGGTAGTGCCCATAATCCCACGCTGGGCTTGGGTTGATGTTACCTCCAGTTTTGCAAAATTTCAACTCTTCAAGGAACTTTTGCTCTTCGATGGCGAAGCAAATGGCGTAAGCACTTTTAAAAAAAATTCTGCATGCATTGCATTCTAAAGGGTCTTTCCTGGTCTCCACCAGCGCAGGGGGAGGGGGATGTGTAACATACAATACATTGTCTATAATCACGAATACAATCCTGTATGAGTACATGTATACAATATGTCCCGAAACTCACGTCACTTGACGTGAGTTTTTGAAAATCATAGGTCCAATTAGGTGCCTAGTTGTTTCAAGAGTTATAGGCTTTTACTAAAACTCATTAATTCTCTTCCCGGCGCCAACTTTTCTAGGCTGCGACTACAGATGTCAATATTTTGTAATTGTTAATAAATTTTAATGTTAAATAAAAACATAGTACCTACACTACCTACCACAGATATTATAATACTCATAGATTTATATCGTATCTATGATAATACTATACTGTACCTACATAATACCGATATTTATAAAATAGTTTATTTTGGTTCTATTTTTGCAACAATCATTTTAATAGGTTAACTTTGACTCTTCATACTGAAAAAAGGCTACGATATGCCGATATGTTCTGTTAAAAGTAAGCGCAGAGTCGGCTCTTACGACATCCACGGGGCATGAGTAGGAGAGTACACACTCCTACTCAGGCTGTGAATGTAAGAAACGGCGGCGTCGGCGTAAGAATCGTCTTACACTGCGACTGCCAGCGCCGCGTAGGTAATAGGGTAGTGTCCTGGGTTAAAAAAAATATTATTCCATTTAGTCTATCAGTTAGATTATCAGAAGATATTGGACACGTATTTTTTCTTTTGTCTCACAAAGTTCAGTCAAAGTTGTAGAGGGGGCTAGAGTAACGTCACACCTTGCTAAAAAGTTTCGCAAGGTGTGACGTCACGCGGACCTTTAACTGGTCATCATTTTTTGTTTAATCGAAAAAAAAGTGTCCAATATCTTCTGATAATCTAACAGACGGAGTAATTAATTTTTTTAGGACAAAATAACTATTGGTATGTTTTACACGTTTTTGCACACCAGCTCGTTTGTGTTGAAGATCAACACTTATGGTGTCTCTAACATGGCTTTAGCGACTCAACTGATATCGTTTCTCGTTCCCAGCAGGTATATTACTGCCCTAACGTGCTAGATGACCCTGAACTGATAGCTGGCAAGCACAGGACGTTACTGACATTTACATCCTACATGACGTCGATAATCGACTACGTACGCCCTCAGGATCTGAAGAAGGAACTCAATGATAAGTTCAGAGAGAAGTTCCCGCATATTAAGCTGACTTTGAGCAAGTTGAGAAGGTAAGTAACCTAATCAAAACCATTCTTAAGCTAGGTTCAGGAAAGCTATGTTCCGACTACAACGTTAAAACTTACCTTGCCTCGATAATCTGCATTATTCATGATTATCCCCGTACATAACAAAGTTCTTCGTTGTTGTTTCCTTGCGATGTCGAAACCCAGCTGGGGTACACGCCATAACGGGCAGTTGTCTATTCGAATCATGCGACGATTGAGTAAAAAAGTAATGTCTATTAATAGATGATGGTGTGCGGATGGTCCAGCATTATTTAACTCTCCTCCGTAGACCGAGACACGTTCTCGGTGACACCGTTGACCCAATCACCGCCACTAACCCGAAGGTGACGGCAACCGATTCGCTTCCGCACACCACACAACCGACCCCGCCGGATGTGGGGTCGAAGAATTCCCCGCTTCGGCTTATAGGTGCACTTGTGCACCTAGGCGAAACCTTCCTTTCCTCTCGTAGTATCTGGCAATAGCTCAAGACGAGGCTTTACAATTTTATTATTAAATTCCAGCATCAAGAAAGAAATGCGCAAAATTGCAAGGCAGGATTGCGGAGGAGTCGACTTGTTGTCCGTCGCTCAATCCTACGTATACTTTGAAAAGCTGATCCTCGCAAACCTTATCAACAAGGACAATAGGAAACTGTGCGCCGGCGCCTGCCTCATGCTCTCTGCCAAACTTAATGATGTCAAGGGAGAAAATTTGAAATCGCTTATTGAGGTGAGTGAAAACTATTATCCTGTTTTTGGTATTAAGATCTTGAATGTGATTGAAATTTTGTAAGCTTAAATAGCACTTACAGTGCCCACGACGCACCTGATCTGCATCTCGCTGCATCAATACCTAAATCAGCCCATAATTGCTCAGACAACATAAAAGTGACCAGTTATTCGTTCACACTATAAGACCATCATTAATACAAACGGGGACAGTGTTCGGTGCATGGCTTTGCCAAGGCTAAGATTTTATTTTACACTTTGTGATTCCTTTAATCTTATATATTATACATTTCATATTTAAAACTGTTTGCAACTTTCACATTCACCTTTGTATTCAATACGATACGAACTAAGGACGTCCACCTAAACGTCTCCATCTCTCCACAGCGCATCGAAACAACCTTCAGACTGAACAGAAAAGACCTAATGAAATTCGAGTTCGCGGTACTGGTCGCCCTAGAATTCGGCCTCCACGTGCCTCCGTACGAGATCTTCCCTCACTACCAGCGCTTGATCCACGACTCGTGACGTTGGCGTCGCGTCGCGCCTGAGATATGCGCGCGCGCATGCCACCGCCGCCGCCGGGCCAGCACAATCGTCGATACTCTGCGCGCCCCCGCCTGGCTGCAATAGGTATGTCTTAGGATAATAGGTACAACTCCGAAGGAGTCATTACTTTCTCGTAAATATTTGTAAGCATGCATACCTATGAGGAATAAGGTATGCCTATTTTTATTTCAATTGTCTTTATTGTGTAGTCTTTAATAGTACTGGATATCGGAATCAATTAGGGTCAAAACACCGAAGCAGCGGGCAGTGCCAGTTTCAGCTTGCAAGCGATACGAGGTATTTTACTCACGGAGATAAAGTTTACATTGCTTTGAAACTAAAACTGCTCGCCGCTACCTGCCGCTGCCCTTTGTTTCGGTGTGTAGTAATTGACCCTTAAATTTTTCCCTATGACGTAAGGGAATATTAAGAAAATTCAAACAGGTTTAAAATATGTATCAAAAATTTAAAACTCATCATTATTAAGCTAGTAATAAAGTGCTATTCGACTCTTTCTAAGCTAACGAACTTTTAATAACGGATAAACACGATCACGTCATATCAGCGCAGAATATTTCAGAATACCAAACTCCTTAGAAAATTATCGGCGCATTTGGAGTTCCACACTTTGTTGCATCACTCCGACGATGCGGCTCGTTGTCGATCAAGTGGCGTGATCGTGAGGAGACGTTACATTTATATAGATATTATATTACTACTTGTAAGCTTTACTTACTAAGTTCGCTTCTTGCGAATAGGCCATAGGCGTTTATTTCTCTCTTTACCCAAAGTTTTTCTCCACTCTATTTCGAATTTTTAAACAATAGCTGTTAAAGGTTGTTGCCGTCAATAATTCACAAAATCTTTTTTGTTGACAAGTGTACTCTATTATTTGTTATTATATTAATTGGTTTGAAAAACTAGTCGTTAGAATAGTTTTCAGCATGTAAATATTATAATGTAAGACTCCGAACTAAACTAAATCAATGGATTTTTTAATGAAGGCGTTAAATGTAGGGTGTGTACCCACCGAATGTGTTTTATAACGGTAAACTTGTGGTCGGTATATAGGTATTCTTATGCCGGGTACAGACCAAGCGAATGAGAGCGAGCGAAGGCTAACGAACGAACACGAACGAATCAGTATGGACGTCATGGCAATAGCAAGTGAACCCGAACGAACCATCGTTAATCTTACAACGTAATTCTTTCTTTTTTTAATTAATGGTTAGGTTTTGATAACCGTTTTAATTAAATAAATAATAATAATCGTTCGCCGTGGTTCGCCGACTTTTACATGCGTTCATGGAAGCAACAACGAAAGCAATGAACGTGCGGTACCGATCGTTGAATCCCACTCGTTTGCATTCACTCGCTCATGTTCGCTTGGTCTGACCGACCATTACAAGCTGGAACGATGTGTTCCGAGTGAGCCGACTTGCAAAGTGCTACACAAATTTTATTGTACGCATAATATAGTAAAATTAAAAACCAACTGCGAATCCCTTAATTATACACTGTTTTTTAAGTTTTGCGGGACAAATACTAATCCCACGCGGGAATAAATTATTTATGGGACCACCTCGGAATTATTATCTATCTTGTATAGAGAATAGCGAAAGAATTTTCAAAATCGGTCCATAAAAAAACATACATACAGCCACGGAATAGAGTACTAATTTCGGACATACAGCCGAACATAGAATCACCTCCTTTTTCGAAGTCGGTTTAAAAAGTAAAACGCCCACCAATTTTGATTGGTTCTATGCGTAGTTTTTTCATGAAATCTACTCACAATTTTTGTAACGTTGCTTGGTGTGGATCGCTATTTAAATAAAACGCAGAAATAATACTCATATTCGACGGATTTATAGATAGGTATAATTTATGTGCATGTCAGTAAAAAAATCTTAGTCAAGTCTTATAACTAGAGATGTAATACTAGATACTCGTAATATTTTAGATACTAACAGCTACAAGCAAAGCTTTTTGAAACGAACAAATTGCCTACTCAAAATCAATATTCTTGCCAAAAAGTATTAAAGAGCCTAGTAAGATTTAAAACGTAAGAATTTAATTACAAGTTATAGGTAAATTAATTCCTTGTTACTTATAAGTAACTAAATAATTAAGTACCTACTTTAAAATATTTTGTCACATTGTGCTTGTATAGAATGATAGATAAGTAAGTAACAAAAGTAAAATCATTACATGACAGCCAAATAATTGAACTGTGATATGATAAATGAAAAACATTTGAGAAGCAGGTAAAAATTTAAGTGTGTTATATTCTCAGATGAAATTTGAGAGGCACACAAATGTGCATTCATTTCTGCTCATGAAAAAGTAACAATTCTAGCACATAGAACCGAAAGTCCTTTGCGCTTCATGCGTTGTGTGAAGTATTCACTCTATGTGCTAGTATTAATTCTATTTTGTATTGACATGGTTGTTTCATGTGATTTAGAATGAAACACGATTGAAATATACTTACGTGTAAGGAATATCGACACCAAATGTGTGACAGTGGTATCGATATAGTTGTAAAAACTTAGCAGGGATAGTGAAGTGTAATTAATTAATTGTGTTCGTTCCTAATTCTTAAATAGATAAAATTAAAATAGATAGTAGACAAGTACTACCAAGCCCTACTCTTCAACATTTGTATACTCCATACGGGTCGTGCCGTGCGTGACCATGACCATTGATAGAATGATGATTATAGTATAGGTTGGTAGTTAGTAGAGACCGGATTATATGCAATTGCATATTTGGCTTCTATCCAAAAATTTATTAAAAAGTCAGAGTCAGAAAATTCGTCCTAGAACGACCTTTTCATAACTGAGCGAGAGTAGCTACACGCTGAGTTTTTCGGTCGTACTTGGATCATTTGGGACACTGCCTGCCTGATTTTACACGTCTACAAGACTATAAAATGTGAAATAATTGTTAATTTACTGTCGATATGTTACTATTTGTTTATGATTTCGAATGAAAGTAAGACATTTTTACTACTTAATACTGCATATTTTGACGCTTTCCATGCGTTTTCATGCATAAATTTAAGCATTTTTGCATGCACATTTCGGGATTTTTATGTTGCATGTAATCCTGTCTCTAGTAATTAGAACTGAAACAAATCAATCTTACAGTAAATAAAATTGTATTATTAAGCTTGTCTATTTCTAAGAAATCATACTTCTGCCAGTATTTCAGCCGGATTTCACGAAACATTAAACTAATGTACTTAAGCCTAGATCGCTTTTGAGTTGTGAAATCATGCCTACTAATTTACATTTTCTGTTAAATATATTTTTTTATGTGAAAGATTTTATTGTTTGCCGTTTATAAGTATTGGTAATTCGTTAATAAAGATTTAAAAATCATTTGTGGGTTTAAATTTCAATCCTAACTAAAATTCAATTTCTCAAACTAAGTAATCACGCTCTAATTTCATTTCTATGCAAAGTTAATACGCATAGAAGTGTACTTCACTTCTACTACTACCGATAAGTATTACCATATTGTTATCAATAAGGTATAATACCCGTCATGGTTAACTTGTTAGCACTTTATACATAATTAGCTTTAGGATATTATGAGCGCAATTCATATGAACGGTAAGTACCAAACTTTCATACCTAAATGCACAATTACACATCGGTGATCCAGGCCACTGAAATTGCTACAGCCGTCTCGATTCACTCACTGGTGTCCTAACGCATGTAATACTTCAAATTAACTTTGTAGAAATCTATATAAACGAAGGCGGGATTCATTCACGCGTATAGTAAATGAACTGGTTATACAGTTAGTGAAATTATAACAATGATGGGTTATTATAAGGTGATTTGTTTGAAGATATATCTTTTGGGAAAATTATATCTGGTTATTCTGAAAGTGTGTGTATTAAATGACTTGAATGATAGATTTTAATCAAAGTGAAACGTTTCGTGAAACGAGGCGCATTATACACGCATTTGGATTTTTTACTTCAGGTTTTGGTGTTTTTCGGGGTGCTATGTCTTTTCTGTTCCTGCTTCGGGAAAGACGAAGACTCGTCCCAAGGCCAGCAAGACATCCCCACGGAACCCCTCGATGAAACCCCCTCGGAGGTCCTTCAGCGCGACAGCAGCGTGTGGGGTTTTTTGCAGCCTTGGAAATTATGGAAATGGGGTTAATTATCAGCCATATTATTAGCAAATTTCTTCTAAATTTTCAATCATTGGTTCTACAACTGATGCTTTATTTTCTTCGGTAGGTCAATCTGTGTTAAACGAAGTGTTAACAAGCTCAGCAGAAGCGTGGGCAGATCCTCGGCGCCATGTTCACAGAGATGGAGGCCAAAGAGGCAAAATTAAGAACAAAGTTAAATTTCTATTCAAATTACAACAGTTTGAAACTTACAAATTTGTATTATTTCTCAGTAACTATGCTGCTACGTTCGCAGTATTACTAGTAGGTACGGTATTACAGCATGCACCTGCTTGCTACTTGAACTTGACCGATGTACTAGATTAACCTATTGTATACAGGACGAGTGAAAGGCTATTTAAGTAGTAGAAGTAGCTTGACTCGCACTGCTTTAATTTAAAACAGCGTATAAACGCAGCCTACCAACATTCCTCCCCCATTTGACAAAATTGCCTTAAAACTAGGAATAAGTAGGAGCGTAGACTACTGTAGAATGTTTGTCTGAACATAAGAATAAAATAGAATAAAAATAATAATGCTGGACAATCCACACAGCAGAATAACAGATAAGTTTATTTAATTCGAAGGGCGTGAACGCATCCACACAATACGACCAACTTAAAATCTAGCGAACAAGAGACCTACCGAACTGAAAAGGTCTATGCGTTTAGGATAAGACCAGACCAATTATCCTATCTCAGAGTTAGGAGAATGAGGATCAGTAAAGTTATAGCAAATTCAATAGAACTAGTATCCACGATATTCTTTATGACATAAGAATGATGTATCTTTTTGAATTATCCAAATCGGAACATTACGTACGAAGATATTAAGTAATACCTAAACATTACGCCGTTACTGCTGCTAAATCAAATTACGCGGGTGCGTGTGACGTCACTCGCTCGGTCGCTGCCCGATAACCGGTAACAATACGATGGATCTCTCAAAACTGAGAATATCTGGTTTTGTTATTTTTTCCTAAACTTATAGTTTCGGAGTAAATCACTAAAAACTGATATCTGAATACGGTTGACGGGCTGCGACCGAGCGAGTGACGTCACATGCACCCGCGGCGGTCACTCAGTGAATTTCGCTAGTAATTTGTTCATAACTCCGTAAATTTTTAGCAAAAAGTTTTGCACTGTGTTATGGACAAAAGCGTTACGGATCTTCATTGGAGATAATCTACTAGGATAATGGTGAGAGCAAACATCCTATACATAAATATACAGGGTAGAATTTTGTAATGCCACCTGTAGGCCTAGCACGGGGATTGTTGTCTAGGGTAGAATAGAGAAAAATTACGTCACATCGTCATCGAATGCGTAATATCTTTGAAACTCATTCCTTCAACTTCAATAATTTACGCAATGTATGACAATGTGATGACATTCTTTTCTATTCTACCCTAGACAACTATCCCCGTGCTAGGCCTACTGGAGGGAAAGTACTCTTAATACTGTTGATAGAAAATTTTACTCAATGAAAACATTCCTTTATTTTTGAAAAGAAAGAAAACTGCATTCAAAGATTTTCGAAAATTCGGTTGCCACACCCGGGAATCGAAGCGACTAAATTCTGTAAAAATTATACCCTATACTTTTATTGCATCGATCGTTTGGGTCAATAGGGGTCAATTATAAGGATGGAATCTCCCTAACAAACATGATAAATTAAATGAAAGGAAAACCTTATATATATTATATAGTACGAACGTAGGCTACGTTCCGTAGCGTGAGAGGAAGAACCGCGCGCGGGATTGACGGAAAAGTTTTTTTTGCTAGATAAAGATAACGCATACCTAATAAAAATCTTTGGTAAGTATACTCATTGCCTCTTTAGACCAGTCCATAGACAACAAAATTTCGTTGACGTTGCAGTTGTTTTGATTTACTTGTAAGAAAACATCCCAGGAACGTAGTGATTTTTTCACTGATCTCAGAGCTAAAACTATTCCTAAAACTAGAAAGTTTGATCATTAATATTTATCTGATTTTTCAAAGTAATTTCTAGTTTAAAAGGATCAAATTTCTGCGATGTTCTATGTAGATTCTCAGCGTACGCTAACGCGCCGCGATAGCTCTTTGGTAGTTCCCAAAAGGGTTCCCAATGACTTCGATGATTGGATCTCGGCTCGCCAGTCCACTGCGAGATTGGTCAGTGATTCAACTACCTCTATCTTAATCCCTCGGCCCAAAGGAGCAATTCGTAAGGAGCTGGTGACCATGATGTTTGAATCTATGCTGGGATGTATCGTGAAATCGTGGGTCGTTATACAGCCACCAAAAAAGGATATTTTAATGGGAGGGTTTCCAAAGTCTATTAGTGAAACCACTATTTCTGGCGGAAAAAAGAAGAAGCAGTCAAGTAAGTTTGTATTTTGTAAAAGTTGTAGAAATTACACTAACTAGGTATCTATATCTACCTTATATTATAAGGGCGAAATTAGTAGATATGTGTGTGTTTTACTATAAAAACTATCGTTGTTTGACGAATTCATTACGGATGTAAGCGGGTTAACACTTACACAATACATAGAAGGTGAACTACAGCACGTCAAAGATGTAGAGCGAAATGGTTATGGCTGGAGACAGAGCTGCCGCTGTTGGCAATAGCCAACATGTCCCAAAGAAAGCGGCCCCATTCCGTCGAGAGAGCGGTCGCACACCTAACCTTTGTAAAGGGGCTCACGGACAAGATCGGTCAGTTACTACAGCGGAAATATAGCATTAAGACGATCTTTCGAGCTCAAACGCAACTGCGGCACTTACTGCGCTCTCCGCAGGATATATATCCACTGGACGTCCCCGGCGTATACATGATCCCATGTGACTGTGGTAAATGTTATATCGCATCACGCCTAGAAGATCTTGCCTTAAACTATAATCTTAGCATACATATTAAGCAGCCTACTAGGCAAGCTAGCTGCATAGATCACTTCATAAGTAACATAGATGGTGCTGTAGGCAGTACCCATCCAACATGTCTCTCTGACCATAACACAAGCCAGACATTGTCATTTTCTTTGAGTCATAAACCTCAATATATAGACTATTGGTATATTGAATCACGAAACTACTCTCAGGAAAATGTAGAGTGTTTTTTGAAGCATTTAACTAGGCTCTCGTGGATAGACATACTGCAGGAAGACGATCTAAATAGAGCATTTAACAACTTTCATGATCTATTTTGTCTAATATACAATTTATGCTTCCCATTAGAAAAACACCAGGTCAAGCCTAACTCTTCCTCTGCAAAGTGGATAACAAAAGGACTGAGAGTATCTACTAAACGTAAAAGAGAATTAAGATACCTCTGCTATAGAGAAAAGACTTCTAACGCGAAATTAACTTATAAGAAATATAGTGTAACTTTAAGAAAATGTATAAATATGTCAAGGAAAAAAATTAATAATAACTTCCTTAAAAAATCGAAAAACAAATGTAGAGCTACGTGGCACATTATTAAAGATAAAGTAGATTGTGAACGATCTCCAGACAATATTAATTCTATAAATTATAAGGGGGAATTACTGACCGAACCTCAACTTATAGCCGAGGGTTTTAATGATTATTTTATTAATATAACAAACAAAGATCATGAAGGAAAAAACAAAAAAAAACACCAATGTTCTTCCTAGAATTAAAACGAACTCTCACAGTATCTTTCTACAGCCAATAACCGACGCTGAAGTTATAAAGATTACACTTTCGTTAAATAATACAAAATCAGTAGGTTTTGATAATATTTCTACTAACATACTAAAACAATGTGTTTTCATAATCTGTCCTGTTCTAAAGTATCTCCTAAACCTATCTATCTCTCAGGGCATTTTTCCTGAAAGGCTAAAACTATCAGTCGTAAAACCTTTACATAAAAAAGGAAGCTACAAAGAGTTAAATAACTACAGACCCATAACTCTTATTCCTACTTTTGCTAAGATCTTCGAGAAAGCTATTCATCGTCGATTGACCGAATTTCTTGATAAATATAACATAATAGCGGAGGAACAGAACGGATTTCAGAAGAACAAGTCGACTACACTAGCAGCATTTGCCCTTGTGCGCAAGGTTGTCGATTTTGTTGACAGACGTATACCAGTTTCGGTTATATTTTTTGACATGAGCAAAGCTTTTGACTTTGTAGACCATAATATACTATTGAAAAAATGTGAATCGTATGGAATAAGAGGCCTTGCTCTAGATTGGCTGAAAAGCTACCTGACTGGCCGGAAACAGTACGTAGAAGTTAAAAACTTAAATTATAATAAAGGGTTACTAACTACCTTTAAATCGAACGCTAAGCTCAATAATTTTGGTGTGCCACAAGGCAGTATTCTAGGCCCGCTGCTATTTCTTATTTACATCAATGATTTGCCGAATATCACAAAGAATCAATGTGTTCTTTTTGCTGACGATGTCTCGATCGTAGTTGCCGATGAGAAGAAGGATGGAACTTTAACTGACTGTCTTACCTCGGAGGCTGAATCAGTTGTAAATTGGCTGGAGTCTAATAATTTACAAGCTAATATTTCAAAAACTAAATATGTACATTTTAAAAATTATAATAATAACATTAATTCGAATTATAATAATAATATATTTAATAGCACTCTGACATGTAGAAATGAAATAATAGAAAAGACTGACGAAATAAGATTTCTTGGTATAATATTGGACAAAAATATAAATTGGAAATCGCATATAGAGCAAATAAGCAAAAAACTTAATCGTTTCGTTTTTGCATTGAGAAAATTAAGAAGAACATCAGGCCAGCAAACAGCATTAACCGCATATTTTGGCTACGTCACCTCAGTACTAGGGTATGGTCTTTTGCTTTTCGGTAACTCTACGCACATCAAAAGAGCTTTCATTATTCAAAAAAAGTGTGTAAGAGCCGTTTTTGGAATAGGCCCATTAGAGTCATGCAAGCCTCTCTTTAAGAAACATAAACTCTTAACGCTCACTGGTTTATACATTTTTCAAATTGGCTGTTTTGTAAAAGAGCACGCTTCATTTTTTAACCAATATAAAGATAAAAACAACTCTGTTATAAAAAATAGAGATCCCACTAGGCTTATATTGCCCCTTCACAAAACTGCACTGAGTGGGAAAAATTGCTCTACCATGACTGTTAAAGTATTTAACAAAATTCCTAGAGACATAAGAGAACTGCCTACTAGTAAATTTAAGACAAAACTCCGTAGGTGGCTCTTAGATAAATGTTTTTATGATATTAAAGAATTTTATAATCAATAAATTACCTAGTTATATAAGTTAAATATTGTACGTCCATAATTAATGGATAAACTGTTGTTCCACCTAGCTTTTAAGATCTTTTTTGTACACAGTTTCTACAATAAATAAATTTCATTTCATTTTCATTTCATTTCATTTCATTTCATTTCAAATTTCATTTCATTTCATTTCATTTCATCGGTGAGACGAAGAGGAACATATCCACCAGACTCTCGGAACACATACGCGCCGCCGTAAAGAATGTTGACACCAATAGTTCGGCGGTGGTAGAACACTTTATTGAGGAAGGACCATCGCATTACGTACATTTCGATAAAGCCCGTGTCATGTCTAGTGAAAAATTATTTGTTCCCCGCAAGACTCGCGGGGCGATAGAGATAGAACGGTGGCCCAACCTCAACAGACATAGAGGTTGGAACCTACCACCCGCCTGGAAGCCGTGTCTTCAGAGAAGTCGAATAGCAGTATGGAGCCGGGTGTAGATACTGTTAGTTCCATAGGTACCCAGGGAATACCAACACCCGACACAGTAGGATCTTTACGAGAAGATGACTCTCACGCCCTACAGCATCTACAAGCAGCGCACCGCCCACCACCCCCACCCCCGGCGCTCACGTCGCGGGCTAAATGCGCGCTCCTGCGTAGTGCTCGGAGAGATGCGGAACACGCGCGTCTAGAACCGCACTCACCTTGAAGATGTCCCTCGTTAAGGGATGAAACGTTGGTGTTCTTCCAACACAAATAAGGTTCGTAGTTAACCCGCTTACATCCGTAATGAATGTGTGTTTCTTTGTTGTTGACTGTCACGTGTTACGTCTCGAAAACACACCAACGACGAATAATAACACAGATAGATATTTATTATTATTCCTCGATAGAATTCCCAGAACAAATATTAGTAAATCGTTTTTCTCAAGGCGGGAATCGAACCCGCAACCTCCTGCGTCGTCGTAGTCGGACAATCGCCCGCCGCCGCCGCGTCGCGCCCCGCCCCGCCCTATGCACAAGTAAGTATTAGGTAGGTATATTGCAATCATAAAGTTAAAACCTAGTGCTATGGTTGCACTATTGAGAAATACTTGGCTATCTTGACTTGACTTCAAGTATAGGTAGGTTAGGTAGGGTAGGGAGGGAGTTCCATCATCGAACATTTCACTTTGTTTGTTGTTGCTGCGTTGTTCTTTATTGTTGTTAGCTGTTATTGGCACCAAGATAGCATAAAGCCTGGATTACCGAACTGAACTGCACTTTTCGAGGATCAACCAAAAGTAGACGACTATCGACTACTTTTGATCCTCGAAAAGTGCAGTGTTCCCGTGGGAAAACCGTAGGTACAAAGTTATTCACCGCGGATAACATCGCGGGGTGCAGCTAGTATCTAAGTAGGTACAGTGTGTATAAAAACAAATAAGTTTATTTCAGAGATTACTTCAATAAGGGGGTCAAGGACGAGGAGCCGATCAAAACTTAGCACCGATCCCGTGCAGGTGACGTCCTTAACATTTTAGAAAAAAGTTAAAAATAATTAAATGCATAGGTACAGTGGCAGTCAGAAGTGGTAACGTAGATTCTAAAGACATTGTCTTGCAGCAATTCGTGGAGCTAACGACCTTTTAAAATTTATAAGTAATTGGGTCCTATATTCCAATCCACAAAGTCATTTACACTTAGAAATAAATAACAAGTAATTTATTTTAAAACCAGTATAAATTATATAAAACAATTTGTCATAAGTATTCTATAATGTTTCACTTAGGTATGCATACCGTGTAGTTTAGGTAGGTACAGTAATAATGTTGAGCTGAAATTTGGTATTAGATGTAATTTGGAATTAGATTAAATTTACTATTTTAAATCGAAGTAACCTTCAAGAGAGTATGATCTTCAAGGTATGTCTCTAATTATGACCGCAATTGTACCTACCTAGCTAGGGGAAGTTGATACGTGTTGATCAACGTTAATAATCAAGTTTTCACTTCTGCCGGCACTCCCGGAGTGCAACCCGTCTTTTTTTTTTCGTTAGTAGGTAGGTTCAGTTGGTTGTTTACCACAGAACAAAATATTTTTCTGTGGTCTAGTTATTAGTTTAATTGGACCACTTACTCCAACCAAACTTTGGTGGTACAGTTAACTGTACCAGCTAAACGACCAAATATCATGTCCATGAATATCGCATGGACCATTTGCAAATTTTACCTACTTTGCCTGAAATAGGCATTGACGCATTCATTAGTTAGGTTCCTACCTACTTAGGTAGGAACTTTACTAATGGGTGCGTCTTGCAAAAATATATAGATAGGAACTTACCTACCCTTTATCTACCGACATTTTTCTTAAATCTATTAATTTTCTACTTGACTGTCTACTGATTTAGTCAAATTCGATCTTGCAACACTGTTTCTAACAAAAAGAATGCATGAAATCGGACGACGCGTTAATGAATTCTAAATAAGAACACATTTTGACTTTTATCCCCTCTCCCAAGAGAACCGTGCCTACTGATATCCCAGATAAAATGCATCCTATGCTCCCTCGTAGTATGAGCTCAAATCATGCCAAGTTTCATTTGAATTCATTCAGTAGCATATTTTTACTTTCATCCACCCTCCCAAGGGAACAGCACTGATTCCGGGATAAATAGTATTGCTCATTTGAATACATTCTGTACTTTCGGCGTGGTGCGCGACCCAGGAATTTAACTTTGATCCCCCTCCACGGGGAACCTTACTGAATTCCGGTATAAAATGTATCTTTCCCCGTAGTATGAACTCAAATCGTGCCGACTTCCATTCGAATTCATTCAGTAGTTCCGTCGTCGTGATGCGCGGTTAAAGAATTTTACTTTTTCCTCTCTCCCAGGGGAACCTTACTGAATTCCAAGATAACATGTATTCCATGTCCTTCCTTGTAGTATGAACTCAAATCGTGCCAGGTTTCATTCCAACTCATTCCGCAGTTTCGGCGTGATGCGCGGTGAAGGAAACTTACTTTCATCCCCTCTTCCAGGGGAACCTTACTGAATTCCGGGATAAAATTTATCATTCCTCATAGTATTAACTAAAATCATGCCGACTTGCATTCGAATTCATCAAGAAGTTCCGTCGTGATGCGCGGTTAAAGAATTGTACTTTCAACCTCTCTCCCAGGGGAACCTTACTGAATTCCGGGATGACATGTATCCCATGTCCTTTCTTGTATTATGAACTCAAATCGTACTAATTCAGTCCCAACTCATTCAGCAGTTTCGGCGTGATGCACGGTGAAAGAATTTTACTTTCATCCCTTCTCCCAGGGGAACCTTACTAAATTTCGGGATAAAATTTATCTTTCCTCATAGTATGAACTCTAATTATGCCGAGTTCTATTCGAATTAATTCAGTAGTTCCGTCGTGATGCGCAGTTAAACAATTTTACTTTCATCCCCTCTCCCAGGGGAACCTGACTGAATTTCGGGATAAAAAGTATCCTATGTCCTTCCTCGTAGTATGACCAAAAAACATTCCGAGTTTCATTTCAATACCTTCAGTAGTTTGTGCGTGATGCGCGTTTAACAAACAGACAGACAGACATGAATGAAAAAAATTACAGTTTTGGCTTCAGTATCGTTAATAGAGTGCCCTCCAAAAAAAAATTTCAAAATATCTTCATTGTACAGAATTGGACCTGTTACAGTTTTATTATAAGTATAGATGAATTTGTAGCCGTAGCGCGTAGTGCCCAATAATGTGAACAAAGGTCATATTTCGTACTAAAAAATGAAAATAAAAAATCGTAGACTGCTGCAGTTAGATTTTTTTTTATATTTTTTTCTGAGAAGCCGTGGTGTCCCCCACAATTACCTGCGGGGTTATCCATTAATTACCTGACACCCTGTATAATATATATGTACATATATTCAACACTAGCTGTACCCGCGACTTCGTTCGCGATTGCCTTACCTGCCGACTAATTAAGTTCACATTTAACCATAGTCTCTCATATTATGAAACGCCGCCGTCCAAAAAATCGTGTAGGGACTACGGGGGATAGCATATTGTCATCTTCAATCCCATTCTTTATCCACACGACTTTTAGCTACGACTCGGCCAGCGTCAGTGTTAAGAAGTGTCCTACTCGCTTGACTTACTCACAGCTGGGGCCCTATTCTGCTATACTAATCGCTTCACTATGACAGGGCTATCGTCACAGAATGACACTTTTTGGTATTCCACCTTGGATGAAAGAAATTATGATGAATGCAGATGGAGAGACGCGCGTCAAGTTTGAAACTACATATTAATTTATCTCACGCGCACCATCTGGAATTTTATTAATCTAAGGATTCTACGTGATGATTCTGCGACGATTCCATTGTCATACTGAAGCAATTATTTTGCAGAATTGGGCTCCTGATCCATTTGACTGGACCACCGTAATTTTTTGTCGTTAGTAGGTAGGTACAGTTGGCTGTGTACTACAATAAAAAATATTTTTCTGCGGTCCAGTTAGTTTAAGTGGACCACAATAATTAATTAATTTAATTGTACACGAAGTTTGGTTTGAGTAAGACTCCAACCAAACTTCGCTGGACCAGCTAAACCACCATATATCATGTAAGGCAGGAACCTAACTTATTTTTCCAAGACCCACCACCTTAGTAGGTAGGAACCTAACTAATGGGTGCGTCTTGGAAAAATAAATAGATAGGAACTTACCTACCCTTTATCTACTAATTTTTTTCTTCAATCTACAGATTATTTCATCAATCTACTGATTTTCTACTCGACTTTCTACTGATTTAGTCATATTCGATCTTGCATCTCTGTTTCTAACAAAAAGAATGCATGAAATCGGACGACGCGTAGACCCGTCGTGATGCGCGGTTAAAGAATTCTACTTTTTCCTCTCTCCCAGGGGAACCTTACTGAATTCCAGGATAAAATGTATTCCATGTCCTTTCTTGTAGTATGAACTCAAAACGTGCCAAGTTACATTCCAACTCATTACCTATGTAGTTTCGGCGTGATGAGCGGTGAAGGAATTTAACTTTCATCCCCTCTGCCAGGGCAACCTTACTGAATTCCGGGATAAAATGTATCTTTCCTCATAGTACGAACTAAAATCACGCCGAGTTGCATTCGAATTCATTAAGTAGTTCCGTCGTGATGCGCGGTTAAAGAATTTTACTTTCATCCTCTCTCCCAGGAGAACCTTACTGAATTCCAGGATAAAATGTATCCCATGTCCTTCCTTGAACTCAAATCGTACCAATTCAGTCCAACTCATTCAGTAGTTTCGGCGTGAACGTGATGCGCGGTGAAGAAATTTTACTTTTATCCCCTCTCCCAGGGGAACCTGACTGAATTCCGGGATAAAAAGTATCCTATGTCCTTCCTCGTGGTATGACCTAAAATCGTACCGAGTTTTATTTCAATACCTTAAGTAGTTCCGTCGTGATGCGCAGTTAAAGAATTTTACTTTCATCCCCTCTCCCAGGGAAACCTGACCGAATTCCGGGATAAAAAGTATCCTATGTCCTTCCTCGTAGTATGACCTAAAATCGTGCCGAGTTTCATTTCAATACCTTCAGTAGTTTCGGCGTGATGCGCGTTTAACAAACAGACAGACAGACAGACAGACATGAATGAAAAAAAATGCAGTTTTGGCTTCAGTATCGATAATAGAGTGCCCTCCAAAAAAAATTTTCAAAATATCTTCAATGTACAGAATTGGACCTGTTACAGTTTTATTATAAGTACCTATAGATTCTGAGTATGCAGCTAATGTTTGTCTTTAAAATAGATTTCAATAATTATTTTGGAAGTTACAGCCATTCTCTCTTAGGGGAATCATCTCATCTCGTACTACTTTCTCCTACCTTAATTAGTATTATAATATCTGTGCTTAGGCTAACCTAGACCTACTTAATTTGTTTGTACTAAAACATTATTTAAGTAGTACTTATACCTCTTAAATATTGCCTCCCAGGTTGATCCCATCAATCTATGCTGGTGGTCTTCACCTGACGAACGAGCTGTGATTCTATTTAAAAACGGGAATAAGTACGAAGGGGATATTTCAATGAAATGCATGCATGGCGAGGGGCGCTATCAATGGGCCGATGGAACCGTATACTTGGTATTTATACAGTCAACTTTTCTTGTGGGATAAAATGAGACATGATGAAATTATGTGTTGTTCATTAGTACGAGTTTGCTTTCACATGATTCCGTAGTACCATATTTATCTAAAGAAATTAATGTGTAAGTCTGCACGTGGTGAACAAACTAAAATGTGCTAAAGTATGCCCTATTTTATCGACGGAAATTATTGTCAAAAATAATCTATTTTTTGCGTATTTAAATTTTTAAACTAAACGATTTTTAAACTAAACGATCGATTACTATGAAACAACCTCAGCAATTATTGAAAACAACAAAGCTCCTCATTAAACTAAAATTGTAAAAAAAAACCCTCTCTCTGTTAAAAGTTACTCATGATGTTTTTTTATGCAGAATCAGCCTTTTTTCATCTGTTTTTGTACTGATTTTGAAATATCTCAATAAAATCACCACTTCTCCTATTTTTTTATTACTTTACGATAATCTACATTGTATAATCATTCTGATGGTACATTGTAGGTATTATCCCAACATTATGCACAAGGTTTAATGTTAATTAATGAATGATTTTAATAACAGTTTTCTTCTGTTTTATAACCCCAAATTAATCATCTTTGTGATTGAGAGAATAATGGCATGAACGGAGTGCCTTTCTTTATTAGTTGACAAAATGATGTTGTGATTGAGATATGAACAAGCAATTTTTACCATCAGACAGATAAGTATATACTGTAATACAATGTAGAATAAAGTACAATGTACAATGTAGAATAAAGTATAGTAATAAAAAAAATTAGAAAATGTGGTGATTTATTGAGATATTTTAAAATAAGTACAAAAACCGATGTAAATAGCTGATTCTGCATTAAAAACATCATAACAAAAGTTATGATATTGTTTTTTTCACAATTTTAGTTTAACCAAGATTTAAGATTAGATGGGGATCGTCGCGTCGTAGCGAAAACAAAGTTTTAAAGCGCTATAAAAAAAAAATAAAAAATAGAATATTTAAAAAAAAAATCCGTCATAAAATAGGGTGTAGTTTCCCTCAGTTTAGATTGTGCACCTCATGCAGACTCTCACTGCATAATGAATGATATTCAGTCGACATTACCTGTGACGAAACGACCGATGAGGCGTGGCGCGGCGGACGAAGGACCACCTCGGGACAAATGTTTGTACGTTCTGCAGATATTTGTTTCGGGTGTTCTGGGTGTTTTCTATCTATACTAATATTATAAAGAGGATAGATTTGGTTGTTTGTTTGTTTGTATTGAATATGCTCCGAAACTACTGGACCAATTTGAAAAATTCTTTTACCATTATTTCTGATGAACATAGGTTACTTTTTACCGCGGGAAAATGCTTCATTCCTACGGGAAAACGGGTCATAGGACAACGGGTATTAAGAATGCAGCTAGTTTATAATAAAGATATCCATCTGTGAATGTAATGTATTCAGAAGTTATAATTATCAGTTATCTAGTCCGACATAAAATGTATCCTACATAATATGTCCTTCCTCGTAGTTTGAACTCAAATGAAAATGATGCAAAGTTTCATTAAAATTCATTCAGTAGTTTCGGCGTGATGCGGGGCCAATAAATAGACAGACAGAAAAGAAAAATAGTTTTGGCTTCAGTACCGAAAATAGAGCTCTCTCCAAAAATGGTTCTGAAATATCTTTAATGTACAGAATTTGAGCTGTTAGTTATAAGTTTTTTTTAGTTTCCTACATAAAGATTTATGTAGGTAGGCCAACGACTTAGGTCTCAACTCAACATTATAGCTTGCATTTAGGGGCAGTTCCAAGACAACGAAATAAAAGGACAAGGTTTAATTCTTTGGAAGGACGACACTTGGTACCAAGGGGAATTTAACGGCAACCTTCGCTTCGGGAAGGGTCTTTATGTGGACCCACGCCGACAGCGCTCCTACTACGGTGGTTGGCACTGCGGCACTAAACACGGCAAGGGCGTGATTTACTACAACGGCATGAAGAATTCTTACGACGGAGATTGGGTTTACGTTCGTATCACTGATTTAACCAACAGAGCATGATTGCGTGCCTGATTTGACCACCGATGCAACAACCCAACCCTCTGTTTCGGTCGGTGCTCTATTCAGGCAGTACTACTAGTAGGGACTTACCATGCATGTTGTTCTAAGTGTCTGTGGCATCCATTCGTATATTTCGTGTACCTAGTTAGCATCATCTCTTTATTCAATTCAATTCGATTTATTTATTTCAGTTGTTCACCATAAATGTTAGTACAACTACCTATTTACTATGTTAGTTACCATAAAACAGATTTTAATTATTCGTGTCACATAAACTCCAGAATTCATTCAATAAATTATAATTAATTATCATTACAAAATTAAATTAAAATTACAAACTCAACAAGATTAAATTAAAGCAGTACTGAAGTAACTGAAGTAATTTTACTTTATATATTTTACTTTAAATGTCTATCATCTGAACTCTACCTACAATTTTACAGAATGTTCGTCATGGGTTCGGCTCACGAGAATACAGCCCAAGCAGCGGGTATAATGGAGAATGGGATAAATATGTCAGGGAAGGCGAGGGTTTGATGATATGGCCAAATCACGACGTAAGTGTGAGACTCACTAAATGACCTTATTAATTTTATTTCTCCAAATGTGTATTTATTTTGTTACCCCACACCTGATTACTTTATATCTTCGATTTACTAAAAATTTTGGGATGGTCTTATCCTGATTGAAAAAGGTACACCCACCTATTTATGTACTATGTAGATGAATTTTATCAAATTATTCCAGTTTTACCGAGGAGAATGGAAGAATGGTGTCATGTCTGGGTACGGTGTATATATTTGGAATGCCTGCTACAACAACTCCCTGTCTCTCCCTGTGATCACCTACTACAGTGGTCAATGGGTGAAAGGACAAAGAAATGGATATGGCTCTCTCAATGTAGGCCTCGGAATGGGGTCACAATACAAAGGAGAGTTTAAGGACAACAAAAAACACGGACAGGGCAAGTTTGTAACAAACAGCGGTTTCATCATTCAAGGAAGTAACTTATTCCAAGATGATAATATTAGTTCGCTTTTGAACAGCAGCAAGGATTTAATTCAAGCCTCCGACAGAAGGAAGAGCGTGCGACTAGAGCCTTACCAATTTGATATTTGCGATGCCAATGTTGGAATGTTACATCACGTTAAGCAAGCACTGAAGAACATCGATAGACAGGTGGAGATACGAGCAGGTATAATCAATGATTACATGGAGATCAATAACAAATCTGACGCTCGTGATGCGGCTGAAGGAAGCGTTAAACCTGATAGTTATGGACTTTATAACTTAGAAGATATAATTGAATTTGAAAAATCGTCCCTACACAAGTCGGTTAAGTGCTATAGAAGTGAATTAAAGAATATCTACAACAAATATGCGACCATCTGCAACTCGGAACCAATATCCGTAACGCCAATTTTGATTCGGCTGTATCTTTGGCAATTTTACTATGACTGCAGTATTCACAAGAAAGGCTTGACTTTGGTAGAAATTGATAGAATGTTTCACCAGAACCCAGATTGGATGTCGAAGTCACCCCACAACCCCTTTGAAAAAATATATTTCTGGCAGTTCATTCACAGCCTCATTTCTGTGGCCAGCAAAATGTATGCAAAGCGAGATATGCCCGGAACAAAGCCAGATACAATTTTGGCAAGTGGATTCAGGAAATTCATGGATAAGGATGTGTTACCTGGCGTACAAAATGCAAAAGGTTTGAACAACAAAATGCAGTCATGATTTTCTTATTTATTGACAATCAACTAGCTGATCTCACCTCAACCTCAACAGCCTGTATTGGTCCACTACTGGACGCAGGCCTCCCCCTGATAAGTGCCTTTTTGGCTTTTATCACATGGGGGTAATACCCATAATCCCCACGCTCGGCATGCTGGTTGTGGATCGCAGTTCGGTGGTAGAATTGTTCAGCAGGGGGCACTGCTGCCCGCCCCCGGTGTATATCCCTTAGTCGCCTCTTACGACACCCGCGGAAAGAGTTGGGGTGGTACTAATTCTAAGCCGGCATCACACAGCGAAACACTAGCTGATGTAATTGGTGTAAAATCACAAAGAAATAATAAAATGAAAATTGAGAACGAGAAAGAACTAAAAATTTGTTGTCATTATTTTTAGTGCTAACAATAGTAAAATTTAAAATTTAAAAAACCCCCCGACAGATTTTCATGAAACATGGCTACGAACACTCGGGATAAAATCGGTACCACAGACAGATACACATACAGACACGATAAACTTATAACACCCCTCTCTTTTTGCGTCGGGGGCTAAAACTAGGACATTGGTATCAATTCAAATGTCGCCAAAACTAAACTGCAACTGATTTGACAGCACTAAAAAGGGGTTTGAAGATTTTTGTGTTGAGCGAGGGAAGGGTACCCTTTATCTAAATCTTCAAAACCCAAAACCTGACCCCTTAGGCTTAGGACAATATGTTAAAGAATTTTTTTTATGTGTTTTAGTGTGCTCTATCTAAATATCTATATAAATATTATAGTGAGTGGATTTTGAAATATAAAGTCAAGTGCGAGTCGGACTCGCGCGTTAAGGGTTCCATAAGACCTTGTGTCTTGCCAAATTATCATGATTCTATCTAGGTCAACGGGAAGTAGGTAGTAAGTGCCTACATCCCGTTGACCTAGAAGGTACCCTGTAGGTCCATGGCGAGAATCAAAAATTATTTTTTTGTGAATAAACTACAAATTAACGGTTCTGGATTTTCCCTTTATTTGTGCTATAAGACCTTGCTGCTCACCAAATGTCATGACATGATTCTAGGTCTACGGGAAGTACCCTATAGGTTATGTGTGCATGTGATTTCTTTGGAAATTTCAAAATATTCGGACATAAACGGCTGTAACTTTTGAGTGCGTTGACTTTGAAGTTTTATTTATATCGCGGCTCCAAGAGGTTACGGACGTATTTGACGTTAATTTCAATTCGATACGTCCACGACGTATCGTTCCTGAGAAAAGGGAGTTGAAAGACGGATAGACAGACAGACAGACGGACAACAAAATGATCCTTTAAGGATTTCGTTTTTTTTTCCTTTTTCCCAACAAAATGGTGACCAATGGTCAAAATCTTCAAACCCCTTTTTGGCGTCACTTTCATAACAACCAAACTATAAAAGCCGTCACACAGAAACCGTGGCGGGGCCGGAGGCGAAGGCGTGTGAGTTGTAATGCGTGAATTTAATTTAATTTAGAATTTAATTTCGTATGATACAACTAGCACGCCTTCGCCTCCGGCCCGGCCACGGTTTCTGTGTGTGACGGCTTTAAAGGATGGCATTATTATTGTGCAGTCAAATATGTTTAGTCTTAGCAATATCTGAATAGACACCATTTGCGCAAGTAGGTACATATTAGACACTTTCACAAAATTATAAAAACCCTATTATCTCTTTTATATAGATATCGTCGTAGAGAGCTGTGGATTACAGTCCTCTATTCTTGGTAGATGCCTTTCACAAACCCTTTCTCACCCATTAAAGATAAACATTATTTCCTCGTAAATTTTCGTAGCGCGTTGTACGACGCATACAAAAGACTTCAACGCCCACCCACTTTTGTGCAACAAACTATTTTCCTAGTAGGTATCTATGAAACAAGTAGATCAACCGCGTACCGCCTACGCACCTTGCCGCTTTCACTATGATTAAGAAAAGATCTTCTTCTTCACTTTTTTACTGTACCTACTTACTTTACTCTCCCTACCTTCCCAATGCAGGTAGATTATGATAATTTCAGCTATACTTTATCCATCGAGCTTGTAGATTTTTCGTAAACAAACGTAATCAGCTGATTTTTAGGGTTATCACCATGAAATGACACAGGCCTAACGTAATTCCAATGATTTCACCCATAGATTCCGTTAGATTTGTTACTTTTTTCAATCTTTACTTCATATCTATGCAATATCTAGTTGTAGCAATTTACAAATCGTCATTATTTGGTCAAAAACGAAGATTCAAATGACCAGATATTTTTTTCTTTTGTTAAAGTGCCAACCCTAACGAATCTTAGTTTTGACGTCATGGGATGCAAACAATTGGTATCTTTTGAACTATGCTTCCCAATTTAGGATAGCACTATGACCATACTTATTTCCTATACAGAGCAGTATTTTAGTTTTAGCCGGATTATTGAAGAACGAATGGAACGTAAACTCAACACTGAGCGAGTGCTGCCAGCTGGTCTTAGCTACCCTATTGAGGGTAGTTTTAGGGCGCTTTAGGGTGTGTTCCCATTTTTTTTTAGTGACGATAGATAGTCGTGCAGTTTAAAGCATCGTGGCTTGTAAACACGATGTCCCAAAACTCCACGTCAAGACGGAAACAAGTGACAGGCCAAGTCAGGGTATTTATCACAAGAAATTTTAAAAAATCTAAGTGACCTGTTTGTAAAGAAAAGGTAAATATAAAAAAAAGACGGGTTGCACTCCGGGAGTGCCGGCAGAAGTGAAAACTTGATTATTAACGTTGAGCATTTTTTATATTTTGGAATGGTTAGGGAATAATTTTGCACCAATTGCTTTATCAGTATAAAATTACTATCATTTATGTGGTAGAATACAATATTCATTTATTGCGCTATCGTACACAAACATGACAACCTAAACGAAACAGTAGGCCCAGGCATACATTTTCGCCGCGCCGTAGAGGGGATAGCTGTCTACTCTCCATCCGTCTTACGCTTTTTCGATCAGGTCACGTGTCCTGACGCGAGTTTAAGATTTTATACCCATTACAGAAAAAGTGCTCAACGCCGCTAAAGAAGTTTTCACTTCAAAAAAATCGAGATCGTCTACAACCTGTGATGGTCTTTTAACCTTGTTTACTGCATTTTTTTTCAATTTTATTTTTAATCTGAATCCTGAGTAAATTGTTCTTCAGTAAATTGTTGCAATGAGAGAAAAAATATGAAGTACTTTTAGTTTTTTATTATTAAATATAAAATAATATGATATATAAATATAATTGAAATCCTTAAAATGGCTAAACAAAAAAATCTAAATATTATCATAGACCCAGGAAGAATCTAAGAAATCAATGATGCTTAGAAAATATGATCAATGTAAAGACATAAAATTAAGAACGTCTATTTACTAATGGGCCTGGGCCTGAAACGCCTTCCTTCCAATGGAACCTCATTGACAAATAATAATCTAGCTAATCTAAATCTTCCACACTATTGATTTATGAATTGAACTCTACCAGTAAAAATCGTTTCATTTTTACATTTACAAGATTATTTCTTGGATTATGTTTTTTTTTGAAGTGAAAACTTCTTTAGCGGCGTTGAGCACTTTTTCTGTAATGGGTATAAAATCTTAAACTCGCGTCAGGACACGTGACCTGATCGAAAAAGCGTAAGACGGATGGAGTGTTAGCAACGACGACATTATGCCGAAGGAATAAAGCTCAAAATTGTGCAGGACAATATCTTCATTATAGCTAGGAAATTTCTTGAAGTTTTGTTTTGAGATAGAGTTCAAAATCGAACATTATTTTTAGGTAAACAGAATAGATAATAGTACTAATTTCCGACAACAACAATAGGCCCTAGCTTACGTAATAGTTGCTAGCGTCCGGCTTGCTTATACCTACCTACTTATATATCTATCTATAGATAATTAATTTCTCGAACGAATCGAAAAGAAAGACAAGGACAAAAAAAATGTTCTAGAATAAAGAAAGAGATAGGTATAGCTTCCGGAAACGCGTAGAATTATCTAGAAAGGATAGAAATAGGTATAAAAACCGAGCCTTCTGGCAGATTATTCATTCAGTTCTAAGCAATCAAACAGTGAACAAGTCTTATGGAAAATAACGAAAGTGAATTATTAAGTGCAGTGCAGTGACTTTTTGTATTAAGAACGTAGTTGAGTGTATACGGTTGAATATACCGATTTGAAGTGTTCTGAAGTGTTTTTACTTGGATATCATTCCTGACCAGCCCTAGTTGAAGTCTTACACCTTCGACGAGCCCCTGCAGTTTTTAATGTAATATAAATTGTCATGTTTGTGTACGATAGCGCAATAAATGAATATTGTATTCTACCACATAAATGATAGTACTTTTATACTGATAAAGCATTTGGTGCAAAATTATTCCCTAACCATTCCAAAATATCAAACATGCTCAACGTTAATAATCAAGTTTTCACTTCTGCCGGCACTCCCGGAGTGCAACCCGTCTTTTTTATTTAACAATGATTTGAACAATGCTTTCTTCAAGACCGAAGGGTGAGACTTGAGAATTTTCAGCAAAACCAGTGTAAAATTACAAAAATATGTAAATCTACGTACGTAAAATTATGTGTGTAAAAGTATGCGGATAATAATGTAGCCACTGCTGTCACTGCACCCTGCTTCGGCACCATTGTGTCATATACTTTACCTAGATACTAATGCCACAGTATAAATAATAATATACAGTAGGCCTTTGATATCGCGGAACCTGCCGACAAGTGACGCGACCAGGTAATCAGGCCAGGGTTGTCACCATGCTAGCACAATGCTAGTGTTAAATGAAAACTTTTAATTATTTATTATAAGGAAACATCATCATAAATAAAACATTATGATTTTATTTTTGGTGATTTTTCAAATGCCTCGCCCCTTGCCCCCCGCACGATTGCCCTGTCTAAATGCCTTCGTCGAACAACTGTATGCTAAGTTGGCTGTGCTAATACTTACAAATCTACAGAATTATTACAATAAAATTTGAATGAATGAACGAATGATAACATAACTTTATT
This sequence comes from Eupithecia subumbrata, assembly GCA_949316285.1. NCBI lineage: Eukaryota > Metazoa > Arthropoda > Insecta > Lepidoptera > Geometridae > Eupithecia > Eupithecia subumbrata. The sequence continues at coordinate 16,992,708 of OX438647.1, forward strand.
TTCCCCGTTTTTCTGACAGAGTGGGTAACACTACCCACGATCGCCATTTTATTTCCTCACTTGACTTTCTTGCTTTGTTGTGGTTAGTTCAAGTAATTCTCTCCTTTTGTGCTCTCTGCTTACGTTACGTTGTTTTCGTTGAGTTTATCGTTGTTTCTTGAGTTTTTGTTATTGTTGAGTGTTACTGTTGAGTTTTTGTTGTTTGTTACGTTTGTTTTGATACAATGAGCGATGAACCTGGCCCGAGTTCGTTGAAGCTCTTTGCTTCGCCCAAGAAGAAGCGTCAAAAGAAAACGCCTCTCAGTTCTGCAGAGAAGCTCACGATTATTAATATATATAAACTGGTGGAAGAAACTTGGCCTCGAGACCAATTTCCCTATAAGCAGGAGATGGTGAAAAGGACTGCCGATACCGCTGGAGTTGGCGTCAGTACGGTGTGGAAAGTCCTGAAAGGCTATTCTACTGAGCATCGCGTTCAGTCACCAGCACCTCTACCTCCAAGAGTAGCCAAAATTGACAAACTCTTGGACTTTGAACTAAGTGCCATACGAAGAAAAGTGCATGAATTCTTCTTCAGAAATGAAATCCCCACACTAAACAAAGTGTTAAATTCGGTTAACGAAGATGATGACCTACCAAATTTCAAAAGGAGTACATTTGCAAAGCTTTTAGCAAAGCTAAAAATAAAACACCTGAAAAGATCACGTAACAGCAGTCTCATTGAAAAACATGAAATAGTAAGATGGAGGCGCAATTATTTGCTAAAAATTGCCAAAATGAGAGAAGAAGGGCGCAAGATATATTATACAGATGTAAATCATTTAAAATGCATGAATTGAAGATTTTATTAGAAGAATCTATGAATTTGATAACACCTGCAGCATGGCAAAAATGCATAGACCATGTTATACAAGAAGAGAAAAAAATGAGGGAACTGGATGGTATTACAGATAATGTAATTGATCAATTTATCATCCAGGTGTCCGGAGATACATCAAGTAGCTCAGATTCTGACAGTGATGATGATAATTGATTGTTGTCTATCAATAATGTCCCAGAAGAGAGACACATGTATACTAAAGATTGAAAATATAAAATGATGATAATTAAATTAACTAATGATAATGTCCCAGAAGAGAGACACATGTATACTAAAGAGTAAAGACATAAAATGATGATAACTAAATGAACTAATGATGCAACAATAAATTATTCCTATAATTTGCATTTATAGTCTTATTTCATCTCCTTTACCTTGTATTTCCTTTTTAAGGATAGGTAACAATAAAAAGTAGTACTGATTTCACAAGACTACCTTATTTACTTATGCCAACTATTATTCACATTAAATATCACTACCTAGAGACATCTATCAAAGCTCAAAATAGCCGCCATATGAGTATAGCTTGGTAGGTTATGTACTAATTTGTTTAATTTTAGTTAGGTATGTCATAGGTTTTATAATTATTTCTTTCTTTGCGTCAGTTAGAAATCAAATAAGACCTAAATTATGTATATCCTAAATACGCAAACGGAGCCGCAGGCAAGAGCCAACCACATTATTAAAAATGTTTTTCACCCCTGCATCAGCTGATTGAACTGTCAGTGGCTTTGTTATTGAAAATTCTACAAGCTCGATGGATAGAGTATAGATTATGTATTATTCCGTAGAACTTCGTAGCGCGTGCTACGATGCTACGTCAGGCCGGCGGGCGGCGCCCCGGCGCCGTAGAGCGCTTTTAGCGCTGATAGTCTTGTGAACTCTAAACGAACCGCAGCACATGTTTATCATGTGGGTAAATAAAGAATGGGATTGACAATGACGCTGTCATGCTGTCCGAATTTGATCTGAGCGGGGCAACATGACAGCTCAGATCAAATCACAATACCATTGTTTTAGTACGCGGATTATTCCCAAAAAGTTGTTTAGTTAATTTTGTGACCATAATTTCGTCAATAATTAATCAGTAAGCTATGTTTTACCAACAGGAAGGCTAGCCAATGGTTTCGCGTCGATCATTCCACTGCAAGGGACCTATGTACTCTACCGGTCGTTAGGGGAGCCTCACACGATCCGCACATTCCTTCGCGCGGTGCGTGGTCCGTTGAACCTCGGCTCTCAAGTGGCTCTGATCGACGTTCCCGACGAGTCACTTGTGGTCGGCCGCAATGCCTTCGTGTACGGGGAAGAACTTGCTTTTGTAACCAGTACGTACCTACCTACATCATACTTAACTTAAGGTACAACTAATTTACAACGCCCCGATTTTTTTTATTTTGCGGCGTCGTACATTAATATTTAAGTCCCTTAATTCTATTGCTTTCTCAGTATTTCCTCATTCGCTTCAGCGATGCGACCTGAGAGCCTAACCAGATAATTAAATTCATACTTGGATCGTTGTTTCAGAGGAAATTCCGTGCACACCACAAGACGAATATTACCTTGAATTTGTTGCCAATGCTCGAGAGCGGAAGCTATACAACTTCGCTAATTTATCCATTAAATGTATCATAAAGATATTTAACGAAATTTTCCCTCAAATCGTCCAAGAAGGTAAAATTATGGACTTGGAGGTGGAAATAACATTTTTTGAGTTTTTTGAGGCGTTTATCGCCTGCGCTGAGGAAAGTATCCGAGTGAAGGATGAGGAACTGAAGTGGAGGGCGAAGTTATCTTACGAAAATGTTGCGCACCTGGTGTCACCCGTGCTAACGCCTACGCCGCTGCCACCGGGAGGCGGCGCGGCGCCGCCGCCGCTTCCACCGACGACGCCAATATACAGCCCAAGGAATAAGCTACTGTAGTGTTACTGAATACTCAGTAGGTAGGTAGGTACCTTACCTGTTCTATCTTAAGTCTGTTTCATTTTAAAGGAAGTTATCTCATTGTTCTTAAACACAATAGTAAAATACCTAGTTTAAAAACCTAATACCTACCAGTTTCTCTCTGTATAATTAAGTGGCGGTTGGCGGCTTATTGGGGAGAGGGAAGTCTACTGCATGCAACCAACAACCCGAGTAGCGTCAATGGGAACGGACCCTTCAACAACATTATAATAATTTATGTTTTATTAAAACTGTACTTGTACCATGCGATTTTTTATTTCCGTCACCTATTTACCGTACTTATTTGAAAATTACTACTTTTGGTAGGGGACACAAATACCTAAATCCCAAATCTGTCTTTAACACGTTGACTGTCCGTGCAATAGATGTAATTAATTAGGCAAAGGCAACAAAACCGCATTTCCTGGGTTGGACTTGTGAGCTAGAGCTTTGATTTTCTAGGGACGTATGAACATTGATTTGGTGAAAATAAAACAAATGTCCGGCTAAATCAGAAGATCAAAACTCTAATGAGCTTCATTGAAACACGTTAGGCTAAACGATTTTTTGCAAGGAAGACACCAAGTTATGACTTGATTGAGCAACCTTTATTCTTGCATCATCGGTTGTGAATCTTTCAGCTTTTTGTAGCAACTTGGGCAGCGTTTTTGGCAAATCTTTCCATTAGCTTTTCTGGGTATCTATACTACGTGTAATTTTGTGGCAGATATGACGCAGAGAACTTGTTCAACTTCAGGCTTCCTGTATAATTAAGCTTTGATCAACATATCAGCCCTTCAAAATAAAATAAAATAAAGGAACATAAAATAAAGCAGTTTATAAAAAAAACACATTGGATAGGTACCAGGTTACGTACCAGGTCATTCCCATTTTTAACTTTAAAGGTTGTCGCAGATCAGAGGCGCTCTGCTACAGCACAGTACCAAAATGCGCATTTGAATACGGGCTTAAAACCCATATTCAAATCTCTAACATTTAGGTTACAACACCAGGTTAGAAAATACGATTACAGCGATTTCAGTTTGTAGTACTTTGTAGCATGGTCGTTTATATCGCAAAATAGCGTATTTAATGTCGTCATTGATGACGTCACACGGGACATCGTCGCGCTCACGGACACGGTAATACGAGCGCGGGTGGTCCAGTCAACGGATCGTGGTGATTAGGGGGTACCTAATGGTAATTTTTTCGACTTTTTTCAAGATATTTCAAAAAGTATGTACGTTACAAAAATTTCAAAAACAGTTTATTAATGTACAAACCGCAAACTTTCATTAGATAAGGCTCGGTGGGGTAGCCCTCCTTGTTGAAGTTTATTCCACCCCTTTTTGTTATTTTCAAAAAACGTTCTACACAGACTTCATATTTTTCCAGTAAAAAATAGAATAATATCTACAAACACTCCATACATTTCAGATGGATCAGATATTATTATTTTAAATTTCAAGCTGATAGCTGCGGTAGTTGCTGATTGGTTTCCGAGCTATTTAGGAGGCAAAAAAGGACGGACAAAGCGAGATGGTATGGAAGGGTTTCGAAACCAATCTCGAACCCCTAAAAAGATACAGATTTTGCATCAAATCTAAGGAGGGTGATTTCTTGTAGGTATGTATTCTCTTTGGTGATTTCATTCGTCCAAGACGTCAATTGATGTTTTTATCCAGTGGTTTTATTTATCTTTGTCTAAAACGTGTTTTTACAAGACATCAATTACTTGATTTCTTTTTAAATAGGTATCCATTACCGATTTAAAACAAGTAAGAAAACATAAGTAGCTACTTAATTGATTAAAATGCGTAGCAAGACCCTCAGGCCCAAAAAGCCCCAGCAGATTTTATTCTCGAAGAATACATACGGTCCCAGGGTCAAAGTTGAGCATTGGGATTTATCAACGTTCGCTGAGCCGAAAGATAACCACATTTACCGAGATGGGTTGCGCCATCACCTCTCTACCTACAACCGATGGGGGACAGACGACCACGGTACGGGGATGACCGAGACACGTAATATGCTGGCGCAGATCTTCACTAAAACCGACACTGCGTTTTCGTACAAGCCACTTGTTAACTTCACATCCTACCCTTGTACAGAGTAAGTACCTAGGTACCTACTTTTGTTCCTACTAGGTATCTCGAAAATATATCTAATTCTAGCAGGGTCGTTGCTGATGCAGTTTTTAGACACATCAGCGGATGCTGATTTTTAGTCTTGACATCAGCGGATGCTGATGCTGATTTTGTCCAAGTGCGTGTCTGACTCGCATACCAAGTTTTACGCACTTCTTTAATGTAAGTACCTACCTAGATGGTCCCTCCATCATCGAAACCCAGTTTCGATAAATTATACCGTTTAGAGTTCCGTCCCCAAAGGGTGCCAACGAGACCCTATTATTATGCTTCCACAGTATGTCTGACTTTCAGTCTGTCAGCGGGTTGTATCTTATTATGAACTAGCTGTACCCGCGACTTCGTTCGCGATTGCCTTACCTGCCGACTAATTAAGTTCACATTTAACCATAGTCTCTCATATTATGAAACGCCGCCGTCCAAAAAATCGTGTAGGGTCTACGGGGGATAGCATATTATCATCTTCAATCCCATTCTTTATCCACACGACTTTTAGCTACGACTCGGCCAGCGTCAGTGTTAAGAAGTGTCCTACTCGTTTGACTTACTCACAGCTGGGGCCCTATTCTGCTATACTAATCGCTTCACTATGACAGGGCTATCGTCACAGAATGACACTTTTTGGTATTCCACCTTGGATGAAAGAAATTATGATGAATGCAGATGGAGAGACGCGCGTCAAGTTTGAAACTACATATTAATTTATCTCGCGCGCACTATCTGGAATTTTATTAATCTAAGGATTCTACGTGATGATTCTGCGACGATTCCATTGTCATACTGAAGCAATTGTTTTGCAGAATTGGGCTCCTGATCCATTTGACTGGACCACCGTAATTTTTTTTCGTTAGTAGGTAGGTTAGGTACAGTTGGCTGTGTACCACAATAAAAAATATTTTTCTGCGGTCCAGTTAGTTTAAGTGGACAACAATAATTAATTAATTTAATTGTACACGAAGTTTGGTTGGAGTAAGACTCCAACCAAACTTCGCTGGACCAGCTAAACCACCATATATCATGTAAGGCAGGAACCTAACTTATTTTTCCAAGACCCACCACCTTAGTAGGTAGGAACCTAACTAATGGGTGCGTCTTGGAAAAATAAATAGATAGGAACTTACCTACCCTTTATCTACTAATTTTTTTCTTCAATCTATAGATTATTTCATCAATCTACTGATTTTCTACTCGACTTTCTACTGATTTAGTCATATTCGATCTTGCATCTCTGTTTCTAACAAAAAAAATGCATGAAATCGGACGACGCGTAGACCCGTCGTGATGCGCGGTTAAAGAATTCTACTTTTTCCTCTCTCCCAGGGGAACCTTACTGAATTCCAGGATAAAATGTATTCCATGTCCTTTCTTGTAGTATGAACTCAAAACGTGCCAAGTTACATTCCAACTCATTACCTATGTAGTTTCGGCGTGATGAGCGGTGAAGGAATTTAACTTTCATCCCCTCTGCCAGGGCAACCTTACTGAATTCCGGGATAAAATGTATCTTTCCTCATAGTACGAACTAAAATCACGCCGAGTTGCATTCGAATTCATTAAGTAGTTCCGTCGTGATGCGCGGTTAAAGAATTTTACTTTCATCCTCTCTCCCAGGGGAACCTTACTGAATGACAGGATAAAATGTATCCCATGTCCTTCCTTGAACTCAAATCGTACCAATTCAGTCCAACTCATTCAGTAGTTTTGGCGTGAACGTGATGCGCGGTGAAGAAATTTTACTTTTATCCCCTCTCCCAGGGGAACCTGATTGAATTCCGGGATAAAAAGTATCCTATGTCCTTTCTCGTGGTATGACCTAAAATCGTACCGAGTTTTATTTCAATACCTTAAGTAGTTCCGTCGTGATGCGCAGTTAAAGAATTTTACTTTCATCCCCTCTCCCAGGGAAACCTGACTGAATTCCGGGATAAAAAGTATCCTATGTCCTTCCTTGTAGTATGACCTAAAATCGTGCCGAGTTTCATTTCAATACCTTCAGTAGTTTCGGCGTGATGCGCGTTTAACAAACAGACAGACAGACAGACAGACAGACAGACATGAATGAAAAAAATTGCAGTTTTGGCTTCAGTATCGATAATAGAGTGCCATGCAAAAAAAATTTTCAAAATATCTTCAATGTACAGAATTGGACCTGTTACAGTTTTATTATAAGTATAGATAGATAGATATAGATAAAAGACGCGAACTTACTACTTACCTAGGTACCTACTTGAAATATACGAACGAGCACTAAAACCTCTATTTCACCTCCACGCAATGTGTAGTGCAAGTGTGACGAATAAACAGGTTTAGTAAGAAGGAACAAATGTTATCGGCGAGCGGATCAAAGCACGAAAAGACTATTTAGATTTCTATAGCGGCCAGCCAGAACACTCAAGTTCAGTTAACGTTGCCTCTGCGGTGATTAAAACATAAAGCCAAAAACCAGTAGGTAATATCGGCGAGCGGAGCGAGCCGCAATTTTTTTTTTTGTTGCAGCTGGTAATCTTGATCAAAGTGACAACAGTAAACAGGAAAAAATAATCAACAAGCTGTGAATTACAATTTTTAAGTACCTAAACTAAGATTTTGGGAAGGGTCACGACCCCCTCGGACCGCGTCTGGCTTCCTAACGCGTTAATTAGGGCGTTACGCAGATGCGGTACTAGCATTACACTACCTAGTTTACCTACTTTTACATTAAGTACCTAGTTATTTAAGCACCTACCATTGGTACCTTATGTCGGTTACTTTTGTGAGAGAAAATAGGTAATCATTTTACTTACCTATTTATTAATCTGAGTAGGTAGGTACCTAATTTACGTACCTCCCACATCCTATTAAACTTCGAAAAATAAAAAATAATTCATCTTGGTACTTACGCTCTAAAATGTTTTCTTATCACCAGGAAAACCCTTGGATATTAACTACCTACCTAGTACCTATTTGACGACCTCCGTGGCGCAGCGGGCGAAGGCCCGCCTGCGACGCAGGAGGTTGCGGGTTCTATTCCCGCCTCGGAACAAGTTTGTGTACGATCTGCAGAAATTTGTTCCGTTGGTCTGGGTGTTTTCTATGTATAAAAATATATATAAATAAATAAATAAATAAATATTATAAATTACCTACAGCACCCCAGGAAGGAACAAGTTGATAAAAGAAGCGAACTTGCCGGAATTAAACGCTGACTTCGGCGTCATGGATTATGTCTCGACCAACCAGGACGATTATAGGAACCCTCACCCTTGTGTCACCAAACCGGTAAGACTTGTTTGGTATTTCCAAAGATTTAAATCGATTTCCAACGTGTTTCCAACTATTTGAATCTTTGGGTAGGAAGCTAGGAAGGTACCTACTACCTAACATAGCTATCGATTTCTAATTGCAACGCAGCTGCGGAAGGTGCCTCCTTTTAAGCTAAGGGAAGAAACCTCAATGATATGATAATCGAACGTGAAAACATTGTGAGGAATAAAATGTTCCAGAAACGACTTTGACGAAGGCCCCTCAGCAATGAACAACTGCGTTGAATAGTCTTGACTGAAGGCGCTCCGTCCGCTCATAGGTACTAGCGCTGCCAGATTGTCGATCATACATGGCAGAGATACGAAGTTGCCCTTGGTGGCCACCAAACTATTTCCGCATCTCTGCCTAAACTATACAAAATAAAACTATCACAGAGGCATTAAATAGGTATCACAAACTCGCCAACGTATTTTTTAAAATTTCCTTTGTTCAACGTAATCTATGAATAGGTACCTACTAATAAAAGATGAAAGATTTGTTTTTTGTATGTTTGTAACGAATAAACTCAAAAACTACTGAATCGATTTTAAAAATTCTTTCACCATTAGAATGCTACGTTATTCCTGAGTAACATACATAGGCTATATTTATTATTTATAATGTCCTCCTAGCCGAACTTCGACCACGGGGCAGCCAGTCTCATCGGTGACTAGCCTGATGCGCAGGACATATTATATTGCACAAGTGTGTGCGCAAACACAGGTGCACTCTCTATTCCCTCACTCTCATAATCCGATAAGACAGCAGACCGACACGACCGGGGAGAGGTCAAGCGCAGGACCAACAACAACTAACACCGCCAACTTGCCGACTCCGGGCTGTTACTGTGAATATGTCTTGCTAGAAAAGACCCAATAACCCAAATCTTGGCCCGACCCTGGATTTTTACCCCTGACCTCATTATCAGCGGTTGAACACGCGACCGCTAGACCAATGAAGCAGTCGGATAAAAGTATAAAATGTCCTGCCACAGAAATATTAGTTGCCTACCTCTACGTTTATCCCAAAACACAGTAGATAAATAGTATATATCTACTGTGCCCAAAATGTTTAAAAATTAATGTCCACCCGTGCGAAGCCGGGTCGGGCCGCTAGTAATAAGATAAAATAGGTGGCGGCGCTAGTGTGCCTCGGGGTACCGCCTGAATGCACAGTTACGCTAGCTAGACCCAGACCCATCGCGTGAAATTCTAGCCTTGATTAGCATCTAGCCTTGTTTTATGGTCATACGTAGCTCATTAGATCCACCCGCGGCGGCACTGGACTGGTGCGGGTCTCGCGCGGTCACCCAACCGTGAACCGTTTTCGTGAACAACGTTGACAATGCGCTGTGAACGAAAGGCATGCATGCGAGCAGAGTTATGCTTATGAGTATGACCGAGTGCTCCACGCGCCGTCCGCGCGTGGGTCACTGAGCGCATATCCATATACAATGAATACAAACCGCATGAGGCGAGGCGGTGCAGGTCGAGTGCCGGATAGCTCTTATCCATTATACCTACTGTTAAATGTGGCGTACCTACGTAAGAATGATTTAATTTTTTCGTTTTCAGTTGACAATGGCGTCACCAATCTGGCTAATGAACAGAGTGATATGCTCAGATCTCACCTACAATCACGGCACGGCACCTCCGCGTGGCGACTACCAATGCCTTGACACCCACACTCCCATTGGACACATTCGCCAAATGCGCCTGTCCCGCCACAAGTCGTTTGACCCGGCCTCTTGTCTACAAGACTTTCCAAGGCTTACGAAATCTTTAGACCCTGCTCAACAATAATACTATCTATGATAATCAGATATTTTTTTATTAAAAACTTATTCCGAAAACAATACAAAATTAAAATTAAACAAAGAAACATAATCAAAAAGTCAACATGCAAACTTAAAAGTTAAAACAATACACTTGAAATGAAATGTACTTCAGAATTAAACACAAAAAACTTATATTGAGAAAGTACCAACAAAAATTATTATTTGTAGATTATCCATTATGGACTGTTGCATTTTGAATTGTAGTACAGAGCTTTTTTAGTTACAACACTGTAGTGTAGAATCTAAAGGGAAGAAGTAGCCCTGGATTGGAAAATAATATTTTACATTATTAAATTTAATAAAAAAACATTTTCAATAGCTTATCAGTTTTTTTTTCACATAGAATAGAGAACTTTGTGCATTTCAGTTAAGATGCAACATTTTTCTTCAGTCATTTAAACAGGGTTACCTTTGTCCCACAGTGAGTAGAACATTGCATAGGTGATATAAGCAGGCATCTAATAAATGTTGTTTCATACACCAAGTTAGTAGGTACAGTACAACATTTTTACACCAAGCATACTGGGCATACTGAGCATATTTAAATGATTACTGAATTGAATGGGATTATGGTAGGTGATAGGAAATATTATTCCATACTTGAACAGGAAACAACATTAAACAGCCTATTACAATTTACTTCAATAATTAGTTGAGTCAAAACATAATTCCTATGAAGTAAGAAAAAGGTTTGTCACTCGTTTTCAATGAATGTAGCTCATCATTCCTGTTATGAATCACATTCTGGTTGAAACTGCTTCACACAATGAACACCATTAAAAAAGCAAATATGTTAATACAGTTGGCAATGCCATTACTCTATCATAATTTAATTACTGACCTGCCTACCGACTGTAGAATACCAATAATTGACACTTCTACAAAACATGTTAATGTGTCCGCCTCTTCTTAAATCCTTTGCCTTTCTTCGATTTTAGCTTGTGTTTGCGTGAAGTTGGTTTGCTGCTGGTGCCTGTGATCTCGTCACCCAGCATCCCAACAGTTGTGAGTTTTCTCCTTCTGTTCTTCTCAGCCTTCGTCACTGGCAAGCGTGTGAGATAACTCTCCTCATATTCTGTTTTCTCCTGTTCGTATTTGGATATAGAATGCTTGACATGGTTCCCTGTGGTCACTTCTTGTGGTGCCTCAGAGTATTCCTCTCGTAACTCTCTCATTACACTTGAGTTTAGGAATTGCTTTTTAGATTTTTCTTTCAATTTCTTCTCATTGTCAACTCTAGAACTAGCCTCGTCAAAATGCACAGCGGCTAGTTTAGGGGGCACATAAATGTTTGATTTGTTTGCTTTGTCTTTCTTGTCTTGTCCATGGTCAGAAGTATCACTAGATTCCTCTTCTGAATCATAAATTTTACTTACTAGATTTTCAGGGTTAGCATGGTAGGACTGTGGATCATCTTCTGAAGTAGCGCCCACAACAGCTGTTTTGACCAATTTATCTATCTGGTACTTTAATTTTGAATCAATGGGTCGAATCTTTTCAAGAACTGTTCTGATTTCAATGAGTCGGTCTATTGAAGGGTCAGATTCAATTTTTTCTCCAGAACATTTTCTTAGGACAATAAATGTGAGATTAATAAGATAACTGAGAAGCATTTGGTATTTCATCTCCAGAAAGCTTAGACCCTTGTCTGTAGTTATTTCACCGCTTTTCACTCGAACCAGCATGTTATCCACCAGCTGTGATACTTGCTGCACATTCATATTCATTTCCTTTAGCAAGTTCATTGCTTGTGGAAGATCTGGTTGTTCCATTTCATCTGTAGCCTAAAACATATAAAATAGAATGATCTTTTAATTAAGCTTTTGCAGCACCTACTAAAATAAAAAGGCGACAATCAACGTCTCAGTCAAGTATTGCAAGAGTAGGATCAACAATGAACACGGTATTGGCCATGACACGACACGAGGTTTTATTTTTACGTTAATTGAAACTTTATTTACATTTTGAATTTTTTTACATACCTGAACCATGTTGCTGTGTTACGTCTTCTTTACGAAAGCTTCTAATTCTAACCTTTCTGTAAGATTAGCTGTGGAACGTAGTGTTTTGTTTTTTTGGCTGTAGACAGACACCGTTTTAGTATCAGGTTCAATCACAACCTTATCCTTTCAATATGTTCCTCTTCTTAATATTGTGTTCTCTTTGTTCCGAAACCGTCCTGTGAATTTATTTCAAACCCAAGCAGACAGAACTATTACAGTTTTCCTGAAACTGACTGAACAAAAATAGAGAATCGCATGCATGCATCGCATCCATGCATTTCATTTCACAGTTCACACTTCCTTCACTCACACGCAAAGCAGTGTTGCCATGGTTGCCAATCTAGTCGAGTCAAAAGTAACCAACCAAACCAAACCAGGATCAAAATGAAACCTTATAGTGTAAAGAGTAACCTCGCATAATTTTCTTGTCCGAAATTGAAGTCAGTATCGGCGGCGTAGCTTTGGGTGCCCGGAGCGGTTTGCTACCAAGCGTTGAATCGCCTTGGGGATTGACAATCCCGACCATCAACCCCTAACAATAAGCAAGTTTATGTTACGGTAATCCTCGAAAGTTTTTGAGATTTTTTTATATATTTAAAGAAAAATATGTAATGAGGATCAGTAAAGTTAAAGCAATTTCAATAGAACTAGTATCCATATTATTCCTTATGACATAAGAATGATATATCTTTTTAAATTATCCAAATCGGACCATTAGATACGAAGTTATTATGACCAAATTACTAGCGAAGTTCACCGAGTAGAGTGACCGCCGCGGGTGCGTGTGACGTCACTCGCTCGGTCGCCGCCGGTTAACCGCAGGTAGATATTAGTTTTTAGTGATTTACTCCGAAACTATAAGTTTAGAAAAGAAAATGACACAACCAGATAGACTCAGTTTTGAGAAACCCATCGAATGAAAAAAAAAAAAAAAACTGCTCGCTAAAAAAATTTCTCTGCTGTGTGGTGCCGGCTTAAAAATAAGCTTAGAATTTACACCACCCCAACTCTTCCCGCGGGTGTCGTAAGAGGCGAATATCAACCGGGAGCGGGAAGTAGTGCACCCTGCAATACAATTCTACCACCGAACTGCGTTGCCGAACCCGCATGATCAGCGTGGGGATTATGGGCACTACCCCCATCAGGAGATAAAAGTCAATAAGGCGCTTATCAGGAGGAGGCCTGCGTCCAGTTGTGGACCAATTATAGGCTGTTGAGTTGAGGTGAGGTGCTAGTTGGTGACTATCTACCTTTTTCTTGTCTGTTTTGTACTACATACGTAATCATGTATTGGGTTTTAACCTAAAAATCCAATTTATAGTAATTAAATTACTTAGGTAGTCAAATGCTAAAAAAGTCCTGCTCCGGTACTTCAAGGAGCTGGGCTGGTTAGGGCCTGTTTAGGCAGGGGGATAATGCACAATACACTCCCATGCGAGATGTCCGTGCAGATCTCAGTTCCCCCAATCAGAATTAGAATTAGAATTAGTCAAATGCTAATCCGACATTAGAAAAGCGTAAGTACCTACCATCGAGCACGTACCTATGTACTTACGCTTTTCTACACAGAATGCGTACCTTTGTATGTACAGTAAATACCTACTAGGTACGCATTCCGACATTCCTAACGACTAAAATAAGGAGTAGGTGTAGGTAGGTACCTACCTAATGTTAATAAGAACTATGCACTTGTACTCTGTCGTCCGTTGAAGTAAACAACGCCGCGCGCCCCGCACCGACACACAGAAATCAATTAATGAATGACCGCGTAGGTATTAGTGGCGAGCCATCATTCGTCGTCAATGTCGTGATATTTGGGATGGCCTAGTACAGCAATACAGTATTATTTGTAATAAAATTATATATACTTACCTTCTGCAATAAAAACTAATGTTTGTGGCTTGGTTTGTTCACTAAATATTAAACTGTGGTAGCTAGCAGGTGCATGACCTCCAAAACGGTGGCGGCGGCTCACTGATTTGACATAGCACCCTGTATATATCGATTATTATAGCCATAGGATTATAAGTTTTATTCATTAGGTATCATAAGGTAGTACAAGAACAAAATAAAAAAATTTAATAACCCCTGACAGATTTTCATGAAACATGGCTAAGAACACTCGGGATAAAATTAATTATTTCACAACAAAATTTCTAATTGATCCCATTTAATTACACAAAAAAAAAACTAAACGAAAATTAGTTCATCCGTTTGGGAGCTACATAGACAGATACACAGACAGACACGTTAAACTTATAACACCCCTCTCTTTTTGCGTCGGGGGTTAAGAATCATACGTAATTTAACATAGCTTTAATTGTGTTGCTCTAATCATGCTCTAATTTATACCGTTGTTGATCCCATTAATAGTGGCCAAAAGATATAGGTATCTACTGGTCACATTTCACAGTTGTCAGTCTTTTTCAAGAGCTGTTTCAGTCAAGCTGTTTCAATCAATGTCATTATCAATATTAGCTCATATGTCACTGTTGACGCTGTTCTTGTCATGTGTCAATTTAGACGAATAAATTGTCAGATTTGTCAGTTGCTTGTTTGTGTGGAACAGTGGATGGAGTTTGTAAATTTCCTATTTTATTTATTTATTTTCGAAACAAAATATAAATACTTCCAGCAATATTAAAGCAAAATTGATCAAAACAGTCTATAGTTTATAAAAAAACAATGAGTCGGTAACAATTTCAGCTGAATATTATCCGAGGATGCTGCGAGTAAGTTGAACTTGATGTTGCTTTACGTTGTGTTGCGACTTGTTTCATCGATAAATCTTTATTTTTTATATGTTATTTTTAGGTCTGTTTGTACTATTTCTTAGCTATTAGTCCTGCTTATTATTGCAATGGATTCTATGTGCCGGGTGTTGCTCCAGTGGAGTTTAGAAAAGGGCAAAAGATTGAAGTTAAAGCTGTTAAGATGACCAGCATACATACCCAGCTTCCCTATGAATATTACTCATTGCCCTTATGCTTACCTAAAAATGGCACATTCGTCTACAAGTCTGAGAACTTGGGCGAGGTTCTACGTGGAGACCGGATAGTAAACACTCCTTATGAGGTGCACATGGCAGAGAACATAAAATGCAGATTACTGTGTCACAAAAAAAATTATCCAATTAACTGGAGTGTTGAAGAGTCTGAGAAGGTGGCGAGCCGTATTGAACATGAGTATTTTGTACATCTGTGAGTAAAAATTAAATAATGATTGAATTTACATACAATATTTGATTTCAAGTACCTTCTGAACAAATTTTATATTTTCAGTTTAGTTGATAACTTACCAGTGGCAACAAGAGTCTTCAACAGTGAAACATCAGAGAGGAACATAGAGCAGGGTTACCGGCTTGGATTCTTGTCAAAAGGAAAAGCCTATATCAATAATCATCTGAAACTTTTGCTTAAATATCATAAGCATAGTCAGTAAGTTAAACTTTCGTTTTATTTTCTGGTTTTCTAATAATTTCAATCACTAAGCCTTATTATTAGAAACTAGTTTTTATCTTTGGCTTTGCACATGAACCATTCAAAGGTCATTTTTATCCCATGGAAACAGATTTGTGGGATAATAAGTATATCCCTTTTATCCTATTATTCCAAGTTAGCACCTACATCTATGCAAAATTTCAATCCAATCCTTTTTCAGTAGTTTTGGTTTGAAGTAGTTTGTAACAAACATCCAAACTTCATGTTTATAATATGAGTCTAATATGATGTGATTGGACTTCTTTACAACAAAATTACTAAATAGATTGATTTAGCAGGTGCTAGTTTATTTTAAACTAGTTTCTGCCCGCGGCTTTATACTCTTTGTTTCTATGGACACATTTTATTTTAGATTTTTTTATTTTATATTTAATTTTTTTATTTTATATTTGGGTATTTCTATCCCACGGGAGCTGATTGATGAGCTAAAAAGTAGCCTATGTTTTATTCCAGGCCTAAAACTACCTGTATGCAAAATTTCAGTCCAATCTGTTTAGTAGTTTGGAGTGAAGAGGTATCAAACATCCATTCCTACTTCCAAACTTTCACATTTTATAATATAAGTGTGATAACATAACACAAACATTTGAGATAATTCATTTTCAAACACCTACCAATATCTTACAGAGATTCATACAGGGTTGTGGGCTTTGAGGTAGCAACCTATTCGATTGATAAAGATGACTTATCCTTTATGGATGACTCATGCCAATATCCGACAGATGCAAAGCCTCAACTAGTCAATGAAGATACAGGAACCAAGTTATACTTTACATACTCTGTGGAATGGAGCGAGTCTGAAGTGAGCTGGGCATCTCGATGGGACATCTATCTTGACATGAAGGATGTTCAGATACATTGGTTTTCAATCGTCAATTCTATTGTTGTTCTTTTCTTTTTATCAGGTAAGTGCGGGTTAGTTAAATGTTGGCCATTTAAAAGTTTTTAATTGTGTATCTGTATTGTACTTTATCACTAAAAGCAAGCTTCACAGAAATCCATTTCTGTAGGCATTCATCAGTAATTTTACTATGAAAGTAGTGGTTTCTTCTTCACTCATAATTACTATATTAAACTTGGAGTGATCAAGATAAAACAGAACACTTTATTTACTATATATATAGTATTATATAAAATACTAGCTTCTGCCCGCGGCTTCGCACGCGTTGTTTCAATAGAAACGTTTAAAGGTGATTTCTATCCCATGGGAACTGATTTATGGGATAAAAAGTAGCCTATGTTTGATTCCAGGATTAAAATGACCTGTATGCAAAATTTCAACCTGATCCATTCGGTAGTTTTGGCGTGAAGAGGTAACAAACATCCATCCATCCATCCATCCATCCATCCATCCATCCATCCATCCATCCATCCATCCATCCATCCATCCATCCATCCATCCATGATGCTGGGTAAACAAAGCATTCATCATTATCTCATTCAGCCAAAGGATGTCCACTGCTGTCCCCCAAAGATCGCCACATTAAGGTCATTGTGGCGATCTTTGCGGCGATCTTTGCAAATGTAAATTGTTTTGTTTCGAGGTATACTGACAATGATAATGATACGCACGCTGAGGCGCGACATCGCCCGGTACAACTCTGACGAGAGCATAGACGACATGATGGAGGAGACGGGCTGGAAGCTGGTTCACGGCGACGTGTTCCGCCCGCCGCCGAAACGCATGCTTTTCGCCGCTGTCATCGGAAGTGGGATACAAGTGTTTCTTATGGCGTTGATTACTATCTGTGAGTAGCATTTTTATACAAATAACTAGCTGCTAAGCGCGGATTCGGCCGGATGTAGGTAAGTAGACCCCAGTTGATGTTCTCTTGAACGCAAAATTTCATCTTGATCGATTAAGAGATCTTGGGGAACACACAAGTTTATATCATCTAATATCAAAGTGCTTTATTTCCTTTAGATTTTACGGACTCTTGGACACTGGGTTCACTCACAAGCTTTAGTGAAATAACATTATGAAATAACATTCAATTATTTTGTGCTTGCTGTAGGATATTTGATAATAGCACCAATCTTAAGCGATATGTGTTTAGAAGAATTATCGCACATTCAACATCATAAGTGGATTTTACCCTCGGTAAAACCAGGTCTCCTGAAGTTCCTCTTAAGAGTCTTAAAATCGGACTTCTTTCAGTTTTCATAATTTTTTTTAATAATAATTGCTTTAATTTAAATATAGTTTAAGGAAATCTAAAAGCTTAACAAATTTTGCACTCATAAAACATAATAATAAACGTATAATTAATAATTTCGACATCACAATAGCATAAGAAAAGTAAAAATTTAAAATGGGGTTTTCTCAAAACTACTTTTTCTGTCTTGTGACAGTTTTTCAGAAGATAAGCTATATAATCCTAGTATTAAATGGCATCTGTGTCCTAACTATGCATAAAATAATTGCACATTTTCTCACCCTGATCTTTTTCCTGTACTCTAATAACTGCAGAAAACATTCTCACATAATATCCTTTATTTTCCAGTCATAGCGATGCTTGGAATGCTGTCGCCAGCGAGCCGAGGTGCGCTAATGACCGCCGCGATATTCCTCTACGTATTCATGGGCCTAATCGCCGGGTACTACTCTGCCCGCCTTTACAACACGATGAAAGGAAAACAATGGAAGCAAGCCGCATTCCTCACCGCGACGCTGTATCCAGCCATTGTCTTCGGCACCTGTTTCTTCCTAAACTTCTTCATCATGGGGAAACATTCGAGTGGAGCGGTCCCATTCTCGACCATGATGGCGTTGCTGTGTCTGTGGTTCTGCATATCGCTGCCGCTGGTGTATTTGGGATATTATTTCGGATGCCGGAAGCAACCGTTCCAACATCCTGTTCGGACTAATTTCATCCCAAGGAAAGTGCCGGAACAAGTTTGGTACATGAATCATGTTACTTGGTAAGAATCATTTTTAGCTGATTCTCTACTTTGCTAAGGATAGTTAAAATTAGAACCGTTCGTTTAAATTACTAATAATGCCGCTTTGGGTGATTTTGAAATAAGTACCTAATATTAAATTACTACTTTCTGCCCGCGGCGTCGCATGCGTTTTTTCTATGGGAAAGTTTAAAGGTTATTTCTATTTCATTGGAACTGATTGATGGGATAAAAAGTAAAAAAAAAGAGAAGCCAGCTATGCAAAGCTCAATCTATTTAGTAGTTTTGGCGTGAAAAAGAAAGAAACATCCACCTATCCAAACTTTCGCATTTATACTGTGATGTTATCGTAGGAGATCATAACGAGAAGGATTTGAGGGAGGTATTTGCCCAGCTGTGAGGCGAAATAAGCTGATAAAATCTAGAAAAAATGTTTTAATAATACATTTTCTTTTCAGTACGTTCATGGCGGGTATCTTGCCGTTCGGAGCTGTGTTCATAGAACTGTTTTTCATATTCACCGCGCTTTGGGAAAACCAATTCTACTACCTATTCGGATTCTTGTTCCTAGTGTTTTGCATCCTCGTGATATCTGTATCGCAAATATCAATAGTACTTACGTACTTCCAACTGTGTGGAGAGGTAATTATTATAGCTTTAATTAATATTATCCTGTTGCTTGACCTTGTCTCTAAATTCACAAAAATAAAGCCTTTCCCAGACTGCCGAGGCAGCCAGAGCAGAACAAAACTGGCTGCCACCGCAGGCCGCGTCTTTGTTGGAGAGGCTTTATTTTTGTGGATATAGAGTATAAGTAAGGTCCGTCTGAGATCGTAACCACTTTGGATCCTTATGAAATCTACACTAAACACCAAAGTCGGCGGGCTGTTGACAAAACACTGTTGGCCTACAATATTCATACACTGAAATGTCGCACCTACCCGCCAGTATCGGTGACTTTAGTGTTTAGACTTCATTAACCCCTGACACCTGAGAATAAAATATGCGAAAATCCTATTTTATGATCAGGCCAAATGATCAGGCCTTACACAAGTATAGAGACTGCCTCCTCACTTCAACAGCCTATATTGGTCCACTGCAGGCCTCCCCTGATAAGCGCCTTATAGGCTTTTATCTCAGGGGTGTAGTGTCTATAATCCCCACGCTGGGCATGAGGGTTGGGGATCGCAGTTAGGTGGTAGGATTTTTCTCTCTGCCTACATAACAAAGAATATAAAATAAGTTCTGATTAGTCCTAATACCTTCTTTGGTTCGCCAAAGGCACTATCCGAGTTCGCAAAAATCATGTTTGATTTACAACTTGCTAATGCTGCGTACCATAGCGAATTAGCGGTAATATAAAATTTGCATGACTATAAAGCACCAAATCACAATATTATCTTCTAGTTTTTTTTTATTCTAATGTTTTCTTATTACGGTTGCAGGACTACCATTGGTGGTGGAAGAGTTTTATCATATCAGGAGGATCTGCTGTGTACATTTTGATATACTCCATATTTTATTTCTTTAACAAGCTGGAAATCACGGAGTTTATACCGACGTTACTATACATTGGATATACAGGTATGTTATGGTTTAAATTTTAGCGCGTTATAAAAGGGTTTCGAAGATTTTTGTATGGAGGCCCTGACATCGGTCCCCTTTAGTTTTTTTTTTCAAAATCGCGGTTCACAATGAATGTTGTTTAATTGGATAGAGGACACTTGTACAAATAAAACATGTCATTTATAACATAATGTCCTAAAGCTAATGACTCTTTTTATCTGTGAATAGGGTTGCCAGGTGTGTCACGAAAAAATAAAAAGGGTGTAGGCTATATAAGCTAGCTCGAACAAACTACGGGTTTTTAATAGTAATATTATTATTTATTAATGTACATCTTATAAATCAACTAAATTAGTAACAAAATATAATGCAGTCATAACATTGTGGTCGCCAAGACTATGCTCACTTTGAGAAAGTCTTTATTAAACAATGGTGTGAAAATTATAATCTACTACTTACTTAACAAAATAAAGGTAGGAACTTCAGAAAAAACTAAAGTCACCTAAAACTAGATAGGTAGGTATGTTAAACAAAAATAATAGGAACTTCCAATGAACAATTATAAAGTTAAATCATTCTTCTAAAACTAATTTAATAAATGTAATCTAATTTATAGAATAGGTAAACAAAACTCGAAAAATAAAAACAAAAAACACCGGACGCGCACGGGTGGGGGAGTGGACGCAGGCAGCGAGTACGAGTGAGTGAGACAGGTATACATACAGTGGTGAAGTGAGAGCACGCAGATACAGAGAGCGAGCGAGGAGCGCGCGCGAGTTTTGCGTATGAGGGATTTCATATGCCTACTTTTGTAGGCGCTTGTGACCAGTAGTACCGACTTTCCTCAAAATACCGGACATTGTTTTGTCCGGTATGACCATTTATTTTTTACCGGACAGGCCTCAAAAATACCTGACTGTACGCTTAAATACCGGACATCTGGCAACCCTATCTGTGAATAGAATAGAAAATATCATTATATACTATAAATACCTTAGAAACCTGACGCTTTAGACATTATGTCATGTGATTTTTTTATTTTGCTGGCCTCTATAAGGCCCATTGTGCGCCGCGATTTTGAAAAAGTAAATCAAAGTGGTGGCCGATGTTAGGGCCAAAATCTTCAAAACCCTTTGGTATTGTACCACGGAAGAATTTTTATTAGGTATTTGACAATGTAGTGTACTGATTTTTTTTTTCCAGGTTTGATGGTCTTAACTTTTTGGCTGCTAACTGGCACAATCGGATTCTTCGCAGCGTACACATTCATTCGGAAAATCTATGGAGCTGTAAAAATAGACTAATCTACCAAAGTAGCTATTCAATTGAAATTTAGTGCTTAGTCACAGATGCCGAAATTTGCAGGCATGCTAAAATAATTTATGTAGGTAAATACCTAGGACAGGTTAGGTAAATGAGATTCATAATATTATTTATACATAATCAAGACAATTGTCCCTGTAACTATTAATCGAATCTCAGTCAGGATGTGATATAAATAAATTCCTGCTACGTAGGCGGTTTAAAAAAAACCACGAAGTTCGTCAGATAGGTATCAATATTCAATAAAATATCAGTAAGTTAAAGTTTACCTAAGCAGATACCTATTTTAAACCCACTTCAAAAAAGGAGGTTGTATGATTGGCTGTATGTGTTTTTTTTATGTATGTCCGTTAAGACGCTACCCAAACAGCGACACCGTAGAAAGTACACTTTTTCGTCGCACCGTTAGCCGTTCTCCGACATATTACAAGCCCAAAAAAAAAACAGTGTATAGTCAAATGTATGGAAAAAAGACTTATACAAAAATATTTTATAAAACGATCTAGGATCTTGAAAAAAAAAATCACAAGAAAGAACAAGAAAAAAATTTTTCGTCTCGAAATGCTCAATATTTTGAGTGACAACCATTAATTATTTTAATACTATATGAAAGGAAATTTTATCAACTAAAGAAATATGTAAAAAGTTTTAAATAAATAAAACCATTAACATAATAAAACCCAAAAAACACATTTTTGTAAGGCGTTTAGCGAAGTAATTGCAAAAATTATAATATTTTGCCAATAGAATTTCAACCTTATTACTCAAACATCCCTTTCAATATATGCTCAAAATAGCTTCCACTAGCTTCATTCGGAGGCTGGATGCCTCCTCGGACGGACGTGAGGTTATGTAACTTTTTTCGCGATGACAGCTGGGTTCGACGGACGAATTACGATTTTCGACAACTTTTGTTTTGCGGGTTAAATGGTTCATTCGTCATTGAAATAAAGTCTATATTTGATTGAAGCTAAGCCAAAAGAAATTTGCAGGAATTTTATTCATTGACAGACCTACCAATTAAGTAGAATAGGTTTATAGTGGTTTTTTCTCTGGTAGCTAGATAGGTAGGTACTACTCAACATGTTTACAGCACGGAAAGTATTGGTCGAGTTAAAATATGTTAAATAGGTAGGGCGATTTTGATGACCTTATATATAAATAAATAATGCTGAAAAATTAAAATAGGAGCCTACGTCCAGCAGTGGACTTATATAGGCTGATGATGATGAATTCACACATCATCACCAAGGCCGAAGCTAAGCAGAGCTTTGTTATGGGTACTTACTAGATAACTGATTTACTTAGGACCAACCATTTGCATTTTTTTTCTCGTAGTTCTACCAGTAGAACTACAGGCAAATTTAAATTACTCGTAGTTCTATCGGTTTGTTCTCTTAGAGAAGAGAGATTCTCAAAAGGACAGATACTCAAAAATAATAATTTACTTTAAATTTTTAATAACTCATAGAAAAACCTCAACGGAGCGGTTTGTCATAACTTTTTTGTTATTGGCAATATGTGTACATTGACATCAATATAATATATTTTTTTTAGCGTAACAAAGAAGTCAAGTAAAGGAGATGTTTAAAGACGCTAAAAACGTAATAAACATGCAAAACAATTGTATTTCCAATGACAGTTGTCAAAATTATTGTTAATCACTCATGTTAATCATAATCACTCATGAGTTCTTGGAAGGCAGCAACATAATAAAGAATACTTTATATCGGTATGAATATCAATTTGGATAGCAAGGCATGGTCTGTTGTGGTTTTTATGATTATTTTGTAGAATTACAATCTAAACTAAAACTATCTTCATGATTGTTGCGTTTTATTTCCGGAAAATAAAATTAATTATGTAAGCGAGTAGTACTGAGATTGTGTACAAAATTATATCCGTGAAATTCATCATTCAGCATTCCAACATTCACGTATTTTATTTTAAGAATATTTTTATAAATATATATTTATATATTTTTATAGTATCGATTTATAGATTATCTTTTAAAGGGAAATGTATACGATTCTACAACAAAACTACAAAAGTGTTAAAAGTTATCAAAAAATAATTTCAAACAATTTGTAAAACATATCCTTTGTTAAAAAGGCTTACTACAAAATATCAGACTATCTCTAGAGGATAAAAAACTTAGGTATTGCTAATAGTATTGCTCCAGCTCGAAAACTAACACCCTAACAAGGTAAAGGTTTCTTGTTCGCTTCTTTACTTTACCTTAAAAAGATTGAAGTGAACAATAAATTAAAGTAATCACTTTATTTCCCAGTTTTACTCTTGAACCTTATTTGAATTTATTGACGTGTCCAAGACTCCTGTAAGGGGTAAAGGAAATAAAGCACTGTTATATTTCATTTTATATCTGATTATTTGATTGACGACCTCTGTAGCGCGGCGGGGAAAGGTCCACCTGCGACACAGGAGGTTACAGTTAGTTTGATTCCCGCCTCAGGACAAATGTTTGTACCATCTGCAGATATTTATTCCAGGTGTTCTGGATGTCTTATGTATATAAAAAATATCTATCTGTGTAGTGTATTTAATAAGTATATCAAAATAAGTATACCATAACACAAGCTCTAATTACTTTGGGGTTAGATGATGTTGTGTGGCTTGTTCAGCATTATTTATATTTTAATTTTTTTTTGAGAAAGCCCTCCAAAACCAAATCGAAATATCTTCAACGATTGACACTTTTGTAATCCATTTAGACCTCAGTTGTTTTGACTAAATTAGTATATTTTTTTAATGTATAAAGTATTATCATAATGGTCGGTGATATTGTCGGCACTTTAACATGCATGAAGATGATATTATTTTTTTAAGTGTTTCTGATTTCTATGAATAACTATCGATGAATGTAATTTTTATTATAATTGAGAAGCTTCAAGCGACATAGGTTTTATTAAGGTATTTTACATGCAACGATAGTAAAGCCGCGGGCAAATGTTAGTTAACATTACATTATTACCTTGTGATTGTGCTATCAACCAAAATAAAACAAAAGTTTGCCTCTTCTACAACAGATAAATTTTGCATAAGTCTATGTTAAAAATAAGCGCCTCTGCCGACCACATTTGGTAATATTGACATGCAATCTGACAGTCTTAGTTTTCCATGCACAGCGCCTTAATTTGTTTATCAATTATGGACGGGTTTTGAAAATTCTTTCGCTATTGTATTTAAATTTATCCTGAGGTAGTCTCATAAAAATTATTCCCGATGGATCAGTATCTGTCCCGCAAAAATTTAAAACAGAGTAAAAGGTTTGAAGTTAGTTATTATTATTTTCAATCAAACTATCTTTTAGCAAAAGTTTAACTCACATTATTCATTCAGGCTTATGACACGCGTGTGCTTACTAATGTACTGTACGAACAAAAATTTAACACTGACTTGGATTGTTTCGAGATTTAATGTAAATAATATTTGCATGTAGAAAATGGCATATTGATGTTTTAGCGTTAAAATATATCCCAGCGAGGAAAGGTCCCAGTTAGATGAAAAAGTTGCCTGTCTCGCGCGGTATAGAAAGCATTTATCATTAGATAGAAGACCAAATAGAGTAGGGTACCCACCCACCACCCTATTTAATTTTGGGGGACCGCGTTAGCGATGATGTGAAAATTGAGAAAGTAGGTATCTTTGTATACCTAAATCATTATAGATTTGTATTGGCTGACATTCCTTCAAATTTATTTTAATTGTTTATCTTCAGCGATTGGGCTATAAACAGTATGCACGACTTAATAAGTAAGTACCTATGTTTTCTTATGTGTGAAAAAATACATTAGCACAAAAATAAAATACCTATGTTCTAAAGACAATGTATTGGTTTTATTGACGCAAATTCACAATTTAATGTTCACACGATTGTATCATATTATTACTAGCTGTGCCCCGCGGCGAATAAGATAGTACACAACATTCAATCATCCCAGGGAAACACTGCACTTTTCCGCGATAAGAATAGCCTAAGAATGTGTTAAACCAGGATAATCTAAGCTATTCTGGTACCAAAATCCATCCGTTCAGCCGTGTGAGCGTGAAGGAGTAGGTTACAAACATACGTACACAAATACAAATAAATAAATAAATAATGCTGGACAATTCACACAGCATTATCTAGCCCCAAGCTAAGCAGAGCTTGTGTTATGGGTAGGTACTAGATAACTGATATACTTAATACAATACACTGCATGGATATATATTTTTATAATACATAGAAAACACCCAGACCAACGGAACAAATTTCTGCAGATCGTACACAAATTTGTTCCGAAGCGGGAATCGAACCCGCAACCTCTTGCGTCGCAGGCGGACCTTCGCCCGCCGCGCCACGGAGGTCGTCTACAAACTTTCGCCTTTACATTATTAGTGTTAAAGGGATATACTATGAAAACATTATGAAATATAACACAGAGGCACTTACGCTTCGTAGACCTATACTGTAGTGTTATAGTAGGAAACAAAGCTTCTGAAATGTTATGTGTGCGCAAACTCGGGTAAGACCTACTATAGTATATTCTCTTCTCTGCTATGGTGCTGATCACTAACAGCTGATAATTAACCTTAAAATTAAGTATCTTAAATAACACTCCGTTGGTAGTCGGGTAAAAATCGGCATAATATTTTGAAATTTTCCCGCCACTCACGAAATGAACAGTTGTAGCTCCCTAAAGTTAGATAGCTGCCTATAAATTCGGAATTAAGTACCTTCTTTTGTCATTGTTATTTAAAAAAAATTGGTTATATAAATGATCAAGCAACCGCGCCGCCGTCAAGGACAGACGCAGCTGCCGTGGCGCGATATTGTCAGTTTCACGGGGGAATCACGACTCTCGGACATGAGGAGAGGATATAGGTACAATGCGAGGAGGAAAAGATCAAGCAGCCCCATGAAGCAGCCTATGTTCGGTCAGGGACGTGGTTAGGTAGGCCGCATCTACGAATAAAATTAAATTATTTTATTCGTAGGGTCGCACCACTACTCGCACCTTATGTTTTTTGTGTTCGGTTTACTCCAACTAAAAAAAAAACTATTTAATATTTGTCACTGTCACATTGAAGATTATTTCTTTTCGTTAGGTCTGTCAGTGTCAGGTCAGACGTTACGTCAGTCAGTCAGTCACAATCAATTTTCCTGGCTGGGCCCGGTCCAGCAAAATAAACTAAAAATGTATTTTCTCATTTAGAATATGTGTTTTTCCGTATTTAGATAACATTAAGTGTACTTTATATTCATTTCTATATTTTTTACGCTATCGTACAAAATGGAAACCAAAGTAGCAGTCGTTACCGGCGCCAACAAAGGCATAGGATTTGAGATTGTAAAAGGGCTCTGTTCAAAATTTGATGGTGTTGTGTACCTCACAGCAAGAAACGAAGAGAGAGGGTTGCTGGCGGTAAAGAAGCTGCAAGAACTTGGACTAAAATCTACGTTTCACCAGTTAGATGTCACGTCTGCAGAAAGTGTTGAAAATTTTGCTACACACATTACAAAACATCACTCTGGAATAGATATTCTCGTAAACAATGCAGGCGTTCTAGACTTCGATAAATGTTTCCCAACATATGAAGAGACCAAAAAGCTAATTGATACAAATTTTATGAGTCTATTGACTGTAACCAAATTTTTGTACCCTCTTCTGAAAAACGATGCTCGAATAATCAATCTTAGTTCTGACTGGGGACTTCTTTCCAACATCAGAAAACAGATATGGCTGGATACATTGATAAAGGATGATCTTACAGTGGAAGAGATTCTTCAATTTGTTAATGATTTCCTACAAGCTGTTAAAAATGGCAAAAACACACATGTTAACTTTGCCGGCCACTATGGAGATTATAAAGTGTCAAAAGTAGCCCTATCTGCTTTGACATTTGTGCAACAAAGAGAGTTCAAAGAACAAGGAAAGGATGTTTCTGTCAACTGTGTTCACCCTGGCTTTGTGAAGACTGATATGACGAAAGGGATGGGAGATTTTAGTCCAGAGCGAGGAGCGAAGGCTCCACTCTACTTAGCATTGGAGGCTCCACAAACACAAAAAGGAACTTTTGTATGGCATGATTGTCACCAAGTCAACTGGGACGATTAATGTGGTTACTAAATTAAATTGCAAACCAAGTTGTCCTGTGACTGTGATATTAGTGTCACATGCACTTTAAACTTTTATTATAATGATTTCTCTTAGTTAAAGTGTGTTTCATTTGTTCTTCTTGAGGCTTTGAGATTGTGTTGAGATGCAAATGTGAAGAAAGCATTTTTCATAATATCACACTATCCTAAAGTTACACAAAGTTACTTCATACTAAAACTACTGAAATAATTGGGTATATATTACATTTGTTTTTCTAAGCATTGAATAACATAATGGGAGGACACAGGAAAAATGCATGCGAAGCTGCTCACATAAGCTAGTTTGTAGTATATCCAAAGTGTAAACACTAACTACGGGGTTGATGGATGGAGGTGGCTCGGGACCTCTATTTCTGGCATCGTTCGGGGGAGGCCTATGTTTAGCAGTAGACATATACAGGATGATGATTATGATGATGAAACACTAACTAATTAATTTTAAAAGCACAGACATGTGGAACTCATGTTATTTGTGAATTTGTAGTTTTAATGATATGTAACTGTTCTCATCTTTGTTCAAAGGTCAATCATGAGAATGATTAATATTATCAATACAGTACTATTTATTTGCTTTTTTATCAGTGTCTGTTTCCTGAAATTGTAAATAGTTAGTTTTATCTTGATAGGTACTTATATCTTGGGCATTTCCTCATGGTCATGTCCTCCCAGTCATCGCTGTTTATACTTATAGTAGTAGACGCGTACAAAACGCGTGCGAAGCCGCGGGCAAGAAACTAGTTAAGTTAGTTTTAGAGTAATTGTAGGTATTGATTCAACTGATTTATGGGACAAAAAATAGCCTACGTGTTATTCCAGGGTTAGAGCTACATCTTTGCAAAGTTACAGCCCGATCCGTTCAGTAGTTTTAGCGTGGAGAAGTGACAAACATCCATTCAAACATTCGCTTTTATAATTTAGTGCGACTTGCTGTCCAGCCCATGTCTCTCAGGGATAATGTAAATTTCTAATAGTGAAAGAATTCTCAAAATCGAGCCTGTATTTCCGGAGACTACCTACCCCTACTAACAAACTGTTAAACAACAAGAAAAAGTTATGTAGCTCAGAACCATATAGAGTATTGGTAGATAAAAGAGCCTGCTCAGATATTTCTCATAGGTATTTAACGCAATCGCTGCCCAGCCACGGCGATACAATCAGCAGGGGCGCGCCGCCGGCGCCGTCGACTCACGGCGCTGGACAACTTTGCGTCTGGGGCCATGAAAGTGTTAGTATATAATATATACTGGCTTAAGACTGAACAATTCATAAAAACCTGCTACTTACTGGCCTACTAGTTACCTAGTAGGTACGCCAAGTCCTTACCTTCACTAAGACTCGTGCTATTAAAGGCTGCTCAGTCATCGGTCTTTGCTTGAGTAACGTAACGCTACTGTCAAATTCGTTACTCAAGCATAGACCTATGACTGAGCAAGCTTTCAAATACGGGCCCTAGACTTAGCTTCAGGTTTTCCAGGTCGCATCGACGAGACTGGGCAGTGAATGCGTCAAGATCCGTTCAGCCCACGTTCAGCAATCGAGAAGGTAACAGGCAGACTAACGGACTTTCTAAATTATAATACTTAATTTTATCCATCGCCATTCATATATATTTAAATGTCCAGCAGTGACAGCAGTGGACTAAAATAGGCTGATGATGATGATGATCGAAAAATATTACCCTCATCAATCTCATCAATCGGCCAGGCTCCGTTTTCCTTTTCAATTTTCAATGAGATTTGCAGGAAGGGATGTAGGCACCTGTCTTGGTTTTCTGGTTCTATTACACCATCGCGCTTTTATCAGTCAGGTTATCCTACAAATATTGTAAAGTAAGTCTCATTAGGCAATCCAATGCAAGCATGGCGTGTTTGTATGGATTCCGATGTCGTCCACTGTTTGCCACTTCAGTAATTGCATTAAGTAGCAAATCGTATAAATTGGTCCAATGCAGGGGTGGTGCAACGGCCACAGGCTGACACGAGTGGTACATACTGTAGTTAGGTACATACATAGGTACCTACAGCACCTACACAGCAACGATTATCCTTTTAAGGTTTCCTTTATTTCCATGTTTATGTGTCAGTTTACGTAGGTAGGTAACGGAATTAGATAAGTTGAGGCACATGGCAGGGGACATACCATACCATACCTACCTTCCTAACTTTCAATGATACTGTAAAATAACGTAGGACATCAAAAAAGATGTCACTATTTAAGGTAAGACTAAGACTCACAATGAAGTTGGTAGAGTCCCTATTCTCTAGCGTTAGGTAGGTAGGTACCTAGTACCCACCCTTGTAAGCGACCACCTACCTACTACCAACATACCTACTTACATTATCTAATAAAACCCCGTGTAGGTGTGAGGTAGCCCATTTTCTAACTTTAGAGGTACCTACCTCTACTTACAATAAAAAAATACTCATCTATTTCCAAATGTAGGTTGTTATTACCTATATACCTACCTACCTAATGAAACTAAATGAAAACTAACAAAATTACAAAGATGATTACAAAATTCTTTTAGCTGGCTGTCTGCTATCACGCGACAGTCGTTATTTTGATTTCTTTGCCACATTACCTTTCTCCGCGATGAAATGAAATGACAAACACGATTAATTCCAAATAGGTAAATGTGTGTACCTAATGAAGATTTCATATCACGTAATTGTTTGTTTAGATCGCGCGTGTCAAGTCTGTTGGAATGTTTGGAAGCAATCAAATCAACCTGGCGTCGTGTAGGTGGCACTTCGGTTTATTAGTTGACTAATAAAATTGCCTTATGTTTTGATTAGAATCGTAAATGCTAAATTACGTAAAAGAAGCAACTTTTCATACTGACAGTTGGCTTTTCCATCGATCGAGGTAGGTACTAAGGTATTCACCGGCCTTTGACAGTCTTTTTAGATTTACCTTTGATGAATAACACAAGTTTGGATAAAAAGTTAAAATAAAACAGCAAGATGATTGTGTAGGGAAAGGTACATTTATTTA
Organism: Eupithecia subumbrata; assembly: GCA_949316285.1. Lineage (NCBI taxonomy): Eukaryota > Metazoa > Arthropoda > Insecta > Lepidoptera > Geometridae > Eupithecia > Eupithecia subumbrata. The sequence goes on from OX438647.1 coordinate 17,023,247, forward strand.
TATTAAACTGGCCTTTATAAATTACGCCTATTCGAACTTACAACATTGACTTGATTTTTACAACATTCGATATTTTAATAGCAAAATTCAAATTTTAAAATCTAATGACGGTCTCACCGATCATACCTACTTGTAAACAGTTTGGTGAATTTAAACGTTACTTTACAAATAAAACTTAAATTTAATGTATTCATAGCTAGGTAAGTAAATGCTCCAAATTATTCAGTCGTTTATAACTTCACCAATTCATTATCGGATAAGAGGTTCTAATATTTACCAAAGCGTGGGATTCACTGATGTGATAATTTATAAAATTTTCGTTCTGAATTTGGAAAATAGTCACATATTGATTAATAAATGTTATTGTAGTAGTTACGTTTTTTTGTAGCAATGCTACGATGCGTAGCACTATGTCTACGTGGCGTAGAACATGTAAAAAGCTTAGCTTAGCTTTCTGTCTGTATGAAGTCGGCCATTAATCAACATCCATTAATCAAATCAGTCTCGAATGGGCAAAAGACAAAAAATCACGAAATATCACAAGGGTGTCGTAAGATATCACGTGTAATTCCGGGGTAAATTAAAAAGCAGGGGTAGTGAAAACATCACCTCCTTTAAAAAGTTGCTCAAACATCACGTGATTAATGGACGACCCCTAACCCGCAAACGCTAAGTTAGTTAGTTAGTAAACTAACTAACTTAGCGTAACGATAGTAACCTAATTCAGTAACTTTGATACTTCATTGGTAGTATCCCCAGCTTTGGTATCTAATGTTCCCTATTGACAATTTAAAAGCTCAACAGCTGCTCTTTGGTGTTCTAGCCGTAAAGTCTCGAGGCTTTGCAAACTTACTATAACGATCACTAATAACGTGCTTAAACGATATTGCTTGACTTTTCACATTGGCTGGTAAAGTGAAGGTAAATGTTATTAGAATTATTGCCTAAATTAGGGTTAAATTGGTTTAAACACCAATAAGTTGGTAGGCACTTACATAGATCCATGTGCATACAGTACAAGATTGGTCGTTCTAAAATATTATATTATTTTACAAAATGTATTTTCACATGATATTACTACAAGATCTACTTTATAATTAAATATACGTAATTAACCTATGCCTTCGTATCACCTTAGTCGTTTTGTAATTAAATACAGGAACAATAGCCTCTATTTGTCTATAGGTAAGTTAAGTTTTATCCATATAATGTAATTCAATATTTTAACATTGGTCCGACATTAGTTCACTACTTCATTGTGTAAATCAGTTCGGTGGATAATATTATTTTCGGTAACTAATAGATACAAAAACAAAACGGTATTTTTTATATTCTAAAAATAGATGCAGTAGGTAATGTAAAAGTCCGATCTGGTACGCGAACATAAAATAAATAGGTACTTAGAATCTTAAATAGGTACTAAACAATTTAAGCTAACACACTAGACATCATAGCTTAAATAAATAAAGCGTTTCACACTCGACTAAATAAGACACTTTACTTTGGTTTTTTAAGACTAAAGATAAAAGAAGTATCCTATAAATCCTTAAAGTTAAATTCCTGGGTACTGTCACACAAGTTGGTGCTTAACTTATCATTACGTGGTCCTTCACTGGTAGGTATATCACTGACTTACTGGACGGATATAATTATCAGGCTGGTAAAAACCTACTTATTAAAAAAATAAGTAAGCACATTCATTATTACAGCTAACAAATTACAACCATTAAAAATAATTTATACTTTATAATAAATTGTAAAATACTTTCACAATCCCTAAGACACCAAAAGGTAACAAATTATTTACACATCTAGGTATAGGCGAAATCTTACAACCTTTAATTTTGTGATTTTGTGTCAACTTAATTAAGCTGAAAGGGCCTTTTGAACTCTTTGGCCTTTATTTTAACAATAGCATTTAAAAATTCCTGATTCTATAAACAAATGACAGTCGTATTTGGACGCAAAAAGGTTTGTTGAAGTTTAGTTGGTGATGAGAGGTGTAAGCTGTGTCGGCTCATCGTAGAATCTATATCGGTGTGGTACCTGCAGGGTCGGCGGGGAGGCGTCGGCGTCACCGTGCTGCGAGTCTCTATGCCTGCGTAAATCGACTTTCCTCTGGAAGGCCTTCTCGCAGAGTCCACAGGAGAAAGGCTTGTAGCCGGTGTGTTTGCGCATATGTGTGATCAGGTTGGAGCTTTGGCTGAAAGCTTTCGAGCAGACCACGCATTTGTGGGGCTTTTCACCTGAAACAAATAAGGGAATGTTCGGTATTTTTGTTTTGGTTTCGTTTGGTAGAGTCGCATAGGATAGAGAAACATACAAAAAAAATGTTTATGCTTGTGCATTTGCCAAGCTGTGGGATAGTCCAAACGCGTTAAAAATAAAAGTGATGATTTACTCTTTATTATTTTATAAAAATGAAAAAAACAACATATTTTCTTTAAGATTCAATTCAATATCAGAATTTGCACATAGCATCATCTCGTTGTACCATATCTTGCAGTATATGGTACCTACTAGATGACGGTATATTCTTTTTATTCTTTAATACTCCGATCCGAATTAAATATTACTAAAATTTGTCCCTCTCTGCGGGACGAATTATAGTATGATCAGGAGGTATATTTGTTTCGGATCAATCCCGCAATCATCTGCCCACCCACTGCGCCAAAACGATTGTTATTTTAATTTAAGCAACTAAAACTCTCGTGAAAGCTAGTGTTTTGATAAACAAAAGGAAAGCTTCTAAATCGTGTCACTCCGCTAACGAACATTTAATATGACCTAATAACCACCTACAAATTAACAGTTACCCTCGGTACTTCGATTTGGTTACATTAATTCATAAAATAGGTAGGTATCTACATCATATAGCTTATGAACGTAGATACATCGGCAGGTAATTAAAGCTTGTGTAAGTGGACCAATACTTTATTATATCACAGGGTAGTTATTTATTAATACGCGGTTTCCAAACTGATTTAGTATGCAGAATCGCCACGTAGCCCGCTATTTATTAACCTTAACGGTAATTGTTTGCCGGGACCCGATAATCTCGCTAACGAACTGTCGTGGAAAAATATACCCGGCTATTTGTGACTGTACGTTATTAAAAGAAAAAAATGCAAATGTCGTTTTATAGATAGAACAGGATTTACTTAAGTACAGTTTTTGTGTGTGCCGTGATCGCCGCGAGACGCGAAGGCCTGTGAAGGTTGCGCGGCTAATTGCAGCCGAGCCGCATTTTGGAATATTGATGATGAGGCATTTATCGAGAGGACGAGCTCCTTGTACGGTTACTGTAAATCATTCCGAACGGCCCGGAGACGTGACGGGATGTCTCCGCCCGAGACAAATATGTCTGCCACATTTTTTAGCCACCATAATTCGTCTCGTTGAGCTTACTGGAAGTGGTCAAGCGAATGAAAAACTGCGGTGTTCTTTATTTTTCTTACATTGTCTATTATTTTTTAAAAGAAGAAGACCTCGTCTTTAAAACAGTAAATCTTTACAAGGAGCGTTCGAGACTTGAAATTGCACCTGAGAAACAGATTGGTATGCAAGTAAAGGCATGGGCCATGTTTATTAGGACACAAAGGCTTGAAGTTCCATAAATAATATTTAATTAGCTCGGTGGCTTTCGATCAATGGTAGATAACATATTATTTTTTGTTACTACACTACCTTAAGCCATGTTTGGTCATCGCAAGATTTCTCCGCCAAAGTTTTTATTGGTATATCTAGGCACAAATTTGTGTTTGAGTGTTAATTTTCATGGAAACGTAGTACGATTGTTTTATAAAAGTTATTTACGTATACGCTTTATAGTACTCCAACCTCAGTTGGTCCGATAGAAGTTTTTGATTAATATAAGAAACAGAATCGATTGGTATCAAAAAAAGTTTTCGTGGAAAATGCCCATTTTTTTGCGCACCTGAGATAGGGAATTGAACTTTTGTAAAAAAAATTGATTTTCTCCTAAGACCATTTTCCGTTAGCTACACTGGTTAAGGTACTTGCTCTTACTGCCCCGTCAAAAAATCCAGCTTTACATTAAATTTTCATATTTTTATTATACATAATACCGGAACTGTCGCTGACTAAGCTGTTAGCGTTCCACCACAAAGCCAATCTCAAGTTCCTACAGGGCGTTCCAAATAGATCTAACCGTGTCTTTTTGTTCATTGATAATTCAGTATCGTAGCACCGTCTACGATTTGCCATCACCATCCATAACGTAATTGCAGCACAGCTTTTAAATATTTAATTCTTTAATTCCCAGGCTTGGCCTCGGATGCATCTCGATTGCTTTTATTGGTAGAATACTAGAAGTCCGTAGGTTTTCAATTTAATGAACTTGTCGCACGACTAAAGTGGACTGTCTATCCACCGGTGTATGACTAGACGCCGCCTAATGAGTCGACCAATAAAATTGGATGAAGTCTTCAGCACCTGTTTCTTGGTATTCCGATAAAAATATCGTTAAACTGGTCTGTTGATTTGAAGTTGGATTATTTTTATCGCTAAATCAATTTAAAACTGAACGCAGTAATGATTATAATATTAAAAAGTATCTCGGATTGGCATTGCTATAGTTTTAATGGGTAATTAAAATATTCCTAGTGGCAAGTCTATTTAAATACTTTGCAGTTTAATAATTTACATTCAATTTGTTGTATTTAGTAGATAAGTAGGTATACTAACATACCATTAAACTACCTAATATGGTATACTCTTTTTATTTTAACCATCCAACTTAAAAAAAAAAACATTTTAGAATTCGATCCCTTCTATTCCGAAAATCAAGACTTTTAATACTGTGGTTGAAAGATTCCAGTAAACAAAAGTTTGAATGGATATTAAATGATAGGGTGCTACGAAGTTAGTGTTTCATAAGAGGGTGGCACACGTTAACACTTACGAAAGGAAGTTTTGAAACAACTGTCATAATAATAAGAGGTATTCGTTACCTTCTTGGAATTTAATATTTGAAACTACGACTATAACGACAATGTCGATATTAAATTGCTACTATTTTGTCGTTAACATTCATTTCGTATTAAAGTTATGTTAAGTCTCAGAAATGTTACATAGAGGTGAAAGTTGTAGTTTGTAAGTTGGTTTATAGTTTGTAAAAAGGAAAATCAGAACTACCTACAGCTCGAAATTGAAAAATCTTTCAAAATTAAGGCGCTGCACATTATTATGTATCTACTTTTAACCAAAGTGAGTGAAGCTACAAGCATAAGCTTAGTTTGATAAATTTAATTTAAACGTAACTTTCGAACGAACAAGAGAATAATCTCTTCTTCGTTCAAAAGTTACGTTTACGTTTAAAAGTTACGATTTCAAAACGATGGAATTCTCAGTATATATTCAAAATAGTGCGCGTTGATGTCTTTTGTATGCAAACACGTTAAACCTTTATTATAATCTGGATTTTAGAAAATAAGTGTAGAGTCGGTCGTAGATCATATTTTTAAATTGCAAGGCACCTCAGTCATTGATTAAATCGAGTGGACGGCGATCGGGACGTACCTATCAAAGTTAAGGAAGTTTTTATTTTTAACCGGCTTCGAAAAAAGGAGGAGGGTATATGTTCGGCTGTTTGTATGGTTTTTTTAATGTTCGTGGATTTTTCCATCAATTATGGGCCGATTTTGAAAATTCTTTCGTTTGGTCCCGGTTTTTAGTTAATTTAAACAATCACATTAATAATACTCTAAACCTAAGTGCTGAACGGTGACCCTTGGTTCCTACAGTTATATTAGTTCCTACAGTTATATAGTTCGACAGTTATATGTGCACCTTCCAGATTGACCTGTGGCATTATGAGACGGAGAAACCGAGAAAGGAAGGGAGGCCTTTGCCCTGCCGTTGCCCGAGACAACGCCGGCAGAAAATAATAAATAATAATAATGTAATCGTACCTGTATGTATGTAGGTATGCTTCTTCATATCCGACTTCTGATGGAATCTCTTCCCGCAGTACTGGCAGGGGTACGGCCGCGTGTCGGAGTGGATCAGCAGATGGGTCGATAGTGTGCTCGAGCGTTTGAAGCACTTCCCGCATTGCTTGCACTAAACAAAACAAATAACTTATTTAAATGAGTTACTCCCAACCCAACAACATCTCACGTTAACGCATTAACTACCCGGCCATGAAAGTGTTAAATTATGTCGAACATAAGTTGAGTGACCAATACCTCAGGCGGTTGCGACAAAGAATATGATCTCCTCCATACCTCCCGTAGAAGTCGTTAGAGGTCATTAAGGATTACACCAGAAGAATTGGGTTGCCAGCAGCATCCACCAGCGTTTTCTGCCAAGCACGGTGATCAATCAAATCCTCCCATTGCACTCCTTGGAATTGTCCTGCATTTGACTTTTTGGGACTGAATACAAAGTTGTAAAAAAGCTTTCAAACGTTCCATGCCGAATAAAACTCTAAGACAACCTTTCTTTGTTTATCAAAATATCGCGACTCAAGCTCTACCATCAGCGTTGAGACATTGAGACAGTATACTGGCGTATCGTTTCATCATCAACATCATAGCGGTTCATTGATGCCCACTGGTGGGTATAGACCTCTTCTTCAGCAAATCGCCTTCAGCGTAAGCGGTCCTGTTCAAAATTCATTCCATCTTCATAGTCCACGTTTATCGTCCATCCAAAATCGAGCTCATCATCAGACGTAAGTAGAGCTGTGTTTTTTTGTGTCATGCATGGTTTTTTTTACAGAAATGTTTTATTATGGCCTCGCGAAGACTGAATCATAATGATTGCATCGACACGACATAGAAATGACGATCGAATAATAAAGGTAATCCACGTATCAAAACAGTCTTCATTAAATAATTCACACGGCAATTTAGTGGGAATCCGTAAACGCGATTGGAAACGTTGCCTATAATTAGTAGCCGAAGCTGTCAGTCCTACTCGTATGCGACAGCTAGTAATAAACTAATCATAATTACAGGCCTCCCTTTTCCACACTTTTCTTTGATTTTCTTTACCCCTTTCTACTTCGTCGCGCCGTTTTTCTTCAAAGTAGGTAATTAGAAGGGGTTTTTTATTAAATGATAATCATAGGTAGCGTACGGTCGATAAAATACTCGTAAAGTTAGGATAATGTATCTCATATTTAATATCCTGATATTTTATTAAATATATAGGTACTTAAAACATTAAAGAGACATAAAAAGAAACGGCACGGATAAACAGTTCCATGAATTAAATTTTTTGTTTTTATTTTGTAGGCTTTTATTTCTTTACTCAGTATTTGGTGGTAGATAATATTTCATTTAAATTGTCGAACAGTCTAGAAACTGGTCCGTAGGTAAGCATATAAGTAAACAAGCTAGGTATCAAAAACAAAGAATATTCATGAATACTGAGTAACCGCAACTGCTCTGGCTATTTTGGATTTATTTGATCAGTTGCTTCTGGAATGCAATGGCACCATTTCGAAGAGGTTTACATAAACGAAACACTGATTATGAACATTAGACACGGCCTCATTTATTTTGTTCTTTGTTTCACAACATCTAACAAGACTTACGACTAAAAATATGCAGAGTGGAATAAGTGTGGATAGGTACGTATTACACATTACAGTTACCGTTACATTATTCGTAAAGAAATTATGAAATCTATCACTGAAATTAATATAAATGTTTTTTTGCATGTTGTTGTTGGCCTGAAGAGTTTATTACACTTCACATTAATAGAATAATTGCGAAAGTTTGGATGTTTACATGCATGGATGGATGTTTGTTACCTCTTCACACCAAAACTACTGAACGGCCGATCCGTTCAGTAGTTAGTTGAAATTTTACATACAGGCAGTTTTAGGCCTGGAATAAAATATAATAAGAATAAAACAACCTATTTTTAATTCCATAAATCATTTACTATGAGATAGAAATAACCATTGAACGTTTCCATAAAAAAAACGCATACGAACCGCGGGGAGACACTAGTAGCATCTATTTTAAGATTTTTATACCTACCTTGTAACATTCGTCACATTTTTGATAAGTAGAGTAGCCAGTATCTATCTGCAAAAACTTATGATTTTTCTAAGAAAAACACATGTGAAGCCACGAACAGGAGCTAGTAATTAATAAATAAGGTGGAGTGTGCGATGGCTATTAATCGGTCGGTTAGTCGTTAAGTATGCGGTTAAGTTGTGCGCCAAGATTAAGGTGAGGTTACACTAGAATTATATACGTCACATATTCTTTTGCGTTGAGATTTTGGGATCTGGATCTTACACCATTTAGGTACGTACATAAGTACCTCTAAGTGCTTTAATAGTCGTCTCGTCGGGTATCTATAGGTCTTGAGGGACATGAGCATGACCTTTAAAACGCATCTTTGTGCTCTTTCTAACGGCTTATGGGTGGTTTTATGTGTTCCGCCCCAAACAGAGATGCAATATTGGGTTGTAGACTGGTATGGAGTTTTGTAAACAATAGTTGAAAGACGAGTATTAAACTGACTTGAATGTATTCGTAAAAAAAGCACTGACTGGCGTAGGTAGGTACCTATATAAATTGAGTACGCATTGGCATAAAGCTCCTGAAATCTAGACACGACTGGCTTATTTATTTTCATTTAAAACTTTCAGTGAATTTTTCACTTGTTTACTAGTATATATTGTTTAGTTTCTAGTAGTAGATATATCTAGCAACGGGTAGAAACTACACTATAGTGTAGTTTCTACCCGTTGCTTCGTATGCGTTGTTTCTATGGAAACGTTTAAAAGTGATTTCTATCCCATCGGAACTGATTTATGGGATAAATAGTAGCCTATGTTTGATTCAAGGATAAGAATTAACTGATGGCTAATGTTCAGCCCGATCCGTACAGTATTTTTGGCGTGAAGCAGTAACAAACATCCATCCATCCAAACTTTTGCATTTATAATATTAGTGTGAGATGATAAGATAATACTAACGATAGGTATGTGTTGCTGTGTTGTGTGATACTTTGTTGTACCATAAGAAAGTATCTACCTACAAATTGTCTATGACGTCCCTGTAAAACTAGGTACTTAACTACTAGGAATAAGAATGTTCAGCTTTTCGTTGATAAGATAAAATAGTAGATAGTTACGGTAATTTGATCAGTCACAAGTTTAGGGCTTTGATAATTGTATTAGGCAAAGATTTAAATCGTCAGATAGGCCTTTTCCATAGTGAGACCACGCCGTGTTGTTGCCAAGCGAAATGAGATAACTCGCTCATTTGGAATCAGTGTATTGTGTGTTTTTGTGGTGTGCTTTTTGACAAAAGTTCGTGCAAAATGATTGCACAGTAAATGGTATTAACAGTAAGGTTTATTGGAAAAAAAAACTATTTTTAACAACTCATAGTGTCCGTGCGTCGGCATTTTGTTAACGCACGCATTCAAAGACAATGACACAGCTTTTGGTGTCAGGGCGTATCTAACGATTTAAATCTTTAGTATTAGGCCTTTTAATAGAAGGGAGTTGTGGATCTAGTGTGCCCCTAGCTCAATCCACAAATCTGCAGCCCCGCGCTGTGACAGTTGGCGAGGCAGCTGCCTCCCTCGCGCTTCACAAAAACGGCTACTTTTTTGGTCGCCTTTTTATAACTCCGATGCACTCTCTTATAAACAACACAGGTGCGTATGACCGTCCACATATGGTTATCGGTTTGTCCCTATGCGAGGTGATTTTTTATGATTGAAACAAAAAAGTTTGATACTTTTTCAAGTTATGCGGCTATTCGTTATTTTAATGGCTGATGTTTATTTGCAGTTATTATTTTGCGTGAGAATTTACAGCAGATTCTTTGGAGAATGAATGCCTACCTATTTGGCAATGTTTTTAGCACTAAAGAGATACGTATTTTATGGTTCTTGGTGCCGCTGGCTATAGACAAAAAGTAGTAGAGAAATAGACGTCAATCATAAAAGTGCAATCAAAAACTTTAAGTAGATGCTTTAGTGTCAAAATATGGTTTATTTATTGTAAAATGAGAATACGACGAAGTGGTATGGAGAAGGCTTTCTGGGTGAGCGCCGCGCGCCGTAAACGAGGCGCGTGGCGCGCGCGCGCCTCCCCAAGCCTGCGCTTGCGCCGGTCGTGGTCACTCGCGAGCCGGTTGTGAGGCCGATATTGTTATTATACGATGTACAACGCCTCATTAGTTTATGTTAACTTCCGTTGGATTTATTCACACTTAGCACCTTATTTATTCATGAAAATAACGTTAAACCGGTTTTAGTAAAGGGGTGGAAATTACTCCGAGGTAGATTTATCAAAGTAGCTAAATAAAACCACAGTATTTAGTACTAACGAAGTTATAAATCCTGCAAAAAGAAATCGATTCTTAAAAGTTTATTGCTGAATCGATTCAAAGGCTGAATACTTCAATTAAGTGCAGAAATAATAGTCTGCGACTATTTTAAACTTTTGTTTTTCATACAACTGTAGAATCGAGTAGCAGCACTTTTTATCTCAAGGTATGACACAAGGTAATTATTTGTCCAATTATAAATCGCGCCGCCGTGATATTAAAAGTTGGAATTTTGATTAAAACCAATGAGGATTTTTATAGCGGCCGTAGAAAAAACGAAAGGAACAAAAATTGCATGAAGACGAGTCGAAGCTGAGTGCGTGCGGCGCGCGACCCGTTCCGATCAGACCAGTACTTATTAAGACGGGGGCAGTTTTTGCTATTTGATTTGTTAAAGAGAATAAAAAGAATACCCGTTTGCTATTTTAAACCAACGGAAACTGTACAGTTAGCCTGGACTCGCAGGATGTCGCTATCGGTTAGTAGGGTGATTAAGTGCCCTATACTTATGCTCATAAGTGGTACGTCTATGTATCTACCTGAAAGGATTTCTCGCTTCTGTTTTCGTTCTTGACGAGTAGTGAGAAGTTGACGTCTGCAGGAGGCGGCGGGGGGTAGTATGTTTGCGGCTCCGAGGGGCAGTGGCGGGGGGAGGCACTAGAAGACCGTTCGTCCGGGCTGCTGCGACATCTCTTCACCAGCTCGAGAGGCGTATCTTCCTCTACCTCGCACTTGAAGGTCGGGGACGCGCTGCCGTAGTCTCTTTCACGCTCGCACGCGCTCCCCGGTGACCAGATTTGACGGTTTTTGGTTGATAGGTTCAGGGGGAGTTCCTCTTCATCATCTGTAGACAATAAAATATTTTAAACCTGAGGTTTAAGCCAATTTTCTAACCCCTCTTTACTTCAGATTTTTTTTTTGGAATTTCCGCTAGAAAATGAAATAAAAGTATTACTCAACCAGCGTATTCTGTTAATAACCTACCAATTAAAATATAATCAAGAACTGTGTCTGTTTAAGTACTACACCATGCAATGTCAAATACTGTACAAACAGTTGCAGGTGATAAATAAAAAATATTGTCGACATTTTCTTTTGACTGTTCTTCACGCTTTTATATCGGTAAAATTTAAAGTCGGACGAGTCAAATCGGTCGTCTGTGAAATGACTTTTGAAATCTGTACAGGTGTGGATGTGTTTGCTGACATTACGTCATTGTTTATTTTACAATGTATCTGGATAGATAAGTAACCAACGGCTTACACTGTCGAAAATGCTCTCAGTTTGTGGTTTAGAAACTCTACCAAGTACTTACTCTAAATGATAAAAAAAACATTTATGAGTGGACTAATAATGGTATTTCCACAAGAGATACCGGTCGTTAAAATATGTGCACTGGGTAAATGAAATTAAACAAATACAGTCGGAAAACTAAGCAATCATTTTAATTTTCATATTTATCGATCTCTATAAACTGGCTATTCTATCAGGGTCCTAAAGTAAAAACTCGAAAATAATTAACCAAAAAGTAACAAGGTAAGAGTACCTTGCTTACAGATAAAAAGATCTTGTTCGGGAACCTATTAATTTCCCATATGATCCTTCTTACATGCACCAGAATTATCTTCATAAAAAAGAAATAGGTACCCACAAAGATCCTAGTTGCCTACGTGGAAACCTACTTCACTAAGAAATCAAGAACGAATACTTTTATTGTTATTTTGAGGTTGACAGAACCGGTACGAAAGTGGTTGTTAACTAATTAAAATACGAAAACAGTAAAGCAACGACAATGAGCCATAGATATGGCTTGGTTTTCCTTGGATGAAAGGAGCAGGTTTCTATACACGGGGCGGTCGAAAATCGCATCGCAAATCAACATTTAAGTTTTATTTTGTGAACTGAAAAGAGGTTAAACATTGGAATGAGAAACGAGGTAGGTACATATACATATAAATATTCTAGGTAAACCGTCTAATTACTAGTAGAGCCACGAGAGAATAGCTCTACCTACTCGTAGATCTCTATGAAATATCACCTTTCTATCATCTACAAACATGAAGTACTTAACCTACCTATCATTAGGTTCTACCAAAACTCACAAGTGGGTACTTTTTATCTATAACAGAATCAAACAAGAACACTAAGAAAACAAAACAGTGACATAGAAAAAAAAATCTACAAAATCGTACCGCAACGCACCACGTAAAATCGTAACGGAAATGCGTAAGTAAACTCTGTTCGCGAGGTAAACGACATGTAAACGACGACGACGTATCAGCGCACCAAGTTATTAATCGGTGCCTTACACTGATAGCTATTCTAATGAGCCGTATTCAGGAGACGCGAAGGAGGCCGAGGCAAAACCACTTGGGTAATGGAGTCTTCACACCAAATACAACAAGTTGACAAATACTGTCGGCTGCCTACAAATTCATGCACTGAAATGTCGCACCAATCGTCGGGCTTTGTCGCCGACTTTGTGTGTAGGCTCTATAACATTACATTATCGCTCTTTGGATTCTGTTTTGAAGACAGTGCTCTTTAGGTTTTGTGGTTTTAATTCCGAGCGCTTATCAAATGAAAACAAATGACGATTTTATTACCTTGTATTCAACGTAGCATTTGAAATTAGAATTTACATTAAATAAAAACGAATTCGGATTGTTTGGTAAACAAATGAAAGTCTCTTTAGATTTATGTTTGTTTTCAAAATTTGCAGAAAAAATATATCTGTTAGTAAAGATGTTAAGGTTAGAAAAGCGTTCAGTGTACCCCCGTGAAGACCACGCTGTAATTTGTTGTATTTTTTTTCAGTAAGTAGGTAGAAATTCATGAAAGTATTTCAAACCACAAACGAAAATTCTCTTACCTTCTCTAGGCGGCGTCTGCCTTGCATGATCAAGTGCTGGGGGGTATTGCGGCGAGGTTCGCGGCATCAGCAGGGGCCATACTCCAGCGCCGCTGTACAGGGCGCCCAGGCCGCTGCAGTACATCAGCGCACCCAGTTCTGGACAAAGGAAATTATTGATAGAAGAACTAGAATATACAAAACAATGGGTACAGGCGGTATGAGAAGCATCCAGTCACGTTTTATGTAGAGTCAATAGAGGGGTTCTTTGTGACAGGTTTTGTTCAGTCCATGAAATTGATTTGAAAATATGGACCAGACCACAAAGTTTTAACTATAGTCAAAAATGGTATACTGTAAAATATATTTTAAGTTACATATGTAAGTGTCAATATTACGGACGAATATGTCGCCTAGGGATTATTCACGTAGGACTCAAGCTGTTTCAGTTCCCAGGAAAAGTTACTTGTAAAATGTACTAGTAAAGTTATTTGTCCTAGTTAGTAAACTTTCCGTAACTTTTAACAATTGCTAAGACTTTTTCTTGTCTGTCTTGGCTTGTTAACTGAAGAAAACAAACCGGTCCAAGCAATTGCTTAGAGAAGAAAGAGTTTTGCAAATAAGAAGTCTACTATAAGGATGAAACAATATTTAGTAACAATTCCGCGCAGAACCTCTTCCGATAAGATTCAACAAAATGTGATTTGTGTGTACCGCCCGCCCTCCCACAAATTGTTCCTACTTACAATAAGAGATAGTAAACAATAAACTTGCTTTTATAAACTGATGATGTCTCGTGGAGAGACGAAACTAGTTGACGACTTACTTTTGATGAGTTTTTACATTGTGTGGTTGGTGTGGTCTTTTCTTTCGTAAATTAAGTTAGGTAGGAGGGTAATTTACTTCATTTAATTAATTTAATTAAATTTAAGTCTATTGTTTACTTTCTCTGATTGTAAGCAGGAATAACTTACTTAATTTAATTAATTTTAAGTCTATTGTTTACTATCTCTTATTGTAAGTAGGAACAATTTGTGGGAGGGCGGGCGGTACACACAAATCACATTTTGTTGAATCTTATCGGAAGAGGTTCTCCGCGGAATTGTTACTAAATATTGTTTCATCCTTATAGTATACAATGGATTTCCGCAAAGTAACGCCTGAATCTATTATTTAAATAAGAAGTCTGTTAAAAGGGTCGAATTCTCACCAGTAGCTCGAGCATAATGCTTCAGCGCCCGCCCAGCGATCGCGAAGTCGCCCAGCTGCAGCAGATCGAGCTGGGGCGGCGAGCGGGGGGAGGTCGGCGAGTGGGGAGACACGCTCCTCTCGGGGGAGGGGTAGCGGTGCGCGGGGGGAGGAGACGACGGCTGGAACTGCTCTGCTAGACGAGAGAGAAGCACGTGCCGGGACATCCTGAAACAGTGCATGGGGTTAGACATCTTGGACTAGATCTTCTAGACTAGACCTTTGTCTGTGGTAATGGTTTTTGATAAATTTAGTGCCTGCCTATTTTTGCTTGAATTAAATCTCTTGAAAATACCAATAAACGTAGTTTTACACAACTGTCCAAGAATGGAGTGTAGTGTTTTCAGGGTTCGTAATTGTAGAGAATGTGTTTCTTTTTCCACAATAACTTTTAAATGAATTAACAGATTTGGATGTAGGTATGTGGTATCTTTAACCTTGTTGTGCACCTGGGACTCACCACTGCAGAGCAGCACAAAAATGTGCATTTAAACTGTGCAGGCTTTTACATGAATTTTATATTGACGGCAGTCAGATGACAGGCAGGTCGCGGACCACTCGTTTGTAGCTTGTCATTTTGCCATTTTTTCCATGTTGAATGTATCTAAAGATGACGATATTAAGCACATATTTGCATGCAAGTTTTTGTGCTGTATTGGATTAATGAGCTTCAGCTGAAGAAACCAAACCGATCCAAGCAATTGGTTAGAGAAGAGAGAGTTTCACAAGTAAGAAGTCTTTGTTTAAGACTGAAAACTAGTCTTTTGTCAGACTGAAAACCAGCGCTGTTTTGTACCCCGGTTCAAAACAGCATAAAGCTGAGACTGATCCGTTTTGGCTCACCTCGGCAGCACTGGCACACCTAGGTACTTGTCACGAGTAGGCTAGGTACGTATATATAACTTTTAGAATCTAAGCAATTATTTTGTACCAACTCATAAGTTTTAATTCTAATTTTGTTTTTATATACCTACTACCTACTTGTCTATGTCTGATTGTATTTTGTGCTGTCCATTTGTGAACCAAATAACCATCTATCTATCTTGTTATAAGGGTCGAATTCTTACATCATCCCGATTGACACTAACTATATTTATTTTGACAAAATTATCTTGAATCTTATACGGCTAGATAATGAATGACCGTAGGTACACAAATAACAACCAATAAACACCTTCCTACATAAATCCCTTATCAAGATTTTAGCTGTCCATCGGTGATCACTCAAAGTGGACAATATCACGGTTAATTTTCACGTGATCGAAGTCATTAACCACTATGTAATGTTCGTACTGGGGCCCAATTCTGATAACCAATTCGCTTAACTATCGGAATGGTGTCGTCGCAGAATCCTCATGTAGAATCCTTCGATGAAAGATACTAAAGATAGTGCGTGCGGTGCTATTTGCACGGAGAGATTGATAGAATCACTGCGGACCGTCCATACCCCTGGCCATACGCGTGGGGGTATGGTGGGACGAAACCATACCAATATAGTAGAATGATTTCAACCTTGACACTTTTGACATGTTCATCCATTTTGAACCGCCGACGCAAAAAGAGAGGGGTGTGATAAGTTTAACGTGTCTGTCTGTGTATCTATGTGTGGTATCGTAGCTCCCAAACGGATGAACCGATTTTCGTTTAGTTTTTTTTTGTGTCATAGATAATTTTATCCCGAGTGTTCTTAGTCATGTTTCATGAAAATCTGTCGGGGGGTTTTAAAAAAAATAATTTTGTAATTGTGTTTATTGTTTCCTCGTCCTCGTTTATTGTCGTGTTTTACCTAAGATGAAAGGTAGAATAGGCACAAACATCGGGTGGCCTACACGCCGCCGTGGGTAAAATCCAGCTGAGGATGACCATGAAGGTAGAATACCAAAATATGCCATTCTGTGTCGATACCATTGTCATAGTGAAGCAATCAGTTTAACGGAATAGAGCCCCAGTAGCAACTCTCACACGATCTGTGACTATACCCTCGCTGATTATTCCGACCACTTGTTTGTTGACAGCGAATCGCATTAAAAGCTCAATCAAGTAAATGAAGATTCAGAGTAATGGAAGTGGCGCTGCGTGGGCGCATTAATAATGCACGCGCCGTCGAACAATCTCCATTAGAACAACACATTTCATTACATAGTGCTTGTGTGTGTTGTGTTTCAATCTAATACTAAACTTATTAAAGTTATAGCTTTCGTTACACACGACCATTTTTGCGCAACTGAAACGCTCGGGTAGTCTAAATTAATATTTTAAAGCCGAAAGTTTGTGAAATCTGAATTTTTGTTACCTAGGATCTCCAAAACTACTGAACAGATCAAGATGAAATTTGGCGTACGCTTAGAGCAAAGCCTAACTTAGATAATACTACTAGGCTACTTATTATACCGAAAATACGCGTGCGAAGCCGCGGGCAGAAGATAGTTATGGAATAATAATAAGTGCAAGCAACACATACAAAAAAATAAATATAGAATAATTTTATTGTTTTGAATAACCTAAAAATAGACTTCGAATTATCTAATTTGACAATGTTTCTTTAAGTAGACAAATTATATCCCTCGGGAATAACATTTTCATGGAAAAAAAATCATCAAATTCGACGAACGTCGACGAAGCAAACGTAACGTAACGTCGTTACGAAAATAACATACAAGCAGCCGAACATAGAGCCTCCTTCTTTTTACGAAGTCAGTTTAAAAAGCCGAAGGTTTTTAAAAGGTTTTACACTTCTGTTGAAAGAAAACACGCATCAGGTTAGCTAGGTACTTCAAAGCAACGATGGCTTGCATAAAATATATCGTGTGTTCCATAAATTCTTAATACAAAACATGATGTGCATAGGCTCATAAAGCTTGTGTGTGTGAGTCAATCCAATATGTTCAGTACATCACATTAATTCCATTAGGGATTAGACCGAGAAGTGGGTAATCCCTCAGTTGGCTGTTGTCATTGTAGGAAAATTGTAAATAATGATTTGGGACGATGATTTGCTGA
The DNA here is from genome assembly GCA_949316285.1 of Eupithecia subumbrata. Taxonomy (NCBI): domain Eukaryota; kingdom Metazoa; phylum Arthropoda; class Insecta; order Lepidoptera; family Geometridae; genus Eupithecia; species Eupithecia subumbrata. The sequence continues at coordinate 17,040,677 of OX438647.1, forward strand.
ATTTCCTAATAACAATAATGCTTGGCTAACTAAGATAAAGATCGTGTTATTCGATTCATTGTCATAGGTAGCTTTATTTGGAAGGCCAAGTCACTTTGTAAATAGTTTTGGCAGTGTAAGAGCTCTACCGTGTTTTATTTATAAATGCAGCTAAATCAGTTAACGACGTTTACTATTAGAATAGAAGTAGATTGGTTTAGCTACCTTAAAATTACTTGCAACAGTCTGCAGAAAGCTCAACAGCTATGTTTTTTTTAAATAAATATACCAATATTGTAGTTGTAATTTTTTTCAGAAAATTAAATTGTTTATTATCGCTTATTTCATTGTTTTCCTAAGTATTTTCAGTTTTATCACTATATTTTCGGCATGGGCTGCAGAACTGACCTGCATGTCTCTAAAAACGTTTAGGAATTTAACCAAGTCACTGGTTACTTTAGTGAAATACTAAAAAAATGGATCTTTTTGGGTAAAATCCCAAACCGCGATAAAAAGAATCCCGAAGGATTTTGTAAAATCAATGATTTACCAATTTCCCTACGACATATACCTACATATACCTAAATCATCCGTCTTTCAACTTAGCCAGCTTGATCCATTTCGATTCGTATCTTTGCTAACGGCTGAATACTTACCTACTCAAACGCAATCACGACCCAATCGCGATTTTTTGACACTTTCAATATAAATCAGTCAAAAATTCAATTCGTCATTTGAGACGTCTTTAAGTGTGAGCTTCTTAAAAGTTCATACAAATGAACTGTAATTTCTTGTCCTACAAATAGCAATAGTATTACATTTGATTGGCTCACCGGTAACAAGGCCTGCGGCGCAAGTTCTTGTTCCAATAAGGCTAGACTATTATTTCGCGGTAATAACGTGACACTGCCTTACTCTGCCATTAGGTACTAATGCCGCGATGGGAATTCAAGCAAGTGTCAGGAAAATCAATCAGCGCATCATTTCATCGCACTGCAAAACACACTTTGCGCCAGTTCGTGACAGATAAGACTGCGACTGGTTTTTCTGTTTTAAGATGGAAAGTGACGTTATTTATTTAATACTCAATCTTTTATTGCTTTTTTTAGGTTTGCTTTTTTGTCTTTTTTTCTTTCTTTTTTTTTGTCTTTATCATTTATATAATTAAGTATCACTATAGACCCTGCTGGGCACACAATATGTATGGAGAGAGTGGAGGACGTCATTGTTAACAGGTTAGGTAGATATATTTAGCTCGTTTGCATATTTATTATTTTTGGTCAATCATGTAATATGCTTTTGTGATTAATAAAAGCTTTTATTTGTTTTATAGAAATTTTGTCGATTTTTCCAACATATAAAAACTAAAACAGGTCTTTTATGATTTCCGTTTTTAACCCCGACGCAAAAAGAGAGGGGTGTTATAAGTTTAATTTGTCTGTCTGTGTATGGTATCATAATGCTGCACCCAAATTAGCCATGTTTCATCAAAATCTGTACGGGGGTTTTTAAAATTTTCAACTTTGTTCTTGTTACAAGTAATTTAAGCTAGCAGACAAGAAGTTTGCGCACATTGTAAGTTTATTTTCTATGAATATATGCTAAAAGAAACTTTAAGTCAATGTTCTTTAAGGAGTCTTTCAATACAGGTAAGTTGATTTTAGTATTAAATCTCATAAGTACAATAAGTCCATCTATATGTCAATAGACTTCATAACGATCTTTGATTCGTAGTTTGTTTTAACGGGTGCTCATAGTAAATGGCTTACAATGTGCGCAAAACTACATAAACAGAGAAAAAAACATCAGGTTTTTACTATTTTCTAGGTTCTAACCAAGAAAAATGTAAAAACCCGGTTTTTGCACGTGTGACCTACCTGAGATAGGTTGTTTAACAAAAACATCAAATCCGACGGGCCAAGAATACATAGTTGCATGTGCTCTTACAAAATTTCTTGTTGAAATCTCTCGACAGGATGTAGAGAACCGATTTTCCCTTTAAGGCGTTACTCACACTGGCGCCGCCACCTATTTAAGAAATTTTCAACAAATAATGCTGAAAAATCAGCAAGGGCAGCATCATCTAGCCCCAAGCTAAGCAGAGCTTGTGTTATGAGTACACTATATTATGCAGACTGATATTTGTTATTATACATAGAAAATACCCAGAACAACCGGGAGAAATGTACATGTATGTAGATCGTACAAACATTTTTCCCAAGGGAGGAATCGAACCCGCAACTTCTTGCGTCGCAGGCGGACCGTCCGCCGCTTAGTCGTCGCCAAAGTCAGATCAAAAATCCGTGATGAGAGATGCTATTTGCAGCCACCAAACTCTGTTTTCGCATCTCTCCCTTAACTGCAAAAAATGAAACTATTGCAGAGGCATTTAAAAAAAGCTTATGATAGGTATGACGAAGTGCCGAATGTATTTTTTAGATTCCTTTTTTGACATAAGGTGACATAAGAAAAATTTGGTAGCGGCGCTAGTGTGAGTTGAGGTAGCGCCTTAAAATCATGTGTTTGGAAAACTACGTGTGTGTATGGTGTTTCGGTTTTGGCCACTCGCTTCGTATCTGGCGCGAACCTTTTTATGAATTTTAAAACACAGTACTAATAAGTTTGTAATTGTTAGTAAAAGGTACACTTAAACTGTCCATAACATCAATCATTCGTAACGTTTCTACTGAGTTTATGCCTATCATTTAGGGTTCACGTAGGTACATTTAATACTGGCAATTTAAATGACATCGTGAACTTTTAATAGTTAGATGAATCTTAAGTACTATTTATTATAATTAGATCTTATTACTAATAATTGAAATAAATGCAAAAAAATACCGTCTTTTTTTTTTTGCAGGAATATGTAATAAGTGGGTGGAACTTAGAAATATATTAGCTGATAACTCGCGACTTTGCACGGGTTTTTCAAGTAGCCCATGTCTCCGGGATACCTTACCTCCCTGCCAAATTTCATTGAGCCGTTTAGGCGTAAAAAGGTAACAAACAGACAGAGTACTTTCGAATTTATATTATATAGTATCTACTAGTTTGTTCCCGCGGCTTCGCACGCGTTGTTTCTATGGAAACGTTTAAAGGTGATTTCTATCCAATATAAAGGAAATGATTTATGGGATAAAAAGTAGCCTATGTTTGATTCTAGGATAAGAATTACCTGTATGCAAAATTTCAGCCCGATCCGTCCAGTAGTTTTGGCGTGAAGAGGTAAAAAACATCCATCCATCTATGCATCCATCCAAACTTTCGCATTTATAACATTAGTTTGATGTGATGCATTAAAGCTAAGCAATTTTCCTTTGAGCAGGTTGACATTCATATACCTACTATTAATATTTAATTAGTGTTTTTACTACGTATCAATGTGACAAAATTCAAATTTTTATTAAATTATATCACTAGCTTCTACCCACAGCTTCGCAAGCGATTTTTTGTAAAAAAAGTAGCCCAAATGTTATTCTAGATTCAGATCTTTGTGTGTTCACAATTTCAGCCCGATTCAGTCAGTAGTTTTGGTATTGTCTTCAGATAAACATCTTCATAACGGTCCAAACTTGCGCCTTTAGAATATTAGTAGTAAAAATAAAATTCTAAAGGCGATAGATAACATTTTACAAGTCTGCTATGGTTTTGGTCTCGTCTTAATTTTTATAGATATCCTCATGACATATAAATGCTTAAAATATAAAAAATACTTTACTTACCATGTTATTTGCACAGCGTGCACTTATGCTAATAAGGCAAGTGTCATTAAAAGTAAACAAGATAATTTTTAAAAGTAAAAATAAAGAGATTATAGTTTTTAATACTAAATATATAATCTAGTAGTATATGTTATATATTCTCGTACAAAGAAAATAAATATTCAATTCTTACAATGAATATTTTACCTACATTGGGACTCTTAGCTGGTATTGATATGGATCAATTTCGCTACCTCTAGATTGTTTTAACAGTCTACAGTCAGCTCAACTGTTTCAATTGTAATTGAACTACTTGTTCTAATTTCTTTTTATTCTTTGATGGTAATTTTCTTTGTCCAATAAACAGCAATGAAATAATAAAGAAAAATTTACCAAATCACTTCGCCGAGTCGATAATGAATGATAAATTATGCTGAAATTTTTGATATTAGGATTTATAAACCGAATAAAAGCTTAGATACTTAATATATATTTAAAATTTCTTGGGCGGCTTACCTTGGGCGGGAAAGTCTGCGCTGCTGCGATTGTCACTCACTGCTACAATGTTTCACTTTATTTGAATTATTTATAAATTAGTTTTGAAAAATAGACATTTTCTTGAAGAAGTTTAAAATTAGAATGCGTCGTCGGTAGGAGCGGTGGAGGCGCGAACGCGGTAGGCTTCGGGGGTCGGAAGCGCACAGCGCACGGTGCGTCGCGTTTGGCGCCGGGCACCTGACTGAAATGAGGCTCGCGCGCCCCGACCTACCCAACTACTATTCCTCAATAACGTTCTTTTTTCAAAACTCTGCTAACAAAAAAGAGGTCGAACGGAGGCTGCGCTAAAGAAATGATTTGATGAAACGACCACTTGACAGGTGGCTCGCGTCGCATCCTCGCATGCACCAGTTAATTGTTGGTTGCGTTTACGTCGACGGCGCAGAAGACGTACTGAAAAATGGCTTTTAAGTATTAATGCTCGCAAATAAGTGGTTGCCGCTCGTGTGACATTAAAACCCTCGCATTATTATGTATCGCAAAAGTTAGCTGCGGCTAGACCGGTTCGTTTGGATTAAGAGCCAGGCTGTTTTATATTCGTTTTATTAATAGTAAAACAGTAACTAGTGGTTTGAGGTTATATTAGTTTGGGTAGATTATTTGGTAAATCAGTATTGATGTGACGCCGTGCTTAGATTTGTTTGATCGTGCCCCGCCCACCGCACGCTATTGGTCGTCATCTAGCGCTGGGCGTGGCGTTGCTTAGATACAGGCTTAGAAACCTTTTCATGAAACACAATGAATCTGTATTTTGGGGTATGCACGGAGGATACAATTACGGTTACTGGATATTTGTTTACTCTATGACTACTCTATGGAGTATGTAACCTTTGTAGATTTAGACAAAAAAAAAAAAACATCTACCGTTCTTTGGTAAGCGCATCACTTGAAAACGGCTGGACTCGACCAATGTTTTCTAAAGGTTCGTTCTCACCCGAACAAGGTTTTTAGGTAAAGGAAAACTTTAAAAATAATTACCTTCCTACGTAGGTTTTTAACGGATTTTTGTGTAACACTTCCTTCTATCGGGTATGTTGATTAGATATTATAAACGCTACGACTCTAAATAGCATTAGGTGGAGAGTTATATATTTTAAAACGTTGCATAGGTAGGTAGAGATAAACCATTCTAAAAATGAACGCCGGTTGTATGACGCTTAGTGAAATCGGCGTTCATTTTTAGAATGGTTTATCTCTACAATCGTGTTTACTCAGAATTCATTGTACCTATTTTCGACATTATTTAAAATTAAATTTACATATGTGAAAATCTAATTTGTCGAAGAATACGAAATATGTATAAAGGTAAATGTATGTAGGTACCTATGTGAAAACCGAATCCGGCAAAGCACCACCTATCTTTGCCTGATTCGGTTTTTGCATACCTAAGAAATTCAAATATTTTGCCAGAAGTAAAAATAAACCTTTTTGAGTAACGTAAAAATACCAACGGATTTTTCTTCCACTATTTTAATTTCACCGTTGACTAAGCGATTGTAATAACAATCTCGGGGAGTTTAATGAAGTGACTAATCTACTTTGGTTGTTCCGTGTTTTGTTTCACAATGCGTATGGTTTCAGGGGAAGTGCTTCAGCGGGGTGGGCGGGTAGCCAGCTGCAAGGGGATATGGATGCTACAAATATTACAAGTAGGTACATCAATATAATATACTTACCTAGTTAATTAAGAAAATCAAGAACATTACATAAACAGAAACACAGAATGCTATGAGAACAGAGTTGAATAGATATATCACACTAATCGCACTATAATATTATAAATGCAAAAGTTTGGATGGATGGATGGATGTTTGTTACGTCTTCGCGCAAAAACTACGGAACGGATCGGGCAGTTTGCATACATGGTAATTCTATTCCCGGAATTAAACATAGGCTACTTTTTATCCCATAAATCAGTTCCCATGGGATAGAAATCACCTTTAAACGTTTCCATTTCTACGGAAACGTTTAAACAAAGCGTGCGAAGCCGCGGGCATAAACTAGTCTTTAATAAAGTAAACTACCGCTTTTTCGTAGTTTGCCATTTTTGTGTTGGTAGAGTAGGTAGTGTAGGTACCTAAGGTTTGGGTGGTAGGTATGTTCCCAGGTGCTCGGTAAAGTTTATATACAAATCGTTGAAGATTTTCATATTGAGACTTTTTTTCACCTAAAATAAGGATCTGTAAAACAATATTTCGAGATTTCATAGGCTTTATTAGATCTAAGCAGCGCTAGATCCGCCCTCGAGCGCACGCTGTAAACATAACGGTGGGCGCGTGGCACAGCGCGCGCGGGGCGTCACGGCCCGTTAGCGGCGCGTGCACATGTCGCCGCCGCACGCGTGCCCGCGCGATCCTCGGAATACAACCTTTTTCTGTTACACTATAACCTTTTTTGTTTTATTCCTTTGTTCGAATCTTTAAATTTCGAAAAGATTCTCTCTGATTTCTTTTGTTCGTGTCATTTAAAATGCGAAGTTATAAATTCTTCTTTTCGATTTATCAATGAGACCTCCGCGAAAGCATGATTTGCAATCAACACGATCGTGAATCTGGTGGTAAATTGACGGCAATTTGAATACCACCGGATGAGTTATCATGATAATAACCATGCAAATCCTTAAACACGTTCATAAAGTATGCAAGTACACGGCTGATAGATAAGTAAATCAAAATAAAACAGTGTAGGGTGTATGTCTCAGCTGCGGATTGCAAACCGGTACCCGTTCAGTCGGCCAGGCGGCTGTCGTTGTCGCACTTTGCCATTCCTTACAGTCAACTTTTATTAATTGGGCAGATGAGCGCCGAAGCTTCCATGACGAATGCTTATCCCTTATACGGACAACGGTTCGCGAAACCTTTTATAGATTCTCAATTAAAAGTGTCTATTATAGTTAATAGCACGATTGGACTTTGTAGTTTTATATGGAAGAAGAATATTTGCTTTAAGTAGGGATAAAAAACAGGTAATATAACGGACAGGACGATTAAGTGGAATAAAATATTGCGTGGGGGTGCGGGTGGCAGGTGGCTGCGAGTAGGGATGCGCTGGCAGCTATCGAGCGCCGGCATTTCTATACTTAGACTTTCTGGGTTATAAACTTTTTTACTTATTTACATTTGTAAATATCGTCATTTCTATATCTCGGCATAAATAGCCTTCGACAATTTAATTTTATAAATTCGACATTTCTTTATCTTATCATTATTCCTGTTAGACCTAAGTCGCCAAAAGCCGCCCGTCTTCTTATAGCGCCAATTAAGTTCACCGTTCTAAGTTAAAACTCAATAAACATACTACGACTATAATTTGACAAAAAAATTAATAGAGTTCTGCGACAGAAATGAAAGTCTACAAATCTATTTAAAGATTCCGCAAAGGGTTTTACGGCTCCGGCATCAATTTGAGGAACATAAAAGTGAGTTAGTTACTACTAAATTCGTTTAAGTAAATTACTTTTTGCAAGTCTAGGTAATCTAGTAATTTAATCTTATGCTGTTACAAGAACCTAGGTAAAGGTACACTGATAATAATCATTGATAAAGCTAGTACAGGATTTTTGTATATTATTTACACGCTTGTTCACAAATATCTCCTAGTTCATATAAGTCTAGATTACTCACGTATACATACATACTTATCACGTATTTTATGATTAGCAGTAGCGCTGATTGAATTCAAATATGAAAAGAATTTATATACGCGTTGAACTTTTCGTATACTAGTAGACATAAAAATTAAGCGAAGAGAAAATCAATAATATCGTATTTCTTCTTATTTGAAAGTAACTAATATTGTAAATTTTGACTTGTCTAAGCTTATTTTGTAAGTTTGAGACATAAAGTTATTGAAATCTGAATTAAAATGCATTCAATGGTACTTTTTAATTCTCCGTGTATATAAATTTGAAGCAAGTAATCAATTCAATCGACTGTTGCCCATCCCTAGGCACCCTCAGTCTTGGACGACAAGATTCTCCACGCGACTCGCGGCATGTGCACCCTTAACGGATTTATTGGAAGTTGGAAGCCCACGCGTGCTATCTACCGCCTTTGTCTTCACAACTGTTTACCAAACAGTTACTTTCCAAATTCAAAATAAAAAGATGACTAAAAACTTTTTAGAGGTAAAAAGCTGTGTAAAAAGCTTGGATGCGGTTACTTTCTACATTCGAAACGGTAGAATATAAAAACAACTTCATTTGTTTTGATAACCTATTTGAATAGGTAGGTAGATACTTATTATGCCGAAAGAACATAACAACATGACATTTTCAATCACAATAATTATCTACACTTATATCATTTTTAATCTCCGACGCAAAAAGAGAAGGGTGTTATAAGTTTAACGTGTCTGTGTGTGTATCTAGTCTGTGGCATTTTAGCTCCCAAACGGATGAACCAATTTTCGTGTAGTTTTTTTTGTCATATTTTTTTTTCCCGAGTGATCGTCATGAAAATCTGTCAGGGGGTTTATAAAATTTTTAATTTAGTTCTTGTTACTAGAAGGAATACAATTTAATTTCATGAATTTGTACTGAAATAGAATTTACTTTTTCTTCAATAGAGGAAAACCTACTTAAAGATAGGTACTGAACTAAAAATACATATGTTAAGAAAAATGTGAATGTAATTTCAATTAATATCTACTTGGCACCTACGGATCGCGTTGATGTCTTTTGTGTGGATAATAGTATGTACTTACCTACTTTAAAACTCTTGTACGTCATTGGACAATAGTTTATCCTTTCGTCAACGCATCGCCGAATGAATACTGACTAAAAAAATATTTTTACAAATTACTAGGTTATGAAAACAAATGAATCATAATAAGAATTGCCTTGAGCCACACTATCTTTTAAGTAGCTACTTTTGAGTAAATTTTGTCTTATAATTCTAGTGCAACTTTGTAACCACTGCACTGTGACCTTCCTTCTTACCGCAGCACCATTGTAAAGACCTTACATGCAGACAATGGTCGCGAGGCATGTGGCCTACGTCGGCGGCGCCGAGAAACCGTAAAAGCTCTTCGGGTGTGCGCTTGCGCCAGTATAAAGCTGCGCGCGCATTGTACGGCTCATTATGATGGAAAATTCAGTGATGCCAACTGCTGCTGTCATACTTTCGAGGCTTGATCTTGATTAATATGCTAGTTAATTCAGTGTGTAATAACGTTACTTTCGCTTCACAGGTGCGACCTGATATCTTTTGTTCATTTATTTATAAACTTTTAGTTGGAAGGTTATATTAGACTTTGTGAAAATACTAGTTTAGTACCCATGCAAGTTATTCAAATTCGGAGATAGCTAATAAAATCCAAACAATTGTATTTCAATCAGCAAGTAAAATTAAATCATGGCAAAGTTATATTTCCATTATACAGGTTGACTTTATGTGATAGGAGTGTATGGCCAAAATCGAGGCCCATATCGATAGAATTATTAAATACATAATCGCCGAGAAAACGTAAAAGCTCTTCGGGAGTGTGATCAAGCTAAATTTAACTGAGCAATTAAATTTAAACGGCATTCAACCTGCCGACTGTTCTATCGACTTATGCCTGTCAAAATATGTCTTTGTACTACATTTCAGAGTAGCAAACCATGCGCGGTAGTCTTTCTTATTAATTTTAACGGCAGTGCGACTCGGTAGAGCCAACGCGGCCTCTGATTTATCCTGTCTTCTAGCTTTTAAAGAAACTGTTAGATCTATCCAAAAAGAGCGTAGCTAGCAGCCCCGCTGACTAATTGCTATCATTCTCGTGCTCCCATATAGAGCACATGTTCTTGCTCCGGGCCACAGGCTGGGATGTTGCGGTTTTCAATATCTGCACGTGTAATTGTGTAATGACTGCACTACGAGTTTCAATGGAACGTTTGGGCTATTCATGCGGTCGCCTTGTATTTTTTACGTTGTTTTTATTTTCCTCCCTTTGATTTCTAGTGTAGGTAAATTCTTTTATCTTTTGTACTCGTACTGAGGCGGGAATCAAACCCGCAACCTCCTGCTTCGCAGGCGGCACCTGCCTCGCCACTGCGGTCTTCAAGTCAATAGAATTCAATAAGATAATTAAACAGGTATTTTTTTAAATATATTAAATATCTATACTTGAACCGCGTATTTTAATAAAATTATTTTGTCTAGTTGGTTTATTGAATTGTACTAAGATTTCCACGAATTTTTGAGAATGATGAACTGCTGAAAACAAATTGAGCAAAATTTTTGAACAGATCTGATCATTTACCGAATGTAAATTTGCAATAATCTTAGACCATTTTATTTATGAACAAAGGCATAGATTGAGCTGTGTTAACCAAACCATAATCAAATCCTTTATCAAATAATTATCAGTATAGTAATAGTCATTGAGATTTGATCATTAATTAATTAATTATAGAGAGATCTCAGCGTACGATAAACTAGCAGTAGGTAAGTGTTTAAATAAGTCTTGACGCTCGCCGTGGTCTTCGATTAGAAAGGGGATAATCGGTGTATGGCAGTTGACTTTTGATTGTTGGAAGCATCGGAGGCATACACGGGCATGCGTACGTGTGCTCTTTGACAATTTAATAGCATATGTGCCTGCACCTGCCCTTGCAAAAAGTAGGCACGCTTGAGGCAACGAGGCGCGGAATTCGTCGCCGGCCTCCTAGCCTATCTTATACGCTATTTATTGATAATTGATTGGAAAGGTGCATAGCCCTACATATTTTGTAACGTCCTTACATGGATTTTTGTTATTTATTCTGTTGACTTGCCCGTCAAAATATGCCTTTGTTCTACATTTCAGGACAGCCAACCAGGCGTTTCTTAGTAGACTCTTCGTTATTGATTTTAATTAATACTGCCTCATTAGTAGACAAAGGGTTTAATTTATCGGGGAATTCCTTTGTGAGTGTATTTAATAGCTACGAGTAGGTAAACTCTTTTAACTATCTATGTAACAAGCATGGTCTATTTAATTCAGATTGCTATATATTTTAAAGCATACTTGTTTAAATATCTTACTGAATTCTATTGATGTGACGACCTCAGTGGCGAGGTAGATTCGATTCCCGGCTCGGTACAATCTGCAGATATTTCTTCGGGTTTTCCATGTGTAAAAAAAAATATACATCTATGTAATGTATCAGTTATTTAATACCCGCAACACGCTCTGCTTAGATAATGTTGTGAATTATCCAGCATTTTTTATTTATTTAACTCTGCATCTAAGTTTAATGAAAATTATTTCTCATACAAACACAGGGTTTACTTTTAATGAGATACATAAGAACAAATTAATCTAGTTTCAACATTATTTAAACTAATCTCTGGGACCTAAAACAAATTTTAACTGTACGATCTACAAATATTTGTTCCGGGTGTTCTGGTCGTTTCTAATAAATAATATCTATCTAAGTAATGTATTGTATTACGTATAATTTTATGTAATTTGATTTTATTTGTGAATTTTTATATTTGTGTCTATGGATTGTATTAATGATCTGAAATAAATGAGTTAATAATAATATCAGTCATCTAGTACCCATAACACATACTCTACTTAGCTTATGGCTAGACGATGTTGTGTGGATTGTCCAGCATTATTTATTTTATTTATTTATTTAACTAAATATTATCTCTTATATATAAAAATGAATTTCTGTTCGACTCGAGAATGGCTGGACCGATTTCGCTAATTTTAGTCTTGAAATATTTGTAGAAGTTTAGGGAAGGTTTAAAAGGTAAGAGCAGTACGAAGTTCGCCGGGTCAGCTAGTCTATAACTAAATATTGTTTAACTAAATATTATGTATTATTATATAAATACTAAACATTTTAACATCTCGAACAAAAATAGCAATCAGCCCTTGGCAATTCAGCAGTGATTGCATAATGAAATCAGTCGCTGCATCATAAATATGACATGCTGCACATAAATATCTCAAGCCAGTATTAAAGGCATCGCGTATTTGCAGCGATCAGCATTGGTTCAGTGAAGATGTCGGGGCGAGTTAACGCGAGCCCCGGGGCGGCGGCTGCGCATGTCCGCTTAATGAGTGTTTTAACTACTGTTGGTAAATCATGCTTTACGTGTCCTTCGGGCCTGCGCCTGCGCCGCCGGAGCCGCTGCGCTGCGCAATCACTCAGTAATTGGGAAAAATATGCGCTGGAATAAAACGTGCTCGGTTAACGAACATTACCTACTACTTAGTGTCATTGAAATTTATAGGTAGAGCAAGTGGTATGGATACGTTTAAAACGATTATTATTGCTTGTGGTAGCCTATACCCAGCTTTAAGTTTAAATCTGTGATTGATGATTGAAAAATACTCGGAACGCTGTGACATGTCCATTCACTTAGTAGATATACAATGTTTTACAGCAAACGTAACGCAATAATTAGACACCTTGTTAGAAAAAAGCAAGAGTAAAATTGAAGTCCCGTTCTCATAAAATTTACAAACAACGATGTCATAATCTTCAAGACAACAACAACAAATCAATCAAGCATTCAAACTTCGAAGCCAAAAAAATAGGCAAGTGCAATTAAGAAGCAAAGGTGCCGCGATTTTGCAGCATAATGAATGGGCAATCACGCTCCTTTGATAACGTGCAGCACTGCGGCGTGTGGCGGTGGAATGATACTTGGATTCGAGGGGATTCGCCCAAAGACCTGTCTGTAGAGGCTAAAAGCAGGGTAAGACGGGTCAAATTAAACTGGTCGGACAGTGGCCCAGTGGGGAGCTGCCTCGAGCTATGGATCACTGGACGCGAATTGGATCAGGAATGTTGCTTATCAAATGTGTGCTAATCAGGCGTTTATAAGTATCACGGAGTCTATAAGTATTATCAAAATAATATCATCAAAGCCTTTAAGCAGAGAATAAATAACGTAGGTACTTATGCACACCCACTGTTGGGTATGTGCCTAGTTCAATTATTGCCAGTCTCTGTCCTATGCTTATCGTAGATAGGTGTGCCCAGCGACTTTGAATATATCGTACCTATGTAATCTGCTAACATAACGCGTAAATCTGAGTTGAGATTTAGGTAAGATTGCCTAAATTTCTTCCCTGCACCAGAAACACCTCAGATTTACCATCTACCAGAGGAAAGTGTCCTTAGGGCTATATATTCTAGTTTACTACTACTACTACTACTACTACAAGTTTAGTAAAAAAGACACAACTAGTATTACTAGTTTAGTAAACTACATAAACTACTACTAGTTTAGTAAAAATACAATATTGAATTTAAGCCAGAAGGCAAGTCAATCAAGTCTGTGTTTTTTTTACTAAACTTATTTCCATAAGACGTGAAACTCATGTTCTGTGTCGTACAGGAAGCATAATTTATAACTTTCTTTTTCCGAGGTTACCTATTTGATCCATTTGGGGTGGAAACCCTGGTGATTGGTCTCCTGGAGCACACGCGATTTATGATCTTACCAAACTTCTCATAGAGTCAATAGGTGATCGCAATGCTGGCTTCTATTTCCGTCGAAGAATTAGCATTATCATTCAATGCTGCCAGCATTATGAGCACTCTGCCACTCTGGTGATGGTGATTTTTAGGAAATTGATATAAGTGTAAACAGTTGTTATAAATTTTTGTTTGTGTGTATTTGTTGAAATAAATGACTTTGTATCAAACTTCCTATGCTTAACACATTCATAGCCCAAAACGCAGATGACAGTCTTCTCCTCCGTGTCGCGGCGCCGCGCCCCAGCGAGTCGCACCGCCGAGGCGGGGCACTTGCGCAGTGAATGCGATATTACTATGCAAGAAGTTCTGTCGTCCAGTGGTCAAGCTCCGAGGCAGGCAGGTGGCGCGAAGGCCGCTCAGGACCGGGAGCGCGTCGCCTCCAGTTAATTGATTCCAATCCGAGGCCCGCGATAATTCACTTGTACGAATACACTCTCGCTCTCCGCTAATTGCGAGCAACGGTGCTCTTTGTGCTTCGACCTTAATGCTGAATGTAAATCTGGGGGAACGTCATTCCAGAAAAAATTGTCTATGAGACTTCATATAGGGTTGCGATTGACTACGGGCGATTTGTAGACACAGCCATTAGGCATAAAAGATAATCTGAATAGGAGTCAGATAAAATATTTTTTGATTACAGCTCATATTCAGATTATTTTGACGACCGCCGTGGCGCAGCGGGTTAAGGTCCGGCTGCGACGCAGGAGGTTGCGGGTTCGATTCCCGTCTCGGAAGAAAATTGTGTACGATCTGCAGAAATTTGTTCCGTTGTTCTGGGTGTTTTCTATGTATAATAAAAAATATCTATCTATGTAGTGTATTGTATTAAGTATATGAGTTATCTAGTACCCATAACACAAGCCCTGCTTAGCTTGGGGCTAATGCTGTGTGAATTGTCCAGCTTATTATTATATTTTCACATTACAAAAAATAAATAATAATTATCTGCTCTTATTTTTGCTTCAGCTAGATAAGTAAATAGGAATTGGAAAATTGTCCTGAAACATTCGAAAACGTATAGCAAAAGGCGAATTTAAAAGATCATAAATTAAACCTTATTACGTGGCACTAATCAGTAGAAAGGAAGCATTACGCGGATTATTGCTCGCAAATAAGGCCCGGACTCCACCAAAGTGAAGCGAGATGAGAGGAGAGGAGATGAGTTTTAATTTTTTTTTAATAATTAATAGATCGTCGTTATTCACACATCTCATCTCCACTGAGCTTCAGTGAATACCACGGAGGTGTATCACATTTGTATAGCATGATCGAAGCTGAGCCTCACCGAGAACGAGCGTACAAAGCGGTGATGTGAACTGTGCCTCGCAAGCTGACGACCGCACGCAGCGGAGACGAGAAGAGATGTGAGCGGCGCCACTAGTTCCCTCAGCGTCGGTAGTTTCCCTAGCACAAATCTCCGCTCCAGTCTAACCAGTACGCATCTCCGCGAAAAACTAATCTTCTCGTCTCCGCTTCGGATATCTCCGCACATCTCCGCTTTGGTGGAGTCCGGGCCTTAATTACTTACTCTGAGGGTCCGGGCGGTCCGTTACCTGGGAACCTGACTATTTCATTATGCAAAAAAAGATTGTATGTTAAACAGTGTAATTATACCATACCGTATCCATAGGTGCCTTTTCTGTCTTTTTGCAAACTTTTTTGCAAACAGCGTAAAGTTTTGATAAGTAGGTACTGGATTCGTAACAGATGATTTCTTCGTACTTCGTAGACCACGTCCATTTTAAAAGACAGCCAGTTAAATTGCATAAAATATTTGAGTACCTATAAAATATAAACGTAGATAGATATATCTAACAAGACATATGCAGAGAACCTGAATAGACAAGACACCTGAAACAAAAAATCGGTTAGCCATAATCATAGCATTTGTTTGCAAACCTGTTGGTCAATGTGCACTTGCTAACTGTCCTAGGTTCAGCTGCTCGCATGCCTCTGTGTCTTCGATAGGTAATAATAAAACACTTTGTCTTCAAAACCCGTCTGATTAAAATCAAACACAAAAAATGCTAATCAGAGGGCGAGTGCGTTAAAGTAGCAGTTTCCATATAAGTAATGCAGACGGTTTTGTTAGTACATGTGCGTGTGTGTGGGACTAGAGAACCCCTGAAACGCAAGGGAAATTAAGCTTTATATGCTCAGCAAAGAGCTTTGAACCGTCACGGTTTGTTGAGGTCTGAAGGCTAGGAGCTGAAGCACGCGCCTAATAATTACGCGTAAAGGTCGCGCGCGCACATTGCGCGCCTGCCGGCTACCACACCACATTTTACGCCCCCGGCTTTCAATGTCAACAGATATTCGTAGATTTCAATGAGTTGAAGTTGTAAATCATCCAGCTGGGATTACGAAATTATTTTGTAAAATAATGTTGTGACTCGTTCACTGCTCGGCTTTAGATGACATTAAACTTCGAAATCCTAAGGTTGCCTGGAAGAAATTGCTTAAGCAATAAAGCCACCTTATTGTACGTTTTTATTTTATATCGTTAAGATATAGGATCTTTGATTTATTTTATATGTACAGTAAAGTGTTCATTTATTAATTTCGATAAAGGTCTCCAGGTTTAGTCTGCTTTTATCTATTCTTTAGTTCCCAAATTGTTTTCTGTTGAAACATAATGTCTATTGACATTTCTCTCCCATTCTTATGAGTAAATATCTCTGAATGATTATTTAAACTATGTCTGTTTTTATAATTATTTACTTGTCAGTCAGGACTATAAAGATGTATTTTCGATAAATAGTCGCCACGTCATGTCCATTTAAGCTCGTAATAATAATCAAGTTAAAGTTTAAATGCATTTACAATTTCAGAAATGTGGTCGTGGCTTTCAACGACACTTTTGAAATTATTTACATGTATTAAATATGTAAATTGATTAAAATATCAACAGAAAGGTAAATTTTTATTGCACACTATGAAAATGCCCGTATTCCAAAACAGAGATGATTTTTTTAACAGTTTTCATAACTGGTTCCTAGGTAGACCGGTGGTTTAAACGCCCATCATCGAAGTAATGGATGAATCGAAAATTACGCGGACGTCTAAGGTCGGATTTCACCGTTTCGATTAAACGCGTTCACGTCGCATTTGAATGTGCTGTGAATGTGTGTCGCATACCCGACCCAAATCAGCGCCACCACCTATTTTATCTTATTACTAGCTGTGCCCGTGTAGAATTTAATTTTTGCGCGGAACCCTAGTTTTTTGATGGATATGCTGTTATCCCGGTCGGAGACAAATTCAACAAAACAACGATCTTTGAAATCGGTCCAGCCGTTCTCGAGTTATAAATGGTGTAACTAACACTTTTTTTATTCGACTTTATTTTATTTATAATATAGATTTATTTTATTTTGTTACCGAAGGAAATTTCAAAAAACGATTTTGCAGTTTGTGATACCTAATAAGCTTATTTTTGATATCCCTGTAGAGTTTTATATTGTACAGTGCAGGCAGAGATACGAAGTTGCTCTTTTTGGCAATGATGGTGAGTAAAACGAGCAACTTCGCATGTGTGCCTACAAAAAATTCCTTCGTTTAACATAATAATAAGATAAAATTCGTGGTGGCGCTGATTTGGTTCGGGTATGCGCCTTAAACGAGTTCAGCGCCTTTAGTCGACATAAAGTTGACCCGATTCAAGCGCTAAACCGAGTTCAAAATTGTCATGTCATTGTAACAATAGGTATTACGAATTTGAACCCGACCATGCTGAACATAGTTTTGTTGGTCTGAGTTTTGGCAGCGAACGGTGAAATCGGTCCTAACAAGGACAAATTTGTTTGATGAAATCTATTTCTGTCGTTTTTCGAGAAGGCAATATAAAAGAAAACTGCTTAATTGAGTACCTACCTGTAAGGTGTATAGGTAACATAGGTACACGTTTTGGCAGCCGTTCTTAATTTTGCCAGCCATAGGTGAAATTGAACATAACAAGGACAAATTTGTTTGATGAAATCTGTTTCTGTAATTTTTCGAGAAGGCAATATAAAAGAAAACTGCTTATTTGAGTACATGTAAGGCAGAGTGTATAAGTTAAAAACACAGCGTTTTGAAAACTATTCGCGAAGCTTTACCTACTTATCCCTGCTTATTTTTACGACTTTTCAATTGGTTTTAAAAGCTTACGATCGTGCTCGAATAGGGAATATAACGTTTGCTATATGCCTTATCGCATGGCCAGGGCTAAGACGGCTTAATTTCTTGCAATGTAACTTTGACGGCATTCGTATTATCGAATATAAAAAACTTTACGAGTTTAATTACGTTTAAAGTAAGACTTAAACGTTTTTTGGTTCCAACGATGGCTGTTCACAATCAAACTTTTATTGCTTCTTATTAACATAATGTGGTTATGATATATGTTCAATCGATTGAAAGCAATTAAATTTTTATATGGTCCCAATTCCCAATGCAAGATTTGAGTTGGTTTGCGAGGTCTACTTTGAAAAACGAACGAAGTTGATGGATGACGTCGGATGGATACTATAAAACGAAGGACGGCCGATCCTTTCTTTCGATGACCTCACTATGAAAAAGACTCTGACATTTATTTCTTAGAGATCTGAAACGAAAGTTGTCAGTTGGCGACGCGCCCGCAGCAACTCTGTCGTAAGGTTGTTCGTTTTGTGCGATCGACGTCATCCGTCAACTTCGTTCGTTTTTCAAAGTAGACCTCCTGAATCAGCATTGCTTCTTAGACCAGGACCAATACCTACCGATATAAATCTACCAATTTTAGTTTGTATGCATGGTGTTTAGGTTTAGGTAATATCCTGAAATGTCGTCGGATCTTAAAAATTCTTTCACTATTAGACAGGTACAGTTGCGGTTATAATTGGAGACACACCTTATAGATCATACTCGCTTGAAGGTTACTACGATTTAAAATAGTAAATTTCATCTTATTCCAAATTTCAGCTCAACATTAAACAAATTGTTATAATATATAATTTAAAATGGTGTTAAAATAAATATGTTGTTTATATATTAAAACTCAAAATTATGGCGATTACGAGTCATAAGTGTAAATGACTTTGTGGGTTTGAACATAGGACCAAAATAATAATAAATTTTAAAAAGGTCGTAAGCACCACGAATTGCTACAAGACAATTTCTTTAGAATCAAGGTCACCACTTCTGACCGCCACTGTACATTATCCCTCAGGGACATAGGCTACGTTTCGTCCATATACTAAGTGAGCGAAGCCACGGCCAGATGCTAGTTACATCCAAATCGATTAAGATCAATCCTAGTGTGTCAAATACTCTTTTTAACCCCCGACGCAAAAAGAGATGGGTATTATAAGTTCAACGTGTCTGTCTGTGTATCTGTCTGTGGTATCGTAGCTCCCAAACAGATGAACCGATTTTCGTTTAGTTTTTTTTTTGTGTCATAGATAATTTTATCCCGAGTGTTCTTAGCCATGTTTTAAGAAAATCTGTCGGGGGTTTTTTCAAATTTTTAATTTTGTTCTTGTTAATTAAGAATAAACTTGTTAGGCAAACTTAACGTTTATTATTCAAAGCAGAATAATGTTTTGTCAATTTAAACACACTAAGCCACATTCTGTGTAATGCAAGGTACTAGCTATAAATAAAACTTTCGCAGCGCAAGCGCGTTAAATCGTTCCCAACAACGCCGATGGCTGGAACCCGTCTTCGCGCACCTGCGACAATTTTTATAGTATAAATTTGCATTAATTCATTTAGTCCTGTTTTCCTCTGTATAAATGGGTTAGCCGGTAAGTGGTATCTAGCCTGGCTGAGGCCTGTCCACTGCCGCAACACTGCCGCAGACTGCTGCCCTAATTGACACCGTGCATGACTCTTTAAAGCTACCTACCTATCTACAGTGCTGCTAAAATATCTGTAGTTTAACTTTAATTATTTTTGTATTTTTACTTCATCATCATCATCATCATCAGCCTAAATTAGTCCATTGCTGGACATAGGCCTCCCCTAATGAGCGCCATAGCGCCCTATTATTTATCTATTATTATTTTTACTTGTCTTGGGAAAATCTCAATTCTATTTTGGACTATTTTAATTATATGTGGTTTTATTTTATTTCCTTGAGTATATTTCTATATTCCAAATGTTTTAAGTGTATAATCTGTTTGTGTTAAATCTGTGTTGTAAACTATTTTCTTTTTCCTTTTTATGAGATTTAATATGTACATAATGTAACGACTTAGCTGTAAACTGCTGTAATGTTTATGATTATTTCCACTAAACTATTAAACTATATATTAACGCAGGCAAAATTGAAATTAAGTCCTGTATTTAGCTAAATTTAGTCTGACGTTTTAAGCGTTGTCAAAACTTACAAATAAATTTATAAATAAGAATACGATTAGCGGCTAAATGATTATGCAATCAGTAAAACCACAAGTCACCCGTTCAGTTACTTTTATAGTCTATAGTCTACACGCCAAAATCGGCGACACAGCTCGGCGGGTTGGTCCGACGCGACGGTACTTCAATGTATGAATGTTGTAGGCAGCTGAAAGTGTTTTGGTCGATTTGTTAGCAGTTCGTCCAAAACACAATTCGTGCAATTACAATTTAAACGAGTTTCGTTCAAAACGCGTTTCGTTCAATACACGTTTAGTCCAATAAGCATTTCGTCCAACAATCGTTTCGTCCAACACGCGTTTCGTCCAATAAGCGTTTCGTCCAATAAGTGATTAGTCAAGAATCCTTGTCAAGTAGAAGGCAGCCTGCCGACTTAAGTTTGTCGCAGATCAGGCCACACCGCTACCGCACAGCACGAAAATGTACATTAAAATGTGGGCTTTAACTCCTAACACTTAGATACAATTTATAATGATGGCATCAGATGACAGACAGCTCACGGATCACTCGTTTAAAGCTTATGGGACGCCATTTTGTCACTGTAAAATGTATCTAAAGATAACGAGCTTAAGCCCATATTCGAATACACATTATTGTGTTGTGCGGTAGCGGTGTCGGATTAAGCAGAACTTTATATGTGTGACTTCATCAATGACAAGTTTTCTCAAAATAACCCTGATATTTATTGGTTTCACTTGGTTGCCATACTTTTCGCCGCTACCGCTGTAAATTAAACAGAATAGTTGGCAGCACTGCATACTACGTCCACGTCAACACTTCAGAATGAAGAGACATTCTTATCAAACCTTTTGAGCGGATACGACATTACTTGCATGGCTGTACTCATGAGCGTAATGACTTAGGTAATAAAGCCTAATTGATCATAAAAATTACCCCCTACATAGATAATTTTACATTTTCACGCTCTGCACTGGATTTCTGCAGGTGGTGATTTTATGTTTTGTACGTTTTACGTTGTATCTATTACTACCCCGACGCAAAAAGAGAGGGGTGTTATAAGTTTGACGTGTCTGTCTGTGTATCTGTCTGTGGTATCGTAGCTCCCAAACGGATGAACCAATTTTCGTTTAGTTTTTTTTGTGTCATAGACAATTTTATCGAGTGTTATGTATGTTTCATGAAAATCTGTCGGAAGGTTTTTAAAATTTTTAATTTTGTTCTTGTTTCTTAATATTATCTATATTAAATGAAAAAATCGAATTATGAAGTTTGTGATACCTATCATAAGCTTATTTTAAATGCCTCTGTAAAAGTTTTATTTTGTATAGTGCGGGCAGAGATGCGCAGTTGCTCATTTTGGCCACGATGTTGAGCAAAATGAGGTTATGCGTCTTAAACTAAGATTTCGTAGTCAGATTTATCTGAGCTTCTACCTACCTAATTGTTAAGATATAAGCCAAAATTTGGATATTATATATATATCTAGCTTCTGCGGCTTCGCACGCGTATGTTCGGTGTAATAGTAATAAGTAATTATCTAAGTTCGGCAATGTTCTAAATGTACGCTAAATTTCATCTTGATCTGTTCAGAAGATTACAGGAAACAAAATAAAATTCACATGTCATCAACTTTTGGCTTCATAACATTAGTAGGATATAGGTACAACCAGAGTAAAAAATCGCATTCCAGATTACTTTTTTTATTTAGTAAAAATCGCATTCCAGATTACTTTTAGCAAACTCCACAAAAAAGCTAAGCTTATATCTACCAGATGCCGCAATGTGCAAAGTCAGCAATGTCCGCGCAAAAACGTGGTCGTCTGTTGACCCACTGCTTTAAATAGAAGCCATGTAGCCACTGCCTTAGCGGGGAGCAAGTGCCTTCAATTATTCCATTGTTTCAAAGTAAGGGAGGAAGGTATTTGGCAGTTATTTTAAAGTTTATTTTACATGGTGTTTTATTCTTAGACGATTAAACTAGGTGGTTCAAATCTTTATGAAATTTTATTTTTATTTGTGTATTATTTTAAATGGAGACCCTGAACGTGTTTCTATACTGTATATTAACCCCAAATTATAAGATTGGCCTATCTCTTAACTAGAATGCCGGCTAGAAAATAGACATAACTATACACTAGCCAAACTCAATGTGAAATTTTTGTAAACCAACTAAGATATAATAACTGAAACTCCCTTGCTCGGCGTCGAGTTTCAAATTAAGTAAGCAATATTTATTGAAGGAAGAACCACAAAATCGACAAGTCATGTAAATTTCGTATAAAAAACGCGGCAACATAGTGAATTGTAGGTAAAGTATGGGCCGCTTGTGTAGGTACATACATTCCATAGGTATCCAGTTTGGCTAGTGTATAGTTACACTTCTAAAACTGTGTACATTATTCATATTACTCCATAGTAATAAGAATAATGTACACATGGGTAAGTAGGTATCCCAGAACGTTGCTTCCAATAAGAAATATTACTTGGCCAAAGTACGAATACGTGTTCTTGAGTGGACACCACGACTCGGCTAACGTAGTGTAGGACGCCCTCCGGCCAGGTGGGATGACGATCTGCGAAAGACTGCAAGCAGATATGCTGGATGCGGCAAGCTGAAGACATGGCGCTATGGCGCTCATTAGGGGAGGCCTATGTCCAGCAGTGGACTTATATAGGCTGATGATGATGAAAGTACGAATAACTACTGATACCCTATCTATAATTTTGGGACGTAGCGCTATCTTATTCTCAATAATGAACCTAAGAAATCAATTAAACAAAGAGACAACACCTAATACAAAACCAATTTACCAGCACACGTGTTAGTTACAAGGGTTTACACTTAGCCCTGGGAAGGGCAATGGGAAATGTGTTAATGTAACTGAGTAAGACGTTGGAAGGATCCGGGCTAACCGTCCAACAATATTAATGTGTTTTTTTTATTCAAAACGTTTTCCCACGGCCTGTGAGAGGTCGGACATTGCAACTCGATTAAGTTGTTACTAAGCCAAACAAGACAAGAGCTAAAAGTAAAGTTTAGAAAGTCACACGCCTAATTAATGGTTCTGTCAATGTGTTTTAAGACTGTACAAGAGTGAGCTAAAATATCGAGAATTACATAACTGAAATAATTTGATATTTTTAATGAACGAAATCGACTTCGAACTTCTTAATACCTACCTTAATTATTTTTTTAATTTTGCTGGAGTAATAATTGTTAAGATTTGCCCTAAATTGATAACTAGATTTCAGTAGGAAACATTTATTCTTTTTTAATACATCATATTTTATTTCTATTATTGACAGACAACTTGAGTCAGTCAGTCAGACAAGAGTAATCTACTTTTATTCTCTATGACAGAAACATGCAGGTTCTATTCAATCTTTATTTTTAACACTCCCCCTGAAGCTGCATATTTCTTTACAAACAAAAACAAATACAAATAAAATAAAAACAATATAACTAGGTAGGTATATTAAATAACATAACTATCTTATAAACTTTAACAACAACATAAGATAAAATTCTAACTAATGATATCTAACCCGATACTATTCCTGTGTCGTACAAGCAGTTCTTTACCTAGCGCTTTTGTAAACAAGTCAGCTGGTTGATCGGAGGAAGCGATATATTCAATTGCTACATCTCCCCTTTGAATAGTATCTCTTATGAAATAATATTTTATATCAATATGCTTTACTCGTTTACATTCTCGATTCTTAGCAATATGAATGCAGCTCTGGTTGTCTTCAAAAATTAAAACTTTTGGACAACTTACATTTAGGTCACTAACTAAACCTCTAAACCATATCGCTTCTGATACGAGTGAACTCAGAGCGACATATTCTGCTTCCGCGGTAGACAGAGCAACAGTCTTTTGTTTACGAGAAGCCCATAAAACTATATTACCGAATAGAGTCATACAAAATCCCGAAACACTCTTTCTATCATTACAATCAGAAGCCCAATCTGAATCAGAATAACCTTTGACATTGAATTCTCCAACAAACTTATTTTTGTAATATAACCCTAGCTCCATGGTAAATTTTAAATATTTTAACACACGCTTTAAATGATTCCAATGGTTATCATTTGCACTATCTTGATAGCGGCTGAACAAATTTACTGAGTAGCTTAAATCTGGCCGCGTTCCCATCACAAGATACATCAGGCAACCTATCAACTCTCTATAGGGTTTCTTTGTAAATTTCTGTGGGTCCGTTTCCTTTTTTAGTTTTAGACCTTTTTCAACAGGTGTGGCTGCACCTTTACATTCTTCCATTTCAAATCTCTTAAGCAATTCTTTGATATAAGATTTCTGATGAATTTTGATTGTTTTGTTTTCAAAATCTCTTTCTATTTCTAATCCTAAATACCTTTTGATGGGTCCAATAGACACCATGTCAAATTTAGAACTTAATTTTGTTTTGAACATTTCTATTACATACTTGTCCGCATGAATAATTAAAATATCATCTACATAAAGAAATACATACAGTTTGTCTTCACTTCTTAAGTAGAGGCAGGTATCATAAGGTGAGCATCTGAATCCATTTGCAATCATGAACTCATGAAATGCATTATTCCAGCACCTTGGACTTTGTTTCAGACCATATAACGATCTGTTAAGTTTACAAACACTTTTATCACTTTTCATGTGTTCTGGAAGATGCATATAAATTTCTTCATTAAGCGTACCATGCAAGAATGCCGTCTTCACATCCATTTGTTCAACTTGCATGTCTTCTCTGTTGGCAATTATTAGCAATGTTCTTAAAGTAGTCAACTTACCCACAGGTGCGTAAGTGTCTGACCATTCATTAGATTCATAACCTTTTGCCACCAATCTTGCCTTGTAAATGTTCTGATCCTTCTTTCTAAAAACCCAACGACTGTGAATAATTTTCTTATCTTTTGGTTTCTCGACTATTTTCCAAGTTGAATGTTTTTCTAGGGAATCTAATTCTGCCTGTACAGCTTTTATCCATTCTTCTTTTTCATTTGATTCTAAAGCTTCTTTCATCGTTTTTGGTACGTTTTCTGATATGTTAAAGGCTGTAAAATCACAATCATGAAAATCATCACATTCATAATCTTGTAAATGAACTGGTCTTCTTCTAGTTCTTTTATCAATACTTGATAAGTTTTCCACTCCTGGTTTATTAACTTCAGCGTTTTGTTCTGTGGTTGCATTTTCCTGATTTTCCAAGTTTTGTTCTGTTGTTATATTCTCCTGAATTTCTGAAGTCTGTTCTAAAAACTTTGGGTCAATATATAGTGTATTTTTATGGCATGGTTGTTCATTAACAATTACATCTCTAGATGATACAACCTTCTTGTTCTGACCATCCCATAATCTATAACCATTATTGCAGTAACCAATGAAATACAATAGTCTTGACTTTTCTGACATCTTACCTTCTCTTGTCTCTTTATTTATATACGCATAAGCTTCTGAACCAAATATCCTAAATCTGGCATAATCGGGTGTTCTTTCAAACCAAATTTCTGCTGGAATTTTCTTTTCTACAGTGGGTATTCTGTTGATTGCATATATCGAAGCATAGACAGCTTCACCCCACATATTTTTCTCAAAACCCGAATCTACCAGTAAGGTTCTTGCCTTTTCTACTATAGTTCTATTCAACCTTTCTGCTTTTCCATTTTGTTGAGGTGAGTATGGAATTGTGTTTTCAATTTGGATTCCTTTCGTTTCGCAAAATATTTTCGTTTGTTTATTCACGTATTCTCCTCCATTGTCACATCTCAGTCTGGATATTCTTACACTAAATTTTGCTTCTACCATTTCTACATATTTCTTTAAGTACTCCAAAACTTCTGACTTATTTTCTAGAAGATACAAAACAGTAAAGTGGGTAAAATCATCCAAAAAAGTCAGTATATATTTTTTATTATCGTGGGTTACGGGATTTATTGGTCCACATAAGTCTGAATGAATGACTTCCAATACTCTTCTAGTGCGTGTATAATCCTTTTTGAAAGGTGTTCTGGAATGTCTTCCTTTTATACAAGGCTCGCACAGAATTTCTGACTGTGAAGCATCACAAAATATTAATTTTCTTTGTTTAAGTTCTTTTAGTTTATCTGCTGAAGCATGTCCAAGTCTTCTATGCCAAATTTCATCACTTTCTGGGATACAATATGCCTTTTGTGCTGTATGATCTTCTATAACATTAAAAATTACCTCATACAAGTTGTTTTTGGGGCTTCCTTCTTTGATTACATATTTATCTCTGTAAATAATTACTTTATTATTTTCAAATATGACACCCAGTCCATAATTCTCAATTTTTCTGACTGATAATAAGTTATTTCTTAAGTCTGGTACGAATAACACATTGTTCAGATTGCAATTTTCAGTTTTTATTGTTCCAAGTTTAGTTGCATACAATGCTTCTGATTTCTTAGCTATATTAATCTTAATTGGATTCTGCAGAGTTATAAAATGGTGAAAATACGAATCATCGTTTATCAAATGATCTGATGCACCAGAATCAACATAAAAGTGAATCTTTTTACTTGATTCTTCTATGTAATCATTCATCATGAAACAGTTAATATTGTTGTGCATATTACCTTTATTTTGATTCTCAAATTCAGTTTCTCCTTCTATATTATAAGCCTTTCTGTAATTTTCTCGTGGTCGGTTGAATTTGCAATCAATTTTTTTATGTCCTTTCTTTCCGCAGTTGTAGCATTCGAAATTGAACGTATTCGTACGTAATGTATGTTGTCTAATTTCCGGTAGTCTATTAGTTCTGAAAGCATTCAATTCTTGCCGTTCATTCTGATTATGAAATCCATTTTTTTTAATTTCTTCTTCTGTTAGTCTAGTTTTTACAAATCCTATTGTAAGTTCTTGACTAGACATTGTTTCTATTGCGGTCACAACATTATCATATGTTTTTGGCATAGATAGCAGCAAATAACATATAACTTCACTTTCTGAGGGCTCTGCGCCAGACCCTTTCAACTCTCGCACCAATTTATCAAATATAATGAAAAAATCTTCTATTTTCTGATCTTCTGTGTATTTTATGGTTAAAAGTCTTTTTCTTAGCAGTAGCTGCGATGCTATTCCAGTTCTTTGATAAGTGGAACTTAGTTTATTTATCATATTGTAAGCCGTTTCACATTCTTGGATCAGTTCTAAGTGAGTATCGGCAATACACTGAGTTATTATGTTTTTTGCTTTTACATTATTTTTCTTTTCTTTTTCTGAAAATTCTCCAACCTTTCCTTTTTTCTCGATGGTTTCCAACAAATCTTGTTCTTCTAAGATGAGTTTGATGCGGAACAGCCAGTTGGTGAATTCCATTCCGCAAAACGGGGTGACACCGTGTTTGTTAATTTTGCACTCCATTTCGCAGTGGAAGCGTGCTGGGCCCATAACCTGTTAAGATTTGCCCTAAATTGATAACTAGATTTCAGTAGGAAACATTTATTCTTTTTTAATACATCATATTTTATTTCTATTATTGACAGACAACTTGAGTCAGTCAGTCAGACAAGAGTAATCTACTTTTATTCTCTATGACAGAAACATGCAGGTTCTATTCAATCTTTATTTTTAACAATAATAACCATTGGAAATAAGATCTATCTGAGAAGTCTCAGATAAATTTTATGATGCCGGAGTGGTCACTCCGGGATGATACTAAATACAAAACCCAAAGAATCATCAAAATCGGAACACAATTGACTAAGAAATTAATTGACTAAAAATATATTACAAGCAGATGAACAACAGGACTTTTTTTCGAAATCGGTTAAATAATAATAATTCATTTATTTCAGACTATAGAAAAGTTACAGGTCTTATTTAACTTATTCTACAGTCCATAGTAATATATACCTTAGAACTATAGTACATAAAATAAAAAAAAACTTAATTAATAACAATTGTTTGTGATTACGACGACGATGTATCGATGACGCAATCAGGGTAAAAAGTAAGCTACAGGAAACCTCTATACGCCGTAAAAGCTACTTAACTATCAATAATGGTAGAACAGTCAAATCATAGAAACCTACAGTCTACGGATTCGTAGACGTCTACGATACCAGCGCCCGTACAAAAGACATCAACGCGACGTCACGTCTACGAAATGCCCTACCCATTCAGTTTTTACAACAAAAACTTTCTAACCAGTGCCATGTGTAAAACCACCACTTTTTCAAACGCCTTATGATATTCAAAAAACTTCATATCAAGTTTTTCTTCAATATAAAAACATCAAAAAAAATTGTGGAGTGACTTCGAACTACTCCAAAGAGTTATAGCTACTGGATGAGATACGGCTAAGCAAAAAAATATAAAATTACTGCCCGAAGGCATATTGCAGTCTATTTATGAACTTCGATGTCATTTTGTTTGTAAGTTAAAATTTATGTTGCTCCAAGTGAGCTATGATTTATGAGATACCTAGGGTACCTTACCTAGCTTTTAAAAGGCGTACATTTTTGTCAGTTAGAGTCATTTATCTACCCAATTAAACTTTTCCAAGAACTCTAAACAATCGTAATAAAAATGAAATTTTATTAACTAAATCTATATGAATTAGTACAATTTTATAAGGAGCTTTTTATGAATGCTCTTTCTAATATTACATTACATATTAATAAAATAGATGCTTACTTTGGAGTTCTGGAGTTTACTTACCATAGTAAGCTGAGTTTGTGGAATCAGTTCAAAGATTTTTATTTTCTCTATTAATGTTCACATACCACATGAAACATCTTCAGACTTAGTTCTGATACTTACTTATTATTAATGATAAATAGAGCAATCCAGTAAGTTAATACTCTTCGTATTTTATAAGGTTTTGGAAGGCATCCCTCGAATCATGGATGTATTCACCATATGGCGCCACATGCGCCCGCGCCGACGCTCGTGCTGCTAAATTGCAGGTTCTTCAATTGCTTCCATTCAATTTAAAAGGGGACGACTGTTTGTCATAGGGTAGCTGACTTTGACCCCTAACGGACGAAAGAAATAGAAAGGGATATACTTATACAACTGATAAAATATCAGGGTATTTTTTATATTATTATGACGACCTCTGTGACCGCCTGCGACGCAGGAAGTTGCGGGTTCGATTCCCGCCTCGAGACAAATGTGTGACGATCTGCAGCTTCAGGGTGTTCTGGATGATTTCCATTAATACATATTAAATATTTCTATATATGTAGTGCATTGTATTAAGTATATCAGTTATCTAGTACCCATAACACAAGATCTGTTTAGCTTGGGGCTAGATAATGCTGTGTGAATTGTCCAACATTATTTACTTATTTTAATTTATTTTTTAAGTAAAGATTTAAGTACTTTAGCTTGACGTGCAATATCAAGAAGGAAAAAATCCTTAGGCTAGAAAAGTGATTGAAAATAAAAAAGCCAAAAAAAGTAAATTTTCTAAACTAACGCGTAAGCGCAACTTCTATATCCTCAACTCCTCAACAGCCTGTGATGGTCCACTGCTGGACGCAGGCCTCCCCCTGATAAGCGCCTTATTGGCTTTTATCACATGGGGGTAATGTCCATAATCCCCACGCTGGGCATGCGGGTCGGGGATCGCAGTTCGGTGGTAGAATTGTTCTACAGAAGGCGCTGCTGTCCGCCCCCAGTGGATATCTCTTAGTCGCCTCTTACACCCGCGGGAAGAGTTGGGGTGGTGTAAATTCTAAGCTGGCACGACACAGCCAACTTCTATATACTTTTTGCTTTTGACAGAATTGTTACAAACAGAAAATGAATTTGTAACATCTCTCTCTACTCTAATATTACTTTACCATGTTGAGTCCTAGAACTTGCTGCCATTGGTAAATATAGATATGTTATGGACCAGTTGAGCTACCTGTAGATTGTTTGCAACAGTCTGCAGCTATCTAATGTTTTTCAATCGTAAATAGTATTTAGGTACGATTCTTGTATATTCTAATTGTGACTCAATTGTACATACAACAAATGTATTTGATTGTAAATTTCTTTGTCAATTACGATATAATAACAATAATATTCCCCTTTTTTCAGAACTCTTGAACTATTTTAATAATTTTGCACGCCTAAAATTACCTATCAAATTATAATCCGTGTAGGGATATCTAACAATGAGCCACGTCAACCGAAAAATGATTAACAAGCGATTATACTGACGGATGGATGGCTCACACTGGCTTCCCTGACCATAGAGCTACGAACGTAGCAGATAATCAGAAATGGTGTGACAGATCTGATTTCAGTACTTCACTATAAGATTTGTTTCCGTTTATTCCTGTTTTTCCAAAAAATTGGATAGTTCTTGATTTAGCATTGTATTTTCATAAGTAGGCTCAGGTTCTTGACTCTACTTTATATAATAGGTCCAAAGATCACTGTAGTCTTGATAAAATATCTCCTCATTTGCTTGAATCAAACCGAAAATCATTGACCCGCAGAAAAACGTTTAAACTCTTATCAGATGATTCAACCGAGGAGGCTATAAATATGCAAATAAAAACACTCTATCAGTTCCTCAGGCTGTGGCGCAGTTTCACCGGTGAGTGAGCAGCGCGATGCGCCGCACGTGCCGCGCCATATGGCGGCGCCATACTGTTTGTTTGCCAATCATAACGGACATATTTCATCAGATAACGGCCCAAGGCCCACCTCCGACATATTGCTCGAATCTAAAACAACGTGTAACAATTAAAAAGTCGTCACGTGAGATTAATCTCGCTCATTCGACATGCCTTTCGCCAAATATGTATCTCGTTAGGGTAACAGATATTTATTGGGTCTCATTTGTATTGTGGATGATGACGAGGCGGTCGGGAGTCTAAAATTAATCAGCTAGCCGAAGGGCTTTTAAATGCGTTAGCGGATTTGCAGAGTGCTTCATGACATTATATAGGGCTATGTAGAGTCTTTGCATGTTTGTCATTTCTAATTAGTCCTCGGTATATATTCTCAGCCCATGTATGTCGTAGGTAACTTCGTAAGAATCTACGAAGGGAACCTAGCAGAGAAAGCTGGCGGCTCCCTTCTGTGTATGATTCAACACCTCCACTGCGATTACTCATCCGCCTGCCAAGCGTTGAAATTACGGCAAAACCTCCTTTGTTTGGGGAAGGCATGTTCAGAAGTGCAAGTATATGTGCTAATCAGAAGATACTCTATTTAGTTAGTTCAGCTATCAAAACAAGCAGTGTAACAATAAAATCGCGGTGTGTGGAGGTTCCTATATTAACTCCACCCGTATGCTTCAGTGACCCCTTCGCTGACATTGAACTCTACACTAGTGCAGAGTGAACTGGGATTATTTGGAGCCGGCGAACTACATTATTGAAGAAAAAAATCATGCTAGACATTACCTACACCAAGCATCATGTCGCCTGAAATGAAGCAGAGCTTCAGCTTACTTTTACTGACTTTTATTTGTAGAGACATTGATTGATACATACACGGATACATATCTATGTATGTACCGTATATCTATGTGTATTGTCACTGGAACAAATATAAGGTATGTTGTTTGGTACTTTCCTATGACTGCTGGTTTCTAGGGAAAATTTGCTACAACTACCACCCTAAAGACGCAATAAGTATTTACAAATGAAATAGCTGGGCTATCTATAGGCTTTTGCAACAATCTAGAGGTAGCTGAACTACCTAAATCAATAGCAACCGAAAGCGTCCTCAAGACGCGCTGGCTGCAAAATCATCAGCAAACATCCAAATAGATGGTTTAAAATAGATTCGATTTTATTTTGTCACGATGCGAAAAATCGCGGCTCGCTCCCCATAATTTTTCCTATTCAATATTGACGACTGACGTTATTTCCCAACGCGCGAAAAAACTTTCGACTTACTTTAAAAGCGGGCCGCGATGCATAAAATGTATTCTTGAACTTTGCTTTTAAGGGGAAGGTTCAAATTTAAAGTTTACCCCGGGGGCGACAGAACTAGACGCTACCCCACTGATTTAAATAAAATGCTCTAGCATTAATAATACAAAACTGATTATTTAATACCTCTATAGATAGACAGATGCCAATCATCCAAAATGATCAAATAAGAACAAATTCTGCCCGCCTCTATTTTATTTTGCCTATACACGGCCCCTGCCTACCAAAAGGTTGCCGATAGCCGACCAAGAGCTAAGCAAGATACCCACCCTCCCATTTACCAGATACCCAATCATTTAACGTCACATTACACTTGACAGACATAATACCTGGGTTGGTAGGTACCTACTATTTTATCCATAACTATGTAAAACATGAAAGAATTTCATACACATGACATTTGCCCCATCTCCTGCACATGCGGTCGACAAGCGTAGGGAGGCGCCCGCATCGTTCGTAGCGCGGTGATTTGCATGCTCCTCCATCGTCAAGCAGATTCGTAGATATCTACATACACATATAACCGCCGAACACGAAAGCGTTGGAATAAGTACAATAATCATTGTTACTGAATATACGGAAGTCATTCTCTTATGTACCTAGTTGAAGCGATCATTTGTCTGTAAAATCTTCCTGGAACATTCATTGTTTATTATATTGTTTCATGTGTATACATAGCCAACCTCCGTCCCGTCATCCCGTTTAGGTCATAATATTTTGTTTTTTTTTTTTATAAATTCTAAGAACATCGAGT
Organism: Eupithecia subumbrata; assembly: GCA_949316285.1. NCBI lineage: Eukaryota > Metazoa > Arthropoda > Insecta > Lepidoptera > Geometridae > Eupithecia > Eupithecia subumbrata. The sequence goes on from OX438647.1 coordinate 17,073,385, forward strand.
TCTTGTTATAAATATAATACTAGCCTTTGTCCGCGGCTTCGCACGTGCTGTTCAAGTAGCCTATGTTCGTCCCCGGGATGTATAGGTACTGTTTACCACCCTGCTAAATTTCATTAAGATTCATTCAGCCGTTTAATCGTGAAAAGGTAACAGACATACAGAATTATTACTTTTTCTTTTATAATATTAGTATGGATGGTGAGATCATACTTATATTAACGTTGGGGGACTTCAAAATAAAAAATAGGAAACTTAAAGAGGCGAACCTGGCAAGTTAGGTTATCAAACTAGGCCTAAGTCTCACTACTTACGGGATTCCGGTGGTAAAAAAACTTCAATTACATAAAATTCAATATTAATTCTTTGGTTCCTATTAGGTAAAAACACGACTGATAAAATCTTGAAAGTGCAGTAGTTTACCCTGCGGTCTATTGAAATGAGTTGTTTTGATTCGTGGAATAAGATTTGGTTACTCGCCACTTTCTTAATAAGCTATATATCCTATTCACACAAATGACAGTAAAGTATCCTCTGAAAGAAACGAAAGGTATAAGTAGGTACATTTAGTGTGAGTATATCTACAACCTATCTTTCTTAAACCAATATTATAACACGACTCTAATATCCTACAATTTATGTCGCTTATTTTATCATCGGGACCATTAAAAGATAATCTTCTAATTTAGATAGAACTATGTTTTAATGCTAATCGATCGAGTTTTTTCCCATCGGATATCAATTTGAGCGAAACAGCAAATAAATATCCTATCAACTAGATAAGATTGCAAATGTTCATTCACACAATTAAAACAGCATGTCTCGAAAATTCACTCGATAATTTATTTTTATTGCTTTTGTTTTAGATAATTTTCGTTACACACACTACTGGCTACAGGGTGTCCTATTATTTATTATATTTTGTTTATTATAAGATAGTTTATGTAAACCATTGACACTGAATACACTCAGGCTGCACTGAAAGCTTACTATGTAGGTACTTATATATGTAGGTACCATAGTTTTCTTTTCTCATTGGTTTTAACTTGTATCTTAGTAATAATTAAAAAACATTGAGTATCTCGGGATAATCTGACCATCTTCGCAAGATTTGTAGCTTCGCTATAAATACCTAACAATGATTAATAAATGAACTATTGCAGTAATTTCTAAACACCATAAAGGTTTCTTTAAAGAAGTGTCGAAATAATAAAACGATAAAGATAATAAAACAAATAAACTCCGTTCTATTATTAGAGGATGATATTAATTGCGCGCGCGCACCTGGGGCGCAGGTGAAGGCGCAATTTTGGGGTCAGCGGTGGTTTTGACACCGAAGCGACTGTTCACGCCGAGCAGCGTGACACCTTCGCATTAGTGCCGAGCGCGGTGCGCCCCCCACACCGCGGCCGCACCCCTCAAGAAGATTCCCCAACGAGACGCGGCGTCGACCGCACGCGCACATTCTTTACCCGCGATCTCTCATTAATAACTACAAGCTGTATTGTAATAATCCAATAGACCCTAAAATACAACTGAGTCTTTTCAATACAAGACATATTGGCGACCGTGACAGGACAAGGAAATTGGATGCCGTTGTAAAGGAAGCCGGAGTGCAGGAGTCGTGTCATTGGATTGGTACCCGTGAACGACAAGGCGCCGGCCGAACAAAGAAAGTAAGCCTATTCCTTTTACTTTCCCTATTCCTAATCTCCAACTTCTATTTGCTGTGTGAATGCCTAGCTACTTCGAAGTACTTTAAGGGCGGTATCTTGCTATATGCGTACCATCCTTGCCTTATTTATTTGCACAGACAAAGTCCATTTTTCTTGTCCGCCATTTTAAATACATTTTTGGCTAATTTCTTCTTGACTTTGCCTTTGTGAGCCATTCTTTTCTATGCTGTTCAAGCCTATTTAGGTAACGTAAATATTCTTTTGCATAAATATTGTGAGGTTTTATGACCCTAATTAGTGCAGCCTTCCTTATCTCTGCGCCGAACTTGAACTCGCATAACCTTTGGTGAAGAATTTGCCCACGTCGCAAAGTACGTTAGCCTTTCTTTTCAATAGATAATAACTTTACAAACATTAATAATACATTATTTCGTTTTTATAATAAACTACAAACTCAAATAAATACATAAATATATTGCTTTGTTAATAATTTGTTAAAATAACTGTAGAACTAAAGTTAAAGTTTCTTTGTCAATACGCAGAACTTACACTTAATTTTTTTCATTTCTGCTACTTATCAATACCCCTTTCTTAGTTAGGTACTTTTAAAGAAAAAACCCGTTTCGTGCACTCATCATAGCATTTTATTTCAACGCTTTTGCCGACTATTCCAGGCTTGATAGCGCCAACCCTCGTCGCGCTTCGGCTGCGTCTTGCTCGACGTAGCTGGTGTCGCTGGCGGCGTGCTGTGCTGTGCTGTGCGGCAGTTCTGCCGTGCTGTGCTGTGCTGTTCGTCTTGCCGCGGGCTCAGCGGCAGCGGTGGTTTGAACTGGTGACTGCTGGATTGTTTACGGTCAGAGTGCACAATTTATTTACAATAACTTATACCTAACTCATTGTTCTCGGTAATTTGATACAATTATTGCATATATACCTACTTAAAAACAAAGTATAATAATATAATAAATAAACAAAATGGCTGAAAATGAATGTAATAAATTAAGATCAAAAAGTCCAATTCCAATAATAAACATTGAGTCTATAAATAAAAATGATCCCAAAGAACACTTAAAAATCTTATCCCGTAAACGCGGAGGGATTAGAAGTAGACTTTCATTATGTAAAAACTTTATACAAAATTACAGAATAAAATCTGCCGATCTTACCAGTTTAGAAATAAAGGAACTATCCTTGCGATTGAATAATTTACAAGAATTATTGTCCAATTTTGACACTGTACAAAGTGAGATTGAAGAGATGTCTGAAAATCTAGACGAGCAGATTTTACAAAGAGATTTAACTGAAAACGAGTTTTATTCTCAAATAGCTTTAGCGCAAGAGATTATTGATGCATTTTCAGCCAAAAATAAAGATTCTGAACATAGCTCGGCAAAATCAAGTTGTTGTCATGCTGCTAACAATTCGATAACACTCCCAACAATAAATTTGCCTACTTTTGATGGCAACTATACAAAATGGCTCGAGTTTCGAGACACCTTTGATTCGATTATTAATGACAACAACTCAATCGCACCGATCAATAAATTTCACTATTTGAGGAACGCGTTAGTGGAAAGTGCTAGTGTCGTAATAAAATCCATAGACTTTTCAGCAAAAAATTACGATTATGCGTGGAAGGTTTTATGTGATAGATACAACAACAAAAACATTTTAATAAACAACCACTTGAACGCATTAGTGAGCCTCAAACCTATTCAAAAGGAATCTTTCAAATCATTGAGATATTTAAATGATCTTGTGTTCAAAAATCTAAACGCGCTCACTACCCTTGAAGTGCCTACGTCAGGTTGGGATCCGTTAGTTATATTTTTGGTCTCAGCAAAATTAGATCCCCGAACTGCAAGCAAATGGGAGGAATATAAAGGGCGCTTATCGCATATACCTACTCTGGTAGAATTTAAAGAGTTTCTTGACAATCGTGCTAATGTTTTAGAAACTGCATACTGCAGCCGCAGCAATTTTGAAACAAAAAACACACATAATAACCAAAGGGAAAATAAATCAAATATAAAAACATTTACTGCGTTGGAAGGTTCCAACAAAAAGGCATGTCTTATATGCAAAAAGACCAATCACCAAGTGCATCAATGCAACAAGTTCAAGGCCATGGGCATAGACGACAGAATTGCTGAGGTTTCCAAACATAAATTATGCTCAAACTGCCTTCGCAGCGGACATAGTGCTGAGGAGTGCACGTTAAAAGGTTTATGCCGCGTCTGCCGAGACAAACACAACACATTTTTGCACAAAAACTCGGTTAGTAACGTAGGCACCGAAAGTACCGAGTCGTCGACATGTGACGCACCGGTTAGTTTATCAGCTGTCTCCTCAGGCCAAGTGCTGCTATGCACCGCTCAAGTTGAGGTCGTAAATACTCATACCAACCGTACTTACCTTGCCCGTGCGTTGTTGGATACTGGAAGCCAATCTTCGTTCATCACCGATGATCTGAAACATAAAATGGGATTAAAAACAAAACAAATAAATTCATTTAGTAATGTGTCAGGAATAAACAATGTGGCGTGTAAAGTGTCAGAAAGATGTAATATTTTGTTAAAGTCTCGAGTTAATTCGTTCAGTGCGAATGTTAACTGTTTAGTGATACCTAAAATTACTGGCACAATACCTACGGTCCAAGTCGATGTGAAGCGATTAGGCCTGCCTGATAACATTGTTCTCGCGGATCCCTTGTTCTATGAACCTTCCAATGTCGATATTCTGCTTGGTGCAGATCAGTTTTTTAACATAATAAATCCCAAACAAATAAAGTTGGGTTCTAATAAACCTATTTTACAAGATAGCTTGTTAGGATGGTTAGTAGCGGGTCAAACTGGGGAATCCTACTATAATCCTAATACCCAATGCAACTTTGTGCAAACCAATTCTACGGTATCACTTCAAGATATCCATCAAACTATCCAAAAAATCTGGGAGGTCGAAGAATTGCCCTCAGATAAAAATACCAAATCAATAAAGAAACAATTTTGTAAATCTCTTTTTATAAAAAATAATCGTCGCTCACCCGACGGCCGATTTATGTCATGATGCCGCTGCAGGAAGCCCCTGAGCAGGCGCTTGGCAACTCATTCCCTACTGCAATGAGACGTTTTAATAACCTAAAAAACAAAATAAATAATAAAGAAAATTCAAAAAAAAAAGTCTTAATACTTAATACTATTAATATCAATGGAAATAATATTCCAACCAAATTAAATCCTGCATACTTAGCTTCTAGGAGCATCGATCCGTAGCACCTGCAGGCTTCTTCTTTTAGTGGTGGGAGGATCCTTCATCTCTGAAGGAAAAGCAAGCTCAATGTTTAGTAGGCACTCAACCTCGCACTACCCTTTGTAAAAAAAAAAAACATAACCTTATGCGTTAGTAAAACTTCTAATGAAAGGTCCAATTAAGTAGGTATAGAACTAAAAAACTATTCTAATGATAAAAAATATATTATATTTACGTCTATAAAATTACATAACAGTAATTGTCACAATAATACTAAAAAGTCAGATGTTAAATTAACCGATCTATTAAAGGTTGACGAACTTGAATGTTTTCAAACTATTATAATAAAATATTGTCAAGCCGAGTTTTTAATTTAGACAATAAATAAATAAATCTTAAACAACTAAATCATAAAAATAAATAAATAAATCTTAAATAACTAAATCATAAAACTATTAAAATGGCACTACCTTGCAATATAAAAGCAAATTATTGTCACCTAGTTCATTTTTGCATCAAAATGAGAAGTAAGACTATGATATAGATTACCTCAGTCTAAGTTTTAATATGATAAAAACATCCTATTCTAATCGATGTTAAACATCACTTATCTAAAATAATAATAAACTAAGAGTACTTACGTTTATATTCACGCAGGTCCTCAGCTTCTTCTGTCGTCTGTACGCAAAAGGTTCTGGCCACTAGGTGGCAGAAATCTGGCCCACAACATAACTAAAAAATGCGTCGTATCGTGTGGTCAAATAATACAGCCTAAAATTAGCAATTTACCTGACCTTAAACAATGAGTTAGGTAACGTTATTCCACGGTCCAGCCGTCATACAGTTTTGAATTACGCTGCCAATGAGGACATAAAACCTATGTTTTCACCTGCATATTTACCTCACTTCGGAGGAATATGGGACGCAAGCGTTAAATCCATTAAATATTATTAAAATGCGTAGCTAGCAATACCCCCTTTACGTTCGAGGAGTTAGCGACGCCTTTCACACAAATAGAGGCAATCTTCAATTCCCGTCCTAATTCTCCCCTATCTTTTGTTCTGACCCTACTGATCTCAATTCCCTTACTCCCGGGCACTTCTTAATCGGCCGCCCGCTGACGTCTGTACCATCACGACCTGTCAACACAGCGAGCCCAAACCGATACCAGCGCATCGAGCTAGTCCGGCAGCAACTTAGGAGAGATGAAGAGACTTCATGGCAGAACTACAAAATGGAGAAAAATCGAAGCCCACTTCAAATTGGAAACCTTGTCCTACTAAAAGAGGACCACCTACCTCCACATCACTGGAAAATGGGCCGTATCAGTAAATTGTACGAAGGCAAGGACGGAGTATGCTGAGTTGCCAATGTAGACACAAATCGAGGAACAGTGAGACGAGCTGTCAACCGCATGTGCCTGATCCTGTCATCATTTACCAATAATAACCAATCCCTAAAGTTGGAAACAAGCTTCCAACCCCCCGGAGTATGTTCACGCCGAGCAGCGTGACACCTTCGCATTAGTGCCGAGCGCGGTGCGCCCCCCACACCGCGGCCGCACCCCTCAAGAAGATTCCCCTACGAGACGCGGCGTCGACCGCACGCGTACATTCTTTACCCGCGATCTCTCATTTTTAATAACTACAAGCTATATTGTAATAATCTAATAAACCCTAAAATACAACTGAGTCTTTTCAATACAAGACAGCGACACTGTGGGAGTCGAACCGAACACACTCCTATACAGGCTATTTCGGGTATTCAATTATTTTCCACCTTTCTATTACGTAGATTAGGGCGATCTATGGAGCTCCATCATCGATCTATTTGTTTGTAAATACGTCGATGCGCTCTATGTTTAGTTTGAAGTTAGGTAAGTAATACTATTTTAGAGGGTTGGGAAAGTTTAAATAAAAAATGAAATCGTAAACACGTTCTTATTTATTTTAGAATAATCAATTATGTAGTAGGTATTTATCACAATGTCTGTATAATTTTTTCAACAAGCACGCCAAGCATTCTCTTATCAGATACAATGAATGATTCTAGTCGTAGTTAGGATAACCAATTAGGTGAACCATTAAAATTTAACCATAATAAAGATTATTTATCGGGTATTTATCGAGTACCTTGTGTTATTATTTCTCTAAAATAATCAAAAACATGTAATAATCTTTAATACTTTAACAAATCGTGAAAGTTAAAAAAGTTTTATCTTGTAGTTCTTATGTTTTTATGTATAACATATTGCGATGATAAGTCAAAAGTCCGGAAAGTGCAAAATTATATGAGTATACACAAAAAACGATAAAAACCTGTATGTTATAAATATATAAGTTAATCCAGCTCCAATTACTGACACGCAAGATACTTTCCAAGAACTTTCTTTTCTGATTCTTCTCTGCTTCGACCAGATTAACTATTTTTATTTATAACCGGATAAAATTATTTGTTGATCTGAATTGAATGGGTATCAAACATAAGTTCAAATATTGTTTGCACGGAAAAAATATGTGCAAAAGAAAATGTCTAGCATATCTTTAAAAGACACGATAAGCAGCTGCATCGGGCACATGTTAGAGAGTGTTATTTATGAACCAAGACAACCTGTAACATGTTAAATGGTAAGAGATAGAACCATTACAACACTATATTAGTTACAAATTACATGTAGCTTACAAGATTCAAGTATGAATTCAATAAACGTAGAACTGAGTTAAGATATAGTTACAAGTTCTTTACGATCTGGAGGTCACTTCAGATTTATTCGCGAGTGTATCATACTATTTTAGCCGCTTTTTCGTTCATATAACTAACTAGCTGTACCCGCGACTTCGTTCGCGATTGCCTTACTTGCCGACTAATTAAGTTCACATTTAACCATAGTCTCTCATATTATGAAACGTTATGAAACGCCGCCGCCGTGCAAAAAATCGTGTAGGGTCAACGGGGGATAGCATATTGTCATCTTCAATCCCATTCTTTATCCACACGACTTTTAGCTACGACTCGGCCAGCGTCAGTGTTAAGAAGTGTCCTACTCGTTTGACTTACTCACAGCTGGGGCCCTATTCTACTATACTAATCGCTTCACTATGACAGGGCTATCGTCACAGAATGACACGTTTTGGTATTCCACCTTGGATGAAAGAAATTATGATGAATGCAGATGGAGAGACGCGCGTCAAGTTTGAAACTACATATTAATTTATCTCGCGCGCACTATCTGGAGTTTTATTAATCTAAGGATTCTACGTGATGATTCTGCGACGATTCCATTGTCATACTGAAGCAATTGTTTTGCAGAATTGGGCTCCTGATCCATTTGACTGGACCACCGTAATTTTTTTTCGTTAGTAGGTAGGTACAGTTGGCTGTGTACCACAATAAAAAAGATTTTTCTGCGGTCCAGTTAGTTTAAATGGACCACAATAATTAATTAATTTAATTGTACTACCGAAGTTTGGTTGGAGTAGGACTCAAACCAAACTTCGGTAGTACTGTTAACTGGACCAGCTAAACCACCATTATATCATGTAAGGCAGGAACCTAACTTATTTTTCCAAGACCCACCTAGGTAGGAACTAAACTAATGGGTGCGTCTTGGAAAAATAAATAGATAGGAACTTACCTACCCTTTATCTACTAATTTTTTTCTTCAATCTACAGATTATTTCATCAATCTACTGATTTTCTACTCGACTTTATACTGATTTGGTCATATTCGATCTTGCAACACTGTTTCTAACAAAAAGAATGCATGAAATCGGACGACGCGTAGACCCGTCGTGATGCGCGGTTAAAGAATTCTACTTTTTCCTCTCTCCCAGGGGAACCTTACTGAATTCCGGGATAAAATGTATCTTTCCTCATAGTACGAACTAAAATCACGCCGAGTTGCATTCGAATTCATTAAGTAGTTCCGTCGTGATGCGCGGTTAAAGAATTTTACTTTCATCCTCTCTCCCAGGGGAACCTTACTGAATTCCAGGATAAAATGTATCCCATGTCCTTCCTTGAACTCAAATCGTACCAATTCAGTCCAACTCATTCAGTAGTTTCGGCGTGATGCGCAGTGAAGGAATTTTACTTTCATCCCTTCTCCCAGGGGAACCTTACTAAATTCTGGGATAAAATGTATCTTTCCTCGTAGTATGAACTCAAATTATGCCGAGTTCCATTCGAATTCATTAAGTTGTTCCGTCGTGATGGGCGGTTAAAGAATTTTACTTCCATCCTCTCTCCCAGGGGAAAATTACTGAATTCCGGGATGAAATGTATCCCATGTCCTTCCTTGTAGTATGAAATCAAATCGTGCTAGGTTTCATTCCATCTCATTAAACACTTTCGGCGTCATGCGCGGTGAAGAAATTTTACTTTTATCCCCTCTCCCAGGGGAACCTGACTGAATTCCGGGATAAAAAGTATCCTATGTCCTTCCTCGTGGTATGACCTAAAATCGTACCGAATTTTATTTCAATACCTTTAGTAGTTCTGTCGTGATGCGCAGTTAAAGAATTTTACTTTCATCCCCTCTCCCAGGGAAACCTGACTGAATTCCGGGATAAAAAGTATCCTATGTCCTTCCTCATAGTATGACCTAAAATTGTGCCGAGTTTCATTTCAATACCTTCAGTAGTTTTGGCGTGATGCGCGTTTAACAAACAGACAGACAGACAGACAGACAGACAGACAGACAGACAGACAGACAGACATGAATGAAAAAAATTGCAGTTTTGGCTTCAGTATCGATAATAGAGTGCCCTCCAAAAAAAATTTTCAAAATATCTTCAATGTACAGAATTGGACCTGTTACAGTTTTATTATAAGTATAGATACGCGAAAACAGTATGACTAATGTCATCCTAGCTAGGGAGTGCAATCTCGGTATTCCGAGATCTTGAAATACCGAGATCTTGCACCAATTTTGCAAGATTAATCTTGCATCCAAAATTGAGCGCGATCTCGCGAGATTTGCAAGATTGCACAGAAACACATTCCATGACATTGGAGGGCGCACCGCGCGCAATGAAAATGCAAAATGATCTCCAGATTCAACAAAGTGAAGACGTGTGTAAGCAAAGCTTTGATCGATTGCAATATTTGCAATTATGGGACAAATTCGAATTATGTTTTCTTAGAACAAGAATATGCCGCTTTGTCTACTGACTGTCTGACTTAGAACACGTGTTTCAACCGGTCAAATTAGCAGTTGAAGTATTATGTCGAGAGATTTAGATCTCATCACTGCTGAAACTACTTTGCGTTGCATGGTACGAAAGTTAGAAAACCTAACAACACCAATAGCGCAGAAGCTGGGTGACGCTATGAGGACTCGAATCCGTGACCACCGAACAGAATCAGGCGGAGCAAAGGGGCAGCACCTGCAGTCAGCGTATCAATGCCTATCATCAGTGGTGCCAACAAGCGTAGCGGCAGAACTGGCCTTTTCAGCTGCTGGGTTTTTGGCACAAAACATCCGAAGCCAGTTGGCAGACGACACTCTAGATATTATAACTTAATATGTTTTCTTAGGAGTTTTTTCAGAATAATCCGTAGTTTTTTTAATAAATGATTTAGTATTTTTTTATTAATATTCATGTCATTTATTGATTTATATGCTTAATATTTCATTATTTCGCCCCTAGAATAATAAATTTACCAAATTTCAACAGAATACTTATATTAATTAAAAATCCTTCGTAGATTTGCGAGATCTCGCAAAATACCGAGATCTTGCGAGATTAGACCTCTTAAATCTTGCAAATACCGAGATTGACGATTTTGCTGCAAGATTGCACTCCCTAATCCTAGCCGAATTTCGACCACGGCGGCCTGTCTCATCGGCCTAGCCAGATGCGCAGGACATATTATAGTGCACAAGTGTGTGCGCAAACACAGGTGAACTCTCTATTCCCTCACTGTCATAATCCGATGGGACGACAGATCGACACGACCGGGGAGAGGTCAGGCGCAGGACCAACGGCTTAACGTGCTTTCCGAGGCACGGGGGTGTGACACCGCTAACTTCCTGACTCCGGGCTGATTTTGCTTGCTAGAAAAACCCCAATAACAACTATTGGCCCGACCCGGGATTCGAAATAGTTATGAGTGATACACTTACGAAAAGGACATCTGAATTGGCCTGCTTATAAGTACGCAGCTGTGAGTTTGGTAAAATACGATTTTCGTCGAATTATCTAGGATTTTCGGTATGATACGGATGATTCTGGTTTCAAATAGGCATTTAATTTATAGACACGTATATTTGTCAACGGGTTTCCGTTGAGTGCTATTTTCAAAAAAACAATTTCAACATAGTTAATGATTTTATCGGGTATTTATCGCGTACCTTCATCATTAATTATATTAACAAATCGCGAAAGTTAAAAAATATAATTTCAACATGTTAATAAAAATCAATTATCCCAACGGATCGATTATCAAGGGAATTATTCAATTGTCGCCCGAAGTAAGTCGTATTTCAACGTCGGTATGTTAAAATGTAGCAGCGCCTTTAGAACGCAATGATAAATATTTTCGTACACGATTTGAAGCGCACGTAATAGTGTCATAAAATCGAAAGAAAAAAGAAATGGTTCTCGGTCAAGCCTTTTGCATGTCCATGATTTACACTCAACGTTTCATGACCGCATAAGGCTGTGTCCACTAGACTAAAATTTTTACTGGAATCCAATTTGTTGTTATCCTATTTTTAACGCCCGACGACGAATAGAGAGACGAAAAAGAGAGGGGTGTTATAAGTTTAACGTGTCTGTCTGTGTATCTGTTGTGGTATCGTAGCTCCCAAACGGATGAACTGATTTTCGTTTAGTTCTTTTTGTGTCATAGATAATTTTATCCCGAGTGTTCTTAGCCATGTTTCATGAAAATCTGCCGGGGGTTTTTAAAATTTTTAATTTTGTTCTTGTATTTTAAGAGAGGCAAACTTATGCCATCAAGCAACATGTTTTGTTATTTTAACAGACTTTGAAAAAAGAGGATATTTTAGGTTCTGGTGTATGTTCTCTTCACTGACTGATTTTGATCTCTCTTTTGGTTTTGTATAGACAATGATCCCGGGATGGTTCCATAAATGTATTCACAGGGGATAACTATTTGTTCCGCAAAAGAAAAAACAGTGTTAATGTAAAGGAATTTAAAGTCTGTTTTTAGTTGCTGTAAAAAACATCAAATTATCAGGAGAAACCGTTAACCTTGCCAAGTTACCTAAGGATTGTCTTGGAAGGTTGGTTGAGCCGTGGGCTTCACTTTGCTTTACCTAAGTTTTAATTACCAAAATTACATATCCCAATTAAATAATTAAAGATCTTACCAAACTTCTTATATAGTACACAGGTTATCGGAATGCTGGCTTCTATTTCGGTCAACGAATTAGCATTGCCATTCAACGTGGCAATGCTGCCAACATTCTGGAAACTCTGCCTTCTGGTGACGGCTTAGATTTTTAAGAAATAGATATAAGTGTATATATTAGTTGTAATTGTTTTATTCTGTTACTGTATTTTCCCAATTTAAATGGATATCGTTTTTTTAGGTTTAGGTATTAATATAAGTTTTAGTGCACAACGCGCAGGTAACTATTCGTTATCGTTATGTTAAGGGCAGATAAAGTTTATGACCGAAACTTAGTATGAACACGTCTTTAGATACTCATAACCGCATAAAGAAATTAAATTAACTATTTATGTTAATGTTTTGCTCCCGCTTGCTACAAAACCAAAGCAATACAATTAAATTCGGTAGAAGTTTATCATCTGCTCCGAATGTAAATTGTAAATGCGTTTATTGATATTTTAGTACGCCTGATGAATAATTCGAAAATGTTTAATCGCTATGGGTCAGTTACAATTTTAAAGAAACTTTTAACCCATTTATATGGATTTTTAAAAGCTTTGACTCTATACTCGGTTCTAGAATTCTAGCAATTTTTTGTAAACAAAGGATTTCCCAACCAAAGAAATCATGCTTTCATTCTTTAATTATATTATTATATTTGTTTCTCGCCCGTTATCTACGTTTTTCGCTGCGGGTCCGAAATTTTGCGTTTGCGTGGTTTTGTTTTTGCTTTTAGTGGTACCTAACTAAACCTTGTTGTTTTCCGTTTTTGTTAAGTTTTCGTACATTATGTCTTTGTTTATAAGAAACGTCTTCCTGGATTCGAGAACCGATAACAGTGCCTGCGTTTTCTTCCAAGTGGAACAGATATTTATGTCTGTCTACTAAAATCATCATAGAACTTTGAGCCCTTAAACTTGGTTTTAACAGTTTAAAAGGACAAATACACCCTGGCACCTGAGAATAAATAGGCGAAACTCATCCCACTCGCACGCGCATACGCGGAAAATGGCCCAGGGGTATTTTGATTGATTCGATTCGTTTCCGAATCGAATTCGATTCCGACAGATCTATAAAACGCTATTTTGATTTCGCCTCGGGTTGGTGATCGAAAATCTGAATCGAATCTGTTGACTAATGGCCATGTCAATGAGGAGGAGCTCCTTATTTATCCGAATTCGATTCCGACGGATCTATAAAACGTTATAGAATCCGTTGGAATCGATTCGGAAACGAATCGAATGAATTAAAATACCCCTTTACAAGAGTTGAGGGATTAAAAGAAGGAATATATTGATAGCAGAGAAACAGGTTAATATAGACCTATGTAAAACAAATGTAACTAGTGAACTAAACTATATAATAGATGAGCTAAAAATTAATGGTAACCATCTAATAAACCTAAATCTGAGTACTGAATAAAAATATGTCCAATCTTAGAGTGAATGGTTGGAATTTATCAGAAAATGATTTTTATTTATTTTTATATTGTGTTTAACTCTTGTAAATGAAATTTACTTTTACGCAGAAATGTCTGCTTTCACTGGAGATGCCATAGATTTTTAAGATCTACTTTATATAAATTTTATCCGGTCAGTACTCAATATAACAAACACATCTTAATAATATCAAACAGGAATAAGGTACTTAGGTAATATCTTTAGGTACACTGTAAATTAATAAATTGATTGAGATCCCACGGTTTAGAACAAAAATCTAAATGTTAGTGTTAGTACTCAAATAAACCTAGGTACAAATAACACGAGATGGGGTACAGGTACAAATATAATATATATACAGACTATTACAGACGCTTAGACTGGATTTCCACGTTTATGATTCTAGTTACTTTTATTTACAGATTTATGAACGAATCGGACCATGGAGATTATTTTTAGATTTTCGTTAGATTACAATCTCACTTGATGGTAAGTGATGATTTAGCCAACCATGTAAACGAAGGTCTAGAAGAACCTCACCCTTGTTCAGGCAAGATTTTACACACAAATATATCTATAGGAAACCAGTTTAAGATCCCATACAGCTACTGATATGTGGACAACTTAGTCTTAAATCAAATAGGAATCAAAATTATGTCATTTAAGATGGACAACTAAATCCGCTGATGTAACAACTTCTCGAGTATGCTATACTAATGATCACAACATTCATTATTCTACATATTGGTGTTATTATTATTATAATATGCAAAAATATTTATTTTGGCTCCTACTGAACTTGAAAATTCGTATACTATTTATAGAACTTGAGTTACAAATAGGCAAGAAATATAGTATTGAACTACATAATATAGATAATATAGTTGTAGAGCTATTGAATTAATAAACAGTAGATTAAAAATAGGTACCATTTGATATTACCATACAATAGGTTTATTACTTACTAACTTTAAAAAAACAAAATAAAAGTTTTAATGCGTACAACTGCAGTTTTTTAATTGGGTAGGTAGATGTTTTTTCCATCAACTTTTCCTTTTCCAAACAAATTTTGTTTATGTATGCATTTTCTATGTACCACGACCGTAGGAATACACTAACCAAACTCGATGTCGAATGTTTGTAAACAAACCATGACATAAATAACTAAAACTCACTTGGTTGGCGTCGAGTTTCAGATATAATTGTAAGCAATATTTATTAAAGGAATCCTTCCTTATCAAATCGACAAAGAATGTAAATTGCGAATAAGAAGACACGGCAACACGAAGTGAATTTTAGTAAGAATGGGTGGTTTGTTTACAAACATTCTACATTGAGTTTGGCTAGTATAAATAAATGGACCAGTAAAGTAAATAATGTACAGTAAGCTATATCTATTACAAGTAAGCTGTTAACACGTGGCATGTGCATCTACATGCTTACATAGTGTATACACTATTCTAAACGAGTGATTATACTAAACCTTCAGTTATAGAGAGTAAAGTCGTTTATACAATGACAAAAATACATAGCAAACATTTATTGGTCTAAATTGCCAACATTCGATATCTAAGACAGTACCTTGGGTGCTCAGCGAAATTTCACGTATACCGTCTGCTTTTCTTATCAAAATAACCCGGTAAATGCCAGTCTAAGTCAAAACTCAACTCTTCATGGGTGTAATAATATGTATGTTATTTATGATGCCTTAGTATGAGCTGTGTATAATTTATGCAAGGCATCAGAAAACTATAAAAGCTTGCGTTTTTTTCCATACATAGAGCGCCTCCCAGCGTCTCTGTCGGATACTGCGAGAAAATACTTTTCGTAATAAAATGGCAATCCAATAGTTTCTTACGAACTCTATAATAGTTTTTCAATGATTTCAAGTGATTTGTTGGATTTTGTCAGTAAGAGTGCCAATTTTGGCAAGTAAGCGGCAGTAGACTGTCGTTCTCGAAAACTTTTTCCGTTATTTTGCAAACTCACACTAGTCGTGCATCACTAATGTTTAAAAACTTCAATTCGAGTCGTATTCACTGTTAACTAAGACAAGAATAACCGGGCTTACATTTTAATAAGAGCTCTATAGTTTAAGAAAGTTATATTTTATAGTGAAGAACAATAGCACACTAATAATACACCTAAGATACTGTTTTAGACCCAAATTGCACCGAATGAATTGGCTTTTACAATGAGCAACTATACTAAAAAAATAAACTCTAATCTGCATATAACACCATAGGCATTCTAGGTGGGTTACATACCTTATAATAAAGACGATTATGTATTGCAAATATACAGATTACAGATAAATTCGAAAAAATATTATAGAGAAAAGTTACTCGCGGATTAAAAACACGATTCACATTATATACAAATACATATAACCGACAACAGTTGAATTTTCTAAAGAATATGTCTAATAAATTTAACTAATAACATAAAATCTGTATAAAAAATTTATGAGTGTGATAGGATAGGAAAAAAAATTTAAGCTCAAATATTTAAGCCAATGTCAGCATTAATAACTAACGTAGTTGTGATGTATGGTGAGCTAGTAAATTGGAGTTTTAATTCAAAATAATATGCAAATACATGTCATGTTAAAATAATGCAACATGTTAGGTACCCAATCAACAATAGGGAAACTTCTGCACAACGATTTTAAATGAGATCTCTCGTTTATGAGGAATCATAAGTCTAAAAATTTAACCAAATCATTTATACTCCATTCACGCGTTTATTTTCTTTGACTTAATGAAATAATGTAATAATATTTTATAATAATAATAATGCTGGACATTTCACACAACATTATCTAGCCCGAAGTTAAGCAGAGCTTGTGTTATGGGTACTAGATAACTGATATACTTAATACAATACACTACATAGATAGATATTATAGACGCGTAATATATCAGCTCGATAAATATCTCCTAGATACTTTCCGAATCGATAGGAACGAATCACTATTTAAAAAAAAAAAACAGAGTATGTGGGTATATCATTCAGTCAAAGGAATTAAACGCATGGACAGAGTATAGGTGTAAATTTAACTAACCTATTGTAAAATCATAAGAATTGGGGCTCTAATGTTCAAATTTTCTTAATCTTATTCCGTAATTTAATATCTGTTAAAATCTTTACAATAGGACCAAAATAATAGTAATATCAAATAATTGCGACTAATATAAGCTGCGCGTACACAGGTACAATACAATTTTAATCCAAAAACAATGCAATAAGGCTTTTCCAAAGTTGACGTATTGTAACGCGTATCGACACCGATATAGAGCCATGTGCAATTTTACACAAGTAAATTTGAACTTTATTTCTATAGCAATAAAATTTGCTTCCACTCAATATAAGTGCCGATAGCTATACTAGCCAGATATACTTATCCGATTTAGTATTTATACATAATTTATAAATAACTATAAGTGGTTATTGGTGCTTACTTGTGCACTAAAGATGTGAGCCTCCGCATTCCTGTTTTAGTAGTACCTTTGGTTTTCTTAGTCTGTTCTTTAAAGCCTCTGTAAAAAAAGGAGAAAATGTTAAGGTAAGTACATGTTTTATTGCACCTCTAATTTTACTATGACATTTTGTTATGAACCTTACAGCTCATACAATCGTAGTTCATATAGTTATTTTTATTTTTATTTTCTGTTTGGCATTTTAATAATATTTTTTAACTTCGATTATTTGTTGCTAAATAATCATTCATAATTACTACTACTGTCAACAATTAGGGAACTTCATTATCGTGAATATTATACCAAACAGCAAATTATTTCATGGACGGGGTTTATAAATACTTGTATCGTGATCTATTTAGGCACATTTTGTTATGGTACGATAATAAAAGTAATTCTAAAGTACAGGGTGCCACGGAAAGGGTGTACGAAACCGAAAGGTGGTCATTCTGGACCCGAGGGGATCCACTTGTGACTAACGATTTTGTGAAATACGTATATTTTTTTTAAGAAATTAATTTATAAATTAACTGTAAAAAATCTAACTAATATACAATTTGTTATAAATGCGAAAGTTTGGATGAATGTATGCATGTTTGTTAATTCTTCACTCCAAAAGTACAGAACGGATCGGTTAGAAATTTTACAAAAATTTAGATTTAATTCTGCAATAACACATACCCAGGCTACTTTTTATCCCATAAATCAGTTCCCATGCGACAGAAATATATGTCCTTTGAACGCATAGAAACAAGGCGTGGGAAGCTGCGAAAGAAACTAGTTTTAAATATAGGAATAGAGTATTTTTGGTATACTTATTTATTTCCGAACTTCTTCAGTAACCAATTCCTAAGAAGAAAGATTTGCGATATTTTTTTGACTGATATTATTATAGTAAAACATTGTTTTGATAAAGGATGTGGTAAAGTTTAAAGATTAACGCCACATAATGAATGTATGTGTCGTGGCCATATCCTAGAATTGATCACTTCATGATGTAACTGACCATTTCATGTAATGGTTGTATTTCATGAAATGGAAAATACGCACTGGCCACATCATGACGTAGTCTGGTCAGATCAATGAATAATCGGCGTTTGATGATAAAAAGCTAAATGCACGGCTACTACATGATATGGTCAAACATTAGTGATCATATCATAAAATATTTACATTATCTACCGTTAGAGGCGCTAATGTTGTTTTAAAGTTTTTTTTGTTTTTATAGTGCGTAAGCCTCACACTCTGGCAAATTTCTAAGAAATTAAATATCATCGCAAAAATTTACGACTTCGGCGAGACTCGAACCCGCATCCTTCCGTAAGTACCGGAATGTGCTAACCAACTACACCACGAGGTCGAGTGACGCTGGAGTCGAAAATCTTTGCGACTTTCTACGGACTGTAGCGCCGTTAGCTCCACCTACAGGGGAAACATTAAAGTTTATCCATTCCTGTTCAAAGACTAAAGTTACATTTAGTTCGTTTGACGAGAGGTGTCGCGTTGCTCAAATTCTAAAGTTTTTTTGTTTTTATAGTGCGTAAGCCTCACACTCTGGCAAATTTCTAAGAAATTAAATATCATCGCAAAAATTTACAACTTCGGCGGGACTCGAACCCGCATCCTTCCGTAAGTACCGGAATGTGCTAACCAATGTTAATGTTGTTTTGTTTTGAGTGTTTTTGTAATGCTTGATGCATTCAATTCAGATCGGTGGACAATTATTCCGTTTTAAAAGCTAATAATAATGTTCGAATTGAAGACAAAAATTAAGTGAAACGCCGCCGTTGCGACACAAAACTACTCGACTTTTACGAAAGTTTTGAAGATCAGACTATTCCGTATAGTTCCCATGGAAAATATTATGAAATAACTAAAGAAATCCACAAAACTGTTGGACATGGTGGCCGACTGAGAATGATAGAAAACATTAAAAATAAGTTGACAATCCAATAAAATATAATGAAACTTTTCTGATATCTCTCACTTTTAGATGAAGTGGTAATATATTGTAAACTGTTATAATTTTAAAAAATTTTATGAGTTTAAGATTTCAATAGATAATAAATAATGGAAATGTATTTAGATCGGTGCCAAATGTACTGCGTTATCAGAAAAGGTCCATGCTCAGCTGAATGTTGTGAGTAAATAACCCACAACGCTGATTTTCAGCATGCACCAAAGGAGTGCTGCTCAGAACGATTCAATAATCCTATCCATTCAAGGTTATTGTGGGTAGAAATCGCTCTTGAGCGATAAGATCGTCAATTGTCGCTTGTGTCCATTTCATAATAAAGTATTTTCTATTCTATGACGATACTATAAAACCATAAAAGTACTTACAAATAGCGCGTGAGGTCCTCGATATCGACGAGCATGGAGTCCTGGCCCATGTGGAGTTCATCTCGCGCCATCAGCATCTTTACCAACGTGTCGTTGAGGTTCTCGATCTGGGAGTGTAGTTCGTTCACTATCACCTGGAATTCAAAGTTATCTTTATGGCCTTAAATGAGTGATTTGTTAGAGCTGTGTTTCTTATTTATTTATTTATTTATTTTAAAGAAGAATATATTAAAATAGTGACAGACAGACATTCTTCTCGGTCTTGACGGTTTTGACTATGAAAAAGTTTCTTTAATTTTAAGCACATAATGGTCTAGTTCCGACCTCAGAAGAAAAAATTACATTACATAAGTATTATTTCTTTCACAGATGAATTTTAAATTTCTGACTTGTGTCCAAGACAAAGGTAAGGTAAAGGCTGTAAGGTAATGTCTATAGGATTTCCTTTAAAAGCGCTTTGAATTTTAAAATTTGAATTTCAGCTCTCCTAAAGCAAACAACTTCAGAATTCACCAACTGACAATCTGTGGCAATTTGGTATGCTAAAAACTCTAGAACAAACAGAAACTTCCAACGAAAAGTTAATGTATCAAAACGGCTTCAATTATGTAAATAATCAGTCTATTTTGCTGCCTTGATTCTTTTTATAAGCATTTACTTTTATTTTCTTGATCTCTTTTTATTATTACTGCTAAAATTATTTTGTCTCTAACTGGCCAACAAAGACATCCCTCACGCCACCTTTTTAAACCCCGTTTAACCTAGATTCAAGAAACGTCACAAAAACGAATATTCACACAATAGTCATTATTGTGAGCTCAAATCCATTGTTAAACTTTGCATGAGTCAACCCAACCAAGACCGAGGCACGGAATAAAAAATACTTGCAAGGTCATTGTATTGTTAATTAATAAAAATGGTAGTCTGTCTGTTTATACTGGCCATGTTGGATCAGCTGGTCAATTAAGATGGATAGGTAAGTATTATCACACATACTATTTTTAACGCTTCTTGGCTGCATTTTGATTAGGAAGTTATAAAAAACAAAAGAAAATGAACCAATAAACGGCGAAAATAGGATGACTGATACATTCACGAATACTCCTGAATCAACCAGCTGAACGAAAAGAGAAGCCAGCTAGTAGATAGACACGTGTAGGTAAATCTACCACTATCAAGTAGATAATCTGAAGAATTATAGCCATCGATGTAAGTAAAGTTTGGGAGAACTAGTACCCAATGTACTAGTTTCTCGAAAGTGGAACGCTCAAATTAGGTCCGTTAGGTTCACCCACCCCACCTCAGACATATGTAGTCGGACCGGGCAACGTATTGTTGTCTCGGTCGCACTTCGGTCTAGGTAAGTCTTTCCATCTTTGTTGTTCATTATTAGGTAGGTTGTATAATGCAAAATATTGGTAATAGCGTGTCTTTGCATTTGGTTATGATACAATACAGGCCATTTGTTGAGTTAGCGCTGGGAGGGAGAACGTACCATATCTACTGAATTTTATTTATATCTAGCACACACAATATTGGTTTATGATTCAAACAACTATAGAGGACGAAAGGTTACTTCAAGGTCTAAAAACAGAAATAAAGAAAAACTGTTGTTATCAAGCGAGATCTGTATTGCCTTGGTTAGTTTTTATTTTATACAGACACGTTACGAATTCGTTGTTTAATTTTATGTAGTCCGTGGTTATGTACATGGTTTGTAAATAGCTAAATTGTAGGAAAGTACTAGTTTGGTAGACTGCGGTTTCTTGATACCTATTGCATTGAATAGGTCAATATCCTGAGATGATAATTATAATCATCTAGGTTTGCGTTCTCCCACGCTGCGCCTACGTCTTTATTTTCTTATTCTATTATATCTTCATTAACTTACGTTTATATGTATGAATCAATTATTTCACGAATGCATAAGCGAGAGCACCGTTATTAATGCACAGAAGGGAGGTACGAATTGTAAAAAAGATACATAGGTATTTATTTTAGCCTAGTTTCTGCCTGCGGCTTCGCACGCTTTGTTTCTATGGAAACGTTTTCTATCCCATGGGAACTGATTTAAGCCTCCACCCCGCAGCCGCAATTTTGAAGCGCGTCTTGCGTCGCGCGATTTAGTAGTAAGTATATTGTACCAAACCTTCATCAGCTCAATCTTAGAAGTTCTATTGAGTAAGTAGTTTGGTGCTTGACAGCTACATTAAAACATATCTGAGTGGACCAATAAGAGAAGATCTTTACCTGTAACTGTGCAATATTCATATCGGTAAGAAGCTGCCGCGATACGCGTCGCCTGTCGGCAGCGAGCGGCGCGTTCGCCTTGTCCATACTGCGGCGCAGCATCTCTGTGACCGGTGAGACGGCTCGGCTGCGTCTTTCCCTCTGAAATAACATGCAGTATACATTTAATTATTATAAATCAAGATAGGGACATCTAAGCTAAATATTAGTTGACGGTGGGAGCAGTGGCCTAAAAAAGTGTACAGTTCCTACCATAGATACATACTAATAGTTCTTGCATGGCAACGCCGCTACCGCATACTGAGAGGAACAACTTTTCGAAGTATGACTGACGGTGGTCAAATAGTTTCATACGAACTCGATTATATACCTACAGTTTTCGTATTTTGAGTGAATTGTTGCATTTTAGCAGAACGCGTGCCAACTTTGGCAAGTAGGTAGATGGAAGTAAACTGTCACTTTCTTAAAAACTTTTCCATTTTAGCACCTGTTGTGCAAACTCATACTAGGCGTAGGAGCGGCAACAGATTTTTGACGGTTTTTCGTATTACGCTACGGCCGATTTCCTTCGAATACTATATAAAAACCGGCTACGCTCCCGCTGTTCATCGATAACGCAGCCAATGAATGTGAGGAACAGCATTAAATTTAGTGACTTTAAATTTGTATTAGGGCACCCAAATTTTGTTTATTTTATTTTAGGGATTGAGAGCCCTTCAATCCTTAAAATCGTTAGCTTGGCTAGGTTTTCGTTATCGTTAATTTATTAAGACATCCCAGTGCACCGTGTGTTTACCAACTTAGTGGTTTTAAAAACTGTTGAATTTCTTTATTTGGTTTATTGAAACTTTGTACATACCTCCATTTGAATGCGAGCCATTTCCTTTGCCTGGGCTAGAGCCATCCTCGCTTCAGTTTGTAAAGTGGCCTGAAGTGCAAAGAAGTCTGATTCTTTCACCTCAATGTGGTTCAAGGAATGAGATGATCGAGACTTTGTTTTTAAAGATAGTGAAGTTGGACGAAGTTTTGTTCCTGAAAACATAATGTACAAAGATTAACACCACTAAAAATACTGAAATTTCCATCATACACAGCACAAACTAACTATTGTGTTTTATTGTCAGAGTAATTGCATGCTGATTCTGATTACAAACAGAAGTTCAAGGTGCATAATTACATAGATAAGAAAATATTATCACCACTAAATACTAATATCAACATATTTGTGAGGATAAGATTTTCTCACTTCAAAGAGCACACAATCCAACAATAGCCTGGTGTACTTACCACTTTGAACTGTACTTATTTTGTCATGTTTTGTTATATTGACGGACAGCGGTCGAGTCTGATAAGGATGGTTGTAATTATAACTATTCTTGCTGAACAGACTTGTTCGTGAATTACTTTTAGAATTGCTTATATTTTTGTCCAATTCAGACTGTGATTCATTGTCCGATGCTGTCTCATTCATGAAACATATCTGTAAATTCATCCCTGCACCACCACAACACAAATATTTAATGAAGATGATTACATTAGTTTACAATGAATTGAAAATTAGCACAGTTTAGAATAGACCGAACAACTTTCACCATTAAAGACTTAACAAAACCATTGACTTAAACATAAAAAGCATAACTTTTCTTCTAATGATTAATAGCTTATTTTACAAGAGCCCAATCACCTCAACATCTACGAGTATAATGTAAAGTATGCTTACCATTTTGAAGTCTGGAGTGCAGACTGGGCTTCTTCCCGGGGCGGTCTGTGTAGCCCAGGCTATAGTACTCCTCAGCCTCAGCGCCCATTGCCAGCCTCTTTCGGATCTCTTCTCTGTCATTGCGTTTCTATCAAAATAATAGTCATTTATTAATTTGTTTACATGTATTTACATAGGTAATAAAAATAAAGTGCCAAACATGTAACCCTTTGGGGGCTACAAATTACATAAACTAGTTAAATCTTATTTTATGAATTAGCTTCAAAAACTTATATCTATAATTGTTTATTTATTTATTCTTAGGTACAGATGTAAAATCCTCATAAATAGACCATGTGTAGATAAATTTAAACAAAATACCACATCACTACTATTTTACATAGTAGGTAGGTAATATAATGGTCATATTAGGTCTAAAATAGTAGTTGCTGGTGCGTGAACATACATTTTTATCATAGTCTGAATAGTCAGTTAGGGTCACAATCCTTGTAAACTTCTCAAGAATGTTTGGATTGTTATCTATCAACACTGGCCATTCAATTTCTGTGTGGGCACTGTCCGCTGTGCTAACAGCTCTTGGACTTAAGGCAGTATCATCGCAATAAACCACAGGTGGTTCTTCGGTGTCTATTTTAGTGAATTTGAACTTGAGCAGGTGCAATCCACGTTTAGCTCCTGGCTTTGGTGTTCTTAGAATAACATCTTGATTTTCTTCTGAGGATTTGCTAAACTTCCTTTTTATATTGCTAACTATACTCCCGAACATCTTAGAAACTAATCAGTCTTTAGAAATTTGGCAAAATATGGCACGATTTTGGTTTGTACGCAAATAAAATCACTAAAATGCCATGCCAGCAAAAGCAAGCAAACAGCTGTTGTTGTAGTCCTGTCATTCCTGTCAAAATGACATTTAGGACAAGGTCAAGGAATGCCCCATTTCTTTTTAATCTGTGGATATTAAATTAACGATTTTTTTAGTAACGATTACTTGTGTACGATTATGTACTTACTCGATTATTTGAATATTATTATTAAAGTTATCGTTTCAAGTAGGTTTTGTTCTAGGTGTGTTCTAAGATCTAGATCTTATTTAGGTACCTACTTACCAGACAGCACACGTTGTCTACCGATTCATGGTTATCGTAAGTGATTGTGTATAAATCCAAGAGAAACCTTGTATCTTTTTTATAATGTCTTTGTTCAACGTTAAAGTAAGGTAACGACGTCATAATCACTTAGTTTAATAATCACTAGCACGTAGACGTAGTTAAGTATTTTCACAAAACAAAACTCTGCACACGTAACTTAAAAGGTAGCGTTCGCTAATGAAGTAGCTTAGAGACTGCCTGTCTGTGTTGCGAGGCTGCCAACGTTGCTGAATCACCGCTTATTTAGAAAGCCGATTCAAACGCAACCCACTCACTCTGGCGCAGGTAGGTACTAGGTAATGTGTTGTTGATATATTTATTACAATAACAGTTAGTAGTATGTACACATGACCGCAGCAGCAAATGGTAGAGTCGAATTTACCGTTAGACCTCGATTATAGGTAGGTAGGATATGTAAATTGGCGCGAAGGTATAAACTAGTCTTAAATTTAGCTTATAACATAACGTATCTTACTCTTAAGTTCCTATCACGTTAAGATGCCAGGTACGTCTACCTACCTAAATAATTTTCCCCATACCATGGAAGCCGACATAAAGCCTACATAAAGCCGATATAGTCAGTAATGTTTTATATTTATACTCACCCTTCTCTCGGCTTCTTTTGCAGCCCTTAGATGATTTTCAATTGCGTCTATGTCTAATTTTGGTAGAGCAGTCTCTATGTTATACACATCGAAACTTTCTGAAAATGCAAATGCTATGATTATCTTTTAAATTGTCAAATTGTCAGGTTTATTAGGTGCGTAAGCATTTGAAAAATGCACATTGTGTTATGTTATTGTTACATGAGCTTGCAGGTAGGTAAATAATAAACAGGGTTTTTTTTGAAAAGTCATTGATATTTGCATAACAATGTCTTGAAATAACAGGTGGGTGTTAACTGAAAACTGCAGCGAATTTTTTACTCTATAAATACGTAAATATGTAAGTAGATAGATAGATAGAAAACACTATTATACCACACAAATACAGGCAACAATTTATATAGAATGCTTTAAAAAAAAGGAAATAATATATAGGCCGGCCTTATCGCTGAGAGCGATCTCTTCCAGGCAACCTTGGGAAGGACTGGAAACGAAAGAACAAAATAGACGATGGCACTGAATAAATATAAAGATACCTACTTAAATAAAGGATAGATAAGGATAAGGTAGATAAGGAAAGCTATTCACCGAAGACGGTACCTACTATAACTATTGAGAAATCTGCTTACCTAGATCTAAATCCTTTCCGCTATCATCTTTAAGGACGGATGAGTTACTATGAGCAGTATGATAGCATTTTTTAGATGACGCCACATCTTTTTGTAGATCTTTGGTCTCTCTCGGCTCACTGGAAGATTGCATTTGTTAACGATACAAGAACAAATATTAACGAGAATTTAACAAATGAATATCAATCAAATTATATAATTTAAAATTAAAACTCATAACAAAAAGCACTCCACTCCACCCACACACCACAGACATAACATCATAGAGACGTATGATCAGGAAAAAACAGCAATTAATTTATTATCATAGCAGTGCAATACTCACATTTGCGATTTGACAGGAAGATTCCTTATTGTAGCGTGAGCTATTTGTGGATCATTCCTGCTTGATTCCGCATTTACTGTTGCATTCACGAAGCTATAGCTGTTAGATGGACTCCTAATTTCATTAGAATTTCCATCAGTAACAACTGGAGCTGCTTCCTTTTTGCACTCGGCCCATAACCTATCACGCTGTCTCATTTCGTCCAGTTTAGGAATTATTTTTCTTAGTTCGGTACTTAGTTGCTTTATCGTATTCTCGACATTCTGGCTAAGCTTATCAGGTTCATAAGTACTCACGTCGATTTCATCTTTACCATCTGATAGAAATGCGTCGTCTATTTTTGAGTTAATATCTAAGTGAAGAAATGTAGGCCTACATAAATGCATTTCTGTTCGTGCATTCTTCTCGTTTTCTTTGTTAATTGCAATATCCTCTTCGTTAGTAATATTTTTGTGAGTTTCAAGTTCTGTTTCCTCTACAGTTTCGTCTATTGTATCACTTTCTACTAACTTCTTTATAACATGGTTAACTACATCGCTGATATTATTAATCGTATTTTCAATAGGCTTTGCTAATGTATCTTTTATATCTTTACGCAATTCTTCTAAATCATCTTGAATATTTATGTTATAGTTTAATAACTGCTTGATTTCGTCCTCGACTTCCTTATTGAAATCTCCAATAATATCTTTTGTATGAAAATTATTTTCGATATCAGCATCTGAACAGTTCAACTCGTAACTAAATAAATCAACGTCATTGTTGTTGTTTTGCTTAGTTAGATTCTGTATCAGATCAGGCATCTCATTTTGGTTATTGCTATCTAATTTTTTAGGATACAAATCGTCATGTATAGACGTTTCTTCGTTTATATCATTGTTGTTATTGTTTTGGCATTCTATTGTTGAATTTGTTTGGTTGTCATCAGGCTCATACGCCAGTTCTGTTAATTCTACATCAGCGTCATCGTCGGTCATGTCATTTTCTGACTGATAAAAGTTCTCAATGGTGGAAGAATAGTCCTGTAAAGAGAAAAAGAACGTATGACCCCTCTTGAAACAGTTACGAGACCACAGTGGTAAGTACAAAAACACTGCCTAGGACTGGCGTACCGTGGAATAACCCAATTACATCAGAGAGAGTAAGCTAAGAAAATCGAGAATTCTGGAGATGAGGAAAATTTTCCTTCCTCGGACTCGCGATTCGAGAATCAAGCCACAACTAGGCAAAATTTTCTCATTTTCAGTTCTAAATTGTACAGAACCCAAAAATCGCATAGGTATTTTTGGGTTCTGGACAGTTGAGAACTCGCGTATCATTCCGATGTTCGGATATGAACGCCACAGACTTATTGTGAAGTTAATTATGGTAAGTTAGGTACCTGTAAAGTGTGCGCTAAGTGTTGGAATCCGGGGTAGTTCGGATTGACAATCCCCCTCGGAACTAGATGTACCCCGCGTTCAGACATTTCATCTGTGTCGGAGTGGTCGAACACTCGGTCGTCCTCAATCGGAGTGTCGTCGGAGTATACATCAGACTCACCTGAAATAACACATTTTTGATCCCTTGAAATAGTGAATGAATTTTATTCAGACTACCCAATGTCCAATCCAAAAAGAAATAAACCAGTCAAGTGCGAGTCGGCTTTCGCAAAAGAAACAAGCGAAACCATAAAAATAGAATTTTTGATGGATCGCAAAATAAGCAAAAAGCCAACATGTCGCGTTCATCCATCCAAGCACTGACCGCGCCCAACGTTGCTTAACATCGGTGATCGTTGTTCAACTTGATAATATCAAGTTGATATTGTTACTATAATTATTATTTTACTATATTATTTGTTGCTATAGTGGCAGTATGTACTAATGCACTGCCCACTCTGTAATAAAATTGAACTGTCTTTTACGGACCTTTCAAGATTTAAGAGATGCAGCCTTGACAAACGTGGAGGGAAAATAGCCAAATAAATCACGTTTCTTGTGTGGGAGCCCCCTTAATTTTTTTTCGTTATTTATTGTTAAAGAAGTGAGAGAAATATATACTCTGTAAAAATTCCAGCTGTCTACTTTTTATATAGGGTCCCGTTTTCACCCATCGTGTACGGAACCCTAAAGACGGATGGCCTCAACCTACGGACCTAGGGTGTCGACTTCAAGGTGAGCAAAAGCGTAGGTTCTGACTTCTGTCGAGACCTGCATATTTGCGCATCTTGAGATCCTCAGTCAAATCTGCCGCCGCAGCAGCCCTTACGGATGTGTGCGGAAGCACGTAAAACCTACACAATGGGTCTGAAACTCCCAAGGGTAGTGTCATATCCTTTTCAAAATGAAAACTTCAATAGCTCTAGCTCTTTAGGAACATTGGCATAACTCGAACGTAAAACGAAGATAAAGTCTTAGATATTCATAGAAAATTAAATTGGTTCATTTTCTGTTCGGCAAGTAACATTTATACGAACTAAAATAAATATGATTTACATAATCTTCACTCCACTCTATGTAGGTAGGTACCTAAAATGAATCAGGGACGATTAACAAAATTAAGGCTGTTGGTAGGTGAAAATCGGTATCCCTATATTGACATCGTACCTTATAGAAGATCTATATATTTATTAATTATGTGAGTGCGACAAAGTATTCTGTGATATGAACAAATCTTTAAAACGCTACCGACTCACCCTTAGCGCGCCTTTGATTCCCAAGGTCCCTGCTTGCCTCCAGGTTGTTCACTGTAAATTGATTATTGCAGAAGTTTTTCTGGGCATTGATTCTAAATTGACGATTGCACACCGTAAACTCGTTCACGTTAGAGTCCAAGCAATCAGCTCCAGTATAACTCAATGTCTCCGTAGTTTCCACTGAACCGTAGATGCTATTGGAATTTAACTGAGAATAATTGCTTCCGTTCTCAAAACTGTGTTCTACATTCGCGGACCAGTTTATGTTGAACCTTTCATTTGTTTCACGGGGGTTGATGACGTTCCCGTTTTCAATGGCCTGTTTTAGCCTC
This sequence comes from Eupithecia subumbrata, assembly GCA_949316285.1. Classification (NCBI taxonomy): domain Eukaryota; kingdom Metazoa; phylum Arthropoda; class Insecta; order Lepidoptera; family Geometridae; genus Eupithecia; species Eupithecia subumbrata. Next base: position 17,102,616 of record OX438647.1, read on the forward strand.
ATTATTACCTGAAACAAAAGAGCAAACAATTCTGAAACTGCAGAAATTTTATTAACTGCATGTACCTTATTAGAACTACGACATTTATTCTACGAATAAGTGGACTTATAACTTAATCGCAGTATCTATCTAGCCGAATTTTTGGTGGCGGTCAGTCTCAACGGAGACAAGCCATCTTGTGGGATATATTATAGTGCACAAGCGTGTGCACAAACACAGGTGCACTCTCTATTCTCTTTATCTTATAATCTAAAGACTATTTTGCAGCTGATAGGACACATTTGTGAAAGCATTGGTCAATTTATTTCTGTCTGGTCGAAGCCACGCGTGACCCGAGAGCTGGTGAGTATCTGGCGCAGCGCATCAGCATTGCCATACAGCGTGGCAATGCAGCCAGCGTCTTGGGGACGCTTCCGACTGGTATTGATATGGATCTTCTGAGCTACTTGTAGATTGCTTGCAACAGTCTGCAGTTAGCTCAATTGTTTCAATTGTAAATACTAGTTGTAATTTATTTCTGTTATTTGATTGTAATTTTATTTGTGAATTTAAATTTAAATTCTATCTACTAGGATAAAATACGTCCATCTCTACATTCGCTTTTGCTAGCTCATTGTACTAGCGACACATTCTTGAAAGTGATTAAAAGAGTAAAATGTTAAATTTGTAGTAAAATTTGTAACCGGACTACTGAGACTACACCAAATAAACTAACCTAGCTATATCTTCTTGGGTAGGTAATATACCTATCTAATTGTTCGAACTAAGTCTGCATGCGAAAGCATCAATTTATGGTTTCCATTTAGGATAGGAATCAATAATTATGTAACCCTAGGAAAACAATGGTAAGGAAATCTTTAAAGTGAACAATCTCATCTTTTAGCATTATTTTGGTTGAGAATTCTCTTACATTTGGTAAAATGAATTGGCGGTGAACCAATCTAGTTATTTTATAAGTTAGTAACGCAAAGAAATTGCTATGATTAGCTCTACCCGCACTAACTTATTAACAATTAAAATAAAATGGATACCTTCAAGACAGGGTCGATATACCTACCTAAGGCATAGATGGTAAAGAAAGTCGATAGATAAGCTAGTTCATAAAGTTGTCGTGTCAAGGAGAGTTACGGCGTAGGTACATCGATAGGACAGGTCACGAAGGCAAAGTTTCGAGCTTCTAATCACAATGCCTGCGAACCGTTTGTCGAGAGTGATTGACAATTACCAGCGAACAAATCGTAGACTACGGCCTGCAATTAATTCACTAATGGACTTTTTGGGTCCCAATCAATGAGAGATTTATGTAGCTTTGATTACAGTTCGATTTAACTTTTTTGGCAGTGATTAGATGCCTTCAAACAACCGCGAGCAAACTATGAAAAGTAGCAACTCGTTTTTATAAGTTTAGTAAGATTTTCACGTTTAAGCATTCCCGCACGTACCTAATACCGACATAAAACGGTTAACAGTATTATACTATACATTATCATTTGATTTTACGGCCTAAATCCATAGAACGTATTCCGCAATAGGCCGGATATTGTAGTCGGGCTGTGTCGCGCTTCCGGCTGCCTGGCGGGGTTATTTTATACCCCACCGCACCCACATTATTATGTATGGTTTTATGTTAGTAGGTCGGATCTACCTTACCTACAAAGCTAACAGAAAATATGTGGAGACCGAACGCATCGTGGAGAGCGGTAGAAATACTATGCGTGATACACTCATGAATGCCCGAAATACGCATAAATCATAATACGCGGTCAAATGAAGTACATTTTTTTAGTAGGTAGGCACAGACAGCGTCAAAATTAAGTAACCCCCCTGCATAACACAATGCAGGATAGAATCCGTTTTTTTATTATTTGTATCAATTCGTTCTGTTTTTATGTTACCTAAACAAAAATACCTATAGTACATTTTCGACTTTTAAAACTCTTACGATTAACAGGTTTGGATTTAAAACTGCATGTGTGTAAACTGCAGGGGGGTTACTAAGTTCTGACGCTGGCTGTACCTAGTGTCTTTAATCCTAAACTAGATTTAAATTGTAGGCTTTATTGGCACCGAAAATACAATCAAATAATAGAAATAAATTTGTATAAGTATTTACAATTGAAACAATTCAGCCAACTGCAGACTGTTGCAAACAGGTACTACAGGTAGCTCAACTGATCCATATTAATATCGGTCGGAAGCTTTGGTATAAATAGACACTAGGGTTCTCTATATATCAAATCAAGGTAATTTTGTAAACACGCGTTGAACATTGATGTAGGCAGTTACGCACATAAACACCACGCAGTCACATTAAGTGGTTGGCCCATCTAATGTTAAAAATTAGACATTATAAGTTACTATATTAAAGAGCATGCCGCGGCTAAGTAATGGCAGTCTATTATGCCTTATTGGATAATGTAAAAGTCGGCTAAACTCCAAGTAGAAAATACGGCGACATCGTCTGACCTCAACGCTATGGTAATGAATTTAAAAATAATAATAGCTTCAGACGACTTGAGCTTTTCGAAAAACTTTCCTTAGACAACAAAGAGCTTGCCGTATAGAACAGTTGCTATTTCAAAATTAAAGTTTAACTATGTACCTTAGTCTAAATAAGTAATTAGTCAGGTTAGCTATGGTATTTTTCATCATCATTCATCGGCAACCCGACTTCACCCACTGCTGTGTATAGGCCTCCAAACTTTTGTGCCACTCCACACGGTCCTGCATGGTATAATAAGAAAAAAATATTGTGAAAAGTAAATGCTACGAAGCGTGCCGGAATAAGACTCTAGATTAGTTCTAGCTACATGTACCTACAGTTACACTAATATTTAAAATCAAAACACGTAAATATGTGAACGAGTCGTTATCGAAAATGTTCAAGTTCAGGGTAACAAATATTCAATGAGTTCCGAGGGGAAAAGTAAAAACTACGAAGCGTGCCGAAATAGTACTCTAGATTTGTTCTAGCTATATGTTCCTATAGTTACACTAATATTTCAGATCAAAAAACGTAAATATGTGAACGACTCGTTATCGAAAATGTTCAAGGTCAGGGTAAGAAATATTCAATGAGTTCCGAGAGAAAAGGTGAAAGCTACGAAGCGTGCCGAAATAGTACTCTAGATTTTTTCTAGCTATATGTTCCTATAGTTACACTAATATTTCAGATCAAAAAACGTAAATATGTGAACGAGTCGTTATCCAAAATGTTCAAGGTCAGGGTAACAAATATTCAATGAGTTCCGAGGGGAAAAGTAAAAACTACGAAGCGTGCCGAAATAGTACTCTAGATTTGTTCTAGCTATATGTTCCTATAGTGACACTAATATTTCAGATCAAAAAACGTAAATATGTGAACGACTCGTTATCGAAAATGTTCAAGGTCAGGGTAAGAAATATTCAATGAGTTCCGAGAGAAAAGGTGAAAGCTACGAAGCGTGCCGAAATAGTACTCTAGATTTTTTCTAGCTATATGTTCCTATAGTTACACTAATATTTCAGATCAAAAAACGTAAATATGTGAACGAGTCGTTATCCAAAATGTTCAAGGTCAGGGTAACAAATATTCAATGAGTTCCGAGAGAAATAGTAAAAGCTACGAAGCCGAAATAGGACTCTAGATTTGTTCTAGCTATATGTTCCTATATGTACGCTAATACTTCAGATCGAAAAACGTATATATGTGAGCGAACCGTTGTCGAAGATCTTCAAGGTCAGAGTAACAAACATTCAATGAGTTCCCAATTCAACAGATTCACTCACATGATCGAGTAAGACGCTCACAGAATTTATAATTTTATTAGCTTCAGCCCGCATCTTCGCACGAGTATTTTCGGTATAATAAGTAGCCTATTGACGACCTCTGTGGCGCAGCGGGCGAAGGTCCGCCTGCGACGCAGGAGGTTGCGGGTTCGATTCCCGCCTCGGAACAAATTTGTGCACGATCTGCAGAAATTTGTTCCGTTGGTCTGGGTGTTTTCTATGTATAATAAAAAAAATATGTATCTATGTAGTGTATTGTACTAAGTATATCAGTTATCTTAGTACCATAACACAAGCTCTACTTAGCTTGGGGCTAGATAATTTATTTATTTATTGTTTAAATTAGGGTACGTTCTAAGTGTATGCCAAATTACATCTTAATCTGTTCAGTAGTTTTGGAGATACTTGGTAACAAAAATTCAGATTTCACAAACTATCGGCTTTATAATATTATAGTAGGAAGTAGGATAGGATTATATTATAGTTATAGGTAGACCACACAACTGGTGGATCTCTGTAGAACCTTGTCACAATAAGCAAACAAACGCCACACACAGTAACAAACGCATTGGCGCCTCTGGACATCAGACGTGCAAAATCACTCCCTATTTTCAAAAAACTGCTTCATCAGCATTATATATCCTTGTAAAGAGTTAGACAACCTTATCTTATGTTTATGTATGTTTATTATTAATCTTTGTAGGTATTATGGTAGGTATGTAAGTAGTGTATTTGTTTCCTTTTCTTTATGTAGGTATCTATCTATATATTTATTCAGTGCCACCGTCTATTTTGTTCTTTAATTTCCAGTCCATCCCAAGGTTGCCTGGAAGAGATCGCTTTTAGCGATAAGGCCGCCCTTTATACTTCCTTTTTTCTAAGCATTTTCTTTTTATTGTTTCCTGTATTTGTGTGGTATAATAAAGTGTTTTCTATCTATCTATCTATCTATTTTCCTATAGTAGGATCAGGAAACAAACGAAAACAATGTTCTGGAATCTTTGATCAAGACCCGAAGCAAACACTTAAGCAAACATTGAATAGTGAAGCTGTGGGTACCTAATTTAGTTACTCCACCCACTCGCCCTGCCCTAGAGAAACTTTTGAAACACTCGAGGAATGTGGGTCATTCCACTTACAAGCTGCCTCACTCACCACTTTTAATTAAATAAAATCTACCGAGATGGGTTGCTGGTGAATTAGGTACATAAATAAATAATGCTGGACAATCCACACAACATCATCTAGCCCCTAGCTAAGCAGAGCTTGTGTTATGGGTACTAGATAACTGATATACATAATAGATGATACATTACATATAAATAAATCTTTATCCACAATGAAAATTACAATAATTACATAGATAGACATTTTTAATTATACATCAAAATACCTGAAACAAATATTTGCAGATCGTACATATAATTGTCCGCAGGCGAGAATCGAACCCGCAACCTCCTGCGTTGTAAGCGGACCTTCGCCCGCCGCGCGACATTAGTCGGCTGCGTCGAATTATAAACTTCTCTCTATTTGCTGTATTTCAGCTGGAGTCTCTTACATTAATTTTAGGCTGGTAATGGTAACTTCGATTTTGTGAATCTGCGGCTATAGCAGAATAAATAAATAAATAAATAATGCTGGACAATTCACACAGCATTATCTAGCCCCAAGCTAAGCAGAGCTTGTGTTATGGGTAATAAATAACTGATATACTTAATACAATACACTACATAGATATTTTTTTATTATACATAGAAAGCATCCAGAACACCCTGAACAAATATCTGCTGATCGTACAAACATTTGTCCCGAGGCGGGAATCGAACCCGCAACCTCCTGCGTCGCAGGCGGACCTTCGTCTGCTGCGCCACTGAGATCGTCATAAGTCAGAATAGGTAGATACTTTAAACAGAAGCACACGTTTCACTTCTCAACGATTTTTGCTGGCTGAGTAATTTATTGCTATAGGTACTAGAATTATTTGTGTTTTGATTGTAAATAGCTAAAACCTATACAAACATCACCAAAAGTTCCTTTAATATACTTGGTTGGCGTGAGAAATTCATGCGCAGAATAGACTAGCAGAGTTGCTTGAACCGTTTTCAAATTTACATTGAATAACAGTGATTTATTTCCAAAAGTAAAATAATAAATTTCTTTCATTTGGTATATGAAAGGTACCTATGTATTTGCTGTTAAGCCCACATTCAATTATAACTTCAGCATGAGAACTCAGTAGATAGGAGCAGAATTTAATTTAACCAGTCCGGGGCTACGCAGCCATTTAAATGGTTCTTGGAAGTTCTTACAGTTGTAAACGCAATCTTATTTTGTGTAACGATTCTTAATATTGGATCTTTTTGTTCGGAATGAATCCATTGTGCTATGATTAGGTGCCTTTTCGGATTTGTAATCTTTTTTATTAGAAAGATACATTTTATTCAAAATTGTGAGATAGTAGGTATATGTTCATAAAGAAAATTACGATTGGATTAGGACGACTGATATAAATTCTCTGTCTATTCTCCGATTCTGAATAACCTATTCAGACCATAAGGGCATCTGCCCACATAAACAGAAATAAATAATATTATAAATGCGAAAGTTTGTGAAATGTTAAATTTTTGTTAGGATCTCGAAAACTACTGAACAGATCAAGATGAAATTTGGCATACACTTAGAAGGTAGCCTAACTTATACAATAGGCTACTTATTATACCGAAAATACGCGTGCAAAGCCGCGGGCAGAACGAAGCAAGTACAGAAATAAATTGTCAATGATTTCAGTTTCGAAATTGGCAAACAACCTTAAAAACTTAACCTTTGAATTTACTTAACTAATAAGTTATGCCTAGCAGTTTTAAACCAGCAGATGTAATTTTTCATATCGTTGAAAAAGCTACCTCTGAGCTGTAAAGTATTTTCCACCTGTCTAAGCAAAAGAGCTGGTTTTTGTTTTGCCTTTCTTCGTCGTTACACAAAATGCCTCTTGTGTTTCTAATAATCTCATTGTACCTAAATAAAGCCATTCTGTTTTATAATTGTTAATTTGCGAGCTGTTACGATCTTTGTTTAGGATAATTTAGTAGGTACAATGGTGACCTCGGGCTTAGGGTTTCAGGAAATTTTGTAAGTAAACTCCAGAAACAAAATATACAACAGGTATTCCCAGTGAGAGTTGGTTCAAATAAAGTGAAAATTATTAAAACTTTCACGATTTAGTATATTATGTGCTAACATGAGTGGATTCAAAAGAAATAAAATAATCAATACCACGGACAAGGTCTTTTGATTTTATAGGTCAACTGTTAACGGGCTGCTCAATAACCTGTTCTTAGTAATCGATTAACCATTTGAAATTAACTTGTAGGTTTCAATCTTTATTCACAAAGAAAACTACAGTCAAATAATAGAAATAAATTGGAACTAGTAAGTATCAAAATGTGTTATCTAAATGCTATATTTCATTTAGAACTTACAGGACTCTTGGACACGTCACAAAATTCAAATTACTTAAATTTACAAATGGTAAATAACTTTACAATGACATACAAAATTACCCGTTGCCAGCAGTGAGACGTTTAGTGGCCGATGATGATAGTGACACAAAACATTAATCTGCGTGACTGTACTATGTCATGAATTCGGGTAAAATGCGAACGTGTGTCCAGTTGACGAAAACATAAATGTGGTTTAATTGAAGTTTCACTATGTGGACACGAGCAAAAACCTAGGTGTGTTCAGATGACGAAATAATAAGTTTACTAGTTTTGAGTTTCACCAACTGGACACACGTGTGTCCAGTCTCTTGTGTCCAGTTAGTTAATAACCCGTATTTACAATTGATACAATTGAGCTTACTTCAGACTATTGCAAATAATGGTGATAAAACAATCTACAGGTAGCTCAACTGATACATATCAATACCAGTCGGAAGCGTCTCCAAGATGCTGGCTGCATTGCCCCGCTGTATGACAATGCTGATGCTATTTTACACTTAACTCACGACCTAGATATTATTTTACAGTTAACCCTGAAGCAATAGACAAATTATATGGACTATGGACCTTTCTTGAAATATTCATCATGATTTCAGCATTTTTATGTATCTTGTTTTCAATTATATTTCATACTTAGGTAATATCGACATCGACATTTTAAAAACTTTTAACAAAAATACATTAGCATCACATGGCTTATTTTTGAACGATGCATTGCCGTCCGCAGAAGTAACTTTAGAAGGGTAACATATCTAACAACGGTCAATCAGAAAAAGGAAATTGATATAAAGTGCCATCACCGGTCCAAATCGGTTGATAACAATCAAAAAGGGGAATTTATTTTGGGACGACCCTACACAAAAGGTACGCATACCTGTCCGAAACGTTTTGGCGAGCTATTCGTGTGGAAAAATAAATTGTGTGAGAATTCCTGTCTTATTATAGTCGTATAACATGAACTATCCGCATTTTATCTGATAGTAGATACGTGTTGTAAATTAGTTTACTAATTTGAGTAGTAAGTACTTAAAAATTATTTCCTAATTTTTTCACGCTAACATGATATCCCCTTTACTATACCTAACTTAACAATTGCTAAGAATCGTTTGTTTTATTCTGTTGACATTAGCAATGAGATTTTTCTTAGCAATTGCTTTATTTTTGTTGGTACCTAAGGGTTAAATCGGAACCTTGGAAAGAGCTATCAACCGTCATTTTGAATTCATGAGACATTTTAAGCGGCGCGGGCGGAAGTAATATCTAAAACGTACCAAAATATCTAGAACTGTGATTCCAAAATGTCAAAAGTTATGTGTATAAAAATAACAAAAAAAATAACCCAAAAAATCACAAGGCTTTAGTAACAGCACAATTGTTATTACCCCTGTATATTTAAGAAGGCAATTTTCCTTTTACAGAAACATTTGCCATTCTGTACTCGGCATAAAAAGAAGCAACGCGGCAGTTTATTGACTTTACGATCCAGAAGTCTCACGAAACACATCCAGTATGTAATGAATATTTCTTTTATCGATCAAGCACAACGCGATTTGCAAACACAAAAACGTAGCAATGAAGGTTCCTAGCACTCCGTAGCGCGTATAATATATTATAGGCCGGGCTTTGAATAGCAGATATTTCATTTCCATCATAGCGCGTTGGTTACAGGGTGGCTTTTTGAAATGGGAATGTACGGCCAAATCCGAAACCATGACAGTAAGAGAAAAGTCGTCGAAGAAGTCATGGGCACAATTTATGAGAAAACATAAACTGCATTGGTACCTAGGTCCTTATTTTTTTAATGAGTATTTCAGTAAAGTTTACAAAGTTCACATCGAGTAGATGTTTTATGGAAGATAAACCCTAATAAAATACAGGCTAGGATTCCTACTTATTCTGACTAGCGGCAAGTCTGGTCCATTATCGTTCATTTTCAATAGAATCTGTTGGTGCAAAACTAAAGGGTGTCGCATTTTTTGAAAATTCAACCTGTTATTAATTCCTGCAAAAGTAGAAGATTAAAAAACCTAAAAAGCAGTTTTCTTTTGAACTCTTTAGAAGACTCTCATTATTTATCCATACTCTCATTATTTCTCTTACTCTCATTATTTATCCATACTAAAAAAACCACCCTGTATAATGTATGTAGCATCGTAGCTGCGTAGGACAGGAGCGTCGTAGCACTCCGTAGACCTGGCTACGGCCCGTAGCTATTTCATTTTGTTTATTATTGTTCCCGAGCCGGTTCTACCCGTACCTAATACCCGCCGATGGGAACCTTTGGAACCCTAAGAAAGGTATGTGAAATACGAATATCTCACGAATATTATATTATTAGAATCCGACCTGTCTTATTTGATGTTGTCCTCGTTCGCCTATTAGGTCCCTACTACGATACAGGGTTGAATCATATATTACGGAACCAAAAGCACAGGTTGCCTACATTATTGCAAAAAAGAAAAGAATGCTCTATTCACAATATATTTTTAAGACAGCCATCACCGAAAAAATACTACAAATTATGTCTCTAATAATAAGCCTCAAAATTCTTCAAATTAGCAATTCTTATGAGTACGTACTTCGTAAAAACTTGACAGTTATTACGCTGAAGGGCCGCTGGGACCTTGAAGACGGTGCGTTCACAAAAATAAGGACGAAACTTTGTCTGAAACGTTTCCTTCTCTTGTATGTGCGTCGAATAAGTGGAGTCACATGGTGCGAGCTATCGATTCACACTGTCTGAGGTCGTGGCGAGCAACCGCATCAAATATTTATACTAGTCCTGAACTCACGCAGGCTGCAGAAGGCTCGGGGGCAAGCCCAGACCGCCATTAATCGCCCGCGGGAGCCCCGCCGGAGGGATCCGAGATATATAAAATTACCTAACCGTATATTTTGAACCTAGCGCCCCATACGTCACGGGAGCGGAGTTTATCGCAGCGCTGCCTCCAAATTGTTTCTTGAATTGGAATAAATAAGTTGTGACGTTACTCTTGTTTACTTTTTGACAAGGCACTTGGAGGGAATATTGAAACGTTAAATTGGGTGAGTCTCAGACGGATGGAGAAGATTTGAATAGAAGTCTTGCGATGTTTGAATATTGCCTTAATCGAGTAAGAAAAGCTTTGCGCACAGCACAAAATGTGTATTCAAACATGGGTATGGCCTCATTATTTCTAGATAGGTACATCTTACAGTGACAAATGGCTTCCCACAAGGTTCAATCGGGTGGCCCGCCAGTTCTGATTCCGTCAATATGAAATGCATCTAAACGTTACCAGTAAAAACCCTTAAGGTGCATGTATGACTCAAACTAGCGCCGCTGCCTTTTCTTCTTATAATAACGTTAATCAAAGGAATTTTTAAAAGTACATTGTACAGTTTATGATACCTATAATAAGCTTTATTTTAATCTCTCTGAAATAGTTCAGTTTCGTATAATTTAGACAGAGAAGCGAAAACAGAGTTCGGTGGCAAGAGCAACTTTTGCTATTCTCCGTAAAGGAAATAAAAGAAAACCATGTTTTATGATATATAATCCAAATTTATTTTGCCGGCAATCTGACGCCGTACCACGTAATAGACGCGACCAGTTAAGAATTTGCAAGTTACAGTGCAAAAAGAGATTGCTGCGCATAAGTGTCTTTGCTATGGCACTGTCCATATATAACAAAATTCCACTCACAATTAGAGAATTGCCTACTGCGATGTTTCAGAGAAAGCTGAGAAACAAAAAAAGAAAAGGTAAAAAAAAAAGAAAAGGTCTTAGCTTGGGTTCTAATATCTATTACTATTAAATAAAAGAAATATTCGCGTGAGCAGTGGTTCACGATTTATTTTGAAAGAGAAATAATGATGAATGAATGTATGAATGAACGGTATTACAGAAAAAAAAAGACGGGTTGCACTCCGGGAGTGCCGGCAGAAGTGAAAACTTGATTATTAACGTTGAGCATGTTTGATATTTTGGAATGGTTAGGGAATAATTTTGCACCAATTGCTTTATCAGTATAAAAGTACTATCATTTATGTGGTAGAATACAATATTCATTTATTGCGCTATTGTACACAAACATGACAATTTATATTACACTAGCTGTACCCGCGACTTCGTTCGCGTTGCCTTACCGGCCGACTAATTAAGTTCACATTTAACCATAGTCTCTCATATTATGAAACGCCGCCGTGAAAAAAATCGTGTAGGTTCTACGGGGGATAGCATGTTGTCATCTTCAATCCCATTCTTTATCTACACGACTTTTAGCTACGACTCGGCCAGCGTCAGTGTTAAGAAGTGTCATACTCTTTTCAATTCTTACTCATGGTTCCGTTCAGCTGGGGCCCTATTCTACTATACTAATCGCTTCACTATGACAGGGGTATCGACACAGAATGACACGTTTTAGTATTCCACCTCAGATGAAAGAAATTATGATGAATGCAGATGGAGAGACGCGCGTCAAGTTTGAAACTATTAATTTATCTCGCACGCACTATCTGAAGTTTTAATAATCTAAGGATTCTACGTGATGATTCTGCGACGATTGCACTGTCATACTGAAGCAATTGTATTGCAGAATTGGGCTCCTGATCCATTTGACTGGACCACCGTAATTTTTTTTTTCGTTAGTAGGTAGGTACAGTTGGCTGTGTACCACAGTAAAAAATATTTTTCTGTGGTCCAGTTAGTTTAATTGGACCACTTACTCCAACCAAACATCGGTAGTACAGATAACCGGACCAGCTAAACCACCATATGTCATGTAAGGTAGGAACCTAACTTATTTTTCCAAGACGCACCACCTTAGTAGGTAGGAAATTTTGTATTGTATTGTATTGGAGGAACCTAACTAATGGGTGCGTCTTGGAAAAATTAGATAGGAACTTACCTAACCTTTATCTACAATTTTTTTTCTTCAATCTACAGATTATTTCATCAGTCTACTGATTTTCTACTCGACTTTCTACTGATTTAGTCAAATTCGATTTTGCAACACTGTTTCTAACAAAAAGAATGCATGATATCGGACGACGCGTAGACCCCTCGGGTTGCGCGGTTTAAGAATTCTACTTTTTCCTCTCTCCCAGGGGAACCTTACTGAATTCCAGGATAAAATGTATTTCCATGTCCTTCCTTGTAGTATGAACTCAAAACATGCCAAGTTTCATTCCAACTCATTACCTATGTAGTTTCGGCGTGATGCGCGGTGAAGGAATTTGACTATCATCCCCTCTGCCAGAGGAACCTTACTGAATTCCGGGATAAAATGTATCTTTCCTAATAGTACGAACTAAAATCATGCCAAGTTGCATTCGAATTCATTAAGTAGTTCCGTCGTGATGCGTGGTTAAAGAATTTTATTTTCATCCTCTTTCCCAGGGGAACCTTACTGAATTCCAGGATACAATGTATCCCATGTCCTTCCTTGAACTCAAATCGTACCAATTCAGTCCAACTCATTCAGTAGTATCGGCGTGATGCGCGGTGAAGGAATTTTACTTACATCCCTTCTCCCAGGGGAACCTTACTAAATTCTGGGATAAAATGTATCTTTCCTCGTAGTATGAAATCAAATTATACCGAGTTCCATTCGAATTCATTCAGTTGTTCCGTCGTGATGCGCGGTTAAAGAATTTTACTTTCATCCTCTCTCCCAGGGGAACATTACTGAATTCCGGGATGAAATGTATCCCATGACCTTCCTTGTAGTATGAAATCAAATGGTGCTGGGTTTCATTCCCACTCATTCAGCACTTTCGGCGTCATGCGCGGTAAAGAAATTTTACTTTCATCCCCTCTCCCAGGGGAACCTGACTGAAATCCGGGATAAAAAGTATCCTATGTCCTTACTCGTAGTATGACCTAAAATCGTGCCGAGTTTCATTTCGATACCTTCAGTAGTTTCGACGTGATGCGCGTTTAAGAAACAGACAGACAGACAGACAGACAGACAGACATGAATGAAAAAAATTACAGTTTTGGCTTCAGTATCGATAGTAGAGTGTCCTCCAAAAAAAAATTTCTTAATATCTTCAATGTACAGAATTGGACCTGTTACAGTTTTATTATAAGTATAGAAAAGAACTTTGACAAATAACTTTATAACAGCTTATTATTTGTTAAATTTATGTCAATTCTATGTGTGTCAACTTTACTAATTCTATGTATTAACATTAATTTGAGTTTATTAATTACAGTATTTTTATATAAATTATTGCATGTTAATTAATAAGATAATTGCACGCCCAAAAAGGGCAAGTTACATTGCTACTTTTCCACTGTATTTACCATCTTTTTACATGTAATTGCAATAAATATACTTTTACTTTTACTTTATGGGCATTAAAATAAAGCTTATGATAGTATCATAAACTGTACACTGGACTTTTAAAAATTCCTTTGAATAATGTTATTATTATTATAAGAAAGAAAAGGCAGCGGCGCTAGTTTGAGTCATACATGGGCCTTAATTGAAAGAACATTTTGTGGTGTGCGGTAGCAATGCACCTCTAATATGCGACCCCCCTTAAAACACCAACCAAATATAGGTACCTACCCACCATCTCTATAAATACATTACTCCATGATTTATTCCAGCCTAAAACAAAGCCATCTCCCACGCGCTCTCAATATTTCCGTTTTCTCATAACTTCGGCAAGTTGTCTAACTTACCCAATTTTCTTATATTTGTAACGAGTTTTTGTTAAAAGTACCGTCGTACGCATGACGCGTGGCGTGACCCGCCGCGCCCCCTGTCTACGTGCTAATGGCATACAAAATGATGGATAGCCAAAGCAACGCACGACACAAACTCATTTCGACACCAAAAAACCCTTTTACATCAACATTGTCACACTGAAAAGGAGCGCGATAGAGTTCACGTGGCTAACTAAGTGCTAACTGCGTTTTCCATGTTTATAATTCCGGTGTGTGCTACGCTTAGTATTTTTTTATGGGTTTAAAAAATGGTTACTTATACCAATAACTATAATATTTCATTTATCAACTGAATAAATGGTTACGGAAAGAACCGCGATAGAGTTCACGTTGCTTAGTAAGTGCTAACAGCGTTTTCCATGTTTATAATTCCGGTGTGTGCCAAAATACACTAGTAAAATGGTTCCTTACATTATCACACTTATATTTATGAATGTGAAAGTTTGGATGTATCTAAACATCCATGGATTGATGGATGGACGTTTATTACCTCTTCACGCTAAAACTGCTGAACAGATCAAAAAAAGAAAGAAAGAACCGCGATAGAGTTCACGTTGCTTAGTAAGTGCTAACAGCGTTTTCCATGTTTATAATTCCGGTGTGTGCCAAAATACACTAGTAAAATGGTTCCTTACATTATCACACTTATATTTATAAATGCGAAAGTTTGGATGTATCTAAACATCCATGGATGGATGGATGGATGGATGGATGGATGTTTATTACCTCTTCACGCTAAAACTACTGAACAGATCAGGCTAAAATTTCGCATACAGTTAATTCTAATCCTGGAATCAAACATAGGCTACTTTTTATCCCATAAATTAGTTCCTATGGGATATAAATCACCTTTAAACGTTTCCATAGAAACAACGCGTGCGAAGCCACGGGCATAAACTAGTTAACTATAATACTTCATTCATCAACTGAAAAAATGATAACACTGGTCGATACCGCACAGTGAACGAGGAAGGTTACTAACCAAGCGTAGAACGAAAGCTCTATACAATTTTATATAAGGTACGTGTATTTCTATGTTGAAGGCTGATGATAATCAACCACTGATTACGAGGTCCTGGGTTCAAATCCCGGGTCGGGTTACTAGTTGTTATTGGAATTTTTATAGCAAGAAAAGGCCCGGATATAGGAAGTTGGCGGCGTTACACCCCCGTGCCTCGGAAAGCACGTTAACCCGTTGGTCTTGCGCTTGACCTCTCCCCGGTCGTGACGGTCTGCCGTCCCATCGGATTATGAGAATGAGTGCAAGTGCACCTGTTTGCTCACACTCTTGTGCACTGTAATATTTCCTGTGCATCGGCCCAGTCTCCGATGAGAGATGGCCGCCGTGGTCGAAATTCGACTAGGAAGACATTACCCTACCTATATATTATAGTGTACCTACATGGTGATTCGGATGTTTAAAATGTAATGAATCTATTTGACTTGACTAAGTGTTCCCTGTGTATCTATAGTATGAATAAATAAATTGAATTGAATAGGCTTTTATCAATCTAGAGCAGAGTGACATTATTTCATCCACATATCGACTGTTTCCGATACAAAGGGCGAAAAGACCATTTTGCCCAAAGCGACTTTTTGATCGAAAGAGCGAAAGAGAAGTGCGTGAAAAATTATGTAAAGTTGCAACCTTACATAATTTTTCACGCTCTTTCGATCTGTGTGTCTAAAATTGCGCTACGACGCGTCGTAAAAAAATTGTAGGTGGTAAGAACCACTTTTTACGTCGCGACCTAATTTTTTTTTTTACATTTTGCTAAAATTATGGTTCACTAGCTGGTGCCCGCGACTTCGTCTGCGCAGGATTAGGATTTCGAGTAGCTTATTTTATCTACTTTAAATACCAGAAGCGATAAAAGTATCTATTTTCATTTTTTTATCAATTTATTACTACCAAATGTGCATTTGAAATAAATTATAATTTTTTATTATAGTTATGGTTCACTATTTTGGCTATAATGGCTTACACATTTTGGCTATAATAGCTTACACATAAGATAATGGATATATACTGTGGCGGGCTTTTTTGTAGGACTATTTAAGATAAACATTTCCATCATACATTACATATGTGTAACTCTAGCGGTTTTGGCAGCGCACGCCAGAATAGCTCGCAGATGGTAGATTTTTTCCTACTTACTTGATTAAATGCTATATTATTCTGATGTATATGCTTTATTATTGTAAAGTTTCATTAAAATCCATTCAGTAGTTTTTACGTGAAAGAGTAACAAACATCCATCCATCCATACTTACAAACTTTCGCGTTTATAATATTAGTAGGATATACCCTGAAGAATTACTCTCGTATGTACTTAAATGGCTGTTACTTCAGACGTTTGTTACCAGACCATTAATTGATGGGTCGTCAATACATTTTTAAGGTATTCAGGGGTGTAATTTCATGCTAACTTTTAAACAAACGCTCGTATAAACTGTAATGAAACAAAGGACAGCCCGAATTTATGAACTTTCTTCCTAAAACCAACTTAATAAGTATAAAAACAAAAAAGTTAAGTAAAAGCAGATATTTTGTTTTTTGCTCATTGCCGTATGTAGGTGATTTGGAGTTACGCCCTTTGTATCGGAAACAGTCGATATTAATTACTACCTTTTCTTCCATTCCATATTTGAATGTAACCCCTGAATATTAAAATACCCACATTATTGATAGATAACCCTTTATTGGAGGGTCAACCAGTAAGTACTTTCTACACAAAGGAAAATCTTTTGAAGATATCGCTGCACGACCTCTATTACTAAAAGGAAGTCGAATATCCGAGTGTGTAGGATAGGGTTCAAATACCTACTGGTGAAGGCAATCCCTAACCCGCATGCCCAGCGTGGGGATTATGACATTACTCCCTTATGCCAATAAGGCGTTAGTCATGATTTTGATGAGAAGCCAGACAGGTATAATCTAAAGGCATAGAGGCCTGAGCACATACATCCAATGCCGTTACCGCACAACACAAAAATAAGCATAAAAGTATCCTTGACACAAAAAAACTAAACGAAAATCGGTTCATCCATTTGGGAGCTACGATACCACAGACAGATTCACAGATACACCCTCTCTTTTTGCGTCGGAGGTTAAAAGAAGTTTGTTAGGTAAGATACCTACACTACGCTACGCTGGTAGTCTCACTATACCTGAATGTCCCACTGTTTACAATTTTACTTCGATTAGTAAATAAAGAGGTAGTTTTGCTGTAAGAAAACTCTTTTAGGGTTAAGCTCGCCTTTGTTCATGTCCAGTATTTCTTAACTTTTATGTATGAAATAAAGCTTCATTAGGAGGACATCTGCGTCATGCGCCATGAAAGTGACACATACCCAGAACCGTAGGAAATATTTGTCCCGCGGCGGGAATTGAACCCTCGAGGGTTCCATTTCTAAGGAACCCTCGGGGTTAAATTCCAGCCGCTAAACCTACAAACCTAATTATTATTTTCACGGCGGGATTAAATCTGCTTTGGGACTGTAATAGGTACGAGTATATTTATTTGGCGTTTGATAAAGTACCATAGCGAGACTTGCTTGTTGAACGGAGCCACGATTGTGCGCAATTCATTAAATAATGAATTAACTTGTGTGTGCAATAAAGGATTTTAGAAAAGAATGTATCTATCTAGTTGAATAATATGTGTGCGTGTGTGTGGTAATGTGGCATTTCGGCTTGGCTTGTTATTATTCAGATTCAGTGTCGAAAGTCGCGACGACGGCTAGACTTTGTTCCCCGCCCGATAGACGCCAGACTCTCTAAATAATAGCGTGATAAGAGATACCGAGAATAGATTTTCGAATAACGCTTCTAAATAAAGAATGGCATGTATTACTCTTTGACTTATTTATAGTAAGCATTTAGCGTCTCAGAGACAGTAGGTTATACGTGGGGCCTTCGAGGCGTAGGTTTTTGAACTTTTCTGATGCCGGTTATAAATGGTTTGCATCGATTGCGTTTCTTTCTGTTCAATACCTTTCAGTGAATGAGCTCAATCAGTAAAAATTCAGATTTAGTGTCCTTTATTAACAAAGAAAATTACAATCAAAAAATAGAAACAAATTAGAACAAGAAGATTAAAATTGAAACAATTGAGCTAACTGCAGACTGTTGATCCATATCAATACCAGTCGTAAGCGTCCCCAAGACGCTAGCTGCATTGTCCCGCTGTATGGCAATGCTGATTATATTTCGTTGTGCTAACTGTCCAGTATTTTATAATGATTCCTAGAAAAGAATCAAGATTCATTTTACTTTGTGGTTTTCAGTTTTTTCTGCGTTCTACAATGAATAAAACCATACAAATATAAATTCGCGCTAAACCGCAACGATCACCCTTAAATGTTAAATTTTAGGAATTTTCTCTTAGCTTTTAAAATAAAGACAGTAAATACTTAAAAACATTTCGCTAATTGTGTAGAAGGAGCTCAATTACCATTCCAAATACAGAAAGTACGCAGGCCGATTACGGCGTATTTAAATAACCTACAGCAATGCCAAGAATTGCCCTTTGTTTGGTATCGGCACGCGAGAACAGCTAGCGTCTTCCTCAGGCTTTACTCGATACGACCTTCGAGGAACAGCAAAGGAATATGGACCCACATCACACTATATTCGGTTTTAGAATCCAAGATATTTTATGTCAACAAAGACTTATGAATGTAAACTTCAAAAATTGGACTGTAATACCGTAATACGGAAACTCGAAGTATCGGTGAACTGTAGCCAGAAGTACAGAAAACTACATGACGAAATAGAGAAACTTATTTTATTCGGGCTCATGTGTCTCTGTATTTCGTTTTGCGGTTTCCTGTACTTTCTAGATACTCTTCACCGGTATTTCTAGTTTCGGTATTCCTTAATACAGTCAAAATCAACACTTTCGAGTTTCGTTCTAACAGTACAATAGAGGTCTCGACAGAGCCTACACATTTGCTCCCCTTGGAGTCGAGACCCTAGGTTCGTGGGGTACCGACTCTTCGGGGTTTTAAGAAATCATCTGAGAGTCTGGTCGAAGCGACGCGTGACCCGAAAACTGGTGAATATCTGGCGCAGCGCATCAGCATTGCCATACAGCGAGGCAATGCAGCTAGCGCATCTTGGGGACGCTTCCGACTGGTATTGATATAAATAAATAATAAACTGAAAATGTACGAGAAACGAAAAAAATTATAATATCTCCTATGTTCTCCAGTGTCAAAATATTTTCCACTAGCATTTATGGTTTGTAAACCCTTTGTTAACTAAAAATATCTAAGATTGCAGAACCATTTAGGTATAGCACTTTTTAAGTTTGAATGTTTTTTTTAGTTACTCCGTCACGAAACGACTGACCGATCTGACTGAAACCTTCCATAGTGATAGTCGGGAAAACACAAGCGAAGCCGCGGTAAGAATCTAGTACCTACCTCACTCGATGAATATCGATGTTTTTTGTTAAACACTTTATAGCCTTAGTAGCAGTGATACATTTTTGAGGGCAAGAGTGTGTAAAATCTGTACGAACAACTACAAAAACCACAATCTCGGAAACTTTCATTTGCGCAAGTAGGTTTGTAATTCCAGCACACATTCAGATTGGAGTAAATTGATCCTTTGGGAACCACTATCGCGAACTTCCGAGTCAGGGAATAATATTGTTTTCTAAAACGCTGCTTAAGTCTGAACTTTAACCATAGATTCCTGCGCCCGTTCTCAGGTCGCGCCGCGGAAATCAAAATCAAAAACTCTTTATTTCCATAAATACAATAAATGTACCTACACTTAGAAAGGAAGCTTCCAGGAAGCGAAAACGGGCGTGTGCGTGATGTCATGGGCAATTAAAGTGATATGGACACATTCTCAAGCATCTTTAAAATAAAGGCGTGTGCCACACTCAGGAAACAAGTAAAAAAATCCGAACCGAGTCGGGTATACTGGGTTCGGATTTTTTTACTTGTTCATTCAGCGTAACCAACCCGAGTGTGACGGTTCAATGTCGTTCACGTGAAGGTTTAGATTCAAAAATGAAGTAGGTACACTTAAGCAGCAACGTAATATTGAAACCTATAAAATGTTATTAGATAGAAATGTCTCCTCCAATAAACGCTAAGCTTCAATCATCTGAACATAAAATATTCAGTGAGCATTGAGAACAGACTTATACTAGAACTTAAATGGGTACTTACGTACTAAACAGTAACGAGTACTAAGATCGGTAGGTACTAAGATGGGATTAAATGAGATTAGGTTTAGTCTGAATCATAATTGGATTGTGTATCCCTCCAACGAAACATAACCACCACCACTATAGTGGCAGCGGCGTGCATATACCATGAGCTCTATGGAATGTATAATGAGCTCTATCTATGGTATACCATGAGCTCTATCTGTGAGTTATATCTTAGACCAGAGAAATATGATTATATTAATTCATTATTTATATCTAGCTTATGCTTGCGTCCCTTTTGCGTCCTCGCAAGCATCTATCCGGGTCAAAACTGCTTAATTTCATAGCCCACTATGTTATTCCCTTTCTAGAAATACATCAATGCCAAATTTCAGCTCGATTTGATTAGTAGGTTTTGACGTGAAGGAAGAGGTAACAAACATCTACAGATCCATCTCTCTATATACAGTATGCTTGGTATTGCTACAGACATAATACTACTGGAGAAATGTAGCCCATGATCCCGGCCCCCTCCCCAACTCCTCAAAAAATTTACATCCATGTGTCCCGGATGTGGATCGTGGGATATTACTTTTTACTTGGATTTTGACTAATGAAAACAACAAACAACTATTCGTTGGAAGTTTGCAGAGCGATCCATTTGAAATGTATGGAGCGTTTGTAGATATGGATCTATATTTTACAGGAAAAATATAGATAATTCTGTAAAATGAACACTTTTTAAAAAATGGTCAAAAAAGGGGGGAATTATTTTCAAATTATTTTCATTATACTCCACCAAGTGGGCTATCAAATGAAAGGTATCGGTTTGTACATTTCAAAACAGTTTTTAAAATTTCTGTAAATTTTATACTATTCGACATTTTGAAAAAAGTCGAAAAATTTACCACTACCGCCTATCACCGAAGTATGCAGAGAGATCCATCTGAAATGTAAGTTGGTACCTACTTTTTTTAGGTATTCATTGAATTGAGAATTCTCTAAACGGTACCTTCAGTACATATTTTTTGTTTATTTGACTAACGTTCGAAACCCTCGGCGCGACTCGTACTTGACGGATCTTGTTTACTGTATGAAATCAACAACTATTCGTTGCCTGGCGCGACGTCATACCGGGCATAGCCCTCTCAGCTTTCGCAATCCTATAATCTCACTGACTACTCTACTATGCTCGGTACCTATGCGCCACTATAAAACTGCATTTTCCTAAGCCCGAGCGTTTCATGCCAGCGGCAGATTATGTGGTGAACTTAATTAATATTTTATAACAGGATTTGTTCGACGGTGTACAAACATGATAGAGTTGATAATTGGTTTGTTGCTATCATTGCAGTCGACGACTGTATTTTGACCGTAATGATTGCAGTAAAATGGTTTTGGTGGATTATATACAGGGTTATTGGTAATTCACTGACACTGAGTGAACTGCAGGTAAGGTAATATTCTGCCCATCATCGCGAACACATTTGTGAGTTAGTAGGTTGCACTGATTCTAGGGGTTGAACGTCAGTGTCTTGGATTTTAGCAGATTATCATTTAATAATTTCTTTAATTAGAACATATACGACGTAGTAAGTGTCAAATGTATATTTAAACCCACCATTCATTATATCTATAAGAGTTCTTTAGAGAGGCTTTATTTGAAACTCAACCTATAAATAGCTCAGCCCTGAATTAACAGTGGATGTGGGAGTGGGAGATCGGTCTTTATTTATTCACTAGCTGTACCCGCGACTTCGTTCGCGATTGCCTTACCTGCCGACTAATTAAGTTCACATTTAACCATAGTCTCTCATATTATGAAACGCCGCCGTGCTAAAAATCGTGTAGGGACTACGGGGGATAGCATATTGTCATCTTCAATCCCATTCTTTATCCACACGACTTTTAGCTACGACTCGGCCAGCGTCAGTGTTAAGAAGTGTCCTACTCGTTTGACTTACTCACAGCTGGGGCCCTATTCTGCTATACTAATCGCTTCACTATGACAGGGCAGTATCGTCACAGAATGACACGTTCGTTTTGGTATTCCACCTTGGATGAAAGAAATTATGATGAATGCAGATGGAGAGACGCGCGTCAAGTTTGAAACTACATATTAATTTATCTCGCGCGCACTATCTGGAGTTTTAATAATCGAAGGATTCTACGTGATGATTCTGCGACGATTCCATTGTCATACTGAAGCAATTGTTTTGCAGAATTGGGCTCCTGATCCATTTGACTGGACCACCGTAATTTTTTTTCGTTAGTAGGTAGGTACAGTTGGCTGTGTACCACAATAAAAAATATTTTTCTGCGGTCCAGTTAGTTTAAATGGACCACAATAATTAATTAATTTAATTGTACACGAAGTTTGGTTGGAGTCTTACTCCAGCTACTACATCATAACTTCGGTAGTACTGTTAACTGGACCAGCTAAACCACCATATATCATGTATGGCAGGAACCTAACTTATTTTTCCAAGACCCACCACCTTAGTAGGTAGGAACCTAACTAATGGGTGCGTCTTGGAAAAATAAATAGATAGGAACTTACCTACCCTATATCTACTAATTTTTTTCTTCAATCTACAGATTATTTCATCAATCTACTGATTTTCTACTCGACTTTTTACTGATTTAGTCATATTCGATCTTGCATCACTGTTTCTAACAAAAAGAATGCATGAAATCGGACGACGCGTAGACCCGTCGTGATGCGCGGTTAAAGAATACTACTTTTTCCTCTCTCCCAGGGGAACCTTACTGAATTCTAGGATAAAATGTATTCCATGTCCTTTCTTGTAGTATGAACTCAAAACGTGCCAAGTTACATTCCAACTCATTACCTATGTAGTTTCGGCGTGATGAGCGGTGAAGGAATTTAACTTTCATCCCCTCTGCCAGGGCAACCTTACTGAATTCCGGGATAAAATGTATCTTTCCTCATAGTAAGAACTAAAATCACGCCGAGTTGCATTCGAATTCATTAAGTAGTTCTGTCGTGATGCGCGGTTAAAGAATTTTACTTTCATCCTCTCTCCCAGGGGAACCTTACTGAATTCCAGGATAAAATGTATCCCATGTCCTTCCTTGAACTCAAATCGTACCAATTCAGTCCAACTCATTCAGTAGTTTCGGCGTGAACGTGATGCGCAGTGAAGGAATTTTACTTTCATCCCTTCTCCCAGGGGAACCTTACTAAATTCTGGGATAAAATGTATCTTTCCTCGTAGTATGAACTCAAATTATGCCGAGTTCCATTCGAATTCATTAAGTTGTTCCGTCGTGATGGGCGGTTAAAAAATTTTACTTCCATCCTCTCTCCCAGGGGAAAATTACTGAATTCCGGGATGAAATGTATCCCATGTCCTTCCTTGTAGTATGAAATCAAATCGTGCTAGGTTTCATTCCACCTCATTTAGCACTTTCGGCGTCATGCGCGGTGAAGAAATTGTACTTTTATCCCCTCTCCCAGGGGAACCTGACAGAATTCCGGGATAAAAAGTATCCCATGTCCTTCCTCGTGGTATGACCTAAAATCGTACCGAGTTTTATTTCAATACCTTTAGTAGTTCCGTCGTGATGTGTAGTTAAAGAATTTTACTTTCATCCCCTCTCCCAGGGAAACCTGACTGAATTCCGGGATAAAAAGTATTCTATGTCCTTCCTCGTAGTATGACCTAAAATCGTGCCGAGTTTCATTTCAATACCTTCAGTAGTTTCGGCGTGATGCGCGTTTAACAAACAGACAGACAGACAGACAGACAGACAGACAGACAGACAGACAGACAGACAGACAGACAGACAGACAGACAGACAGACAGACAGACAGACAGACAGACAGACAGACAGACAGACATGAATGAAAAAAATTGCAGTTTTGGCTTCAGTATCGATAATAGAGTGCCCTCCAAAAAAAATTTTCAAAATATCTTCAATGTACAGAATTGGACCTGTTACAGTTTTATTATAAGTATAGATTGGGTTCCGGACAAACGCGTTTTTACATTTTGTATTAGAGGAGATTTACAAAAAAAAGTATTAAGACCGGTGACTTAAGGCGCTGCCGTGGAAAAATAAGACTGTCAGATTGCATGTCAATATTACCAAATGTGGTCGGCAGAGGCGCTTATTTTTAACATAGACTTATGCAAAATTTATCTGTTGTAGAAGAGGCAAACTTTTGTTTTATTTTGGTTGATAGCACAATCACAAGGTAATAATGTAATGTTAACTAACATTTGCCCGCGGCTTTGCTATCGTTGCATGTAAAATACCTTAATAAAACCTATGTCGCTCATTGTAGCTTCTCAATTATAATAAAAATTACATTCATCGATAGTTATTCATAGAAATCAGAAACACTTAAAAAAATAATATCATCTTCATGCATGTTAAAGTGCCGACAATATTACCGACCATTATGATAATACTTTATACATTAAAAAAATAAACTAATTTAGTCAAAACAACTGAGGTCTAAATGGATTACAAAAGTGTCAATCGTTGAAGATATTTCGAATTGGTTTTGGAGGGCTTTCTCAAAAAAAAATTAACATATAAATAATGCTGAACAAGCCACACAACATCTTCTAACCCCAAAGTAATTAGAGCTTGTGTTATGGTATACTTATTTTGATATACTTATTAAATACACTACACAGATAGATATTTTTTATATACATAAGACATCCAGAACACCTGGAATAAATATCTGCAGATGGTACAAACATTTGTCCTGAGGCGGGAATCAAACTAACTGTAACCTCCTGTGTCGCAGGTGGAGCTTTCCCCGCCGCGCCACAGAGGTCGTCAATCAAATAATCAGATATAAAATGAAATATAACAGTGCTTTATTTCCTTTACCCCTTACAGGAGTCTTGGACACGTCAATAAATTCAAATAAGGTTCAAGAGTAAAACTGGGAAATAAAGTGATTACTTTAATTTATTGTTCACTTCAATCTTTTTAAGGTAAAGTAAAG
Source organism: Eupithecia subumbrata (assembly GCA_949316285.1). Lineage (NCBI taxonomy): Eukaryota > Metazoa > Arthropoda > Insecta > Lepidoptera > Geometridae > Eupithecia > Eupithecia subumbrata. Next base: position 17,127,762 of record OX438647.1, read on the forward strand.
AAGTGAACAAGAAACCTTTACCTTGTTAGGGTGTTAGTTTTCGAGCTGGAGCAATACTATTAGCAATACCTAAGTTTTTTATCCTCTAGAGATATTCTGATATTTTGTAGTAACCTTTTTAACAAAGGATATGTTTTAAAAATTGTTTGAAATTATTTTTTGATAACTTTTAACTCTTTTGGAGTTTTGTTGTAGAATCGTATACATTTCCCTTTAAAAGATAATCTATAAATCGATACTATAAAAATATATAAATATATATCTATAAAAATATTCGTAAAATAAAATACGTGAATGTTGGAATGCTGAATGATGAATTTCACGGATATAATTTTGTACACAATCTCAGTACTTACTCGCTTACATAATTAATTTTATTTTCCGGAAATAAAACGCAACAATCATGAAGATAGTTTTAGTTTAGATTGTAATTCTACAAAATAATCATAAAAACCACAACAGACCATGCCTTGCTATCCAAATTGATATTCATACCGATATAAAGTATTCTTTATTATGTTGCTGCCTTCCAAGAACTCATGAGTGATTATGATTAACATGAGTGATTAACAATAATTTTGACAACTGTCATTGGAAATACAATTGTTTTGCATGTTTATTACGTTGTTAGCGTCTTTAAACATTTCCTTTACTTGACTTCTTTGTTACGCTAAAAAAAAATTATATTGATGTCAATGTACACATATTGCCAATAACAAAAAAGTTATGACAAACCGCTCCGTTGAGGTTTTTCTATGAGTTATTAAAAATTTTAAGTAAATTATTATTTTTGAGTATCTGTCCTTTTGAGAATCTCTCTTCTCTAAGAGAACAAACCGATAGAACTACGAGTAATTTAAATTTGCCTGTAGTTCTACTGGTAGAACTACGAGAAAAAAAATGCAAATGGTTGGTCCTAAGTAAATCAGTTATCTAGTAAGTACCCATAACAAAGCTCTGCTTAGCTTCGGCCTTGGTGATGATGTGTGAATTCATCATCATCAGCCTATATAAGTCCACTGCTGGACGTAGGCTCCTATTTTAATTTTTCAGCATTGTTTATTTATATATAACGTCATCAAAATCGCCCTACCTATTTAACGTATTTTAACTCGACCAATACTTTTCGTGCTGTAAACATGTTGAGTAGTACCTACCTATCTAGCTACCAGAGATAAAACCACTATAAACCTATTCTACTTAATTGGTAGGTCTGTCAATGAATAAAATTCCTGCAAATTTCTTTTGGCTTAGCTTCAATCAAATATAGACTTTATTTCAATGACGAATGAACCATTTAACCCGCAAAACAAAAGTTGTCGAAAATCGTAATTCGTCCGTCGAACCCAGCTGTCATCGCGAAAAAAGTTACATAACCTCACGTCCGTCCGAGGAGGCATCCAGCCTCCGAATGAAGCTAGTGGAAGCTATTTTGAGCATATATTGAAAGGGATGTTTGAGTAATAAGGTTGAAATTCTATTGGCAAAATATTATCATTTTTGCAATTACTTCGCTAAACGCCTTACAAAAATGTGTTTTTTGGGTTTTATTATGTTAATGGTTTTATTTATTTAAAACTTTTTACATATTTCTTTTGTTGATAAAATTTCCTTTCATATAGTATTAAAATAATTAATGGTTGTCACTCAAAATATTGAGCATTTCGAGACGAAAAATTTTTTTCTTGTTCTTTTTGTGATTTTATTTTTTCAAGATTCTCGATCGTTTTATAAAATATTTTTGTATAAGTCTTTTTTCCACATATACACTGTGTTTTTTTTGGGCTTGTAATATGTCGGAGAACGGCATACGGTGCGACGAAAAAGTGTACTTTCTACGGTTTCGCTGTTTGGGTAGCGTCTTAACGAACGTGTTCGCGATAATGGGCTGGACCTGTTCTGACAGTTCACGCAGTGTCAGTGAATTCCTAATACCAAAATCAAAATCAAAAACTCTTTATTTCCTTAAATACAATAAATGTACAAAAGGTCAAATTGTAAAACTAAACACTGATACGGAAATAAAGTGCTATTTTTGATTTCTGCCGCTTCGGTATGTAGGTAGACTAAAGTGAAAAAGCGACGAAGAAATCTATAGGTAGCCTGTTAGTTATTATTTTTTGAGTTGGTTCAAAACCCCTAGGTACATTAATGCTGAAGGTACTGTTTATTGAACAGAGTATCTTATCTAAATAAATATTTAACAATCATAAAATGACAGAAATGGGTTTAAACCACAAAAAATATTATATTCGGTAACAGAGACACAAATAATAATGAATTTTGAAAAGTACCTAAACACAACCAGCAAGACTTTACATTATTTCCAAAGCATGAAAAACTGAGATTTTAATCTTTCCATTTTAATTACCTATCTACCTAGGTAAATATAGATATACTGATATTTTTAAGACAGATTTACTGACATTTTTATTCTTACATTGTATCAAAGAACTCCCGCGTTAAGTAAAGTTCAGAGCGCAATCACGGTGAGCTAATAAAGTGGCGGTCAGTAAATGAACCGTTCGGGACATAAATAGCACTTACGACCAACTGGACCCTTCCACTACTCAACTAATAGGTTACACACTCAGCTGTGGGTGGCTATAGAATACTGACGAACGATCAGCAGTCTGTGAAATTAGGAAAGTAATCAAATGCCTAGATCCATTTGCAAGAATCAGGGTCCGAATAACCTGCGTCGAACCCGAAAATTTGCAGTAACAACTAGGTAGATTTTGAATAAAATTAATTTTGTTTCTTTCCCTTTCTTCTATTCCGATACTTAACTCTATCTAGTTGGTAAATGAGAGCAAATAATAAACACGACAAGGAAGACAATTCGGACAGGCTGTATAGAGAACCAACATTTTTGTTAGCCAAGTCTTGATTCTGTGCCAAAAATACTACATAGCTGGCTTATTTAGACAAAAACAGGACGATGCTAACATACAAAAGCTTTCAATAGATGGGTATGTATGTTCCTAAAGAATATGACTATAATATTGTGCCTACGCTGGAGCGGACCCTTAACAAGAACAACAAAACTTGTTTGAATAAAACCACAAAGAGGGTTAAACTATTGTCGAACAAGCACAAAAACACCTATAAAATGTTGAAGCCTTGCCAAAAACTTAGGTCTTCTCTCCATCCATATCCGTAATAGCGTCCTACTTTGCTGAAAAGTTTATGAAAATCCGAGCTTCCGAAGACAGACGTGATCTAAAAACAAAATGCGTATTCAGCACGTGTCCTGAATGCAGTACGTATGTCTGGGCATGCATCCAAACAATGGGACTCGGTGGAACCATCCCTGCGGCTTTTTCATTTCACAAATGCACACAGACATCCGGGTGGATCGACACTGCACGAATCCGAACAATGCATTCACATTTTCATTTCCTCCATCGAAAGACTAGGTACAGAAAAACTTAACAGGTTACGTTCTATAATCCCACCCCATTGATTAGTAACAAGTAGAATAGGCACGAAGCCGTAGTAGTAAAATATTAACTAACAATGCCAACGTACCTTTATAGGCCGCCATCCTGACTGTTGTTTGACGCCAACACTGAATAATAAATGAGAGAGCAAGGTTATAACTGCAACCTTCTTGTAGCCGGTGCACTGGTTATGGGCCAGAAGGCTTTACGTCACTCGTTAACGAGGTTATAGAAGAACAGATGCGCGAGTGACGTGCTTCCCGCCCGCCTACCGCTGCAGAGTGATCGCGTGGCGTGGGCGGCGTGGCGGTCGCACGCTCCCCGCCCGCCCTGCCTCGGCTGCAGGCTAAGGCGGCATAGTAAACATCACCAGATAGGTAAAGCCTTATTTTTAGAATAAGATTCTACTTTTAGGTTCCACTTATCTTTCCGGGCAATCTAATACCTAATCTTAGAGGTCAACTATTTCTGTAATATTCATACGATCATATTTATTCACCAAATGCAAACAAAGCACATTATTTTTTTAGTATCATTTTTATGGACGTCTTCGTCATGGTCTAATAACATACAACACAGATACTCTTTATTGCTCACCAAGATAGAGTAAAACAGAACACAAATAAAGACAAAAAAACATAACAACAATAAAAAATAATCGAGCGCATTAGACTTTTTATACCACTCTGTTACTTTTTTTTTATTGCTATATAACTATCGTAGTCTGGCTAATTCATTCTTGAATAATTAATTTAAAGATTTAAAAATTTAAATTTTTTTATTTGAAAATTTTTTGAAAGTTAATTTACTGTGTAAAACCTACATAACAGGTGCTTTCTAGAGATATACTCATTTCTCAGTCAGTAGTAATAGTACTTAATAGTACTTCTATTACTATTACTACTCTGGTAGGTACAGGTAAGTTTTACTACTCTACATAAACGTATTTCGGACGTTCATTGCATTCAGGGCCTAGGTTACAGTGCGCAGGTCTGTTAAGGTAGCCACTCAATTTTAATGCCTATGTAAGTTCTTTTTCTTAAGGTGTACTTTGTTAAGAAGCTTTCAACGTCACGAGCAACATTCGTTTATGGCTTTCCAAGAACAGCTATTTTAAAGACAGCTCGGTGATTTCTTTTCCATACTTAGAAAAGATATCAGAACGCTTTCTCTAAATACCTTATTGTTTGCAGAATAGGGCCACTAAAATGTAGATCATACTTAATAACAGGTAAACATTATCAATATCAGCCTTATTGAACTAGAGAACCGTTTAGTAATAGCATGCTAACTTCCCTGTAGTTACTCGTAGGTACCCGGAAAAGATCATAAAATTGATTTTACGCCAATGTTTTGTAAATGTAATAAAATTTTATGTGACCCACAAAACGACTGAATTCCTGTCCTTCGCGCGGTCGTTACATTCCAGCAAACTTCATTCACAGATAGTTCACAAACCCCATCAGGAATTGGCCCTCTAACGTCGAAGTAAAAGAAGCCTGAAAAGTTGAAGCTTCACATTAAGCGGGCACAATAACGCCATCTATTGGGTGTCTAACGAAGCCTATCCTGAAGGTGTTTTTCCAATTTACCAGTTTGGCCCGTGGTGGGTTACACTAGAGTTTCTCAAAACAACGCCATCTACTGGGTGGCTAACGAAACAGGCTGTAGTTTTGCTTTCTTCAGCAACAGCAACTGCTTAGAACGCCATTTCAGAAGGTTTTACAAAGATTTAAATTTCTCTGTTTCACGCAGCTTTGTTTTAGTTTGGTTCTTCTTAAGCTCACTTGTTTGTCTTGCGACAGATGGCGTTGATGGCGATGATACTGGATTTTCAATATTTTGTGTAGTGTCTCAAAAGTAACCTTTATGTTATTCCAGATCGAGAACTATGTATAAATTTATGAATCAGCCCAATCCGTTTGGTTGGTCAGATGTAATCGTGAGTGTCTTCACTTCTCCTCATGGGTTAATTTTCCTTAGGTTTTTATTCGCAATCAAAATAGTACTGAATATTTTCGTGACACGAATGCATCTGAATCAACCAGCAGTACCTAGTTTTGACGTGAAGTAACAAACTCTCGCATTGATAATTTCAGAGTGATTATACCTAATGATATTATAACTAGCAGATCACTATAATAGTGATCACTAATTTGTGTTCTGATTTAATTTATCTATGTAAATGTTTCAATTTATTTTTATGGTGACAACTTATTTATTTTAACTTTTTTTTTTATTTTGATCTGTCATAATTTTATTGTTTTTTTTTTTATTGTAAATATTCCGATACAAATGTATTTGTTTTTGATTAAAGTAACATAACATAACTATAATAATAATGATAATCACTCTGAAACATAGAAGCTCGTTCATTTGCGGGCGCGAAACCGGCTGATTGCCGCAACGCCCAGGGATTTATTTATTCCTATCTTGTCCCAATCAGTTTCATTTATCGCTTGATTGCAGGGCCGCCGTCTCGCGAGAAAGGGTTACCGACTGCGCACTTCAGCACAACATAAAAATATATTTTCTCTCTCACAAGAAAAGCCTGGTTGCTATGACGTTTAGTTTTTCTCGTAAAGCTTAGCGTCCTGGGTCCTTTGTTTGGGTTTTGCATTGCCTACTTTACGAAACCTATTTACATTTTCGCTTTTGTAACTTTGGCAGGTAGTAAACGAAAACTTTTTACGTTTTCGTACTGTGCGAACCCATACAAGTCACTCTGAAGGTGGTACGCGTCGTTCGAAATAAAAATGGGTGATTAACATTTAAATATTTATTTTCTAGATTTTAAAAGAAGGTAATTTCGCAAGCAGATAAGTGGGTTCCTAATTTTGCAAAAATATTTTTCTGGTTCATCTAATATGATGTCCTCCTAGCCGAATTTCGACCACGGCGGCCAGTCTCATCGGAGACTAGCGTACTGGTTCATGTAGGTACCCATAGGACTAGACGCTTTTTGACCCTTCGTACAATATATACCACGAACATTGTACAAGCGGCTTACGTTTTATATTTCTTATTACAAGGTTACGTCAACTTGATTTAAATTGTAAGGTGGAATCACACCATATCAAAATCAAAAACTGTTTATTTCCATAAATAAATAAATAAATAAATAACAATAAAACAATAAATACAATAAATGTACACTTAGAAAAGGTCAATTTATAAAACAAAACACTGACACGGAAATAAAGTGATATTTTTGATTACTGTCGCTTAGGTATGTAGACTAAAGTAAAGAAGCGACGAAGAAACCTAGTTGTTGTTTTTCGAGTTGCCTAGTTAGTTGTTAGCCTGTTAGTTGTTGTTTTTCGAGTTGGAGCAAAACCCGTCCCAAGCTTTTTTAAACTCTAGGTAATCGGATATTTTATAGTAAGCCTTTTTGCACAACAAGGTATTGACAATTTGTTTCAAATTATATGGTATAGGAAGATGTAAAGCAATACTGTTTTGTGAAGAAACTACAACTTGTCTGGCTTCAAGCTTTACAAGTTACGTATGCATAGAGTAACCTACTCGGTGAAATCCAATATCCTCGCTTCCTTACAAGAAACATGCAACATTAATACACTGTCTTTTTATATCTTTAGATAATGTTTTCCTGTAGATGTAGATGTGGTTTTATTATAATTCAACCTGATGTATCAAATCTACCTATCCATGATATACCTAGATTTGATCATTGTGATATCCCATCCTACTTATATTATAAAGCCGAAAGTTTGTGAAATCTGAATTTTTATTACCTAGGATCTCCAAAACTACTGAACAGATCAAGATGAATTTGGCGTACGTTTAGAGGCAAGGCCTAACTTGGATGCAGCCAGCGTCTTGGGGACGCTTCCGACTGGTATTGATACAGTCAGCAGTTATAAATAAATAAATAATGCTGGACAATTCACACAGCATTATCTAGCCCCAAGCTAAGCAGAGCTTGTGTTATGGGTACTTTATCTAGTACCTAATACATATATACTTAATACAATACACTACATAGATAGATATTTTTTTATTATACATAGAAAACACCCAGACCAACGGAAAAACATTCTGCAGATCGTACACAAATTTGTTTCGAGGCGGGAATCGAACCCGCAACCTCCTGCGTCGCAGGCGGACCTTCGCCCGCTGCGCCACGGAGGTCGTCAAGTTAGCTCAATTGTGTCAATTGTAAATACTAGTTCTAATTTATTTCTATTATTTTATTGTAATTTTCTTTGTGAATAAAGGCTTCTGCCCTGTTAAAAAAACTTAGATAAATAGGCAATTTATTATACCGATAATACACTTGGGAAGCGACGGACAGAAGCTAGTGTGTCATAAAAGCGTTTTATTTCCGATTCACCCTACAGGTTTTTAGATCAGATAAAAAATAAAATTAACTTCTTTGCTTGTAGGTCTATGTCGAATATAGAATGTCATAACCAGAAGGAACAGCGAGCGAAACCTCTTTAGTTGTCAACAAATCGTTAATGTGATAATTTACTTGTTCATGATAAATGAAATTTTATTGGGTTTATACGTTTAATCCGGTTCCCAATTCCTGAGAAAATTTATTAAAGGTGGAAAAGTGGAATATTTTTATTTAATTGCCAGTTTACCCCCATAAGGGGGATTTGTCAAGGGGGAAAATGGAATAACCCTTTGTACCTACCTATTATAAGATTTTTTCCAAAGCCTGAAACAGCGACCAAATGTAAGTTTACTGTAATTTCTCGCTACGTTGGAGCTAATAGGCACTTTTACTGCTCGAAAGAGCTTTTTCTGATAAATAAATGGCAATAAAAGACATTTTTGTTCTGATGTTAGGGTTATGAAGTTACACGTAGGTAGGTGATATATGTATTGATATCATAACTATAGGCTTTACATTGAGTAGGCTTCTACCTACGTCATGTTTGGTTTACTCATTTACGCTGATTTGTTTATTTAAAGACATAGACAAATAAAAAGACATTGAATATATTAGGTCCTTACATATGAAATTGGCGTTTTGTATGGGAGGAACAAAAAGTCGAATATTTTTTAATATAATATATTTAATTAATCAAAGTATGAACCATTATTTTCTATGCACTTTTGCCATCTTATAGGTAGTTCATTGATCCCTTTACTAAAAAAACCAGTCGGACGGGAATCAATAAAATCTTTGAAGGCGATTTGGACTGCCCCATCGGAGTTGAATTTTTTCCCTTGCAAGAAGTTATCCAAATTTCGAAAAAAATGGTAATCTGTTGGAGCAAGGTCCGGGGAGTACGGAGGATGTCTTAGACTGAGAATGTAACGCAGCAGTCGACGCGCGTTTGCCGGTTTGCTTCAGTCAATTCGTGAGGTACCCACCTTTCAAGCTTTTTAATCTTCCCAATTTGCTTCAAGTGAATTAAAACAGTTTTATCACTAACACCGCAGCCTGCAGCTAACTCGGACGTGGTTTGCGATGGATCCGCTTCCACAATAGCCTTCAACTCTTCATTATCAACTTGAGTCTCAGGCCGTCCACGGGGCTTGTTCTGCAAGTCGAAATTTCCAGAACGAAAACGTTGGAACCAAAAACGAACTGTGTTTTCTTTTGCAACACGACCGCCATACACATCATTCACCCTTCAAGTTGTTTCCGCAGCACTAGTGCCACGGCGGAACTCTTACTCGTAAATAATGCGATATTTTAAGTTTTCCATTTTGTAAAATGAGTGACGCAAACAGAAAAAAACAGAAGAAAAAAAAACAAATGAATGACGATCATCGAAGCACAAATACACGAGTCTATAGCTGTTCAAATTTGAATTTGGAATTCCTTACCAAAGAGGAGAAATTTGTGATTAAAGTGGCCAGTACGAAAAACGCCAATTTCATATGTAAGGACCTAATATTATCAGCTCTTTGAATATAGGTACGTCATGTTTGGTTTACTCATATTACCCTAATTTATTTATTTATAGATATTACACATAGACAAATAAAAAGACATTGAATATATTATCAGCTCATTGAATATAATGTAGATCAGATATGAGAAGCCCAACCTTGGTGGATAAGGTTAAGAAAATTGTAAAGCTTGAACCACACTATTGAAGTGTTGTGTCGTGAGTGTAGTGTCAAAAACATAACAGTTTTTAACATACATTTTGTATGGTGATGAACTATCAGCCAGTATACGTCCACTGCTGAACATAGGCCTCCCCATAGGACGCCACGAATAGCGGTCCTGAGCCGCCTCTATCCATCGACACCCTGTGACCGCTACAATGTCGTCGGTCCATCGAGTGAAAGGTCTTCCCACACTCTGTTTTGCAAAGCATCGCGGTCGCCATTCGAGAACCTTTATATCCCAACGGTTATCGGTTCTGCGAGCTCCTGCCTCGCCTGCCCATCGCCACTTAAGCCTGCTAACTCTGAGAGCTATGTCGGTTACTTTGGTTCTTCTACGGATTTGCCTAATTCGAATTATATCGCTATGTTTGTATGGTTAGGTCACATTATTACTGTGTAGTGTATCGCTGATGAAGTATAATATGTTTATAACTAAAGGTACCTACATACTGCAATGCATGAAACCGTTATGCTACGACGCGTCACGCACGACAAACCACAGTAGTGTAACAGTAGCTTAACATTTCTAGTTTTTGAAAACCAATTTGTTAGGAAAACCCATTAGTTCCTTCCCTACAACATAAACATCTCCATTTGTTCCATTTGCCTAACTATAAATGATGAGCAAATTGTTTGAAGGTCAGCCGTCTTTGTCTGAACTTCAAAATCAGCAAGGCAAGGGATGGTTTACTCAAGAAACAACGGTTATCCAAACTGCGGGGAAGCGGAAAGTTACAGCCCTTTGAACGAGGCCAAAGTGAACAATAAATTACAAATATTACCCTAAAGGTACCTACAACCTACGCGTGTTTGAGGGGAGGAATAAAAGAATTGGAAATATATTTTTACGAATGGGATTTTTGAACTTGACGACACGTTTGCAGATTGCAGGAATTCGGTCGAATTTGATTAATTTAAATTTATCGAATAACTCAATTAATCGTTAGTTTGGATCAGGATACCTCTAACAAACCCATTTTGTAAACATTGTAATATTAATAACTTGTTGTTATGGTATCAATTAAATGTAGTTTTCTTTGTTAATTCTTTGTTTTGTTTCTTTGTGGTGTGTGTTGGGTTAGTTCTTTGTATATCTTTGGAAATTAATCGAAATTTCATAAAAGAAATAGTTAAGTAAAATCATTTCAGTCATGGAATACAACCGCGCCTTTCTATTCGTTACATTTGGGCCGACGATCGCTGTAAAACCAGGGGGAGCTCGTCCAAAATCGATAATTTTCGGTGCAATGGCTTCATTACCTTAGGGTGAGTGTAAGGTTTGTAACAAACGAGCGAGAGCTGAGAATCACAACTCAATACTCTATGTCACCAAGGTAAAGTCAGTCAACTGTACAAAGCGATCTTCCAAAACGTTCTTTAGATGTAGTACCGAGTAACCAACTGAGGTTTACAAGATTGTAAACATTGACAATGTTCATAAATTTATTCCTTTGAATATACGTCAGTCTTATCTACCTCTTAGCTATTTAGTAGATTCTAATTGGTATGGTACGTTACTCTAGACTGTACTACGGAATACCGGAAGTCGAAATACCGGTTAACGGTATACCGAAAGTACACGAAACCGCAGAACGAAATACGCAAGGAATCTTATAAATTTACTCGTGGAGTTCATCTCTGTTACGCTGTACTCCAGGTGTATAGTAAGTAGATTAACCGAACTTAAGGCGCTTCCCCGAGCCAACGGCCTTGAACGTTTCGTTCCTCTTCACCCCACCGCCACGCCGCGCCGGCGCACCCCCCCTGTATGATACTTCGCAATCTATTTATTTTCGTGCACAGGAAGGAACCTAGCGCCGCCGCGCCGCCCCGCCGCCGCGTGACCTGACCTATTATATATAGCTCTATGAAGGAACTGACTAGGCAGGCATTACAAAATAATTTTAAACAATTGAGATTTTCAATCGAGTTGTTTTACAGGTATCTCCCTACGGACTGATAAGGTAAGGCCGTAAAATTGGCCCCAGCTATACCTACCTACTAATTATTATAAATTCGAAAGTAACTCTGTCTGATTGACTGTCTGTAACCTTTTCACGCCTGAACAGATTTCAATGAAATTTGGCGGTGGTATCTTGGGTACCCGAGGTAGGATCTTCGTGGGTAAAGTAAGGCCATAAAATTGGCCTCAGCTGTACTAATTATTATAAATTCGAAAGTAATTCTGTCTGACCGACTGTCTGTAACATTTGCATGCCTGAACGGCTGAACGGATTTCACTAAAATTTGGCAGGGATTAGTATCCAAGGGTTTTATACCCTTGGATACTATCTACCTTCCTGCTAAATTTCATTGAGATCCGTTCAGCGCATTAGGCGTGAAAAGGTTACAGACAGACAGAGTTACTTTCGTATTTATAAAATTAGTATCGATTTGAAAGTGGTTATGATGGAGTAAATAATTAAAAATTCAGGTACCTTTTATGGCCTACAAGTAGTCGTTTACTCCAGGTCATAAACGATTTCAAAATCAAATCCGTTCAGCTGCTATGGAGATGTCCGCTTACAGACATTCGCACTGACTCACTTACAAACTTTCGTATGTATAATATTAGTGGGATTATATTATGTAGGTACAGATATAAAAATTAGCTTCTTCTCTAACATCTATAGGAATAAAATATACAAAAATCATATTATTATGTACTTTATTTATTTTTATATATAAAAACCCAACAGCCATCCATCATGTACATACCTAGGTAACTACATTTTTCATAATTATTTAAAATTTATGCTAGGAAGTATTTTTACATGCCTCGCCCGATTTCTTGTGTTGCTACATGTCATCATCATCATTCACTACCCTTATCTCACGATATGTGGGATCGGCACAACATGTTTTTGCTTCCACTCACTTCGTATCATAGCCTTCCTTTATTTTAAAGCCACTTTTTATTCTTTGGACATGCCTGGATTGATATTTTCTTTGGACTTCTTTTTCTTCTCAATGGCCTCTTCAATATACGAAGGATTTGCTGTTCTGCAGATAACCTAAAAAAATGTAACTCAATGTAAAATACGAATGGGTAGACTAAAATGAAACTAAATAACCTTCTAGAAAAGGTTACAGACAGACAGTCAGACAGACAGACAGAGAGTCAGTAAGACAGTCTGTATGAATGAGGCCAATTTTATGGCCTTACACAGGTAGTTAGGTACCTAAGTAGGTTTTTTCTTACCCTGTAGTTTCTTCAAAATTTTCTTCCGAGATTGATGATGAATCTCCTGACTCAACATTCGCGCTTGCGCATTCTGATCCTTTTCGTGCCCTCCTAAAATAAAAGAAATCAGAAGTCAATAACTTTATTTCTTTAGGCTTGCAAAATAAGCACATAGACAAGTCAAATTGTATAAGTACCTAGGTACTAGGTACTTATTAATTTTTATCAAATCACACTAATATTATAAATTGGATGTATGGATGGATGGATGTATGTTTGTTACCTCTTCACGCCAAAACTACTGAATGGGTCGGGCTGAAATTTTGCATACATGTAAGTTTAGGCCTGGAATAAAACATAGGCTACTTTTTATTCTATAAATTAGTTCCCATGGGATAGAAATAACCGTAAAACGTGTCCATAGAAACGACGCGTGCGAAGCCGCGGGCATAAACTAGTAAGAAATAAACTACAATTTCATCTGCCAATAGCTGTACAACTTCTTCTCCTGTGCATTGCTGTTCTGTAGAAAACCTAAAAAAGTGTAACTCAATGTAAAATACGAATGGGTAGACTAAAATGAAACTAAATAACCTTCTAGAAAAGGTTACAGACAGACAGTCAGACAGACAGTCAGTAAGACTGACAGTCTGTATGAATGAGGCCAATTTTATGGCCTTACACAGGTAGGTAGGTACCTAAGTAGGGTTTTGTCTTATCCTGTAGTTTCTTCAAAATTTTGTTCCGAGATTGATGATGGATGAATCTCCTGACTCAATATTCGCGCTTGCGCATTCTGATCCTTTTCGTGCCCTCCTAAAATAAAAGAAATCAGAAGTCAATAACTTTATTTGTTTAGGCTTGCAAAATAAGCACATAGACGAATCAAATTGTAGAAGTAGATAGGTACCTAGGTACTAAGTACTTATTAATTTTATCAAATAAGATATAAAAAATCAAAACGTACTAGGTACTTATACCTAAGTCAATATTATACTAATAATAAACAATGACAATCATAGTTATACCTACCTAAGTATCTATATAGGTATGTTCTTTCTTACCCAGTATTATCTTCAAAATGTTGTTCCGTGCTTGATGATTCTCCCAATTCCAATCCTTTTCGCGCCATCCTAAAATAAATGTCACACTCATAAATAGTTACTCAGTAGGTACATAATAGGCAAGTAGGTAATTTAGTATAAATTTGATTACAATAAATTATTACCGCAATCCAGGTGGTGTAGGTAGGTACCTACCTATATAGGAAGGATCCAGGAAGGTCGATATTCGATTATAGTAATACTTAGATAAGTAAACAGGTTGGTAGGTAGGTACCTACAAAATAGGTTTCACTATAAAAATCTAGATAAGTAGGTAGGTATACTTACAAATAATTGTGCAGTCTCTGAGCGTTGATACGTCTTTGGCGCTCACACTTTTTATATTTCGGCATTCTTTTCGCAAAATAGTCACTCTCACACACTAAGTAACAAATAATAATCAACGCTATGTAGCAATTAGTCCTTCTTTACTATCTAAGTAAAGAGACAATCAACACCGTAAACAAATATTTGCTTTTGTAGTCGTGCACCGTGAGACGTCGAGCGACACAGGTTCCCCGTACGAAAGCCAACGGCAGACTGGCCTCGCCACCCGCCTGCCGGCCCGTTCTGTAGATTACGCGCGGATTTATGATTTGTTATTATAAAAAATTCCAAATCCATAATTTTAATCATACTAATCGGGGAAAAAATCAACGATTAAATTATCTATTCATTGGTGTAAATAAAAAAAATAAATTACATCAACTTTAAAAGGAGATGAAGATTTATTTATATTTTAGTGGGTTTTTCGTTAATTTTATTATCACATAAGTACGACAATAAATAAACTTTTTTAACGGGGTATTTGAAGATAAAATGTTGAAGATTTATGTTGGTTTTTCAGATATTTTCCACTTGCTTTATTTGTCGAGTAGATAGATAGGGAAAAACAGCTTTGGACCGAAATTGGCTCGGGGTTACGCCTTAAGGTGGAACGGCGCGAAGTCAAAAATGGTTTTTGATACTTGGCTTATGTTGAATTTAGTAATAAGTCTCTGTCAATAAATCTCATCACAATGATAATTAATTCGATGTTTGCTTTAGCATGGATTCACCGCCAATAGCTTACATAGTGCGCAAGAAAACAAAGTTATTTAAACCGGATTTATTTAAAACTCGCGGCACTAACATCACGTTCTACCGACAAACAAATCCAGCCATACGATCAGAGCAAAGAGAAACAAGCACAACACGGCGTGGTATTATTTATGTAATGCACCAGACAGGCCAACAATGCGAGCTCATTTGGACCTGTCATTGTGCTGGGACTCGACTCTGATATGAACAGAGTACAAGCGACAAACGAATTTCAACCTTCAGTTTCTAGTGTTGTTGAACAACATTCTTCAGAGATTTTAGAACAAGACCATCCGAGGCATGCTCAACATACCTAAAAACGTAAGCAACAAGCATTTTCTATATGGACATCAAAATGCCTACAGTCAACGACGAGACAGAGAACTATAGCTAAAAATACCAACTAACTCGATGGACTTAGAAACAAACTCGCCGCTACCCTCCAAGGATCAGGCAGCATCAAATTTACCAGGCTGAAAATACATAGCATCCTGGCGACTAAATACTCAGACAAAGATCGAGAGTTGACTCCCTGGATAGGTTAGCAGAAGAATAAACAAGATCCGTCAAGTGCGAATGTAACTCGCGCGCCGAGGGTTTATATAATATGTACCAAAAGTACCGGTTAGAGACTTCGCAATTTTACGAATACCTAAGAATAGTAGGTACTTACCAACCTACATTTCAGATGGATCTCTCTGCATGCTTCGGTTAAATGGGTGGTTCGGTTAAGGTGGGTAATGGTAAATTTTTCGACTTTTTTCGAAATATTTCAAAAAGTATGAAAGTTACAGCAATTTGAAAAACTGATTTGAAATGTCCAAACCGATACCTTTCATTTGATACCCCACTCGGTGAGGTAGCTTCCCCTTTTGATAATTATTCCCCCCCTTTTTGACCATTTTTCAAAAAGTGTTCTTTTTTCAAACTTCTCTATATTTTTCCTGTAAAATATAGATCCATGTCTATAAACGCTTCATACATTTTACATGGATCGCTCTGCAATCTTCGGAGATAGGGGGGGGGGAATGGGTATTTTTTTGACTTTTTTCGAAATATTTTAAAAAGTATGAAACCTACAAAAATTTCAAAAAATATTTTGAAATGTACAAAATGATACCTTTCATTTGATACCCCATATGACTCTGTAGGTATCTTTTAAAATTTCGGCATCACAATTTGTATGGAAAATATTCATTTTAATTTTTCATTTATTTTTCTCTAAATCTGTACAGGCGCACGAAATGTATTATTATTTTAAATTTCAAGTTGATAGCTGCAGTAGTTTTTGAGTTATTAAGGAGGGAAAAAAGGACAGACAAAGCGAGACCATAAGGGTTTTGAAACCGATCTTCGATCATCAAAACCCTAAAAAGGAAAAAAGTTCAGTGTTGTTGAGTAAAATAGTAAGATAGAGTCAGGGCCCTGAAGCGAAGCTTGTGAAAACTTATATTTCTCCTCTGTCTTAAGTAGGTCAAGGCTTTGTCATGTTCATGCAGTAGGTTGTAGAACATATCTGTTACGGATAAATTCACAGAGCTTTAAACCATAGAGATCCGGAATATCTATACTAATATTATAAAAAGGAAAGATTTGATTGTTTGTTTGTCTTGAATAGGCTCCGAAACTACTAGACCGATTTGAAAAAATCTTTTACCATTAGAAGCCCACATTATTCCTTATGAACAAAGGCTACTTTTTACCGCGGGAAAATGCTTCATTCCAACGGGAAAACGGGTAGTTAGATTGCAGCTAGTAGTTAAATAAACGTGCAATCATTCGATGATAATAATTTACGATATTAGGGTTGACTTATATGCTCACTTATAAATGAAAACAAAAGTTGCGTTATCAATGATATTTTCGTGATATCGCTTTATCGATTTAGTTCCAATTCAAGATCTACTTCTTGTTCACAGGTTACATAAAAACAAAAGAAGAGCTAAAAATGAAAACTAAACGACTGCTGAAGTGTGAATGAAGTATTTCGATATCAGTAGATAATAAACAGTAAGTCAATGACACAGCCCGGCGGGTTGGTGCAACGTGTATAAATATTGTAGTGTTTTATTTGTCAACTTATCGGCGGACCACCAATTTTGGTGTGTCGACTCCATTATGATTATAACTAAAAACATGGTTGTTAGCATCCCGGGCTCACGATGTGGTCCTGCTTCTCAAAGCTATAAATATTCACGTCAAATGGCTAAGCTTCTTGGTAATTTGATTTCTTATCTTACGAATTAACAAACTCCAGCTAAATTAAATCGGAGCCATTGACACGAAGTCATTGGCTTGACACAGACAATGTCAGATTTTAAACTTTATTGCCTTACTTTACAGATTCTATTTACCCGAATGGAACAGCGTAGTTTTTCTTTGCATATTTTTTTCACAAAAAATATTAATTATTGTATTAGAGAGGTAATTACTTTGATTCTATTCATATTTCTCAATATGTACAAAGCAATATTTTAGGAAAAATAAAATATACTTATTTTGCTTGTATAATATCAGCACTAGTAGAGGTAAAATAATTTAAAATAAATAACTTAGAAACGAGTTTTCTACGAGCGTAAGAGAACTCATAAAATGCTTAATTAACTAGCTCAGTTTCTACGAAAACATTCAAATTCGCGAAAAAAGAAACAGAACCACCACCAGAATTTAAATAGCTTCTTTTAAAACTCTCTCTTCTCCGTAAAGTTGTTCAAAAGTATTGAAACTTAACAGATTGTTACAGAACTTTTAAAGTTTTGTAACAAATTGCTACGTTTTCAATGTGCCGCGAGTAAATTTTCCAGACCACTGCGCATCGTTTATTAGAAAACAAGCACCTTAAAAGTGTCACGTTTCTTTTGACTATTAATTAACGCCATTGAATCAGTTTCTTAGCTATTAATTCTGAAACGAGAAGAAAAAGTAACCTCATTAACATTTTAAATGAGTACATAAATAACCGTTTGTAAGCCTGAAAACAATACCTACTCTCTATTTTCGGAGGTCTGCGATACTTTGGAAAGATTCACGTCAGAAAGTCAACAACGGCAAAAGTAATACCTTACATCTTTGCGTTGCAGAATTTCAAGAAATAACTACGACATAATTATATATCTACAGCCGTAGACATCTACAGTGTAGACAACTACAGTGTAGATCTCTATGGCGTAGACCTCTACGGCGTAGACCCAACATCTACGCATTAACAACTACTCTGAGACACTTTGGAAAGATTCACGTCAGATAGTCAACAACGACAAAAGTAATACCTTACATCTTTGCGTTGCAGAATTTCAAGAAACCACTACGACATTATTATATAGCCGTAGACAACTACAGTGTAGATCTCTATGGCGTAGACCTCTACGGCGTAGACCACTACGGCGTAGACCCAACATCTACGCATTAACAACTACTACGTAGAACTCTACCCTACGCTGTATAAATCGATGGACCTGCGCCTGACCGCTCGTGTCGGTTCGTCCGTCCCATCGGATAATGAGAGTGAGGCAGAAAGTTCATCTGTGTTTGCGCACCCACTTGAAAACATGGCAAATCTCGGTTTTAACTGGCCACCGAGGCCGAAATTCGGCTAGGAGGAAGATGATATATTTTCACAGCGTAAACATCTACGCATAGACCACTGCGGCGTAGATTTCCGAGGTGTAGATGACTAGTTTGTAGATGTCTACGCTGTGGAGAATTACACTGCTGTACTGGTACAGATCTAGGCTGTAGATGGCTACACTGTATTTTTTTTTCTTTGGGTGGCTTTCACGTCACTGCGGCCATAATGGGCCTATTGTGATCGCCACATGTATGTTCAGTCACGAAGCAGCGGCGTTCATAATCCGCCACTAACCCTGGCAGCTGCTAGGAACTGTAGGATTTTCTTCGGAGTGATGTCTCTTAGCACGTCTGGGCTAAGCATGTGCTTGCCCATATGGATGCTATGTTTTTCCATCAGTGCTCCGCACTCTCCTAGAAGATGGAGAGGCGTTTCCTCCGCCTCTTCACAAAATCTGCAGGATTGTGTGTCGCTTCGCCCCAGTTTGAACATGTGCTTGTTGAGGCGACAGTGTCCAGTTAGGGCTCTTGTCATGATGCGAAGGTTGCTTCTTAGCACTAGGATTCGGTTGTTGTACCGTTTATCGGAAGGCTTTTATCAATGATTTTGAGTGGCTCATGCCTGAGGAATTCTTCCAGAGAGACGATTCCTCGTAGCAGGAATCCAAGCGGGTTCTGAGAACCAGGCTTTGGCTATGCCGTAGATGTCTCCGCCACAAATTTCTACGCTGTTGAGAACTACGCTGCTGTACAGATCTACGCCGTAGATGTCTACATGAAAGAGTTACAAATCATTATCTAATTTAGATTATTTGCTTCTAACAGAATATAACGAACAAATCGGAAAATATTTTTCCAATAATGCTGGAGATAAGGCAACCTTTCATTCCTTTGATGCGAATATTTCATAAAAGGTTTTACGACTGATTTTATTCATACCTGCACTATAAAATCGTAAGTATTGTAGTAAAGTTTTCATTGTCACAAGAAATGAAAAAGAAATTATAAGAAAATTCTGGTTTCATATAAGAATTAAAGATGAAATTAGGAAAGCGTGTGTGAAATTATTTTTTATTTCTTTTTTCCAAAGATTCTAGCAGCTTATGTTTGTTTTTTTTACATAATATACGAATAGAAAAACTAGAAAAGGTATGGTTAACCCTATTTATAGTTTAACTAGCTTTTTTTCGGCGCCTTCACACACTTTTTTATCTATTTTAAATTTTATTGTAATTAATTAAGCTGATGGCAATCCAAAGTAATTAAATAAATATTGACGGCATTAGATGACAAACAGCTCGCAGGCCACTCTTTTGAAGCTTGCGGGAAGCAATTTTGTCACCGTAAAATGTATATAAGAAATTTAAGCCCATATTTGAATGCACATTTTTGTATTGTGCGATAGAGGTGTTGGATTAATCTGGGCAGACCGGGCCGGCAGCTATGTTGTGTAGAGGTCTTAAGGCTACTTACTAAGGTTCTTCGCACACTTCTTTCCGGGGTCCCTCTCCTTGCCGAAATTATTTTCAGCTTAGTCATGAAACCATGACAGACAGACACGTTACATTCGAATTATAATATTCGTTCAGATTATGTATGATTTTGTGAACTAAGTTTGCCTCCAAGTTTTTATTTGGAGAATTCTTGTCGTTTGATTTTGAAATTAATCTTCGTAATCGTTGCCCCATAGTAGGGGCCCAAGTCCTTACGGAATCCCCGGCTGGTGCCCGACCGTGGATCGATGGCTGTGGTAAGAGCCGCCATTCATCATGCTACCCGTAACGAACACCCTACCAGACATCCATTTAAACCATGCTGAAACGATTTATGTTTAGAAAAGAAGCCTGCTCTAATAAATTTATTTGACATCAATTCACAGTGTTTAAAAAGCTATTTATTTTTTAATTATCACCATTATAGGTTTTACGGCGATACTTTATGTAAGGATCTAACAAAAATCTACTTGAGAAATGAAAGAAACCGTAGCTTATCGTGTTTTCTTTTCTTAAAACTGAAGAATTTAAACACTTATTATGTTAATAAATGTGTTAAACTATAAAAGAGTTGGACGCGTTTGCCCTGCACTGTCAGCAGGAATTAATAAATATTTTATGCTTAGAAAACACCCTGAACAAATATCTGCAGATCTAACAAACATTTGTCCGAAGCGGGAATCGAACCCGTGCAACCTTCTGAATCGTAGGCGTACCTTCGCCCGCAGTACCACAGAGGTCGTTAATATGATAGTATTTAGAATAAGGCTATACTAATGTTTTGTGGTGTTCTGCGAATCTCAGATGTCACGCTCTATACTGGATGGACACACATCCATACTTGTAAGACAAAATAGAGAAGCATCCAAATGGGCATGATGTATTTTTACTAGTTTAATTTATAGTTTTCATTTTCTTTCAGCTTTTTATTTATATATACCCGAAAACGTTCCCAGACCAAGAGTGGGTCAACAACGACAACGTCAGAATGAAAACAAACAACCAACAAAACTTACAAAGAAAGAAAACAAAGACAAAATATCAACGAAAACACATGTCACATAATAGGACCTAATAGCAAGAGTGATTCCCTAAAACAGAGTCATTTAAATAATCAACCAAAATACAAACACAGCGTTATAGGGCCACCGGAGTTAAAGTGAAGAAATAATGCCTTCCCCAAAGCCTTGAGTCAAGCCCTTTGCGTGACAGGGCGACGTTATTACATTTGGGGTTGATATCAGGCGAGTACAGTGCCACCAACTTAGTGTTCAGGTACTAGAAAAATAAAAGAATGGAGCTCAAGATACCACAGGAACGACGAAGTCAAAAAAGACCAACGGAGGACTGGACTGAAACGGCAAAATATCGGGACATCCGGCGTTCTCTGGTGCCAGAGGCCAAGATCCACTTCGGGTCACTGTGCCAAGCTACGCCAGTAAGTAAGCACGAAGATGTCCCAAATGACCAACAAGCACGGTCGCAATACCGCAAGAATAAGACTAGCTTTCTAGGACTTCGCCTGCTGCTCAATGATCAATTAGTGAATTACTGATTTTGCCGTCGAGCAACATAGTGATGTGATAAGGCATCATGGCGTTAAGTAGGTAGGTACCTAATGCCATTTATTGCAACATAGCAATAGGGCAGCGTACTTAACGTCATAAAGCATTGCCATCTTGCTCAATGTCAACATTAGGAACCTTCTTTATTGATTAAATATGTACCTACCTACTGACTCTCCAGTCTCTACTAGTGCTGCTAGTGCCGTTGTCAACAGGACAGATAAGTAGCTAACTCTGTACCTACGTACGCTAAAATATTCCAAGTCCTTTTCACTAGCTGCATAAATTCCTATGAGCATCATGGATACCTAAGCCTCATTAATTTAGATATAATAAGAGACCCAAATTATCATTGGATGGGTCAAAAATTCCGGAGAAAAGCGTGAAGACTTTTGGATTACGAACTACCATTGATTCGATAATAGCTGCGACATTTTGACTATCTATCTCTACTTACTTTATTGGTTATCAAAGGCAGAGAGCCGTTTTTGTAAGATTGATAAAAATATACAACAGCTGCAAAAAAAGATTCAGGGCTCAGCAGAATCTCTAGTGTAATAAATTGATTATTTCGTCGAAATTGCGTTATCTTCAGACGAATGCCACTTTGTCGAAACTTCTAGGGTCGATTAACAAAAGCTAGACTTTTTTATTTATTTTCTTAGGTTTTTCGTTAGGAGAGGCCTTTGTTTCGTACATAATAGTTTTCAAATATGTTAACCCATTCACTGTCCAGCTTCGTAACTGTACTAACTAGAACATGGCATGTGTCATAGGAATGTAAGTGTTAGTTTAATGTCCAATCATCTATAGAAACAAAGTAGTTCAACGCCCAGATTAAATACATCTTTAAAGGTATGGCATACGTAAAATGAACTCATATTGTAAGCTTAGGGCTAGATGATGCTGTGTGGATTGTCTAGCATTATTTATACTGCTTATTTTCCACCCCTGAAACTTCTATTTTTAACTAAGTAGTGGCTACTAATTCATGCCACGTTTGCATCTATTATGTACCTACAGAAACAAATTCGAGACTTTTCGTCTAATAAGTACTACTTACAGAAACAAATTCAAGAGCTATATTTAATTTAAATGGGAATCTATAAGGGTACATGTAGATTAGTAGGTTTAAAGCTAATAGATTAAATTGATAAGCCTTCAAAAAATAATAAATCGTAAAACTCTCCTTGCGCGTCGAGAATCTACAAGGATTAAAATAGGACTAATTTGTCCTATTTTAATCCTATCCTGTTAATAGTAAACCATGAATGAACAGTTGCAATGAAAAATTTCAACAAGCGGTGCATACAAAATCAAAATGATACAAATAGCTTAGGTTATAAGTAACGGAGCTATTCGTACCATTTTGAAAAAAATACAAAACTGCATTGTTCGCTCTTGAAGAACACGCCATAATAAAACAATATCTACCAAAATAAAATGTAAAAATAAGTTCATACACAACACAACTCAATTAAAAAGAGATTAAAAACTTACGTGTTATCGTCGAGTGTCTGAAATTCTGCATACAATAACGTGAGCGATCACCGAAAGGTCTGGGGCGAGCAGTCTAGGGCGGCGCGGCGGGCGCATTACGTAGCCACTGCGCCTCGACTGCCGGAGGGCGCCCCCGCCCTACGCCACTTCCTACCCAGCCGAATGTACGGAGCTACGAATTTTGGATATGTGAAATAAAACACCGTGCGCATACAATACCTAGGTATCCGAAGTGCTCACGCGACAAATTACTTTTCTTCTACGAAAAAGAGTTCACTTGGGGTTATAAGTCGAGTGATCTTAACTGTCGTTTTAACTGCTCCTGAATGAACATAATAATTAGTTTTTTAGTTTGAAATTCATAATTCATTTATTGTTTGTGAATCAGGTAATATTACAGTCAGTTCATGAGACCTATTATTTCTATATTTAGATCGCTGGATTCTGCCACTTGGGCGTACAAACATTTCAATATACATATTTATGAACATTGGAACTAACAATCTAAGTTTTTTATTTTATTAAGAAGTATGCATTTAATTATAATTCGAAACAATATTTATTTTTATCAAAGTTAGCTACCAATGTCAAATTATAAATTTAATAATTACAATAAAATTAGGTATGTACGAGATGAAAAGTGACTTCATTGTGTGTCCTTACCTATGTTTGATAAAAATCGGTGCAGCCGAGGGATACCATTATATACCTCCCTGCCAAATTTTACAAAGATCAACGCTGCCGTTTGGGCCTAAAATGGTAACAGACAGACTGTAAAAATTAGGTAGGTACTTTTGCTGTTATAATATTACGATAAACTACTAGCGAAACGAAGAGCTTAACCATAAAGATTGTTTTACAAGGGACTAAACCATCCCATTATATATTATATACGAGGTTGTTATACTCCCGAGCGAAGCGAGGGAGGATGACAAGACCGAGTTATAATGGGTGGTTTTGGCCCAGAAATTTTATTAAAAATTAAATGTGCAGTTATAGCAATTTTGAATCCCAGGCAATTTTATTTCGGTTCTCTGTGATTGGGATGTGATAATATTTTGTGATTTGGAATGAAGAACATTCTAGAGATTTAGCGCAACGAAACAGTTCGCATTCTACCGTGAAGGGAAGAATCAACCTTCATAAAACATCACCAAGAAGATTCTACTTTCAAAAAAAAAGATTGACGGAGCACCAAGAAGTCGAGTTTTTATGTAAGAGAACGAATGCTTTGTACGGGCTGATGATTTTAGACAAAAATTTTATGATACACTTTTTGAGCAAGAGAAGTTAAAATTGTATTTTTGTCTTCTCCACGTATTTTCGTAGACCGGAGCCTTTCAGACCAACGAAGCGAGAAC
This sequence comes from Eupithecia subumbrata, assembly GCA_949316285.1. Lineage (NCBI taxonomy): Eukaryota > Metazoa > Arthropoda > Insecta > Lepidoptera > Geometridae > Eupithecia > Eupithecia subumbrata. Next base: position 17,152,157 of record OX438647.1, read on the forward strand.
TGAAATAAGCGCAGTCGGATTTAAGCCTTCCTACGAAGAAGTGATGATCGCAGCTTATCTCAGCAACTCACCATTTTTATTGAAGCGATTACTTAGCTGTTTCTTTTTACGTCTAAATCATGGTAAATGACTAAACTAATTCGGTGCGTGTAGGAGAGTAAGTATACAAAGTGAGCATTGCTATATCGGCTAGCTACTCTCAAAATTATATTTACAATGGATTTCCCACTGAACTTTGTATGAACTCTAGTATATTTTTTGATAAACCATGTATAGTAGGGGAGCTGGATAAGGGATTCTGGGATTTACCCGAGCGCGGCAGATTAACTTATTGGGGATACCTTGCACCCTGTTGAGTACCTACCACCGCCATACATATATTACGCTTTTCTGTTGGTAGCGTCCGAGGCAACCGGTCAGAATAGTAAAAAAATCGATCATTCATTAGAAATACTCGAGCGCGTCAGATGTTATGTGCTGAAAAGTGTGCATTTCAATAATCTGACGAGGGAGTTACTTGCGTAACGTTTTTTTTACGACCGACGAACGTTTTTAATAACGACACTTGGACATTCTCGACCGCGGTCGAATTTTATTTTATTAAGTAGGTAATGAATAATTCAAGGATCATGGGAATAATATAATCTGCCGTTTGGACAAGCCAAAGTAACGAAAATCGTCAGTTAAGTTTAGTGCCTACAGCGCTACAGTAAAGGGTATTGCGGCAACTAAATTTTCAGTAGGTATTTTATTTTAACACTTGTATAATATAACGATGATTCGACTGAAGATCACTTAATTTTTGTTTGCACACACACCTTAAATCGTAGAACAGGTACTTACAAAAACGTTAACAAATAATGGAGATGTCCAAATCCGAGCTTAGCCCTAAAATAGTTTTTATTTCTATTATTTATACTTGTATATTTAGCCCCAAGCCTTGCTAGGTGATGCTGTGTGGATTGTCCACATTATTTTACTTATTTAGGTATAGGTATGTATATAATTCCATTAACTGGTATTATTTTATGTGATTGATTATATGTACATGGTTTGTTTTTTGAGATGTATGGCCAAATTCAATATTATGGATAAATACTACATAACAACAGTGGAAAGATTTATGATGAGAAATAAATAGTTCTTTTAATTTTTTTAAGCCCTCACAAAATGCCAGCCTGTAATAGGTAGTTGTCATAATAAAAGGAAAAATATGTTTTTTGTTTGCATGCTATTTTATTAGACACTAGTTTATGCCCGTGGCTTCGCCCGCGTTGTTTCTATGGAAACGTTTAAAGGTGATTTCTATCCCATGGGAACTGACTTATGGGATAAAAAGTAGCCTATGTTTGGTTCCAGGATTAGAATTACCTGTGTGCAAAATTTCAGCCCGATCCGGTTAGTATTTTTGGCGTGAAGAGGTAACAAACATCCATCCATCCATCCATCCATCCATCCATCTATCCATCCAAACTTTCGCATTTATAATAATATTGTGATAATTATTATGATGATGATTGTGTTCATTAAAAAAAATATTTAAATCATCAGATTAAGGGTTTGCACGTCTTGGCCATCAAGCTGAACCATCTTTGCGCTCTTATATGATACCGTATATTTGTAGTTTATTCACAAAAAAAAAAATTTTTGATTCTCGCTATGGACCTACCTACTGTGTACCTTACCTACTTCCCGTTGACCTCAAATCATTATAATTTGGCAAGACACAAGGTCTTACGGAACCCTTAGTGCGCGAGTCCGACTCGCACTTGACGTTTAATTTTTTTCTACAATACCCAACCCTCGACGAACCCGAAAGAAGCTCCCATTCAAATGACTGACGATTCAGCAAAAAAATCGTATACATGAAATTTTCATGTATACGATTTTTTTGCTTTTCATAAAACACCGTGACTAGCTAGCCACTACTTGCGACACTAATTCTGAATCGTCAGTCATTTGAATGGGAGCTTCTTTCGGGTTCGTCGAGGGTTGGGTATTATAGAAAAAAATTAAACGTCAAGTGCGAGTCGGACTCGCGCACTAAGGGTTCCGTAAGACCTTGTGTCTTGCCAAATTATAATGATTTGAGGTCAACGGGAAGTAGGTACACAGTAGGTAGGTCCATAGCGAGAATCAAAAATTATTTTTTTTGTGAATAAACTACAAATATACGGTACCCGGATTTTTCGATTCTTCGGTTTTTAAATTTTACTATTCTAGGTCAACGGGAAGTACCTACCCTATAGGTTTTGGTCTATAGCAAGAATCAAAAGTTTTTTTTTTGGTGACATAACTACAAATTTACGGTTTTAGGATTTTTCCTTTACTTTTGCTATAAGGCCTTGCTTCTTTCTTGCCAAATTTCATAATTCTAGGTCTACGGGAAGTACCCTATAGATTTTGGTCTATGGCGAACATTAAAAGTAATTTTTTTACTGAATTTTTTAGATAACCCATAAGATACGTCGTCGATCGGACACGAGTTGTTTAGGTACCCTAAATACCGGAATAGAGACCCTATATCAGTTTTATCTCTCAGTTCTCGCGAAGAACCGACAACCGCAGGGGCAAACGTGTTCTTGAGTGGAGACCATGACTCAGCAAACGTAGTGTAGGACGCCCTCCGGTCAAGTGGGATGACGATCTGCGAAAGACTGAGAGGGCGCTACGGCGCTCATTAGGGGAGGAGGCCTATGTTCAGCAGTGGACTAATATAGGATGATGATGATGATGATGATGATGATGATGATGATGAACAGTTTTAAGTGTTTTTTTTTAATGTTACAGTAATAATAAATCATTATTGTAATAAAAATGATTTATTTAGGTATTCTAACATTTTATCAAAACTTATACTAAGTCTTAGGTATATCTTTGAACGGACAGTTGTAACAGCAAAGCTGTTATAGCAATAGGTAGTTGTTCCGGTTAAATAGACCTATCCTACGACATACCATTTTATTTCTATTGGAGCCTCCATTATATTTTTGCCCTTTGTCCTTTAGTCAATTAGCCTATTATCTACGCTGACGTCACAAATCCAGGCCTCCAGTATAAAAAAAACAAAAGGGGATCGCGAAAGGTTTTAAAAATTAACGTACATATTTTAACAATAAGAATAGGTACTTTTACTTACCAAATATTTGGATTGAAAATTTTCATTTCTATCACGATTTTTTGATTCACGAGCGAATAAAAAGATTGTGATAAACCTTAGATTAGGTGATGATTGTGTTGGTTAAAACGTTCTTCCCATGCATGCAACTCCTTATTAGGGTTCCGTACCCGAAGGTGGAAGGAAGATGTAGGGGTGAAAATGGGACCCTATTACTAAGCCTAAAAGCTTGCCGTCCGTCAGCGGCCTGTATCTCATGAAACGTAAAAGGTAGACAGTTGAAATTTTCACAGAATTTGTATTTTTCTTGCCGCTACCACAACATTTAATCAAAATGAAATATATATTAAAGTTAAAGGGGCCCAATACAAAAACTTTTCTTTTTTTTGCTAATTTTGATCTACTTTTGTCAAGAAAAAGCAGCGTCGAGCGCGGTCAGTACTTGCATGACTGACCGCGTCATGTTGGCTTTTTGCTTTTTCGATAAAAAAATATCCGTCCTTTAAAATAGACACCCTGTCTTTTGCGAAATAGTTGTGTACGATGGTACGGAACACTCCGTGTGCGAGTCGACACGCACTTGAAGCCCTTCTAATGAACGATTATTGAATGAAGGGGGTAAGTACCTATAACCAATACCAATTTTAAGAGTAAAGACCTGGCGTCTTCAAAAACGTGTTCGTGATGGTGAGCAGAACTTGCAGTTCACGCAGTGTCAGTGAATTACCAATCACCCTGTATACTCACATTACCAATCAAGTAAAATGCAATTTCTGTGCAAAAGGTTTATTAAATAATTAAATAACATCGCAAAAATTTACGACTTCGGCGGGACTTGAACCCGCATCCTTCCGACAGTACCGGAATGTGCTAACTAACCAACTACACCACGAGGTCAAGTGACGCTGGAGTGTGAGGCTTACGCACTATAAAAACAAAAACTTTAGGTTTATTAAATGTTTTTGAAACAAGCAAATGTCTATCTCATAAAACAAAAACAAATAACCTAGAAGTATAACCACTGCACTTTTACCTAGTACCTACTTACTAACAATGTTCAATCTTAACACGTTGGCCGCCATTTCAGTCACCGATGCCTAACAGCCATGGTACTTGTTCAGGCCGTGTCAGTCACTTGTGACTGACATCGAGACATTGAATTTAAATGCTTGTAGGGAGCTGTCCGGCACGTTTAGCCTGCTTGAACTTTCCTGTTTTATATTGCTGCATTTTGGCTGGCATTGGCATTTGGGTTGGCAACTAATGTGTTAATAAAAATCGTAGGAATAACGCTTCAAACCATTTTCAACATTACTGTGGCCACCTGCACGATATAACACAAGTAGGCTGATAGTAACCATCCTCTCCAAAGGCATCTCGCTGCGACAGATGAAGCTCGGTCAACTCGACCACTCCGAAGTCATAATCAGCGAACTTCTGCAGTATTTCGGACCCATCGAAAGATACCCGATTACGGTTACGAACATCTCCACTGCTTTTGCGCATTTTTGAATTTAGCAACGTTACGTGTAGCTTTACATGGTCGTTGTTGTGGCTTCGGTCCATGTAACCTGGAACAGATGAACCCTATGATTAGTTTATAAAGATGTCCTGGTACCACATTTGATTAAAAATTCAATAATAGCTGAGTAAATCAGTGCTCACAAGATCTTTCGACGCCGGATGGAAAGATCGAAAGCAATAAATTTAACTTCGGAACTTTGTTTGGACTAGTTAGGATACAAACATACAAAAAGTTAAACCCCTTTGAATATCTTAAGAGGCCATTTTTGAAGAACCCCAGAAATGTTGTAGTCCTGTAGGCCTAGCACGGGGATGGTTGTCTAGGATAGAATAGAGAAAAATTACGTCACATCGCCATCGAATGCGTAAAATGTTTGAAACTTTGAATTCCTTCTTCCATAATTTACGCAATGTATGACAATCAAAATCAAAATCAAAATAACTCTTTTTTCCATAAATACAAAAAATGTACACTTAGAAAAGGTCAAATCATAAAACAAAACACTGACTCGGAAATAAAGTGATATTTTTGATTTCTGTCGCTTCGGTATATACAGGGTGTAACAAAAATAAGTAACCAAACTTTCAGGTGGGGTGTAGAATCGAACACTGAATTCAGGAAAAATATTTAAAAAAAATCCCGACCTTTAGTTTTCGAAAAATAAAATAAATACGGAATTTTCACTACATTACGCAAACGACTGATGCACGTGTTTATTTGACATTAAAATATGATTAAAAGTCTACGTACCTTGTGTACACCTTTTTAGCAGATAAACATCTTTTTACGGGGGGCACCCACGACCGGACACGCGATATCGCAGCAGCGCGCGCGGCGGCGGGCTGCACGTGTTGTAGTTATGTAGGAAGCTAGCCAATGCATTCCAATTTTCCCATTTCAATTTTCATCTCGTGGTATTCAATATCTGAATAACGCATACGAGCCATTTTTACGCACAAAAAACCGATAAGCGCCGCCGCGACCTTCACCTTGCGCTTGCAATGATGCAACTAAACGGCCATTGACCCTATGATAACATTTCTGTGGTATGACAGTTTGACAAAACTAACAATAAGCCTAGCATTGGGTGAACATTCGGATGAACTAAGTTTGTATACCTATCTCGCTCTCGCGCGCTAAAAGTTTGTGCCTTTTCTTGTCTCAATCTGGTGCTTCGGAAATGCAAATTGTAACAACCTTTTATGGGGTTCATTGTAAGTTACTCACCGTGTTTTTAAAGGTCAATGTGAAGGTAGGTACTTAGGTAGTCAACGATATGAAAAAATAAAAGCTAGTAGTGAATATCTTTTAGTAGGAAGGTGCATGCTTAATGAATGTACCTACTAACTATGCATTTTCGCGATAGAACGTGTGTAAAGACTTAAAATAATTTATTATTTTTTAATTCCTAGAGGAAAATTGTATTGTATGTATTTGTTGTACGTAGGCTCCATATCTAAGCACGCCGTGCAGCCTGTTCGCTTCCGCTGCAATGACGTCGCGGGTCGATGACCGCGGTGGCCGCTCATTAGGGCACCGTTTAGGTGTTATGGGCTTATAAAAGAGATGAATACAGGTACTTAGGCCATTTTTTTTTTTATTCCAAATAGACACATGTATTATAGTCTATTGCCTAATGTTGTGAAAATTTCGTACCTATTTATTAAATTTTTCGAAAACTAAAGGGCGGGTTTTTTTTTCAATATTTTTCCTGAATTCAGTGTTCGATTCTACACCCCACCTGAAAGTTTGGTTACTTATTTTTGTTACACCCTGTAGACTAAAGTAAAAAAACGACGAAGAAACCTTTAGCCTGTTAGTTGTTATCTTTCGAGCTGGAGCAAAACTCGTCCCAAGCTTTTTTATCCTCTAGATAATCTGATATTTTGTAGTAAGCCTTTTTACAAAGGATATGTTTGACAATTTGTTTGAATTTATTTATTGATAATTTTTGCAACTCACTTGGAGTTTTGCAATGCAAGCAATGTCATTCTTCTCTATTCTACCTTAGACAACTATCCTCGTGCTAGGGCTACTGAGGCACAACCGCGGCAGGGAGATCATTCCACAACCTGAGTACTCGCGGGAGGAAATTGCGACAAACAAGAGCTCCTATCTTTAATTTATATCAGACTAGTTTTTGCACGCGGCTTGGCACGCGTTGTTTCTATGGAAACGTTTTAAGGTTATTTCTATCCTATGCGTACTGGAATATGGGATAAAAAGTAGCATATGTTTTATTCCAGACTTTGAACTACCAGTATGCAACATTTCAGCCCGATCCGTTAAGTAGTTTTGACGTGAAGAAGTAACAAACATCCATACATCTTAACATCCAAACTCTCGCATTTATAAGTAGTTTATGTCCGCGGCTTCGTACGCGTTGTTTCTATGTTTAACGTTTAAAGGTGATTTCTATCCCATGGGAACTGATTTATGGGATAAAAAGTAGCCGATATTTGATTCCAGGATTAAAATTACCTGTATGCCTGTATGCAAAATTTCAACCCGATCGATACGTGAACGTTATACTACAAACTCGATAAATATCGTGATCCTGGATTACGATCCAAATATCGCGATATATATCGAGCGTGTAGCATTCGCCATGGCGAATGCTACACGCTCTTTAAGTATATACTATATAGCGTATCACGTATCGTGATACGGATCGCTATGCCTGTATGCAAAATTTCAACCCGATCGATACGTGAACGTTATACTACAAACTCGATAAATATCGTGATCCTGGATTACGATCCAAATATCGCGATATATATCGAGCGTGTAGCATTCGCCATGGCGAATGCTACACGCTCTTTAAGTATATACTATATAGCGTATCACGTATCATGATACGGATCGCTGGATTTCTAGAAATCCAAAAATCGAAGGTTCGCCTGCGACGCAGGAGGTTGCGGGTTCGATTCCCGCCTCGGAACAAATTTGTGTACGATCTGCTGAAATTTGTTCCGTTGGTCTGGGTGTTTTCTATGTATAGTAAAAAATATCTATCTATGTAGTGTATTGTATTAAGTATATCAGTTATCTAGTACTCATAACATAACACAAGCTCTGCTTAGCTTGGGGCTAGGTAATGCTGTGTTAATTGTCCAGCATTATTTATTTATTTATTTATCCAAACTTTGGCATTTATAATATTAGTGTGAAGTGTGATAATTATTAGTGTGATGTGATAAGTACGAACCTGCATTATAATAGTGATCCACTAACTGATCAGCTAGTGTTTGTAGAACCCCTTGATCTTTCTCATCTTCTTCGTAAATTTTAGAGTACAAGACATCAATTTGTTTTGGATCATCATTCATGTATGACAGTCCTTTTATTCTGATGCGTAGCGGGGAATGCTGACGTAGTAAGGGCCTGAAAGGAAATGCTGACATTTGTGAAATCACATCACTCATACACATAATATTACAAATCAGGTACTGCTCGCAGCTTTGCACGCGTTGTTTCTACGGTTAATTCTGGACCTAGAATAACGGATACTTTTTACCACGGTTAAAGGTGTGCATGGTTTTTTTTTTAGTTGTAGTATGTTCCTTTTTTGTAACGTGTTTGTTATTATTTTGTTATTTGTGTTTGTTTAAATTATGGACTAAAATGTCTGAAAAATAAAAGTATTCAATCGTCCATTCATAGTGCCAGGCTTTAAACTAACACTTTCATGGCCGAAGACGCAGATGATCTCTCCCAGCCCCGTGTAGCGGCTGGGCAGTGAATGCGTTAAGCTATTTTTTGACCAACTTTGAAAAAAGTTATGTTTGTTTGCGGATTTCTCCGTCAATTGTGGACAGGTTTTGATGATTCTTTTGGTTTTGTATAGAAAATGATCCTGGAGTGGTCCCTCATAAAAATATTACGAGATTACTACTAAACTTAGTAAAGGTATAAATGAAGGAATTAGATATCAGTAGACTACTTCTTCGACGGGACTTGAACCCGCATCCTTCCCTCAGTACGGGAATGTGCTAACCAACTACACCACGAGGTCAAGTGACATAAGAGTCAAAAATCTTTGGGACTTCCTACGGTCTCTAGCACCGTGTGATTGTGTAGTGAGTGTGGGGTTACGCACTATCATAACAAAAAAACTCAGTATCTGATGATTCTTTTGGTTTTGTATTGAAAATGATCCTGGATGGAGTGATTCCCATATAAAAATATTCCGGAGAAATTACTACTAAACTTAGTAACGGTATAAATCTAAAGGAATTAGAAGCTACTAGGAATTAGTCAGTAATTAATTATCTATTAGCTATAAGGAATTAGTCAGTAATTATCTTATTTGCTATGTAACTTACAGTATGACTTTCTCTTTAGCTTCAGCAAGCAGCTTTGATGCAGCCAGCCTCTCTTCATTGTCCATCAGACACATAACGCCTAGCGTCAGGTGCAGTTTCTCTGCTTTCACGAATATAGACTCCTCAATGCCTGCACTACAAACCTCTTTGAGGACTTGCTCCTGGAACAAAATTATATTCTTATCCGGGGATAAAATAAAAATAAACACGAATTTACGAATGAAATCATATCAAATTCCCATAAAAACAATAAAAAAAAAATTAAACAAGATTTAAATAGGTGGTTTGTAAAGATCTTGATAACTCACATTACTTCATTTTAACCCATAGTGTAAGACAGCCTTTCCCAAAGTGGGCGATAACGCCCCCTTGTTGGCACTGCAGGCCTAAAGGGGGGCGGTAAGAGACCCAGAAAAAAATGGGGGCGTTGTGTAGACTGTAGAGGCTTGGGGGGCGATTTGTAATTTCATCTAGGAGGGCTCTTAGACACCGACTGAGCTCTCGACTCTCGACTACAACTTGTGAACATCAACTAATATTAATTAGGAGATTGCTCTAACTAACTCGGTTTGATATTTCTCTCCGCGTAGTTCATCTACGCGGATTTTCTGTCCTGTTTTATTGAATAAATAAAATAAAAATCATGTCAATCGGTCGCTCCGTTTCGAAATTAAAGTAGACACAAACAAACAAATAATAAGGCAACAGACACACTTTCGCATTTTAATAGTTATCAGTATTCCTAGATAGGTAATTTTCGTAGATAATAGACCGCGGGCATTTATATTTTACAAGTTTTTGTTAAATAACCCGATTTGTGCATTCCTTATTTTGAATAAAAGATTCTTTGTCTGAATACTATAAAGTAGCGTTTTAATAATCATTCTCATTGGCAGGTGTAGCCTGCAAGAGTTGTGTTCTACCTACTGCGCTCAGGTCTCAAGTTAACTCTTGCAGATTATAGTAGAAGTCTCGTTTAGAATGAATGTTCAATCTCCGCTAATATAGCTCACAATAATTAGTTTTATTTGAAGTTATGTGGTTTTTAAGTAGGTGAAAAAATGGGGGCGCTTAAAAATAATTTATTCTCAAGGTGGGCAGTAGACAAAATAAGTTTGGGAACCCCTGGTGTAAGAAGTGATTTCCCAAATAAAATAAGTTCATCAGTCCCATTTAACCAAGTTATATCACTGTTCTTTAATTTCCAATATTTTAAATACCTTAAATGATTTAAAGTTCATCATAATATCTGGCACATTCATAGGTAAGGAGATAAAATGTGTTGGTCTTTGCTTGCTCCTTGAAGATATTACTATTATATTGATTCTTCTTCTAGCTGCTTTCACATTCTGAAAAAGATAAAAAGTGCAATTATAATTCCAGCCTTTTCAAGAATATTTTCAGTTTTTGTTATTATAGTGCGTAAGCCCTCACATTCTGGGTAATTTTTAAGAAATCAAATAATATCCCAAAAAAATTTATACTTTGAAGGGACTTGTCGTTAAACAAACTAAATGTAACTTTTGTCTTTGAACAGGATTGGATAAACTTCTGGTGGAGTTAACGGCGCTAGAGTCTGTAGGAAGTCCCAGAGATTTTAGACTCCTACATCACTTGACCTTGTGGTGTAATTGGTTAGCACATTACCACACACACACAAATTTTTGGGATATTATTTGATTTCTTAGAAATATTTTGGTTCTTTTAAAAAAGGTTTTATTGTTATTAGTGCCATGGCGGTGGTTGCGGTATCCGAATCAACCGCACAATTCAGCCTTAAGAGCTAAAGGAACCTACCAGAGGAAAGATAGCAGCTTTCAACTGTGTATTGGCATGACTGAGGCATGTTCCTCAGTGCATGTGTGGGTGCTGATAAGAAAAAGAAATATTCTTCAAGAAAAACTTACAGCTGCTGTAGGACCAAGTATACAGATTTCTCCCGTTTCATTCTGTTTTGGAATTTTTATGTTGGTTTTGGTTTCTCTTTCAATGCGGATTTTAGTAGCACCCTTTTTTCCAATAATATAACCAACATAATGCCTGGAAAAGTTATAGGGTAAGTCAAACAATTTTAGGGTAGGTATAGGTACCACTTACCACATAACTATTCGACTAAATATTTACAGATTAGTAACCAATAAACTTACTTAGACACATGAAAGGATGTTTCATATCTGGAGCTATCCACCATTGTCACCTCAAAATCATCATCTTCTTCAGCTGCCATCTCATCATTGTAGTTCATATCTGTAATAATAAATAAGTGGATTGTAAAATAATTATGTGATTATATGAAGAAAGAAAAATGGGTGTTTACTTTTAACACAGTGACACATGACCCAAGAGCTGGTGCGTATCTTGCGCAGCACATCAGCATTGCCATACAGTGGGGCAATGCAAATTGGGGACACTTCCGACTGGTATTGATATGGATCAGTTGAGCTACCTGTAGATTGTTTGCAACAGTCTGCAGTTGTATCAATTGTAAATACTAGTTCAAATTTATTTCTACTAATTGATTGTAATTTTCTTTGTCAATAAAGTACTTCATTCATACAAAAAATAGAGAATTCTCTATAGATTCTTTAAAGATATTATGATAATTCTGTTATCTGTGACTTAATAATCAAAATAAAATATGACTGAGAAAGTAGATAAGTACAGAAGAGATAGAATAATAATTTATTGGTTAAGTCCTTGGTGGTATATTATTCTATTTGATGTAATCACCATAGTTATTGTATTCTCTTTGGTCAGCTAACAAAAATTCCACCCAGGGGCCCGGTACAAACAAAATACATAAGTTTCGAGTTCTCAGAAAGTCAAAATAACTAGGTACCTACCAAACTTTCCACCTTGACCGATAAATAGCGTTTTTAGCTCACTGTTTCCACAGTTTTAGTAAAGTAGGTGGTTTTAAAATTACCATTTTCGTAAAGGTCGTGTTCTTGAAATGAAGATACTTCTGTAGACGGGTCGTTTACCCTGTAGCATCGCCCTTCGATCCAAACCAGCTCTGGCTTCAGAATATCGGCCATAGGAGACGAAGAGATGGAAGCTTTGTGTTCTTTGATCTTTTTTTCAGTTCTATCTGCTCAACCGTAAGTATCTATCCGTAGATATCCTTGATAGATAAAAGCTATTTTTGGTAAGAATACCTTAATTGTTAAAACATCTGACAAAAAAACAACGAAACCAAAAGTAAGATTTTCTGTTTGTTTATGTTTTTTTTTTGACCTCTTCTTCTTCTTTGTCTTTGGTTCTCCATGGTTTGACTTATCCTATATCTGAGACAGCTGCGAGTTTTTACTCGATGCCTATTCTCTTTGACAATTCTACCGTGTCCGTCAAGATAGAAGCCCGCCGGAATTCGGTGGTTTCAACTAAGCCAATAAATAATGCATAAATAGTGCATTAGGGTCGATTTACATCAGACGAGCGAATGCTCATTCTATTTCCACTATAACAAATTCTTTTAGTGTAGACAGGCGTAGAGCATTCTTTCGTTGTTCTTAGTGCGTTCGTAAAGATTCTATGGAATAGTCTAAAAATACTCGCTCGCTCTATGTAAACGGAGCTAGAGCGCGCGAACAGTTGCCTTAGAGCGTTCTTGCGTGTTCGGACGTGCTCGCGCCCCTGAGCGGTCTCTTCAAAGCGTTCTTGTGTTCTAGCGATTTAATGCTCTTGTTCTAGCTCTAGCTCTGTATTCGTTTGATGTAAATCGACCTTTAAGCAAAATAAACAGTGCTCCAGTACTTTAGCAGTTATTTAGGTCTTTCACTGTGGCTGCTATCTTGACGTCAAGCTGGCAGCCCCACTGATTTCGACGAAACCATATCGATAAAAACTTTCGTAGTTTGACGAATTCATAATCAATGTAAGCGGGTTAACTACAAACCTAACACCTCAATGGGATACATCCAAAGATAGCATTCACAGTGGAGTAGGTATGAGAAAGACGGAGCTCTGCCTTTTCTGGATGTGTTGGTTCAGAGATTACACTCAGGGCGATTAATACATACAGTCTATCGCAAACCAACGCATACAGACAGGTACCTAAGGACTGACTCGCACCATCATCCGTCACACCTTGCTTCAGTACTTCGCACCCTTATAAATAGAGCATTAAGGCTATGCGACCCGCAATATATAGACAGTGAACTACAGCACGTCAAAGAGGTACTAGAGCTAAATGGTTATGGATGGAGACAGAGCTGCCGCATTGCCAATATGTCCGAAAGAAACTGGCCCCATTCCGCCGAGAGAGCTGTAACTAATACTCTCTCTCACTGATAAGACTGGTCAGTTACTGCAAAGAAAATACAGCATTAAGACGATCTTTCGGCCTCATACACAACTACGGTACTTACTTCGCTCTCCCAAGGATAGGCAGCCGCTGGACGTCCCCGGTGTATACACGATCCCATATGACTGCAGCAAATGTTATATTGGTGAAACAAAGAGGAATATATCCACCAGCTCTCTGAACACATTAAAATACATTAAAATACATAATAAACTACCAACATTCCTTAAATCTGAACCCAAACACCATATATTCGCATCAAAACAACAAAAATTGCTTATTAAAAAATGCTATTATGACATAAAATACTTTTTTGAAGACAAACTATTAGGATAGAATCCCTACATTTTCTTTTTAACAATGGAAGAGCTTCGAAGTGTTCTATATAATAGGTTATAATATTGATTAATTATAAAATGTTAAGTATAACCTAGTCACACAAATTTATAAAAAGTAAACTATTTTGTTAAAAAGTTTTATTGTACCTACCTAAGTAAATTTATATATGTAATATTCTAAACTACACAAATGTTATTTATTGTTCATAAAATATCTCCTAATTTGTATAAAATACAAAATACTTAATTTAGTAATTAACTTAAGTCCTAGATTAAGATATATTGCCATACCCTACCTGACAGGGTACATTAATACTTACTGTATGTATTATTTTTGTTTCGCAATAAAAATACTGAATACTGAATACACATACGCGCCGTAAAGAATGTTGACACCAATAGCTCAGCGGTGGTAGAACATTGTTTTGAGGAAGGACCATCGCAATACGTTCGTTTCGACAAAGCCCGTGTCTTGTCAAGGAAAAATTCTTTGTTCCCCGGAAGATACGCGAGGCGATAGAGATTGGACGACGACGGCCCAACTTCAATAGGGATGGAGGTTGGAACCTACCACCCGCTTGGAAGCCTTGTCCCCATGGGAAGTCGGATAGCAGTATAGAGCCGGATGTAGATACTGTTAGTTCCGTATGTACACAAAGTATACCTATAATAACTGCCACGATGAGATCTTCGCAAGAAGTTGGCTCTCCTACTCAACAGCATCGACAAGCAGCGTGGCTTTCCACCACCCCCGCCCCCGGGATATTGTTAAAAACCTTTACTTCTTCTTCTCTGTCGTATTCTTCATTGCTGAAGGTCGTGCCCGTTCTGAAAAGCTTTCACGAAGACGCTGATGAGCTGCTTCCACACCACTCTGTCTTCGGCCTGTCTCAGGGCTGCAGGCAAAGTGAGTCCCGTTATTGTTCTTATTTGGTCAGACCAGCGGGTTGGTGAGCGTCCTCTTGGTCTTTTAACCTTTAACCGAAATATAATAAATACTCTTACCTACAAGTAGAAGATAAACTAAACATAGGGGTGTCCAATATATTGCGGAAACGATCGCGGTTTCAGGCGCTTTTCACATCAGGTTTCTTAGAATAAAGTTTCTCATTTTTTAACAAATAAACAAGCTTCATAAATGTAGATGCACAGAGGTAAATAAAATCTTAAGGAAATATCTTTAGTAATAGTAGTGTGCTTTATGAACTAGTCCGGAACAGGACTACTCTAAGAATTTTGTAACTGATGATAGTTCTCATGGTATAGGTAATACACTCTTTATGCAGATAAAATTACTTAAGAAATAAAGTCAAAATATTGCTATCGTTGTAATGATAAAACGAGTTCTATAGACCTGGAGTCTTAAACTCAAATTAATAGAGTACAGCTGTGGGATGCACTAAAATTATGCTGTAGGTACATGGTGTTCTAAAGGAAAGCAAATAATGATTTTTAAATAACTTACATAACTTATTAACATCTTAAAAATATCTTCGAACGCACTCGTGGTCAGTTTCGGGGATTTAACATACACACAACACCCCTGTCTCACTCCTCTGCGCAATTGGATGGGTTTAGGCTGCTGACCCTGTACTTGGACACTCATGGTGTCGACCTCGTAGAGACATCTCAGCACCTCGATATAACGATAGTCTACTTGGTATCGCTGTAAGGATTCCAGAACAGACCAGGTTTCGAAAGAGTGAAAGGCAAAAGGCCTTTGACTCTTTCGAAACGACATAGTCCACAAAGGCCAGACACAGAGGCTGATTATACTCTTCGGACTCCTGTGTAATCTTATAGTTTATATCCTATTTCTAGCCTATAAACAGTACGTAGAGTACAGACGTAGAATTAACGATCTGCCTACCTAGGTTGGTTGGGTATTCAATTCAAAGATTAAAATACTAGAAAAAGATTTCACGAGATTTCATGCGCATCCAGCTCACTCACTCACATGCGGTTTTAAATCGCGTTGTCCTTCACGCACGATGCGCATACTGGTTTCTGTTACTGTGTTCTATTTTTGTTTAGGTGGAAGAATAAAAGATAGGTAGGCAAGCACATAAATCAACAAAACCTTATGAATGCTTAGTTCAATAGGTAGCTAAATATAGTAGGTCAAAATACTCATGAAAGCTCACCTGGAGTAATATAACTACCTATTCATACTACCTACCTACCTACATTGTACGTTGTATTATTTTGCTAATAAATTATTTGTTGTGTGCGACTTTTACTACGAATTTGCATAAAGTAGGTATGACTACTGGCAGAAGCGATATTTCACGCTCTATTTATTATATATTTAGACGACCTCCGTGGCGCAGCGGGCGAAGGTCCGCCTGTGACGCAGGAGGTTGCGGGTTCGATTCCCGCCTCGGAACAAATTTGTGTACGATCTGCAGAAATTTGTTCTGTTGGTCTGGGTGTTTTCTATGTATAATAAAAAATATCTATCTATGTAGTGTATTGTATTAAGTATATCAGTTATCTAGTACCCATAACACAAGCTCTGCTTAGCTTGTGTTATGTTCTTCTGTTTGTGATCCAATCCGCGCGCTTTTGTAATGTTTTTGTAGACAAAATAATTTTCGAAAAATACTTATCAAAATAATACTACCGGTTAAAGATGCGCGACTGCGAATGATCTGGCTAGTCGAATGATCTACAACTACTAATTTACTTAATTAAAATCCAAGTGTAGCTAATGTTGTTTGTGAGTAATTTCACAAAAAGTTGTACCTAGGCATGTTATAGAAACTCGTCTCAAAGAATATTTTCTTTCGTGGGTGACTAATAACTACAATACCCTTTGCCATTGTAAGTTATTATTATTATAAATCGAGAGTTTATTTTGTTTTTTTTGTTTATCTAATTCATATATTAAGATTGCCGGTATGTGCCTTGCTTATTCTACATAACATTATGTACCTACCTATAGTAAAAGTTAGTTCCCTTATACTCCGTAGTATGTGCAGTGTTTGTATCGTACCATTACTAAAATTCTCTCTTACTTTTTAGTTAGTGGTACCTACAAACACTGATCATTCCTTTCCCTCTATAAATAATATGTTTATTTTTCAGGTATTTAACTATATGACGTTATAGAGGAAACCGAATAACTACCTACAGATAATGGAAAAAGATACTAAGATAAGAATTGAAAGAAACCAAACCCCAAGAATGAATTACTTACCCTAAGTAGGTACCTATACCTACCTATTCTAGAAATGTACAATTTAGGACCAAGTTAAAAAAAATATTTCGTCTATGTGTCTCCCTGCGCGTATTAATAAAATTATACGATTTTTTTTACTGGCCAGTTACTTGATTTAATAAGCTTTCTTATCTTCTGTATACTATATACTAGCCAAACTCGATGTAGAATATTGGTTAACAAATCACCCATACTTAACCTAAAATTCACTGTGTTGCCACGTCTTTTTATACTCAATTTACATAACTGGTCGATTTGTGATCCTTCCTTCAATAAATATTGCTTACAATTTATTATACTTATCTGAAAGTCGACACCAAGCAAGTGAGTTTTAGTTTTGTTAGTGTCGTGGTTTGTTTACAAATATTCTACATCATGTTTAGCTAGTGAATAGATATATTATTGGTAAAGCTAGAATAACGTAGAACACTCGATCCTTCTTCTGAGATATTAGGTAGGACTTATTTCAAAATTATCTACTTTGCTACCAAAAAACATTTAGGCATGACGAATACACCTAGGTAGGTAACTCGTAAAGTTGAAGACTCCAAAACCGTTTATGTGCACACAGCAAGAGAAACCGCTAAACTACAATTGTTGCAAGACAACAGAAGCTGCTCGGTGCTTTGGATTGGAATCTTTATCTGTTCATCGCTATAATTGGCGATGACTGTAGGTGGGTCCGACTTTTACTGATATAAATAAATAACGGATAATTGTATGTCTTCACTTCAGGTAAGTACGGTCCGATACCTACAATACAAAATGTGTAGGTTAAGAATCGAAA
This sequence comes from Eupithecia subumbrata, assembly GCA_949316285.1. NCBI lineage: Eukaryota > Metazoa > Arthropoda > Insecta > Lepidoptera > Geometridae > Eupithecia > Eupithecia subumbrata. The sequence goes on from OX438647.1 coordinate 17,169,776, forward strand.
AGCGCTGGGGTAAACGTGTTCTTGTCTTGAGTGGAGACCGCGACTAGGCAAACGTAGTGTAGGACGCAATTGGTAGGCAGATACTGGATATGGCTAGCTGAAGACAGGGCGATATGGCGCTTATTACGGGAGCGAACCTATTTCCAGCTGTGGACTAATATAGGCTGATGATGATGGCCTTAACGCCACCGGTAGGTTTTAGGATTTTATTTGACCAGAACAGGTAGGTGTTTCACGTTCTTGGAACGAATTGTGAAGCCGTGGCAATACGCCTAAGCAGGTTTAAGTTAGCTGGGCTAGGTAGGTAGGTATACAGGTTAGGTACCTAACCTACCTACCTTACCTATCTAGTTCGAAAAACTATCCGTAAATGTAGCGCGTATGATGTTGGCGTGTTACCTTCCAAGTTATTAATTAGCTATTTTCATCCATAGCCGATAAACCTTCTCTATTCTACCTACCAACTTAAAAAAGGAGGTTGGTTTTAATCCTGTCCCTAACCTGAAACTAACCTCTAGAATTGAAACCTTTTTGGTCACCCCGCCGCCATTTGCAATAGGAGTCGAACCAAAGGACATGAAATTATTATACCAATCTTCAAAAAAATATTTAATTTTTTCTGCAAAAATTACGGAAAAACTAAAAATGCAGAGTTCTTCAAAATTTTGAGATGAATCGAATGGTATATTTCATATCTTTCCTCAAATTTTTGGGACAGACCATAAGGGAAAGTTGTCATTGTTCTTTGCATAGCTCGTGCGGTATTTATGCTCTATTTTCGTGTGTAAATTTCGTTGCCCTTTTCGAGTACGGTCATGTGTACGCTAGTTTGATCGTTGTGCTGGCGTATACACTAATACCGAAGAGGCGCTATATATTTTATTTTTGCACTAATTATGCTCTATTTATAAGGCAAAACAACTAACGTGAATACGATTGGGTGTACGAGTACGCTGCCATTACGGACACCTTATTTACTACGTTATAGAAAACGCCCCATCAAGCGTCGCTATAAAAGAAGTTGATGGTAGCGAGTGGCGGTAATTTCAAAATAAAAAAAGTCAAGGATTATGAAACCCGGAGCGGGACAAAACATTTTTTGTAGCGCCAGGGATTACGCGGCCCGCTCCGACCCCAGTATGTGATATCAGATATTATGTGTCAGAAGACCTCTTGTAATTTTGAGACTGATTACGTGATTTGATTACATTACGATGCAGTACGAAAACTGTTTTTTTGCAACAATTTAACCCAAATAAACAGGGTGTAACTTGAGGGGTGGATCATCGGTGGATGGGGGTGGAGGACCTCAGTACCTATCGATTTGACCCCCCTGTATGTTCTGCGATATTCACTGGTTCAAAAGTTATTTGTACTTTAGTAAAAATTTAGGTAATTAAAAAAAGATTTCAGACTGAATTTTGCAATTGCAGCCAAAATATGAGGTCTGCGACCCTGTCTTTCATGATCATCATCTCTATGATAGGTTGCAGAAAAAAAAAAGTGAAATATTTTTTTTAGAACCATAGAAAGCTATTACGTACCTAATGTAAATATTAGATTTTGAAAAGAAATTTTGCTATAATTTTCATAGGTACCTATTTGGTTTTTTATAAATCTAAGAGTCAGATTGGTAAAGGGGCACCAAAGGCCTACTATCGCTCTTGTTTCAAAAAAAAGACAGGTGCAGCAGTGGACTAATATAGGCTGATGATGATGATATGTGCTAGTTACATTGACAATAAAATGTTGATTTTGTATACAAATAATAGTTTTATTACCATTTATGTTAAAAAGTTCCCAATGCTCCCCTACCTCCCTGACCTCCACCCGGCCACTCCTGGGTCATTTATTATAAAAGCGATATTATCTGTCTGTCTGCTGTTACCTTTTTATGCCTAAACCGCTGAGGATGCAAGAGGATGTGTATGTATAACACAAATTATGAAGATAATAATAAAAAAAACTTAATATTCCTTATAGTAAATAATAGTTTCAATTATAACAATAAAATATACATCTTCCATACCCCCAACCTAAATCATCAATGTCCTAATTCATCTACTTTCAGATTGCTTACTTAGTACCTATGTTGCACTTGGTATAATAAAACATGGTAGTGTTTGGGTATACTATGTATGTAGGTAGGTGTAGTTTTGATTTGAACTCAATAAAGATATTCACAATATAACTCTTAAGAAAATATACATAAACAAAACAAAATAAGGAATAATACTTCATCTTTTGACTACGTAGCATATCAATTTGTATAGCTCCACTTCTAATATTAAAATAATCTCTACTTAGTTTTAGGCTTAACTGAGTGAAATATCCAGCTAACGTATGTCAGCTTCAAGGTCGTCAGCCATAATAAATTCATAGATTCTCTTTATCAGCTCAACAGACTGCACTTTTGTCCAACCATCAGTTTTAGTGATCAATTTCGCTTGGCCATCTTTTATGAATTCCAATGTAGACTGCTTTAATGAATGAGCAGAATGCAATTCTGCCAGTTGCAGTGTGTCAATGGCATTCTCAACAGTGAGTCGTTTGTGCAAAGCCTCCTCGCAAAGACTCTTCAATCTTCCCAGTTGATAGTAGTCTGCAGCTGCCAGCAGCTTTTCAGGAATATCATCAACTTTTGGAGCTTTGTCAGTGTAAACAAAAGTCAAAACTTCATGCAGCACTTCAGTTTCTAGTGGGGTTTCAATGGTATTTGTTAGGCTCTCTGTGGTATTGTGTTCAAAGTGAGCCTTCAGCACTTCACTACGAATGGCTAATACAGGCTTGTGAACTCTGAACTCATCACCTTCCACAGACTTCATAGTGACATCAGAATAGCTGCCATCGTTCAAGAGATTCCCGAAATCATCACTAAGTTGAGGAGCTGGTATATTATGGCGATCAACTCTTACGTCATTGGACACCATGAATTGGAATTTAAGACGTAGACTGCCATCACTTAGCAGGAATGTATCACGTCCTTCATAACTGGCTATGTCACGCTTGTACAATGTTGCCAAATACTGCCACTTGTTAGCTGGTATTGTTTGGTACTCTTTTATGATTATGGAGCGCTCTTCAAAACGTTTCAAGCAAATAGTCAATACGGACTTCAGAAACACCGAAGTAGGTGAAAGGTAGTAGATTTCGATCAGGTCGCTTTTCCTACCTACAAATAGCATCTTCAATTGAAATTTAGACCCTGGAACATCGACTGCAGCGTCTTTGAGTGTGCGGAACTCGCGAGCAGTTTTATTCTCTAGAATATTTATGAAATTCGGAACAGTCCACATTATGTTGTAAATCTCTGTTTGTCCTTCAGTACGGTTGGTGTAATTTATGCTGTACTGGTTAGAATTGTTATACATGGTTGGATATTGTAAGACAATCTTTGTTCCTTTTTATGAAATGCACTATTTGTAGCCAATTTTGCGTGGTTCGCTGCAGGTAATTTTATTCCGAAAGAACGAAGCCTTTGCCGAAAAGCGAGACATTCATGGCTAATAAAATACGACTTTCCTTAATAATTGAGATGAGATAAACCAATTGTTCAAATTCAAAAGTGGAAAAAATATTCTCTTTGAAAACAAACAAAACAACACAACTTACACAACACACACACCAATCAATCAGTGCAATCAGTGGCAATTCAAAATTCGTTCGACTTTCCTTTACCAAATGCAGGTAGGAAACGAACTAGAGTTTTTTTTATCGGCTTCTGCATCGAGAAAAGCTTTTCTCAAGTCATGTGCTGTCGCTCAGCGAGCCTTCTTGACTTCTCAAGAAAGAGCTGTTCGTTTGCCTGTTGGCTACTATGGTCTTTTTGGGAGATGACTTCAAGGGGCTCCGCCCGGGGAAGGAATTGCCACGGAGCTGGAGGAGGAACGGGGCGAGAGTTATTGTCCTCACGATCGATCGGTCATTCTGCGCGCTAGGTTTAGGCTTCCACCCCACTGCCGCGGTTTTGAAGATGCGTCTTGCATTCTTGCTTTAGCCGGAGAGGTACAGTACGGGGGAGGGGGCGACACAAGTCACGCTTCAAAATCGCGGCAGTGGGGTGCAGGCTTTACCACAAACTCCATAACTGTGTTTAGGGTCAGGTGCGATGACGCTGTTTTGCACATAATGCTCGGTGCCTGTACAGACTCTGAGAGCCATCATGTTTTGTTGCGATTGGATTCTTTTCTGGTTTGTTGCAGAGCACAGAATTTTTTATATATTATGCCCAAAGAACGTAGTCATAGGATCTTTGATTATGCCATTTTAATTTGACAGATCTTAAGTCACAGCAGCGCTCTCATATAACTTATTTTTTCTACTGAAAACGCCATAATATTTCGCGGGGACTCGGGCGATGGAAATCGCCCTTTAAACCTCCACCATACGGACGCGATTTTGAAGCGCATCTTGTGTCACGCTCCGCCCCCAACGTAATACACGGTCTCCGGGTACGCCCGCCCGGCGCCCCCCGCAAAACGCAGCTTCAAAATCGCGGCTGTATGGTGGAGGCTTTACTTCGCTTTACTTTCTCCGACCTTCCATCAGGGAGTATAGATTTCCTCCGTCCACGCCGCCGATGACAACTTCTATTCTTCCGCGAAAGATCCGCGCCATCTATTGAGTTCTAAATTATCAGATTTTTTTTTAAATAAATGCACCTTGGCTACTTACTAGTACACACGGTGCATTTTTAGCGCCTTAGATATCGCGTTATTGGACATTATTACTAACGTCAACGCTAACGCAGGCAGGTGGAGCCGTAGCTTTACAAGAAGCATATGATCTACAGTCTACACAGTCAACACTTTTGACTCAAAACATAGTAGATTACTATTTATCTATTGTGGTCAAAATAACAAAAATCTATTTTTAATCGTACTGGACTCGACTGCCACAGAAACTAACTATGTACTAGGTATCATGAAGCTTTAGTTTACTCTAAAGATTCATGCTAGGTATAGGTACCTACTACAATAACTAAGTAAAACACTTCGTCGGAACATAGTCGTCGCGTGTCGGAAGGGTAAAGCCTCCACTCCACAGTCGCGATTTTGAAGCGCGTCTTGTGTCGCGCGCGCACGCGATTTGTTGCGACGTGTTGCGATATGTGTTTGCAGTACATTTTGTACTAAGACGCATGTCTAGAAATCGCGCTTACAAAAACGCAGCCGTGTGTAAGGTGTAAGGCGCTGCAAAATCGCAACAAATCGCGCGACACAAGACGCGCTTCAAAATCGCGACTGTGGTATGTGGGTATAAACCTACTACGAAACGACATCATTTTTAAGCGTTATTAATCCACAATCCACACATAGGTACCTACTTAGCGCCAAACATTGCTTGTTTACATATAGGTATTGCAAACAATTATGAACTTTATAGACATACAAATACGAGTGGTTGTCGTGGGATTATGCTATAAAAGTTTGAATGACGGATTCTTATTTATTTAACACACGTTCCACCCAAGCAAGACTGATAATTTGATAAGCACAATACCTACCTACCTATCTCCTATGTACGTATTCGTCGAGCTAGTCTGCAAGAACGCATTGTACGATTGTAGATTGTAGCTCCTGGTAATTTTGTTTTTAGTAAAAAATTCATTATTACATAGGTACTACGTATTAATAGCTCCATCGACAACCGAATCGTTTTCTAAATACTTACCTAGTTTCTACACAATGACACGAGAATACCAAAGATCTGCCAGTACATCTTATTACAACACAAACTATCAATATTCGAACGTCCCAACGAAGGAGAGTGGTGAGTACCTACCTACCTTGTATTACCATCTCATTTTTACAAAATTAAGTAAGTACTTACCTAGGTATCCAATAATTAGTGAGTGGAACCACATACCTAATAAAAAATATACAATTAACTAGGTACCGTACCTACCTGTATAAGTAGGTACCTAATGTATACATAAACATAACAATTAGGTACATATCTATATCTTAGTACAGAAACAGAACCCATCCCTAACACTGGCTCTACTTACTCAGCTATAGATACTAGGGCTAAATGATGATGTGTGAGTTGTCCAGCATTATTTACCTATTTATTTTATATATATTCCTACTTTACCTTCTTCTGTAGTGACGACAAAAAATAATTAAAAATGCGTAGTTAGTACCTGTATATTTCAACCATCCAGAGGCTACCTAAGAAGGTACCTATATAGAATCTATGACCTATCGATCTATTGAAATAAAATTTTAAACAGAATTTTACATTTAGGTATCTATGGTTTGACACTGTAAAATATGTAGTAAAATATAGTACATTATCACGAATATCACAGGGGCTGCGAGGCGGTAGTGTTATTTTTTACCTATTTCGAACAAAAAAACAATCATTATATCTAAAACTATCTATTTATGACGGCCAGGCATTTATCATTATTACCGTGGATTATTAATTAGGTAAGTACCTAGTTTACTTAGCTTTGTTACAAAGTAACTTGCTTACAGTTAGCAAGTTAGGTACAAGATAAATTGATAGGGACTGAACTTATTAGCTGGATATATATCTACATTATCTGTAGATAGAGATATCTTGCGCGGAATATGGATGGACCATGACCTGCCTGCTAATCAATATTTGGAACGAACGGAAAGAGGAGTTTATCTGTCTCAACGAAGACCGACGACGCACGTTCTTGGTTCATCGAAGCAGGCGTGTTTAAAGGAACGTCGTTAAGGGGGGGGGGGGGGGGGGCTATAATAAAGTTGCGGAATAGAGTATGTTTAGGTAATATATTTCATTAGGTACCTACTTTTGTAGTACTCAATACTCAATATATTTATTGTAGTAACTGGTTTGATACACCAAATGAAAGCGAAAACTAGGTAACAAAGTCGACTTAGTGTCTTTTAGATCGCTATTTGCGATAATTGTACTTCATTATTTTAGAGCAAGAAATCATTTATCATGTTAAGTTAGTTTTGCCCCTTTATTATGGCTACAAAGCTTTGTTTTGAATGTTAGCTAAAGCGTTTTTTAGGGTTTCGAAGATCGAAGATCGGTTTTGAAACCCTTATACCTAGTCTCCTTTTTCCCTCCTTAATAACTCAGCAACTACTGCAGCTATCAACTTGAAATTGAAAATACATTTCGTGCGCCTGTATAGATTTCAACAAAATAAATGAAAATGAATATTTTCATACAAATTGTGATGCCGAAATTTTAAAAGATACCTACAGGGTCATGTGGGGTATCAAATGAAAGGTATTTCAAAATACCTAGTTTTTGAAATTTTTGTAGGTTTCATACCTACTTTTCGAAATATTTCGAAAAAAGTCGAAAAAATACCCATTCCCCCTCCCCTATCTCCGAAGATTGGAGAGCGATCCATGTAAAATGCATGGAGCGTTTATAGACATGTATCTATATTTTACAGGCTTTTAAGGCTTAAAACACTTTTTGAAAAATGGTCAAAAAGGGGGGGAATAATTTTCAAAAGGGGAGGCTACACCACCGAGTGTGGTATCACATGAAAGGTATCGGGTTTGTAAGTTTCAAAACAATTTTTGAAATTTTTGTAGGTTTCATACTTTTCGAAATATTTCGAAAAAAGTCGAAAAAATACCCATTCCCCCTCCCCTATCTCCGAAGTTTGCAGAGCGATCTATTTGAAATGTATGGAGCGTTTGTAGATATATTTTAGTGAATAGACTTCAAGAGCTTTTAATATTCTTACGAGAACATAAAATTAGAAATATCCCATACCGAAACAAAGTTATGATTTAATTCGTTTTTCAAAACTCAAACCTTTATAACTCAAAACACCAAATGATATACTTAGTGACTTCGCTCAACGGGGACGAAGTGCAGAAAAAGATTCTTGCCAAATTTCATGATTCTAGGTCAGGTCAACGGGAAGTAACTACCCTAAAGGTTTAAAGTGCGAATTTGCGAATGCCAAAATATCTATGCGGCTTAGAAAGTATTTTTACACAGCTTCAAAAGATTGCAGACCTGGAGTAGTTATTTATTACTTCTACGTAAATTTAGCAGCGAAAAGAAGGGGTTACTTTTCACTTAGGTACATATATCATAAACTGCATCACTTTTGACTTTGTTTAGTTAGAGTCAAGTAGTCTCATAGAACTTCTACTTCGATTGGAATTGAGGGGTAGTATGGGGGCAGTTGCATCAATTGCCCCTCTCCCTGTATCCAGTATCCGCACCTGCGTCGAATAATCTGTGGAAAAAACCTCGGGGAGAGTTGGGCGGAGCCCAATACTATTGTAAAAGTTAACCTGATCTCTGATAAACATACCATCATTGGGTTTACCTTGTTTAGTTTTGAACTTTGCTGGCCATATAGCAGTTTTATTAAACCCATATGTTGCGGCCTGTGGCATGCTGAAGATAGATAGTAGAAGACTAACGGACATGGAAAACGGTAGCGCTATCTTCTGATCTAAAATACAAGTTTTTTATTATTAGTGGAAACGTGTAAAATAGCAACACTAACTTAAAACTCAAAGTTATTAGGCATACAAGAGAAAAGTGAGCGCCTAAACGTTTCTAGACCTTTTCTATTAGTGGAAACGTATAAAATAGATATAGCTACACTCGCCTACAATACAACTCGATAAGTTATAATTACCTATATCCTAAAGTTAATAATACATCTTACAAAAGATAAGCCAGTGCATAAAACGTTTCTTGACCTTTCTTGGACTATGAACAAAAATAATATAAAATAGTAGGTACTTGATTTTAAAAAGTAGATTAGGTATTGTAACATTTAGCACTTACCGTTTTATGGTCATTGTAGAAATCCTTTAGATCACACACACTTCACTAAAGATTATCTTTGTTTCAGATGGGTCAAGAATGCATGGTTCTCGAAGAGTAATAATATTTTGCTTCTTGACAACTATTCTCCCAACAATACTCATAGTTTTACCGTTGTATTTAAGAAATATTAGCTATGCAGATGTTATGTACAAGATATCAGCATCAGACGTAATACAAATTCACAAAGGACAGTCATCCGTGTTTTGTCAAAAGCATTCTTTGAGGATGAATTCCACTTTTAACGCATTTCAGATGAGTGGTGTACCTGAGTTATCTGGTCAGAAGAAGCATATCCAGTTAAAAAAGTCAATGACGCTTCCAGATGATACTCTCGAGTATTGGGGATTCTATTTATTAAAAGGGGCAACTGTGGAATTAAAGGCATGCTCTCGTTATGCGGGATCTAAGATTCTTGTGGTAAAAGGAGAAAGAATTCTAGACACTTGTGGAATATTGGAAGGTGAGAAGTATAAAAAATCGCACCCATTATTGGAAAACCAAGGTGGTGTCTTTGTGACATTGGAAGATCCGAAAAGAAAGGAGACTACTAAAAATTTTAAAAACATTGTTTACAACGGCAGCTCCGAAAACATGGGGGAGCAAGTTGAGCAACTGAGCAATAATAATGCTTCAGTATTGGTATATAATACAGAAGGTAGGAGACATAAAAGAGATACGGGTAAACTTCATAATCCTAATACCGTATTAGATACCGGAGTACACCATGGCGGTAATGCGGTAGAGAATATTAACGTAAAAGACAGTTCAGTTTCTAGTTTTGAAAATAGTTTACATGAATGCTATCACGACAATATGCTTGTAAATGATTATTTTCCTTATTCAATACAGTGCAACAGTACGGACTATCTTAAGAAAACAACAACACTGAAGGTAGAACATGATGTCCTTGTTGATGGTTATTACTACTACATATTTTACAGTGACAATGATATTGTGAGCAACGACATTCATGCAATATTTGATATTTATAAGCCAACATTCCAGTACGTAAATAACTCCCATTCAAAAATGTGCGTTAATAAGACTGCTTGTGAATTCGATATAAATTTTTTAAGTGACGAATTAGTGATAGTAGAAGTTCCTACACAAGGTGGATTACAAAACGATGATGAAGTGTCAGTTCTAATATCAGTTTGTCATCCCAGGGTGTCGGTATACATCATCTTTCCCGTTGGTGTGCTGTTATTAGTGCTTCTATTTGCTTTTTTATGATATTTGTGTAGAATGGTGGTTGATTGTATATTAGTGAAAATGAACATTACCACAAATGTGATATTAATTTATTGAGTAGTATAAGATGACTAACTATTAAACATTATTGATGGTTATATTATATCATTTTATCACTGTTACTAAACCCGATTCACAGCTTTTGATCAAATTTTATAATTATACATAGATAGGTACATTGAGAAATACAAAAGCATGAAAATGCACTAAAGGTAGTTATTTCATCTCTAATTTAACGACGTAGGACCAGACCAGAGTTTAGCGAACTCGTACACGCGCTGCAAATACAAATATCTTAGCACTAATCAAATTAGACATTCATGGAATAAAAGCAAGTTATCAAATGTACTTAAGTTCCTAGTAGTTTATGTTACAATAGGAACCTTAATTATCAGATAATTATGACAAGTCATTTAAGTATTTCAAACAAAATTTATTCCAAAAATATAAATAAATCAAAATGAACATTAAAACCATGTAGAAAACAATGTTTTAAAAATTAGTGTAGAATGTAAAAGCAAAATTTTTAAGGGAATACAGGAATTTTTTAGGACCTGTCAAAGAAAATAATAAAATATTGGAAAATTTTGATTTATTATTTCCACATAGTTGTGTCCATAGTGCGTTTCACAGGCTCAGTTGGTAGATTTTCTGCAAAACAAAATTTTATATAATTCAATACATTGATTTGGAGAAATTAAGGTTCCGATCGGGAGTGGAGTGCTACACTTTTCATGAATGGCAATAACAATACAAATAGGATATTTAATTATATTTATTTACCATATGCGAATTACAAAAACAGTTACCATATGTACAGCTGGAAAAGTTACACACAATACATTGTTTCCTTCTAGTAGTTTTGTGATTGAAATAGCCTCTCCAGTACCCGATGAGACCTCTATGCAGGTGGCAGAGAGGCCTGCGCGGAACGGGGGCCATCCGGCCAAGCCGGTCTTACTCCTAACTATGTATATTAAACTTATATTGATATTAAAGTATAATGTAAACATAAATTAAACTAAAACGAATATCGGTCCAAATGAAATGAGTTCCAATAAAAAAAAATCGGCACAGTGGTAATTAGGAGATTCCTCCTAAACACACCTTATAAATATCGCAATAGAACGCAGGACACAAAGTATAAACCGGAAAAACGCTGGCCTTAGATGAGGTTGGCCACATCACTGGGCATTTCCGAAATACTTGTATGGTAGAAGTCCTCAATATCTTTGAGTGCTCTCTTATCAGCTTCAGTAACAAAGTTAATAGCGATTCCTTTACGGCCGAAACGTCCACCTCGTCCAATTCTGAAACAAAAAAAAAATATTTTAATGACCATAAATAGTAGTGCACTGAAAACGACTAAGATATACACACTCCAGCTTAAAGATCTGACTTACAATAATGCATTTATTTATTGCAAATTTTATTTTAATTATTGCACTCTTATTTGCATATGTAGAGCATGTTTGTTGATTATGATTTTAAATAAAATGATCATGAATTAATAAGTTAGCATAAAAACGACATCTGATTACATGATATGAGTCAGCAGTTATAGTAAATCTGAGAATCAGAACACAGAAGTTCCAAAGACTTGCACAATCTGAAGTATCATCATTGTTTACAATCCAACTTCACCCACTGCTGGGTATACGCTGGCCTCCCAAACTCTAGTTCCACTCCTTATGGTCTACTGGCGCCAAACCTAATTTAGGATCGCTGTAGTAATTACCTGTGAATGTAGTTTTCGCGGTTAGTAGGCAGATCATAGTTGATGACGCAGGAGACTTGCTGGACGTCGATTCCTCGCGCCAGCAGGTCAGTGGTGATGAGCACACGGGAGGATCCGGTACGGAACTGACGCATGATCACCTCACGCTCGCGTTGGTCCATATCGCCGTGCATGGCGGATACGGTGAAATCACGCTCGTGCATGGACTCGGTAAGCCAGTCCACCTGTAAAAAACATATTAAGTCTTCTTCCAAATTTTTTTATCAAGGGTCCTGTTTTCATGTCTTGTGGGTGATGATGATGTCCTCCTAGCCAAATATTTAGACACAAGTGTGTGTGCAAACTCAGGTGCGCTCATGTTATGTAGGTGAAGATAGTATTTAAAACTATTTGGTTAGTATAAATGTTTTTGAATCCCATGAAGCTTTACCATAATGCATTTTGAATTTGTCAATAAGAACTACTAATTTGCTAATGCAAATTTAATTCACACATCTCAGAAAATTCAAGGATGACTCATGTTAAGTGGGATTTACCTCACAGCTTGGTAAAACCAACCTTGCTAAACAGACTTTCGAATACAGCTCTACTAGTTGGGAATTTTTTAATATACCAACCTATACCACATCCAAACTGTAGAATGTTTGTAAACAAACTAGACACAAATAACTAAAACTCACTAGCTTGGTGTTGAGTTTCAGTTAAAATTGTAAGCAATATTTATTGAAGAAAGGATCTCAAATCAATTTTAGATTATGTATGGGCGGTTTGTATACAAACATTCTACATCAAGATTAGCTAGTGTATAAATTACAAATAGCCTGGTGTGTCCTACTGCTGGGCAAGGGTCTATTTCAGAACCAATCTGAAATACTAAGTGTTAATATAAATGTTTGGTATTGGTATTACCTTGCGACGAGTGTTGCAGAAGATGACTGCCTGTGCAATGGACAGGGTGTCATACAAGTCGCACAGAGTCTCAAGCTTCCACTCTTCAAGTTCAATGGAAATGTAGAATTGTTTAATACCTTCCAGGGTAAGCTGAAATTAAAACAAAAACATTGTGTTAATGGCCATGTTATGGGCAGGCTATGTTAATTGTTTCAAGAGTAGTCAAGGCACAACAACTTGCTAGCTAACAACCTACTTCCGGACAAAGACCACATAAAACACCTTAAAAGATAGCATATACTCAAATTTGACCAAAGGAACAAGTGTTCAAACCTTAGATGGTTCTTTTCACTAGAATGGCAACTGAATATTCCACCCATGACCACATCTAATTATGGCTAAACAGCAGATTATAGATAAAAAAGGAAGAAAGAGACCAGTAAGGCATAATCAAAAAAGTTAAATAGATGACCTTATGTATATTGATAACCTCTCAGTAGTAGTAGTTTGTATGAAGAATTATAATCACAGTAGTAACTTACTTCCTCCTTTTGCACAAGAATGCGCACAGGGTCTCTCATAAAGCATCTGGATACTTCCAGCACATCATCAGGCATTGTAGCCGAGAGCAAAATAACTTGGACATCCGCCGACAGCATCTTGAAAACATCATGGATCTGGTCTTTGAATCTGAAAAACATGCAAGACTTCATTGACTTGGTTGAGCTAAGTTCTTGTGATTTCAAGTGAATTACTTTTAGTATCAATGAAATACTGTTACTTTATCAGAAGTTTGTAAAATGGCATCGCCAGCCAAGGGGATAAAAACTTTCCTTACCCTCTAGACAACATCTCATCCGCCTCATCAAGTACAAACAGCTTGATGGTGTTAGCACGCAGAGCACGGCGGGTAATCATGTCGTAGACACGACCAGGTGTTCCCACCACCACATTGGATCCACTTTCAAGCTGACGGATATCCTCACGCACATTGGTGCCACCAATGCAGGCATGGCACTTAGCATTCAGGTGATCACCCAGAGCAATAACCACCTAAAATTATTACCACTGTTAATATCACAACGGAAGCATTATTCACACACTCCACTAATGTTTACACTGCATACCTTCTGAATCTGTTGAGCCAGCTCTCTGGTAGGAGCCAGGATAAGAGCTTGGCATTCACGCACAGTAGTATCAATCTGCTGTAGAATGGAAATCGAGAAGGTGGCAGTCTTGCCAGTTCCCGACTGGGCTTGGGCGATTACGTCGCGTCCTTGAATGCACGGCATGATAGCGCGTTGTTGAATGGCCGATGGCTTTTCAAAACCATACGCATAAATTCCTCTCAGCAATTCCTCCTTCAAATTCATATCATCAAAGCTCTCCACGACTTGATGCCAATTGGTATCCAAGGCGCCCTCGGGCTCCATGCCCGGCGGTCCATCATAACTTGGCTGCTCTTTGGATGGCCCATTTTTGTCCTCCGGCCAATCCTCTGCTCTGAAATAACCACATAACGTAAGTAAACGAGGAATTCGATTTTGGCAGTGTGGATTGTTGAAAATTTGTAAGCCAATGTCAGAATTTATTTTCTAAAGATCTGAACACTGACAAATTCTGTGACTAATCTTCATAAATAAAGCAAATTGGAGCTTTGTGGCAGTTCACAAGTAGATGATGCAAAAATTATGCCAAAAAAAACACGTGCCGCAAGGATCTTGTAATATTGAACTCCTACCAGCGCCATGTTGGCAATCGGCTACAGGGAGATTGAAAGACTTTTTCGGGATTTGCGTAAAATTAACAAGAAGTAACCTGAACGAAGGGTTTATAGATGGTTTCTTGTGATCTACAGCATTTTATCTTTCACAAAAACACAGTAAAATAAGCGTAAGAGCAGAACATACCTTCTTTCTGGTGAATAAGACATCTTCCAATCGCGGTAGCTGAACGGAAAAGAACTAGCAAGGTCAAGTTGAGTTACAAAAAGCTTTTTTTATCGTCTTCTCTGCTATTGATTGGCGACAAGTTCTATGTAAATAAACGGTCTAGTTTTATTTTTTTTCAATTTTTAATACTAATTTTATTGGTTTGAACACCTCAGAAAGGACTAAATACGGTATTTCAATAAATTAGGAAATAAATTGACGGAAGTACGTCACGATGATTAGCGAGAAATTTTTCACATATGGTTCCATGACATGCTAAGGCCAATTTATTAGTCCGGTTTTTTTGTCGGACTAAAACGCGAACTATCTTTTTGAAATGTGATGTGACCATGGAGGTTTATAATAATAATCGCATTTTACCCAGCCTCGGCAGTGGGACCCGCAGGGGCGCGCCGCGCCGCCACCGCTTCACGGGGCTGGGGGAGATCATCTCCGTCCAGGCGCGGTCGCAGCCCAAGACTTTTTGTCACACTTGGTCAGGCAGGGCTGTAGCCAACGCCCCAAAGGAATCCTTTGTGGGGGTATGATTGCAGACTCCCACAGACATCCAGTAAACTTTATCGGCGAGCGGAGTGAGACGCGAAAAATAAGGGTTTTTGTAAATTTTCGAGGTGGTGGGCAAACTCATCTTAACGCATCCACTGCTTAGCATCGGCGGTGCGACCCGCAGAGGCGCGTCGCACCGCCAATAAAAGAAATAAACAATTTTGATTTTGCTTAATTTTTTGCAGTGTTTTTCATATTCACCGCAAACACGACATGCAGCCCGACCCTCAACTCTAAACCTTGTAATTATAAGACGTAATGGCGAGCGAAGCAATCCGAATTTTTTTTGAGATTATTTCTGATGTTTGGGGCTAGTAAGAAAGAGAGAACCTATCTATGACAAAAAAAATACATAGCGAGAGTAGCAATCCCCGAAAACCTGTGGTTAGGGCGAGCGAAGCGAGCGAGATTAACAAATTAATTAGGCCTCCGTGGCGCAGCGGGCGAGGGTCCGCCTGCGACGCAGGAGGTTGCGGGTTCGATTCCCGCCTCGGAACAAATTTGCGTACGATCTGCAGAAAGTTCCGTTGGTCTGGGTGTTTTCTATGTATAATAAAAAATATCTATCTATAGTGTATTGTATTAAGTATATCAATTATCTAGTACCCATAACACAAGCTCTGCTTAGCTTGGGGCTAGATAATGCTGTGTGAATTGTCCAGCATTATTTATATATTTTATTTATGTAAAAAGATGTATCGGCGATCAGAGCAAACCGCGAAAAAATTTCGCGGTGGTGGGCAAAGTGATCGGTATACGGTGTAGAGCACTGAATCAATTAAAGTGAGATACAAAATACAATGGGCGAGTGGAGTTCGCCGCGAAATTTTGTGTTTTCGTTACATAATATTTTGCAGTGTTTTGCATATTGACCGTCGACATCCCGACCCTTGACTCGAAACTTGTTTGAGATGTTTTCTGATGTCTGGGAAAAAGTAAGCAAGAGAGAACCTACCTCTAACAAGAAAAATATATGAAGCCAAGCGACCCCCGAAAACTTAAAATACTGAGGTGGTAGACCACTCAAGCGATACGGGCGTCCACGTTAACCCGCGCGATGCCCGCTAAAGCGCTGTAGGTAGATGCGGCAGCCCGCAGCTGATTTAGGGTCAAGTGATGTGAACAAGCCTCTCAGTCGATTTTTGGATACGACACACGATTATAATCGACTAAGAAGGTTGCCGGTTGAGCAACACTATCCAGTAGAAGCAAAAAATGAATGGACGTAGAGAAACAAAAATTAGTGGCGGTAATTTGAATTTTGTGAGTGCAGCTGAGAAGACGCTCCGAGAACTTCGAGTTTTAAAATATGAAGTAAGTGTTTTTAGTACTGTTATTCTTAAGAAATGTTGATTTTATACTATATTTATCATCCCACAGTCTTAGTTTGAAAAAATGTGGTTAAATGTTAGCAAATATTATTTTTTTAAGAAATGTTGTCTCTTCGATGCGTCTTTCAGTGGTCGGTAAAGGCATTAAAAACATGTTTAATAGCACTATACACATTAAAAACGTATTTTTTAAACAAAATAGTATTTTAGAACACTGAATATTACAGTTTCATACTAGATTTATTGATATTTCGTAGAATTGTTACTTCAGGTACAAACCAGGCAAAAGCGCTGCGGGCGCTTACGGCTGCCCCGTGTCGGCCATTATAAAAGTAAAGGTGTGTTTACTGGTGATGGCAAAGAATTCGCATGTTCACAATGCTTCCTTTATAACAAACAATGGTTACTGTATTACTTACGACTTTCCTACGACGAATGGTTGATGGCATCAAGTGTTTCTCTTGGAACACTTGAACCTGGGACATGGGTTAAGGTAGTTATTATTGTTATTATGTTCCTCTGCAAAGTCTCCATACAAAATGCTAGTCAGATCAGATACGGTTTTTAAACTAAGACCTAAGAGTTTAAAATAAATATTTCTATGATACGGAACCCCTGAGTGGCTGAGACCCAGTTCGAGTACAAACAAGTGCCATGCCAGCTTGTTGGCATTATTTATGATCATTCGTAAACACGTCAAGTTATTTGAGAATAATACTAAGCAATATAAAAATTAATTAGGTATTGTGCGAGTACGTAACCATAGCATAGACGCTAGCATCATTTTAAAGCAGCTAGCCGCGCTGTAAACGCGGCCCTTACATTGTGGCTTAAAGCGCTGCGGGTAACTATGGTGGTTTTTCAGTCGCGTTGGATAGGTTTTTGCGAGTAACATTTGTTGTGATTTCTATTGTTTTTTTATATTATTGTGTTAATGGGACTTATAAAACTTTTCACGTAGTTTCTTGTGTGATAATAATGTTCTTATGTTACCAAAGTACTAATGTGAGAACCAGAAAACTGTGAATGGTGTCGTTTGTGTAATTATTACAGGTAGTCGAAGCATTGAATGATTTTTACCGAGGTATTTACATATTATTTTTTCTTTTTTCTTTATTCTGTTCAATGGGTTTGAAGTTAACCACGTTCTAGGAAAATATTTTGCAAAACAAACATAGAGGTATTACGCTATCTATTTTTGTTTTCCAATTAGTGCCCCGTTCGGTTCACTGGAAAACGCGACAGGTGGGTCATTGATAGGACTTGAATTACTTTATTTTTTTTCATTATCGGGTAAGTTTTTTTACTGTTTTCTAGTAGCCTAGAATATGTTTCATCGGAAACCAAAAAAAATTTTACGATATTGCTGTTCTATTCTAAAATATAAATTATTTACATCAGGTGAACGTAATAATCAAAATCTCTTTGGTGCACGTGATTTATGTGTATTAAAAATATCGTATTTAGATCAACAAAGCCTATTTTTAGTATAACCAATCTGTCTTCTTTCCAAAACCAGTGTTAGAAAATAAATGAAATTGCTTAAAATTATGTAAAAACGGAAAAACCATAATACCATACCGCGGTATTTTGCGGTTGGTAATTTGTTCGTTTGCGCAGCGCTTCATGGTTAAGCTAGCGCGTTGAGCCAGCGCCTGACTGGTTAAAGGACGAGTGAAGCGAGAAAATAAAAAGATGTAACCACCGAAATTTTTGTTACTTTTTCGGGTGGTCACAAACTGGTGAAAAATTCAGATGAAAACAGGTCTAAGTAATCCCTGAACTGTGGTACTGGTTCACCCTTTCATGATTTTTTGACTTAATATGAGGGCCAGGATCTGCTCTAAATCAAGACTAAAGAAATGTTACCGGCATGTAGAGCGAGCCACGAAAAATATTTTATAGATATTATTGATTTTTGTTGGATGTTACTCCCCGGAGTGTTCGCGTCGCGGACTACTCTGGGTGCTTCCAGGGACCACCAGGGGTCCGCAGACCACACGCTTAGACAGGGGACTCGTATATATATAGCGCCCGTGTACAACTAATAACCAGGCGCCTCCCTTTAGTAGACTATCGGGAGCTAAAGTAAAAAAAAAGTTTAAAATATTGATGTTAATCGGAAGCTACAAGAAAAATGACGGTGGACGAAGCAAGCCGCGATAATTTTCTTGTTTTTTGTTAGCATTATTGCAGTGGGTCAGAGTTACCAGATAGGTTTGGTGGGGCTAAAACAAAAGAAAATTTTGTGTTTTTGTTATTGTTCCGGCAGTGTGGGCAACACAACAATACCAAAAGAAATAGACAACGGTGGCGGAACGGGGCAAGTAGAGAGAGCCGAGGAATTCATCATTTTCATCCGCAAGCTGACTTCACCCACTGCTGGGTGATGACGGCCTGCGCCAATCTCATCCAGGTTCGCTCTGCCGCCGCCGCCGCGGAAATAAGCGGCGCGGGCGGCGGCCATGCCGACACCACTGTTCCGTGAATGGTGATCTTTATTTGACATTTGGTCAGTTATCTCTGCTAAAACCAAAGACAATATTGTCTGTGAATTCAACTTCCGGCAGTTTCTTGCTTGTCTATGCCTCTATGCTGCCATTTTGAAACGGCAGTGCTTTTTGTTCGTGTGGAGCGTTTGCTCGCTGTGAAGGAGAGATTGTGATATTTCAAGTGTAGTTTTATTTTTAGTTGAACTCTATCAAAATGAGCTGGCAAGATTATGTCGATAAACAGTTAATGGCATCCAGATGTGTGACAAAAGCTGCAATTGCCGGACACGATGGAAATGTCTGGGCCAAGTCGGACGGCTTCGAAGTAAGTTTCTCGCTAAGTTTGCTGTTATACGTGGACATGTGCTAAAATATAATTCTCTTGGTATCTACTTGTATGAGCAAACTGGTAAGTAATGTGTAGATAGAAGATCTCGCTATGACTAATTCTTTTATTGCGGCAAGTTTGACAAGATGGCGACATGCGGTTGCCACCAATTCGTATTAGAATTTTAACTTGTCGCTAGAAAACCTGGTCAGACCAACTGTATGCCGTTTAGTCACAAACTTCTGTAAATTGGTAGATAATGCAGATACTCTACTCGTTTTCCGCTCTCTACTTGCGAATTTGTAAACTACAAATTGCCGGCCGGTATTTTTGTGATTCTATTGAAAGCCCCGTCCTAAAACATCAAGGACGGTCATAGGTATTGTTATTTACTGCTACCAATCATTAAATAATAACAACTGTCATGACATAACTATTTCCACCCGCTATTTCTATGACAAGATAAAAAGTATGTTGATGTACTTGAACCATTGTTCTAAACCATTCCATTTACCAGTAGGTACCAACAGATAATCTTTTCAATCAAATACTACTTGTCATAGTTGCGAGGTGCTAGGTACCCAATGATCTATATCATACTGACCTGACAGCCAAAACACATAGAAATATTTGGAATATTCCAGTCAACTATTCCAATTTCTCTCCATTACCTAACCTAATACAGCATCCAGCAGTGGACCTTTATAGGCTGTCGAGGAGGAGGAGGGAATAAAATATAAAGATAATATTCAAAATTGCCAGCTTCATCAGTCCTGCCATTCGCAAGTGATGCCCACATCATTTATAATTGTTGAAGGTTGAGATTTGAGAAAGTAGGTACATTTTACTACACTTCCCTAAAACAAACTAACAATCATCAATCTCCCTTTGAATTCTAGCTGATAAAAGAGGAATATCCAGAATACGTCATTATCATATCAATTTAAAATGAATAAAATTGTGAGAACCAATAGGTTCTCCAGCAATTAATAAAAAAACACTTCCAACAGTTTCAAAAAAAGTAAAAGAAAACTGCTTCTGCTTTCTTCACAGAATGTGATTTTATCATTATAAAATCACAGGAGGTACTGATGAATGGGGTTAATTTACGCCCTGCTATTAAAATCATAGAAATAGTTAATACTATGTCAGCCAAATTGGATGTAAAATATTTGTAAACAAATCTCCCATACATAACCTAAAATTTACTCTGTTACCTTGTATTTATATTTGCAATATACATCTGTAAATATTGCCAACAATTATATCTGAAACTTGACATCAACCATGTGAGATTTTGTTCTTTTTGTTGTGGTGTACAATTATTTCACATAGAAATAAATTATAACTAGTACTTAGACTGTTGCAAATATAAATAATAAATGCTGGACAATTCACACAGAAATTCAAAAGAATTGTTGCTGATGATTGCCTTTTACATAATGCTTGATATTGCAGGTCCTAGATACACAAAATGTACCACACATCTTATCCTAATACTAAATACTGAATCTGGAAAATGTTGTACAATGCTATAACATAATTGCTGAAGGTTATTTGCATAGAAGCTCTAGGTTTATTTTGAATGGGTGATTCTTACCAAGATTTTATGAAATGTATCCCATAGGAGATGAAATGGGAAGTGAATATTAGTATAATTTACCTATATTCAAAAATTGTATGTTAAAATATGTGTACCAGAATTTTTGAGAAATTACCTTCAAAAAGGGTAACAATCTGTATTAGATCAAATGTGGATATGAAATTTAAAATTTTTTGATAAATCAATAGGCAGCATTTTTTATAAAATGTCTAACATTTTTTTACTATTATTGTTGCAGTTATGAGGAAAATGTCACTGACACCCTGTAAATTTTTTATTGACAAAATGAAATGGCCTAATTATTTCTGTTAATAAAATTTGTACAAATCTTAATTTCAAAATGAAATGAGTAAAATAAAACCATGCCAATCAATTTATACATCATTATGTAGGGCTCTCTAAAAAAATTTACGTGCCATAAAAATCTTCACCTATTCAACAATTCTATGCATGTACCTATAGAGATATTGCACCCATGTTTTATACCAAATACTCAAGTTCATATGAAGGTCATGCTTGGTCATTCACCCTGTGAAGGTTATTTGAAGAGTACCTATTTCTTTCATTAATATGTTTTTCTGTCATTGATTTTGATACAAACTTCTTTCAACCAATCTAATAATTCTAATCTCAAGATCCAGTGTTTGTAAACATAATAAGTAATTTTCAAAAAATTACTTTTTTGTGTGTGTATTAATTTTATGATAGAATTTACACTTATTGGTCAATTCTTCTAATAAAATTATCCTCCTAAAATTTTAAATCGGTAAATATTTTTCAAACTATGCTAAAAAGGGCATGCAGCGGGGCAATGCAGCCAGTGTCTAGGGGTGCTTCTGACTGGTATTGATATGGATCAGTTGAGCTACCTGTACATTGTTTGCTGTAATAGTCTGCAGTGGATTTTTTTTTGTTTTGTGATTAAATATAAGCACCTATCTTGTGAATGGCTTCAGTATTGTTATCCAAACAACTACTTACTGTTTGTGTCTACTTATAGTATTGATGAATATTCATGGGTTCAAAAATTCAAAATTATGTGTGTATCTTAAATGTTCTAAATAAAAAACAAATGTAAAATGCCATAGACTTGGTAAAGTTCATGTAAACAATGTTACATGCAGAGAAAATAAAAACCGCTTAATATTTGAATTTCCTAACACAACCTAAATTACCAAACCACCAGCCAGCCATAACAAGGAGTCCTCAGTTCAAACAAAGGTGCAGGCGGATTATTGATACATGCACAAATTATTAGCTGAAAGTCCTCAGTTCAAACAAAGGTGCAGGCGGATTATTGATACATGCACAAATTATTAGCTGAAACTGTTCATACTTATAACTGCCCATAAAAATATTACACTTCTCAAAAGTAAAGAAGCTTTTCTATTCTAGCACCTACATATTAGGATTTCCGATTTCTCGAGGTTTTTTAGTTCTCGGGTGTCGAGACTTCTCGAGCCTGATTTCTCGGGTCTTCTCGGGTTGTCGAGAAAAAATAAAATACGTCTAAATTTTTGTTTAATTAATAAAAAGAGTCTTTAATTTAACTGTGTTTATTTTACATGAAAAAAATCAACATAATTTTTAACAAAAAAAAAAGTTCTCAGTAAAAAATCAGCTCAAAACAAAATTGCTAACTAAAAACAATCATACTTCTTCTCCTTATCATAACTAATCTCATCTCACTACTCTGTAATAAAAAACAAAATCTCTGTTAACAATCAGCTTAAATTAAATAAACATCTTAACTAAAAACAATCATACTTCTTCTTATTATAACTAATCTCACTAATCTTTAATAAAAACAAAATCTCTGTTAACAATTAGGTTAAACAAACATCTTAACTAAAAACAATCATAATTTTTCTCATCATAACTAAAGATCACTCACTAATCTCACAATGTGGGTGGTATGGTATCACAATTTTTGGCAGTTTTAATGTAATTAAATAAGAGATATCTATCTACTATTAATACGAAAAATATAACTGTCTTTAAGCCTGCTTATTAATTCTTATGAAATATGCCTTAAGATAAACCAAAGCATTAATAGATTTATCAGACAGCCGGCTCCTAATCTTACTGACCACATTTCCCGATATGGAAAATACCCTTTCATTTTCTGTTGAAGTCGGCTTGACTGAAATTAATGCTTTGTATAGTGTTTCCAGATTAGGGGTCCTCTTGCCTGTTTTTTCAAATAGCAAAAACTCTTTTTTTATAATTGATTTGGAAAGCACCACAGCATTAGTTGATTCACCATTTCTCGAAACACGCATTTACAAAGAAAGCTAAGCGTAAAAATGTTTATTTAAACTTCTCGATGTCTCGACTTTTCTCGAGCTGAATTTCCCGGGTACGAGACCGACCGATTTCCCGGGAATTCCCGGGACGAGAATTCCCGGGAACAAACCCTACTACATATTTAAATACACTAGAATGACATTATAATTTAGCCATAGATTTGGTAATGAGTAATTTTGTTTTATTACCTAAGAAAATGTTATTACTTATCTGATTGTCTTTTTGAAAAATACCTCAAGGTGGTCCAAAAGATTTCCAGAGAAGAAATAAATTTAATTGATTGTTCGTTTGTCAAAAGATTATGCGTAATTTTTGACAAAAGTAAAATAGCAACAGCTGTTAGTTGGTTCAATTATATAAAAAACAAGATCCGTCAAGTGCGAGTGTAACTCGCGCGCCGAGGGTTTTGAACATTTGTCAACAAATAGGTATGTACCAAAAGTACCGGTTAGAGACTTCGCAATTTATCGAATACCTAAGAATAATAAGTACCAACCTACATTTCAGATGGATCTCTCTGCATGCTTCGTTTAAGTAAATTTTTCGACTTTTTTCAAAATATTTCAAAAAGTATGAAACTTACAGAAATTTGAAAAACTCTATTGAAATATCCAAATTGATACCTTTTATTTGATACCCCACTCGGAGGGGTAGCTCCCCTTTTGAAAATTATATCTTTTTGACCATTTTTCAAAAAGTGTTATTTTTTCAAACTTCTCTATATTTTTCGTGCAAAATATAGATCCATGTCTATAAACGCTCCATACATTTTACATGGATGGCTCTGCAATCTTCGGAGATAGGGGGGGGGGGGGGGGGAATGGGTATTTTTTCGACTTTTTTCGAAATATTTTAAAAAGTATGAAACCTACAAAAATTTCCATATCTATTTTGAAATGAACAAACGGATACCTTTCATTTGATACCCCATCACCCTGTAGGTATCTTTTAAAATTTCGGCATCACAATTTGTATGGAAAATATTCATTTTAATTTTTCATTTATTTTTCTTTAAATCTATACAGGCGCACGAAATGTATTATTATTTTAAATTTCAAGTTGATAGCTGAAGTAGTTGCTGAGTTATTAAGGAGGGAAAAAAGGACAGACAAAGCGAGACCATAAGGGTTACGAAACCGATCTTCGATTCTTCGAAACCCTAAAAACCATCCATTGGGTTATATTTGCAAAATCAAAGCATCCCACGTGGGTGCAACTTTTCTTCAGCAAATTGACCTCAAAGTTCAATGCCCCTGGCGCTAGGGGTCAAAATGTGTTGCTGAATTATTGCAAAGCGAAAGAGACTCAGAAAATTTTTCATTAATATCCGACCTGTAGACATTAACTTACCCTTCACGAAGTAGACCGGGGGACGGGGGGGTAGTTGCGACTCTAACTGAAAGGGTTTGTAAATGTATAATTGCACTAGCAGAAACCAATTTTTTCCCAAATAAGGTCAGTCACTGTGGCCTCAAAACTAACAAGTTATTCCCAAAAAAAAAGGTCAATGACCTTGACAAAAAACGTTGATTTTTCCTTGCCTCCCCTCAACTAAACTGTACACTGTGTGTGTGTGTGTTACCCTCGGTCGTTTGCCATCAACTTTCCCGGTAACCGTCAACTGGTCAACGAAAGTCAGGCCTTAGTTACCCACATCACACCACACCTGAAGGCCTAAATCGTCTACTAGCTACCTGGGGCCGAATTCTGCTAACATGCACTGACCTAACCAATCGCTTCACTATGACGTACTGTCGCAGAATCGCTTCGTAGAATCCTTAGATGAAATAAATTGAATCGCTCCGTAAATTGGTGAAAACCGTATGAAAATCGGTTGCGTGGTTTAGGAAGAGTTAGCGGATAAAAAGACAGCCGGAAAACGAACGGAGAACGAATTTTATTCATAGATGTTTCGCGGCATAGTGAATTAAACGTCAAGTGCGTCGGACTTGCGCACTAAGGGTTCCGTAAGATAAGGTTGTTTGAAATATCATGATTCTATCTAGGTCAACGGGATGTTAGTACCCTGAAGGTTTTGGTCCATGGCGAGAATAAAAAAGTATTTTTTTTAGTGAATAAACTGCAAATTTTCTGTTTTCGGATTTGTGCTACGAGACCTTACTTCTTGCCAAATTTCATGATTCTAGGTCAACGAGAAGTACCATAAAGGTTTTGTGTGCATGTGGATGCCCTTGGAATTTTCAAATATTCGGACATAGACGGCTGTAACTTTTATTCGGGCATAGACGGCTGTAACTTTTGATTGCGTTGACTTAGAAGTTTTGTTTATATCGAGGCTCCAAGAGCGTACGGACGGACTTGGGTATTTGATGTTAATTTCAACTCTTTACCTCCACGCGTTCCTGAGATAGGTGAGATGAGGGGGTTGACATACGGACAGACAGAAAGTGAAAGACGTGAGTGTTGACAACCTTGTGATGATATGCTGCGATCGCTCCATATTTTCAGTACCTACCTGCATGCAACAAATGACCTCTCCTTACTGACTGTTTCTATGCCATGGATTTATGGGTTATAATTATAAAGTATATCCTATGGATTATCCAGGTCTAGACGTAGATCGGCCACATCTATGCAAAATTTCAACCTGATATTAGGTCATATTTACATAGGTCCCATTGTCTCGGAACGTTTAAGGCTCTGTAGCCCAATGCTGCGAACCAATCGCTTTACTATGTTTTCGTCGCATGATCGTCCTTAGATGCAAGATACTCTAGATAGTGCGTGCGGATGCAATTTGCCCGAGACTGGTAAAATGGTTTCTCCCTTGACACTCGATGAGCGTCCATCCATCTGTAGTTTCTTTCATCTATAGTAAAATGCCAAAATGTGTCATTCTGTCACGATACCACTGTCATATTGAAGTGATTTGTTTAGCAAAATAGGACCCCAATTTCAGCAGTATCAGAAAATATTTATTTAGATTTTTTTATGATTAAAATAAACGAAAACAAAAAGTAAAACAAAAGTCCCTCTCAACAAAAAAAATCCTACCCTATAATTCAAACGAGATTGATAGCCTTCTCGTTTGCGTTATAGGATAGGAAGCGAAAAAGTTTGCCCACTCCTGGTCTAGTCCTTGCTTGGAAGAGATAGCTCTTACCAGGCCCACATCACGCATCTATAAGGCTCATCAATTGTTAAAGTAAGATTTAATAGTTCCATGTGTCATGGCCACGCACACACGATTAACAGTTGTGGTTACCATACCATCTCTTAGATCACCACCATCGCACCATCAACCTCACTTACTGCGTTTGTAGTATGCATTTTGCTTCTTACTTTTACTGAACCTAATTACAATTACCAATCTCATTCGCCAAACGAAAACTGCATACCGTCCGTCCTTCATGGGTGTAAAGTCCATTGATGATGTACCGTAGCTAAATAGCCTTATCATCACTAAACTCCTTTTCCTTTGCCCACAGATATCAAAAGAAGAAGTTGCAAAGATAGTGGCCGGTTTCGAGAATGAATCACTGTTAACGAGCGGCGGCGTGACGATAGCGGGCACGCGGTACATCTACCTCAGCGGCACAGACCGCATCATACGCGCAAAACTCGGCAAGGTCGGCGTGCACTGCATGAAGACACAGCAAGGTAATAGTGGTTTTACACCTTTAGCGCGTTAGTGCACTAACTGGCTCGTTTGCGGAATGTAGAAAGAGATGCCCTCTATTTCGACGCAGAAAGACAGCTGTTAGCCATTTATCGCTGAGAGGTACAAGCTGAAATGAATTTTCTTGCGTTAACGCTGGAATCTAAAATGTATTTTGCCCAACCCAGAAAGATAGGTCAGAAAGAGTAATTTCAACAGGTTATATGTGATTTAATGCCACCACAGTTCGTCACGTTCGTCACGTCATCGCGATCCTCACGCAGCTCTTGTCTCTGAAATAATTGTTTCTAGTAAAGTTTATTGTCGCTTCGTGATTCAGTCTCGTCTTGTATGCCATATTAATCTATTCTTTTTTAAAAGAAAATTTCAAGTAATAGGTAAAAATAATTACAATTACACAAAGTGCAGACTATTGCAAACAATCTAGAGGTAGCCTTACAGTATTGGTAACACACAATTCGAAAACATTGCAGATAGACACTGTTAAGACAAAAGTAAAAAGTGCATAGTCATCTTGATAATAGGGTGTATACTGATAAAGGAACGTGAAGGTAAATAAATAAATAATAAATAAATACCTTTTAGGTTATCGTATATAGTTACATTTCAGACTGGTGAGATCCTCTATCTCTAGACCAGGCGCTTACTTTTAGAATATGGCAGGATCATGGATCCATGCAGATTTTACCTGGATACCAAAACGGGAGATCTTAGCAGATGATATCCGCCACCCGGCCTTTCGACTCTTTCTTGAACACTACCAGAAACTTGAAACGAAATATTCTTATAACATGATTTAGCTCGAATTAATTTGCATGCATACTAAGCCTACGGCGGTTGTGGGCATAGAGGACTTATGGTTGAGTTTTATAGTATGTTTTTATTCCTATGTGCCCGTCTTTCCTCTGTCTTGGACCAATATTTAATAACTATAAGTAACTTTATTTACAAAGAAAATTCCTCGGCCAAATTTATTGTCGCACCATTCCTCACGGGTGACTTCAGAACTATAGTTGTAATCAGAACTATAATTGTAAATCAGTATGTTGCCGAAGTTACAAGATACACACGACGACGTCGCTTGTATGTATTATTTCGAGACCGCATGAACCTTAAAGATATTTTTTTGTTTCAGCCGTCGTAATTTCTCTGTACGAAGAGCCTATCCAACCCCAGCAGGCGGCATCCGTAGTGGAGAAGTTAGGAGACTATTTAATTACCTGTGGTTATTAGAGGTGAGTTTCTAGAGAAAACCAAACATCACAATTGTTTTAATAACGATGTATCATTCACTCCGAACGTTTACAATTTTTTTGTGCGTTTATAAGTTCACGATGTCGTTACGTCGATTACAATAATGTACCATAACCTGCTAGTGAATTTTATTACAAGAAACTACTGATTATCGTGCTATTTGAAGCTAGCTAAATCAAAAAACACCCTCAGAAAACGTATTTCTTTTCTTTCAGATCGAAGAGCGCCGTGATCTAAGAATACTATAAGATTAATATTTTTTCCACAGGGAAATAAGTAACTGCATTTTGTATATTCTATGAAGTGATAAGGACCGTTCATTTGTTTTGATATTTGATAAATTATGGCATCGGCGTCGATGTCTGTGGCGTTTAGTAACTTCATGCAGATGCGATTACTTTGCGGATTCTGGACCTTTTTTACGCTCACCGCTTCCACAAAGTAATTGCAACTGTAATGGTTTGAAATTGTATTTTAAAAAATTTGCTTTGATTGGCCAGCATCGTAAAGCGTATTTTAGCTTTTCATGCGGGTCTTTAAGCGTTATGTATAGAGATTTTTTAGGTTTCTTTTCAAGCATCTTGTATCTAAAATTATGTGGTCTAAAATAAAAGCGTTTAACCTCGCGTTATCATGTAAACCCCGTCGGAGACTGACTGCAGACCTACCTTCGGTCAGTTTCTACCGCTAACAGGTGCTTGATCAGACGGTATGATAACCACGTAATGAAATTACTGTAACAACATTATACACTATACAGCATATATATAATTATAAAATAAGCATTTGTGTAAGGGCTTGTTACAAAATGAAAGACACTGTAACCCAAGTATTACAATTTTAATTGAAAATCTCTAGTCCCACTGGAACCATCGTGTGAGTTATATTCAATAGATCAGTGTTAGGCGGCGGGACACACGGCCGTCTTTGCAAATTTTCTGCTATGCTTACTTTAATTACGCCGTATTTGTAATCTTGTGTAGTGAATAAATAAACATTTGCATTCTGTTCTATTCTACTCTTAGCTGCGGAAATAGAAGCGCTCAATTACCCTGTATCCTCAAACAAGGCTTGCAGTAAACGAAGGGTGCATATTGTTTATATTTGATATTACTACTCTAGCTTTGTACATTGTTTCTGATAAGCGATGGGAACTGTGTCTATCTAATAATAAATGATTTGTATTATAAACTTTCGTTTTTCTCATCCTATCTTTTTAAAATAAGGCAAGGAGGTAGGTTCGTCGATTAAACAAACACAGGTGATATTTCTAATGAACATAATTTATTTTCATTTTGACAATTCTACATAAGTAGTAAGAGTTTTAAGTACACTCGAATACAAGGATTGGTATCAAATGTTAAACTTGTAGCAATAGCCTATCAAGTGAATTTGGTTCTTTATTTTACAATACTAGGACCAATCATCATTATCGAATTAAACCATTGGCAAAGTAAAGTTTTAGTAGGTACGTTTGAAAACCATGAAATAATGAAAATGTTCAACCATTCAATGGTTCATTATTTTTCTGCAAAATTATCTATAACATATTCGTAAAAATACCTACAAGATTAATTCACCTTAATTTGAGTTATTTAGTAAGTAAAGATACAAATTATACAACTTTTGAAGGTATGCACTCATTCTATGTTTATCTACATTTCTACATCCTAGGTATTTATAGAAAAGAAATAATTACATACCGTTAGTAAAATATACTTCTCAGCTTACAAAATAAATTATGCTTCGATTAAACAATTTAACATTATGTAATTAACGTTATTATTACTACACTAGATTCATTTATGCGAATTTAAACCAGCTGCCTTCAAACGTTTCCTAATTATAGCTAACTCGAATTTTGCGCTTTAACAATCACCAAAGCAAGGAAATTATACATCTTAATCAGCCTATTTTAAAAGGTTTTTGTTTCATACAAACGAACTATACCTAAAGTCCATACTCAATTAATAAAGATAAAAGAAGTATCAAATATTTTGTCGCTTGTAAAGTTGTGCGAGTCAAAACAATTTACTTATGTATTTGATTGCTTAGACATAGATTTTATAACTATCTTGCGTTTTGGTAAATAATTCGTAAGAAATTGATCAAGGCCGTACCTACTGAAAGGTGTTCAAACTCATGGGTGTTCTAAGGAGTAATGGCGTGACTTTTTCCAAAGGCTTCTGAAAAATCCTTTGCGTTGTTTCTGGCCGGGATGATCCTCTCCTGTGGGCAAAATAAAATCATTATAATACACTTATCATAAAAAGAACCTCAATCAAATGCATCGGTGCGAGCAAATTGTAAAAAAATCATGACATAGATGACGAAGAAGTGTTATTTTGTACTGTAAAAGTGTACAGTACACCTCTGAATACCAAAGTTGAGAAATCAACATCGACTAGCCGGTGAATATTCTCTATGTGGGGTAGTGAACTCAATGCAAGGGGAGGAAATACGAATGTCAAGTGTACGAGAGGCTGCCTCGCCGTGTTAGCGCAGGCAAGCGGTCGATACCGGCGGCGGGACCCGAACGCGCAACCCGAGGGGAACATGCACACGAAATGTACCGAACATGTACAATGTGTCCCCTTCTAGGAGCTCCTAAAAATTCGAGAGGACAAGCAAGATCGAAGTCACAAGCATCGAACACGGAATCGAGAGCGAAGACTTGGAGGGTGAGTAAAGATTTATATTGCCAAAATTATTTTGTGGTAAGTATTTTACGTGTAATCGGGCTGATGAAGTAAGAGGGCATCGTTAGTAGGGCATCTTAAAATAACCTGGGAATGTAGGCAGTTTCCAGCGCGCGGCACAAATGCCATGCACGCTACTCAAAATAGACTGGATTCAAGCTACCGACATCCGACGCCGCAGTAGCGGAAAATTTTGTAGTAAACACTTAAATTCGGACCGATATGAGATACGATTTTAATATTGGAGTCGCAACGTTAATCGCTTACACCAAGCTAACGGCTTGAAAAAATCTATTATCTTGGGAGTTCATCAATCAACTTCAAACAAGTTTGTTAGCTTAGCTTGTTTTCTAACACACGAAGTACATAGGTGCTAGTTTATTCGTGTCGCGCGTCAAAATGATAGTTTTATTTATAACCATGTAGTGGAGTGGAGGTCTACCGTGTAGTGAAGGTTATAACTGTTATAAGCTAGTGACAATGGTTTATTGGCCGTTTCTTTTTATCAAAGCACAAATGTCGAAGTGTGATCTCATACTGCATTTGTTTCTTAATCCTTAGAGAAACACAAAGTTAAAATCTGGATGGACATTAAGTTTTACATTAGTTTTTGATTGAAGTCTTAACTCGGCGCTGATTCCGAGATTGGCCAGGGGCCATTTATTACAAAAGCTGTGTAGGTTTTTTCATTACAGTCATACGTTATGTTAACAAGGCGAATCGCGTGATTTTACACCGGATTGTCAAACGCTGGGGCAGCTGGCGCTTACGGAATATTAACGAAGAGGGAATCGATCCGGTTTTCAATTGTGCCAGTGGCGGTCGCACCGGATGTTCCAACTAAATGTACGCGCCAGATAGCTGCGGAAGTGTTGACTTTAGAATTGATTTGAACCAAACCAACGTAGGGTACCGTACAGAACGAGAATATTATTTAATTTTTGACTCAGCTATAAATTCGTAGCTTGTTTGCATATTCCCTGGGTGAATAAGTTTCTAGTAACGATGACAAATTTGGAACAGCTCATTACTATCATGATTCACAAGGGATATTAAACGTTTCGGGATAAAATGAGTCAGCCGTACCGCGAATTTAAGATAGCGAGATGGTGGGTTTGAACAAATCGGGTCAGGAAGGAGATGGGGGTGTTTGGGGGCGGACGGGGTCGTCGACACTTGGCGAAGGGCAGCACGGCGGCGGCGCGGGACTCCCTCGGACCGAGTATTGATCGCAGCCTCCCGGGTACCGTACCGAGTTCTGCGGTACTAAAATGTTTGAGCAAGTATTTCATCTGATGTGGCTAATGATAGGTAGGTAGGGTAAGCCGTTGAATGTTAAAATCATTAAAATACTAGGATTAGTATATATGAACTCTTTATCTATTCGTAGAGAGGACTACAAGACTTACTAATTTAGTTGTAGGAGAGTCCAGGGCTCAAATTTTGCTAACCGATCGCGTTTCTTAAACAGGTTGGTATTTTGAGAAGGGCGGTGATGGCCAAGTCCGAAACCACAAGTCGTGAAAGGAGTCATGCCCTCGATTTATAAGAAAACAATTACTGCATATTTAGTTTTTTTAATAAAACCTTTTACTTTTGACACGATCGTAATTGACGAATGATTGATTCAAAAAAGGACACCTGTATTTATTTAACCAATGAATTTTGTTGCTGATAAGGATCAATCTTTGCAAAGAAATGTATTACT
This sequence comes from Eupithecia subumbrata, assembly GCA_949316285.1. Taxonomy (NCBI): domain Eukaryota; kingdom Metazoa; phylum Arthropoda; class Insecta; order Lepidoptera; family Geometridae; genus Eupithecia; species Eupithecia subumbrata. Next base: position 17,202,336 of record OX438647.1, read on the forward strand.
AAAAATAAAAGGAAAAAGCAAATTTTCATAAATTATTTTTAAAACTTATCTCAATTTCCTTCAAAAGATTAAAAAAAAACTAAATATGCAGTAATTGTTTTCTTATAAATCGAGGGCATGACTCCTTTCACGACTTTTCTCTAACTCTCGTGGTTTCGGACTTGGCCATCACCGCCCTTCTCAAAAAGCACCCTGTATAATGGTAGGACGCAGAATCGTCCATAGATGAAATATACCCTTAGACAGTGCGTGCGGTGTTATTTTACACGGAGAGATTGATATAATGGTTTCATCCTTAACACTTTTGACACGTCCCTCCATCGTAGTGTCTTTAATCGAGACAAAATTAGAAATTTTAAAAACCCGCCGACGTTTATTGGCTGAACAGATTTTCATGAAACGTGGCTAAGAACATTCGGAATAAAATTTACTAAGACAAAAAAAAACTAAACGACAATCGGTTCATCCGTCTAGACTAGCTTATATATCTTTGTAAGTAGGTAATGAAATCTGGTGTAAGACAATCTTCTAGCATTTTTCAAGAGTGGCTACCTCGAATTCAAGCAATAAGACGAGGAACGAGTAACAAGCCTTCAAGTTTATTCCCAGTTCAAAAATTTGCTAGTGCATTGTAATTTGAGTTGGTGTGGCCACAGGTACCTATGACACCTATACCTAGTAGCGCCGCCGCCGCCGCCGCCGCGCCGTTGCGACGTCTTTTGTGTCCGCAATACCTACGCAACCTGATATCTTGCAGGTCTAGATATACTACGTATCCCTACTAACTTAACGCCTATAACTAGTACCTATTACCTACACTCGCATAGCTACGATCCGTCTTAAGGTGAAGTGAGTCCCAAAATCCACGTTTTTACTATGCTAAAAAACATTTTAAGACAAAAAAACATTGAATTTTTTATAATTTTTTTTAAGCATAAAAAGTTTAGGATTCTAGTTAGTTATGGGAGTCGAAACACGATTGACAAAACTTGACTCGATACAAAAAAATCGCAAAGTTTCCTCTAATTCTTCATTTTTGCACAAATAATTCCACGGAAAAAGCAGTTTCATTTGCTAGTTACTTATCATATTTCAATAAAATTTCGTCTACGTGTTCCCTAAGAAGTACTTTAGACGATTATGGTTTTATTTTTTTGCGAAAGAGTGTTATTTTAGTGCAAAAAACAAATTAATAAAAAAAGGCCAGTGAAATTGCGCGCGGGCTGGCCATTCCACGGCTCTCGCCTTCCTTTCTCGCCTTCCCATCAGCGCGACGTGTGCTCGTCTTTGTCTCGCAAAAGCGATCCCACTGTATGAGTTGTTTATTAGTCTTCAATGACGAAAAAAGTTTTCGTCTCTTTAAATACATTTGGCGCCTTGCAGTGCATCTACCCTCGGCGGCGAGTTAGACTCGCACTTGACGGATCTTTTTTTGTATGCGAGATAGAAGTTAGTCTATCGAGCCCAGGCAAACTTTTTATGGTTCTTATTTTGCACACTCGTACTAAGAATAAAGGTAGAATGGATCCAAAACGGTTTTGCTTCCATTCTCTTTTCATTGGACGCATGTATTAAAATGCGTTAGGAATATTAGGATAAAACAATATTTAGTGACAATTCCAATAAACTTTTTAATATTATACAATGGATTTCCGCCAAGTAACGCCTGAATCTATTATTTATGCGTTAGGAAGGTTAGTTGTTTTTTTTTCAGGTGCGCTATTATCAAAGTCTGTCTCGGTACTTCCGCAGGGGTCAACGAACGGTATTGCGATTAAACTGTTTGTTTGACCTCTTATCGTACGTGACACGCTATTAACTTTATTTGCATTATTTATGACTCAAAATAATAAACATTTAAATACTTGATCATATTAATAAAACAGGCTTGATTGGGTGCGTTTTTAAATTTACAATTATTTTAAAACGAGTAGGTATGAGTTGGGTCTGAAAAAAGGCTACAGATAAACTTCAAAGATTTAAATTTTATACTTTAGTTCTTTCTTAGTTATTCAGTAGCTCTAATGTACTAATTAGCAACGAAAGGGGAACTAATTCGCGTGGCAAAAACTGTTTACCGCTCTAGCAATTTAAATTGGAACTTTTCAAAATTGTAGTTGTAGTCGCTTACCAAGAAAGTCTCTAGAACGCAGGATCTTGCTGGAGTTCCAAGTCATTTACGCTGACTCCATGAACGCTGCGACGAAAGTTTTGGCAACAGCGAAGATCGTAGTTTTCAACCGTGTGCGTAATAAAAACTCGATCTTTTTTCCACATTGGTAGAGATTGGTAGGATGCATTTATGGGCAGTAGGTAGTCCACTTTCTCGGAGTAACGGGCCTGTCAAACCGGGTAGGATCCGCTTGGAGCCGGGGCCGCAGCCAGTGGCACACTTTGACTCAACGAATTGGTGCTAAATAGCTTGTTTTGCGAATGTGCTCGGAAAAAGGCAATCGAAGTTTTATACTTTGAACATGGTTGTGTAAACTGAATGAACGCCGTGAAATAGCGTGTCTTTGCATTTATTTCATTAGTAAGCGCTGGGAGAACGTACCATTTTTACAGAATATTACTTAAAATGTATATGATAGGCCGGTACCTTTTACTTTAAGCTGGGTTAGGCGGGTCTTTATCTACGGTATGTCGAATCTCAAAAGTTTTAATGCCTGAAAGTTACCTGCTGATGTGCTGGTATTTTCGCTGTCTGACATAAATTAATCTTTATTAAAATAAGATATTTAAGATTATTGTAATTTACTGGGAGAGCTCTTTAGTTTTCCACTCAATAACAATAAACATGCGTGAGGCTGTAGAGTTTCATGTGCAAACTCTTGGATATCAGTTTAGAATTCTGTTTTATGATAAATCTTAACGCGATAAGATTTTTATGACAATTCAAGTGCGGAACTTTTGATGTTTACGTATGTAGTTGCTGTGGTGATAATCTTAGAAGTACTTACGTTGGCACAACTGTCATAAAGCTGCCAGACGGTGCCATACCTAGGTATATTATTTTATTAGGTAGATACCTCTACCTTGAACTATTTGTTTAGTCAGAGTCAAGGTAAATGTATAAAAAACAAGTTTGCCTACACGCATAAAACGCTCTGTTAACAATAAATAGTGTCAGCCATAAAACAAGACAGATGGCACTCGTTCTTTTCTTCTTGGTTCCAATTAAACATATTATATTTATACTGTACTAGCGGTTGCTCGCGTCTTCGCACGCGCTTTTCAAGTACATTGTGTCCGTTCCCGGGATATTGTTTACCTCCCTGCCAAATTTCATTTAGATCCGTTCTGCCGTTTAGGCGTGGAAAAAAAAACTCATTTATTGCCTAGAAATTACTTAACCTAAACTAGAATTAAACTCAAAAATATTAAAAAAAAACTAACATAGGCAAAGGGAGTAGATTCAGCATAATGCGCATGCCAGAAACATGCGGCGCTGATTTTAAATCTACTCCCCTCGGGTAGGTGGTCATGGTCACCGAGGGCACAGGCGAGGGGTTATGGGATAGCCGGTTTGACGTAGTTTACTGTACAAAGGTAACAGACAGAAATACATAGTTTCGAATGTTAAAAAAATCAAAATAGTCAGGATGAACCTGGTTCTAGCGGCTAGTTTGGAGACCCAGCAGTGGGTGAAGTGAGGTTGCTGATGAAAGGTCTTGACTTGAGGTGGCGACACCAGGAGGCGCCGCAATGTCGTCGTCACTTTCGCTAATTAATTTCATACTTTGCTATCAAATCGAGGCGGAACTAAGTTGTTCCATTGGATGGCATCTAGAGGAAAGACGTTAATACGACCGTCAACAGTTCAGTCATCCAGCATTGAGAAGTTTACAGCTTCTCAATGCTAGATGACTGAAATGACCTGAAATTAATAAAATAAGGTAACAACTTAGGGCACTTTCCCACTGTGTCGTGCGTGACGACAGAAAGTTGTGCAGTTCAAAGCATCGTGGCTTGTATATTTTAAAGGTGTTCAAATATAGTCCTTTTTTTGTTATGACGATATATTGTCGTTATAATGGGAACAGCTAGCACGACAGTCTTAAAAAGATAAAAAATCGTCACGATTCATATTGTGTCGTTGTTGTGATATGAAAACGATAAGGCGTCTGCCGCGAACCGTAAAATGTCGTCACGATCCCATGCACGACGGGAACAACTAGATACGACAGTCGTCCAGTGATAATTTACGGTTACGACAATGTGACCGCGCCCTTAGGTGGTATTTTGTTGAAGCAAAAAGTAGAATAAACTGATAAACAGTTAAGTACCTATAAGAATCAAACGATAAGATAGGCAAAGTGGTACCCATATTGAGTTGAATGATCTATTGAGGAACTAAATGCGAAAAAAGTCTTGCCAAATTTGTACGCGGACGCCATTACATGAATTATTAATTGTAGCCCATCTATATAAGTTACATACTCATTGCTGGGAAGTTCATTAACCTCAACACCAACATGGTAACAAATTCAGTCGTCAAACAAGATGGCCTACCGATTATAACGTTTCTACACAATCTTCTACAAGAGCTAAAGTCGAATTTATTATTACTTGTAGAATTAGTGAAACTGGAACTGATTTGTTTGACTTGGTTTGATGCTTCTCTAATTGGTTAAATTCTGCTTTTCGATATAGCCTAGACCACCTAGGTGTTACCGTTACGACTATAAATAATTTATATGGTTGCAGAGTTATTGACTTTGTTATGGATATTTTTTGTAACAATAATATGTTATAGGCATTAAGCTATACATAAGCATATTTATTTTTGTTCGCAAGAATCGCAATCTTTGTGTATAAAGGCTTCTGCCTGTTTATTTAGATCCTTTGCCTGTTTTTGTGTTATTCTAACAAGGGTGTGGGTAATAATAACAATGATAGGTAAGTCATATTTATTTTTACTACTTTAAATGCGGAAAATATACAACAATATACCTAACATACAATTTTTATGCATCTAATGGATTCGATGCCGCGATAATATAATACGTACTGGGTACTGGAATACATACATTAATTAATTATTTACTACGTAAATTAATATTGGGATTTTAAAGTAGCTAAATAGGTAGTAAAACAAAGTCTGGATCTAAACAAAATCTGGAAATACATTTAAAATCACACGTCTTGTAGGTATTCGTGTTCAGCTCTGGAAATGTTCCAAATTTTGCAAACGACGATGTTTTCAACGGGGGCGCTGAGCCGAGCGCTAGGAATAAACATGAAATTCAATATTTCACCTAACTCGTTATAAAATTATGAAAGTTTATTGGACAGATTAAAAAACGTACCTATGGCTCTTATCAAATGCCCTTGGATAGCAGCAATGGCATTGGTTCAAACGAAACCGATTTGTTTTTGATGACATCACTATTTTATACTCTTTCTGCGAAAAACACCCAGTAATATTATAATTTTCCTATTCAATTATGTTGATTGCTATAAGATTGTTTTAAGTAGAAAATAGGGGGAGTATTGCCAACAATTCCGTGTAAATTATGAAAGATAAGTAGACCGACAAGTAGGCCAGTAAAAGTAAAGTGATGCTTACGCAGCAAACAAAGCCCGTGATTTCCAATTATGTAACAAAAGAGTAGAGCTCTGCTGATAAAAGCGAGTCAGAACATAATTATGGAATACCAAAGCACTTGGCTCACCCGCCTGTCTAATGGACATAAAGAAGCAAACTAATTAACTAGTCGCTCACAGCAGAAAGACTCGCGGGTGACGTCATACACCTGCGCTCTGTAGATAAGAGTTCAGCTACTAAAAACTTCAACGAGCCACTGATTGCTACGAAACTAGGAAGGTATTTCTTTAAAACAACAATGTTTCGTTTATACTTCGATGTTTATTCAAAATCGATTTCTTTTTGTCCCTGCAAAGATGTAGAGGCAGTAATTAATACTGTCACCATTGAAGTCGATGCATTTTTTGTCCACTCGCTTCTCTGCGGGAGGTGACTAATATTAGTGTGTATAATTAAGCAGTGGGTAGTCTCGGAGGTACCTATTGTGTAGAGAAAACAAGATAGGAATGGAGTAGGCAGAGACGGATGTTGGTACCATTATCTGAGTACGTCCCTTTGATATGTCACATCTAATGACATGACAACATTGTGTTTCAACACTATTATCATATCAGCTGGGTTGAATGCTTTGTTTGACTGATTTAATTATAAATATCGTCGTATGTTAGGACTTATTTGAAATATTACGTCCTTTGGAAAAAGTATCGAAGTCTTTCTCAAAACAATTAGTGTTTCGGGATAATATCGTCGGTGTAAGCATAAGCTGCTTTAATAGCGATTGTAACGGCTTTTTTAATAATATCGAATAAACGTAATATCGATAGAAACGTGCAGATTCGCTTAGAACCCCGAATAAAGGAATGAATCCAATTTCCGCAAAAATGTTGGGGTGTCGCCCCTGGCCCTGCAGAGAGGGGTGCGGGCGCGTGAGTGGAAGTGGGGGGTGGAGAAGCGAGGGTAGCCGCTTTGGCTGCGCGCGCTCCTGCCCCCGGGGACGGCATTGACGGCATGTGCGTACCCTCCCGCCTCACACCCCGCAGGCTCGCACCCTCACCGCAGCTGGAGCCCCACTATTAATAAGCAAAGCCATTCAGGCGATTATATGCGATTATCTCCATAGCAACTTCGCGAATGGCAATTGAAGGGAACGGGATAGATAGGTCTTAAGGCACATCGTAAAATGATGAAGTGTTTACTGACCGTTTGCGGAGCGAGCTGCTGGCGATGTGGCTTCCTTGTTTCGAGAATTTTCTTTCTCCTTCCCGTTGTTCCCTATGACAAATAAAATATATTTTTTGAAAATTTTCATTTCATTCAGCAATCAGTCATAATGGGTGTTTTTCAATATTAATTAAATGTAGGTAGATTGTTGGTGTCGGCAGAATGACCTTTACTGAGTAAATTAAATTCCTCAAAATCTACTATCAGGTACCCTGATTCAAAACCCTCGAATACCTAATCGTTTCTCAAAATGGACTAAAGCTGATTAGTGAATCCAAATTGTTGCTCTGAAATCAGCACTCAATCGAATTTATGACGTGGACTATTCAACACTTACCTTTTCTAGGTATTCTTTTGTTATCATAACATAGATATTGCATAAAAGTGTAGGTAGGTAAGATTTATTTTATTATATGGTTCAGTGGAAATTCAAGGCTGATAATCCCTATCGCTAAACACATTCATAATTACAATAAATATATTCGTAATCTGCCATGCATTTAGCACTAAAGCTTATTCGATCAATATGAATGTAGAGTCTAATTTAAAATTGTACTGTCGCCGTCGGTCGTCGTTACAAAAGCAAATTTTATACGTTCTATTCAGTTTTAATATACGTAGGTACTACCTAAATGCAACGGCAGCATAGGTAGGCAAGTATGTAAGTAGCAAGTATCTCACATCCTGCTGTCAAACTTTTTAACGCTTATCAAGCGTTAAAAAGTTAAAATTGTTTTAAACTGTAATGTTACATTATTATGATGATGAATAAACTATAAGCAAGTGTTGTGCTGCGAGCTGGCAGGAAACAGAGCCGGAAAGTGGCTGTATCACGATTCCCAAAGCCGGGTATATCATCATCATCATCATCATGAGCCTATATTAATCCACTGTGGACATAGGCCTCCCCTAATGAGCGCCATAGCGCCGGAATATAGCCGGGTATATAGCCGGTCGGTATTGACGCATTCCCTGAAGGAACCTTTTTTCCTCACTATCCGACATCGCCGCCCGTTCGACCGGTTTTTTGCGATCGTTCACCCGAGCTCGGCCCGCCTCGCGGATTTATACGACGTATCTCTTTCTACATTGTTACATTACAAACCGCAAAAGACAACAGTCATATCGTCATCGTCATGTGCTCAGAGTCTATCCATGTACCTTGGATTTCCACCACAAGTGTAACACAATCCTGGTTCTGAGCGCTATCTATGTACTGAACTATCTTTACCAGTTAAACTGAATTACATCATAACTAACTAAGAAGGTAAGTAGGTAAGGTATGCCGCTATTGTTATGAAGAGAAAATGTTACTGTGGTAATAGTTACTTAAACCACTAGCTATACTTATGAGGAAGCAATGTAAAAAAAAACATTAAAAGCTTATTAAAATAGACAAAATAGTGAACGCGCTTATGTAGGTAAATCGTGCGCCTACTTCCTACGTCAATTTTCTTGTAAATATTTTATTTATAACTTTGTTGCAGGTATTTTTGGTTTATGTACCTATGTTTTAATAATTAATGTTAAAACACTCTTACGGTTAGCGTTGAGAGGCGTTGAGACAATTTGCGTTGCGGTTTCTTTGTAGTGAGGTGAGAGACCATATAGGTACCTACTCTACATTTTGGTTCCATCACCAGACCAAGAAATAACTTTGTTTCTTCGTCAAATCTACATGTTCAATGATCTATGATCCCGAATTTGTTTTTGAGGTTAAACGGTTATAAATTAAATGTGTGTTGCATCGACCAGTAGCGCTCGCAAAGACGGTCGAGGCGACCTTGGCAGTGGCGTTGACTTCGTCCTCAAATCGCAACCAACCGTCGCGCCATAGGTTAACACATGGACCGTATATAGAAACCGTACTCGGATAATAATAATTCGATATGAAATCATCTGTGCGGACGCGTCGCCCCGTCGTCGTCGGGCGTCGACTCTTGCATGGAGGAAAATGAACTATTTGTCTTTTTGATAAATCAGTTCATAGTAACTTGCTATGTGAAGTTTCTATTCAAAGATAATATTAAAACGTACGTCGTCTTATACGCAAAAAACCTTTTAAATGTGTAAAAGGTAGAGCAGGAATCTATTCAATTTTTAAAGTCTTGTAGTTTCCGGTTAAACTTGTTTTATTAGTGGCGCTACAGAATTAGATATTCCATCACCTAACCAGGTAAGTTTAGATTAAAGATAATGACTGTAGAACTATGCATTTCTAATGCTGTGTCTAGACTTCGCCGCCGCCGCCGCGCCGCCGCCCGCGCGCCGCTGACTGGCGCTGACACAGCTCGAATGAAATGGGAAGCAATGTTTGCGGCTGCATAATAATTGTAATGTAAGAGATACTAACCAGGAAAAATTTATATATAATACTGTTGAATAGGTAAATAGGTACCCATTTAGTAACAGGCAAATGCATCCAACTTTATAATAGCTACAGGAATGCCCACCATTATAATATGCGTAACTAAATAGGTAGGTAGGTACCCTGAAAACAGTCATTTGATGGTCGCTTAAGTTTATGTGGAAGGTATCTTCAGAACATGCAATAATGGATTGTTCTTTAGCCATTGTTTTGAAGATAATCTTTATGAAAGGTACTGACATATAATTCCTTAAGAGTATGAGCTGTGACGGGTAAAGATTGCAATGAAATTAATAATACTACTATACATTGGTCTGGAACCCATGAGTTATTATTTAATTCCCATACCTACTATTAATTCAGGGCGGAGCCGTTTTTATGTTTAATTTCAAATAAAGCCTCTCTAAAGAACTCTCTAAAGATTATTGGATGGAGAGGGGTTCCTACTACAAAAATAAAATTTAAGTATTAAGACCTGGCGTCCTCACAAATATGTTCGTGATGATGGACCAATAACCCTGTATAATAATAAGATAGTCAGTATGTATGTAATAAAATAAACTGAGTAAGCCGTTGCGATCGTGGCGTAAGAATTGATCCCTAAAACTCAGCCCTTGGATTTTGTCAGAGCCCTTGCTTCTGTGTATTTTTAACACCTTTACTGCCATCACCAGTCCGCTTGATGATTATGGAAAATCCCTACTTGTTTGGATAAGGTATGTTCAGCAATGGACGAATGTTTGCTGATCTGTATGCACAGGTGTAGGTGCCCTGTGTTTATGGGTGCTCTGGTTAGACACGAACACAATTACAACTAAGTATCTAGCAACAAGTAAAAAAATAATAATGTTAAAATCCGGGTTTATTTACTAAAAATGTTTAGATGCAGTTATTCTAGGAACTATAGCTATTTTAAGATAATGGGAGGAAGGAAAACAAAATAGCATCGGTTTACCTCCTAATTGTGATTCAAGCAAATCAAACTTCCTCAACTGGTACTGCGTATTGTTACTACTACTACGTAAAGAAATAGTAGATAGTTTTACGAGAGACTAAACGGTCTTTTAATATAATTTCTCGTGATTTCGACCGCAACAGATTCAAATTATTTCTTTGCTCTTCTGTTTCATTAGCATATTATTTTCCAGATTTTCGCTTTACAACATTCTCAATTAATTAAAATTCCCAAGCCACGTTCACATTCAATTCAATTTGTAGTAGGTAAACAAAAAGAGATTTTGCGCTAACAGTAGGTTTTTGGATATCTTTAATAAACTTCTTCTTTGTAACGCGTAACGCAAAGTACACATTCTACCATGGAGGAAGAAGCATTTCTTAGAACAATCCAACAATCAACAAGAAGACGATTTCAGTTCATCTTCAAGATAAATTCTAATAAAATGTTCCTATGTTCTTTTTTGATGGAGCACCAAAAAGTAAGACGGCGAATGTCTTGTACGAGCTGATGATTTCAGACAAAAATTTAGTAAAAAAATACTTTTATCACACCTGCTCAGAAAATTGCTTATTCCTTTTCTGAACATAAGGTAAAAAGTACGTCATTGCAGGCGCACTGAAATGCGGGAGGGAAAACTATATGGAATTTCATTTCTCACGCGTTTAGCGGGAGAGAAAAGTGTATGGAAATCCATTTCTAACGTGTTATTTTTTTTTTAATTTTCTGAAATTTCAGCCGGTGGCTATAGTTATTTTCATAATAGTTCAAACGACAAAAAGTTTTTACTCCGAATCCGCCATATCAGCCTCTTCCGTATTCGGAACATTAATTAAAAAAAAGATTTTATTTTCGATTCCTACCTCGTGTGTTTTAATGCCCTCGGCTGCGCCTCGAGCCTTAAATGACATGTTCGATAGGAATTGAGCACTTTCTCGCCTAGGTGTACAATGTACTATTTCAACTCGAATTTTACTCCCGCTAAGCTACGCTATTATGACTGACTTTTTGAGTAAGAGAAGTGAAAAGTAATAACACCGGTTTACACCCTAAAGTTTTAATTTGTTCCCAATTTTTTAAGGCACAAATTTGCATGTGTGTCTTTACTGTATACCATAGTATTTAAAGATAATGGGAGAAAGAAAAACGAATTTTATCGGTTTATTAACCTTCTAATTGCGATTTGCTTCAAATGGTTCAAATGAAAAATAAAATGATAGGGATTAATTACTAATCAAAATTAAATGCTGCTGTTGTACATAGACATACGTCCTATCAGGATTGAAATAGGTATAATGGGAGGAAGGAAAATAAATAAAGTCGGGTTTACCGCATTGTTCATATCACAATGAAGAGCAAATCAGAAATAGTAGGTAAAATGGTACTGCTTACAAAATTACTTATTAATACGTATTTATCAATCTATTTAAAGATTGGGAGAAAGGGCAACAAATAGCATCGGTTTACCTCATAAAATTGTGATTTGTTCCTAATTGTTCAAAGGAAATATTAACATGGGGTTCTTTATTATAAAATTAAATAATTTATTCATCTTATTTTTGTTTTAAAACTTGTCTATAGTTGTTTACGTGTCTTGCCATCGCCCATAATCCTTAAGGTACCCACACCTATGCACAATGATGCTTGTAGTAGTATTTTCCATAATTTAATTGCAATCAGACGACCTCCGTGGCGCAGCGGGCGAAGGTCCGCCTGCGACGCAGGAGGTTGCGGGTTCGATCCCCGCCTCGGAACAAATTTGTGTATGATCTGCAGAAATTTGTTCCGTTGGTCTGGGTGTTTTCTATGTATAATAAAAATATCTATCTAAGTAATGTATTGTATTAAGTATATCAGTTATCTAGTACCCATAACACAAGCTCTGCTTAGCTTGGGGCTAGATAATGCTGTGTGAATTGTCCAGCATTATTTATATTTATTTATTTATTTATTTTATCTTTAGCCGTTACTGTTCAATTTAAACTCGTAACGAAAGCCATGCCAGTAACTTTTTTACGATGAAAATTAAAAAATGAAATGGAAATAAGTAGATACTTTATTTCTAAGACTAATTAGTAAGACGTTAGTGAGGTACTACGTCGACATAATGACTATATAATAAACTCGTTGAAGTCTTTTGTATGAAACAAACAGTCATCAACGAAAGACTGTGTTCGTAATGAAATGACATGAGCTTTGATCGGTTACAAAGGTATAATCACGGTACACAGGCAAGTCAAGCGTGGCGCTAAGCCATATTGGATATCACCGAGGCTGGATCGTACTCAAGCGTGATACTACAAAACAACATGTAGGTATAGGAAAATTATTATACTGCGCTTAAAGGATACTCTAAGGTCAGGCTTAGTAAAGGCACGAACAACATCTAAAAGGGTTTTTAAACCAGTTTGTATATAGTGATAACGGGTAAAAAAAATTAGAACGCTTTCGATTGCAGTTCAAATGAGGCATCCGCGGATTTTGGCGTAGGCTTTTTGGTGTTTTAAATTATTTCATTGCAAAACATAGGTAGGCTTTCTTTTTAGTTCAGTTTTTATTTGCCGCGGAATTTTGCGGCATGGAAATTGCTATATTTTTTTTTTACTACAACTGCAACTAAGAGCCTTATCACACTGGCGATTTGCAAGCAATTTCAAGGGGAGTGCACTGCACGCACAGCGAGTTCGCTACCGCGCCCGCGGTGGCGTCGCGCCGCCGTGTCGTCGTGCTCGCTGCGCACTCGCCTCGCTTTGAAATCGCTCACAAGTCGCCATTTTCATAAGGCTATTAGTTGTAGTAATAAGAATTTAGCAATTTCCCTGCGGCAAAATCCCTTGCAAGCCTAGCTTGACCTTAGTGATAAGTGATAAGACTCTTAGTCCTATAACTGATTTCAGTATTCCAGAAAACTGTCCTGTCCTGTCGAAATAATGACAATAGTTAAGACTTGTGTACGTGACCGTCCGTCTACCATATGGTGTCGATGTTGTCGACAAAGTCATATCCATAAAGAGTTTTATGGAGCTTTTAGGTTCCTCAGCTGGAAAGGTCACACTGCACTGTACAACATTTTGAAAAGGGTTTATGGATTGATTGCTCTTTACAGTTGGTTGACGGATGATAAGTTCTATTAAGAGAGTCTACTATAACTTATCTATTTTTATCCCAGGCGCTGAAGTGTACCGTACAAATTGTACAATGGACCGAAAATAGCTCACGCTGTAGAAATAGTTGACCTACGAATAACGTTTCATGTTACCAACTGAAATATTTGTGGTAGAAATTTTATCTACTTACGAGCACTTTTCGTTATAAAATCTATACTAATATTATAAAGAGGACAAATTTGATTGTTTGTATTGAATAGGCTCCGAAACTACTGGAACGATTTGAAAAAACCTTTTACCATTATTCCTGATGAACATGTATATGTAGGCTACTTTTACCGCGGGAAAATAAGTAAAAAAATAATATAATAGTAAGATAATAGTAATAATAGTTAATAATAAAATAATAGTAGGTATTTATGTCAAAAATCAATTGTTGAATTGAAGATTATTAGGTAAGAACTTTCGACAAAGACCTAAGTGGTCAGTTTAAGTTACACCTTTCTGCTATCGGTTATTTATCGCGGTGAACTTTTTGTCGTGAAAGTTTAAAAAATCGACTAATTTTAGAAATTCGAATTGGTTTCGTTAGGTTGATAGAATAGAAACTCGTGAACCCAATGACTTTTCACTACATTTTTACGAGACCGTTCCAATTCGGATCAAAAACAGAATTTCTCTCAATTCGTGTCTTCATCCGTGTTGATGTTGACGGATAGCAGATGTCGCCGAGCACATTGGGTGTAGTAAATATGTCGTCAGTAATCACCATAATCTTGACTAAGACAAATGCGTATGGCTACAAAAAAAACATTTGTACAGCAAAAAGTACTTTTCGATAGATGAAAAATTACACAATTTATAATGCAATATAAATTATGTTTGAGCACCTTTAGTACCTAAATGTTTTATTAGAACGTTTTATTATGTGTATTGTTAGCATTGCCTTATAAATAAACAAATATAACATTCGAATCCTTGTTTATAGGTACCATATACCATGAAATGATAACATTCATTGAAATATTGAACCAGGCATTTGGAATGGAAACCTTGCTTTGAAAAGGCAAAAACATTTCCATATTAAAAGAAAAAAAAACACTAACAACCGACTTCAAATTCCCTAATATTTAGGTACCTACCCTGTCTTTAAAGTTTTGTGGGACCAATCCCTCCAGAATAAACTTTTTATGGGATCATTTTAGGATCAATCTCTATTCTCTATTCAATAGCAAGCGTCATCCAAATCGGTCCTCAATTGACGGACTATAAAAACGACGGACATAAAAAAATATACATACAGACAAACATGGCCTCTTCCTATTTTGAAGTCGGTTAAAAATAAAATAGGTAATCGTTATGTCTCGCTCTGTGAACTCCGCAAAAATCCGTTTCGCATGCGTAGAGCCTTCTGTCTGGCTGGGTATCGACTAGTTCTCTCATCTCGCTATGGAAGTCTTCAGACTTATTTTAGCTTAAGTAAGAAAATAATCTAGGAAACTGAATAAAAATTAGTTTTATTTTAGTATACCAAACCCATAAAGATAAAATAGCATTAATATGCTAACGCGTTCTTGTAACACACTTACAAGTCAGGAAAGCGATAAAATAAAGAACGTTGCATCTTCTTTGTTAAATTGTTCAAATTCTTTTGTAGAGATCTTTAAAGCTCGGTCTTCAATATTAAAAAAAAAGATTTTAACTATGAGACTTTTGAATCGGATTGCGTGGTTTCCCTTAGTAGAGGCCGTTCAAAAATACTGAAATATTGTCTTCAGGCATTTCAGGGGAAACGGCTCTTGCCCACGGCCGTCCAGCTCAGCAGGAACGGTTTTTTACTGGATCCCGCAAAAATCATTGGTGTGTATAGCCACACAGTAGTTTCCATCTAAATTAAAAAACCGAATGACAAATTCGAACGGATCGGTTTTTTCAGGATACCCTAAACAGGATACTCGTGTGAATGCTAGTATTTAAACAAATATACTAAACTGGATCCTGCAAAAATGGGGTGTTACTGGGCTGTTAGCAATTGAAACAAATGAACATCTAGCCAACATATAGAGAATGGAACTTCGTTAGGTTTGTAACAAACTACCTTATCTGCTGAGCAGTTCCGTATAGTTATAAATACCCATTGATTGAAGCGGGCACGTGGGCCCAAGGTTGAGGCCGAGAAGGCGTCCAATTGAGATTCAACTGATACTTCACCTAGAGAACCGACTGTTTACTAATGGAATTAACAAATCTTGAGTCATTATTAACCTATGTGTAGCTTCGTTATAAGCCTGATCATCAGGATTGTCGTATCTCGGTAGCTTTTAAATTTGTTCGATATGTACAATGAAATGTCATTAATAATTAACACTGGATAATCCATAGGTACAGCATCATTGAGCCCCGAGCTAAGCAGAGCTTGTGTAAGCTTGTAGTAAGTACTTAGTTACTAAAGGTTTGGTACCTAGGTCTAATATGCCTAAGTCTAATATATCTAGGTCTAATATAGTCTAGGTTTAATATACCTAATTCTAATATGTGTAACATACCTAGGTTTAAAATACCCCAATATCTCCATACTTAGATTTGTGCTCTTTCATCACTAACTATTAAAGTCACCACTAGCGCATTCAAGCTCTACCAATAAGAATTATCTACATAACAGCGCGTCTCTAACGGCATGAGTAGCAATAACTGGACACAAAATTAAAATACACAAGGATAGTGGTCAGCCGACTGGCCAAGATGGGCATGTATGGTATGACTGCGACCACGTGGCGGTCCAGTCCCAAACCATCCAAAGCAGTATCTACAACTCTATTGCAATGACTACAAGATTAAAATGATGTTAAAAGATGAATTTCGAATTTCATCCGCGAGATTTTGGATGGAGATAACGTCTAATGAGCTAAACTTTCTCTTCTTGATTTATACATACCTAGCTTAGTATTTTTAGTTTGCTCGGCCAAGAGAAACTGTCTGTCTAGTTTGAGACGGTAAAGCCGCGTACACACTAACAAACAGATTATGTTGAAACGCATGTGAGAACTCCTAACCAATTTTTGCATGTAGGTTTGCGTACTATGCGTCAAATGTACGATGTTCGCACGTGCACACGAGGCCTTGTTTTACGTCACAAGAACGACCGGATACGAAAGTGAGTATTGTATTTGCAGCATAAAAGGATGTGGTAGAATTTACATGCACAACGCGGTCTCTTCGAAGGAAGGTTTCCTCTTCGGCATTGGTAGCGAAAATATTTTATGAGTCATGCATGGTAGACACTTTACCTAAAGGTTGTAAAGTGTAAAGTAAAGTGGCTAGGTAAATTCCCCTAAATTGTGGTCAACAATGCTCTACCCTGAGTCTTTTAATTCAGGCATAGATGTGTCAAGCCATGTCGCTTATGCATGTACACCGGAAACCAATCCTTCAAATCAAAACACAGTTAGGGTGTTTGGAATTAACCTGAGATGGGAAACTAATACGCTTGTTCTGTTTCAATTTGTTTAAAATTTAATATTAAAACATTACTGATGCTTAGTTTCAACGTTACTTATACCACGTAGTTATCAAGATAAAGAGATTATTGCGATGTCAAATCGATGATTACGTAGCTATCAGTTTGATACCAGTACTATTTCAGATTGCTTATCAATATTGGCTATGAACGACGATATGAAAGCGGGTTGATCCAATAAATTATTTAAGTTGTAAATTTCAATTGGAAAACTCTTAAAATATTGACGATAAAACTACCTACCTAATTACCTATTTTAGTTAGAGGTGGTCACTTGATTTTTGTAGATAAAATGTGCACATTCAATTGAAATAGAGAGAGGCACATTGACTTTTGATAAAGCATTTGCTAAATGTAGAGCTTTTTATTTATTATCTGGCAGTGTTCCAAGCGGATATTTTAAAACCGTTTTCATTCTTACGTAATGTTTACAATTTCGTGAAAAAAACAGTATCCTGTAATCCGCTGTTGAGCATTCTACACAAGTGTTAAAGTAGTACCTATAGATCGTTTACTCTCCGACGAATCAATGGCTCGTGAAATTCTATTTTGTTCGTTGAATCTATTTTTGTAACCCAAAACCTGTAGATTGTTTGCAACAATCTGCTGTTAAAAAAATGTTTCAATTGTAAATATTAGTTCTTATTTATTTCTACTATTTGATTGTAATTTTCTTCGTCAATAAAGTGGTAAAAAAACCTATTGGTAGGTATTTGTATATTCTACGTTACGGTACAATTTCTTAATTTAACTTTGGTTACAGTGATGATGATAATGTAAGAAATAAGTGGCAAAGGTTGTAAGTGCCAAAGTAGGGCACAGTGCGCGCGCGCCGCCGCCGCTGCGATCTTGGCCTCAAAGCCCGTTGCCTTCTTCGGTAGCAGCCGGTTTCTCAGATCACGTTCCATATAGATATTATACTCTACTGCAGTCTTACTGCAATGAGAATTATTTACAATTTATCTTGTCTTTGGTTCAATGGGACATAATCGCGTTCCAATAAATCACAAATCATCTGAAGACAGCATTTCTGTGTGCTATTTACGGAGCAATAAATAAGTAGAGTCATTATCTGTGCTTTCTTGTCTTTATTAATCATAGACGGGTATTGGCATGGTTCCGTGGAGGTGAGTCGTGAGTCATGCCAGCAGTCATGCAGGGTGACTGCGCCGCCTGAATCACTGCATGCATTGTTGCCAACGGCTTTAAGGTAGGTACTCTACTTCTTTAGAGGTTAATTTTATAGATGGGGCAAGGGCAAAGCTGCGCAATGTGTCAAAAAAGTCGTTGGTAGGTTTGAGTTGGGCTTTAAGTCTCCTATTAATCTTTGGTGGAAAGGCACACGTAAGCTTTTGGATTATTAGTTTCAAATTGGATTAATTGTTTCAATCGGGTTGTTTGCCTACCATGTGACACTATGCTATGTTGGTTAAATTATTTAACACTACCCACATATTAAGGAATTTGTTAAAAAAAATCAATTGAGTACTACTTCGACCTAACAACCGAAGTAGCTATTTATTTATTTACCACTGTAATACCCTAGTTTTACTATTTAACTATATTTGTAAAGCTGAAAGGCCTACTTTTACTAATTTAGTTATAGTTTCTCTATAAGTAAGTGTAATGTGTAAGTGTATTAGTCTATTTAATAAGTAGGTTAAAATTAAATCTTATACATATCCTTTGTTTTAGCACATGTACCCACTTCTGCAAATTTGTCTCTCTCTCCCAATAAGGTTTGCTGGAAGAGAACTCTTT
Organism: Eupithecia subumbrata; assembly: GCA_949316285.1. Classification (NCBI taxonomy): domain Eukaryota; kingdom Metazoa; phylum Arthropoda; class Insecta; order Lepidoptera; family Geometridae; genus Eupithecia; species Eupithecia subumbrata. The sequence continues at coordinate 17,220,813 of OX438647.1, forward strand.
TTAGGGTTAAGCTCGCCTTTGCCATTATTTTTCTTGCGATATGTTTACTTGTAATAAGTGAATTTGTAAATTCTTAAGAGAAAAAAAAATAAACATCTCAAACCTCAATCTCGTGGTAATTAGGACATTTTGACTTGATCTGTAACCTGTAAGTTATTTGCTAGAAAATTGAGGTTCATAGTGAGCTAGCATGATCCTGAAACTATCAAAAACTGTAAATTGCAATCATGCGATTGCAATCATGCGATTGCAATTTACATGCATTTTACGTATTACCTACACTCTGAATAGGCCCTTATCACCTTAATTATGCTCAACTATTAAAGATAACATTGTCATTGTATGCAATTCCATTGTACCGACCGAACTTTTAGGTCCCTGTCATCTATTGTTCGCGCCCAATGTATACTCGAATGTCGGATTTGGTTGAAATAACAACAATGTCCTGGCACACGGACAGCACACACTGACAAATATGAAGGCCCGAATTCACTAAACATGTCACTAAGACGGCTTAATCGAGTACTTAAAGCGTTGTCGTGCGATTAGACGTTACGCTAACGTTTACGTATGAAACTGATTGTTTTTAACCCCCAACGCAAAAAGAGAGGGGTGTTATTAGTTTAATTAAAGTGTCTATCTGTGTTTTTGTGTATGTGACTGTGGTATCATAGCTCCTCATTTTGGTTTAGTTTTTTTTTGTGTCATAGATAATTTTACCCGAGTGTTCTTAGCCATGTTTTATGAAAATCTGTCGGAGGGGGGTAGGGGGGGGGGTTTAAAATTTTTAATTTGGTTCTTGTTTCTACGAAAGACGCTAGTTCAAATGGGAGTAGGTGAGTCCAGTCGGACATTAACAGCATACCTATAGAGTCCAGTTTTGATTTTCAATATTTGACTTGATTTGTAATAAAATTTATTTATATGAGAAATAAATAATTTTCATTGAATTTTTCATTTCAGTGACATGTTAGCGACATGCAGTTGTTAAATTAAAACTTACCTACTCGCAGACTCTACCGACCGACACATTAATCAATACGAAAGCGAGCGACACCACATAGAAACCTACCAAAGTATGTAAAACATAACATACCGACGACCTATCAATAAATAGGTATCTATGTTAGGTAGGTTCCTACACCTACCCACTGAAGTTAGTCATAATAATAATAACGCAGATATCGCGATGACTCATGTTTATTTAAGTTAATGTCTACAAACAGCAAATGAAGCGATTATATACCTACCCGTGAATATTATATTAGGTAGGTACCTACCTATAACAGGTAGGAACCTCCCTCTTCTTAGAGAAACCTCAAAATATGAATTTACTGAGGTACTTTATAGCTAACAACCTAACAAGTTTATGAATCAATGTGGAACTACTTAATATGAGAGGCGCATTGAATAATTTTCATACGATATTTAATTAAAAGATGCACAAAAGAAACAGACAACATGTCGCTTTTATCAAAGGCGTGGTTTTAGTCATTCGATTGCTGGAAATATTTGATAATAATAGGAAAAGAGGCATTATTGACTACTTAATACTACATTATTGCCAACCGGTTTTTACATAAAATCATCATATTGCAAACATTACAGAAGGCACATCCGATATATTTCAAATGAAATGATAATAAAACGTTCATCTCGGCACGTTTTGCCGGCGGCGGCGCGGCGGGCGGCGGGCGGGAGGGGCTTTCATGACTTCGATCGAAACTAAAGCGTCGGTTGAGCACTAGTAGCGCCATCTCTTAGCCCGACGCGTAAACAGATGCTTGTTTTCAGGGGGCTTTGTATGGTGGGTATAACAAGTATTAGTCGATTTTTATGAAGCCGTAGGTGACAAGTTTTAAAAATTAAATGAAAGTACTCAGAAATAATTTATTGTTTTACATATTAGATACAACAATACAATATATAGGTAGGTACTAGGTACCTACCAGAATAAAAATCGGAACTGAAAACATAGTCTTTGCTGTCTGAATAAGATGTTAGTACCTACTAGGTACTGCACCCTTTTATTAGAAGAACACTATTTTTGTAATGTGATTTTTTTGGGATTCCTTTAGATAAATAAACTATGCTTTTTGTTTTTAGTAGGACCTCAATGAGTCATAATGTCATACTCATACACAATGCAGAGAAAAATACGTAACCAACATATTTTTATGTAGGCAGATAGGCTTATCCTACTAACCTATAGTATGACGAAAGACAAAAGCCAGTTTAAAAATTTAAATGAGGACAAACCCAACGGTCGATAGTGATGATGTCATCCTCGATTGTGTTCTGTGATAAATAACTTAGAGGTAAACTCATAATACTTTATCCATCGAGCTTGTAGATTTTTCGTAAACAAACGTAATCAGCTGATTTTTAGGGTTATCACCATGAAATGACACAGGCCTAACGTAATTCCAATGATTTCACCCATAGATTCCGTTAGATTTGTTACTTTTTTCAATCTTTACTTCATTTCTATGCAATATCTAGTTGTAGCAATTTACAAATCGTCATTATTTGGTCAAAAACGAAGATTCAAATGACCAGATATTTTTATCTTTTGTTAAAGTGCCAACCCTAACGAATCTTAGTTTTGACGTCATGGGATGCAAACAATTGGTATTTTTTGAACTATGCTTCCCAATTTAGGATAGCACTATGACCATACTTATTTCCTATACAGAGCAGTATTTTATTTTTAGCCGGATTATTGAAGAACGAATGGAACGTAAACTCAACACTGAGCGAGTGCTGCCAGCTGGTCTTAGCTACCCTATTGAGTGTAGTTTTAGGGCGCTTTAGGGTGTGTTCCCATTTTTTTTAGTGACGATAGATAGTCGTGCAGTTTAAAGCATCGTGGCTTGTAAACACGATGTCCCAAAACTCCACGTCAAGACGGAAACAAGTGACAGGCCAAGTCAGGGTATTTATCACAAGAAATTTAAAAAAAATCTAACTGACCTATTTGTAAAGAAAAGGTAAATATAAAAAAAAATCGAGATCGTCTACAACCTGTGATGGTCTTTTAACCTTGTTTACTGCATTTTTTTTCAATTTTTATTTTTAATCTGAATCCTGAGTAAATTGTTCTTCAGTAAATTGTTGCAATGAGAGAAAAAATATGAAGTACTTTTAGTTTTTTATTATTAAATATAAAATAATATGATATATAAATATAATTGAAATCCTTAAAATGGCTAAACAAAAAAATCTAAATATTATCATAGACCCAGGAAGAATCTAAGAAATCAATGATGCTTAGAAAATATGGTCAATGTAAAGACATAAAATTAAGAACGTCTATTTACTAATGGGCCTGGGCCTGAAACGCCTTCCTTCCAATGGAACCTCATTGACAAATAATAATCTAGCTAATCTAAATCTTCCACACTATTGATTTATGAATTGAACTCGACCAGTAAAAATCGTTTCATTTTTACATTTACAAGATTATTTCTTGGATTATGTTCATATGGACAAGTGACGCGACCAGGTAATCAGGCCAGGGTTGTCACCATGCTAGCACAATGCTAGTGTTAAATGAAAACTTTTAATTATTTATTATAAGGAAACATCATCATAAATAAAACATTATGATTTTATTTTTGGTGATTTTTCAAATGCCTCGCCCCTTGCCCCCCGCACGATTGCCCTGTCTAAATGGCTTCGTCGAACAACTGTATGCATAAGTTGGCTGTGCTAATACTTACAAATCTACAGAATTATTACAATAAAATTTGAATGAATGAACGAATGATAACATAACTTTATTTTCCCCGTTTTTCTGACAGAGTGGGTAACACTACCCACGATCGCCATTTTATTTCCTTACTTGACTTTCTTGCTTTGTTGTGGTTAGTTCAAGTAATTCTCTCCTTTTGTGCTCTCTGCTTACGTTACGTTGTTTTCGTTGAGTTTATCGTTGTTTCTTGAGTTTTTGTTATTGTTGAGTGTTACTGTTGAGTTTTTGTTGTTTGTTACGTTTGTTGTTTTGATACAATGAGCAATGAACCTGGCCCGAGTTCGTTGAAGCTCTTTGCTTCGCCCAAGAAGAAGCGTCAAAAGAAAACGCCTCTCAGTTCTGCAGAGAAGCTCACGATTATTAATATTTATAAACTGGTGGAAGAAACTTGGCCTCGAGACCAATTTCCCTATAAGCAGGAGATGGTGAAAAGGACTGCCGATACCGCTGGAGTTGGCGTCAGTACGGTGTGGAAAGTCCTGAAAGGCTATTCTACTGAGCATCGCGTTCAGTCACCAGCACCTCTACCTCCAAGAGTAGCCAAAATTGACAAACTCTTGGACTTTGAACTAAGTGCCATACGAAGAAAAGTGCATGAATTCTTCTTCAGAAATGAAATCCCCACACTAAACAAAGTGTTAAATTCGGTTAACGAAGATGATGACCTACCAAATTTCAAAAGGAGTACATTTGCAAAGCTTTTAGCAAAGCTAAAAATAAAACACCTGAAAAGATCACGTAACAGCAGTCTCATTGAAAAACATGAAATAGTAAGGTGGAGGCGCAATTATTTGCTAAAAATTGCCAAAATGAGAGAAGAAGGGCGCAAGATATATTATACAGATGAAACATGGTTAAACGAAGGTAATTTACTCTTTGTTTATTATCCTTTTTAGTAAATAATTATATTAAATATCAAACATGTAGTCGTTAAACTGAACTGAACTGAACTTTTGTATGTTATGTTAACATTGTTTCTTGTTTTTGTAGGTCATACGAAAACGAAGGTGTGGCAAGACATGACAATACAGTCAACAAGGCAGGCACACCTGGAAGGCCTTTCTACAGGACTCAAAGGGCCTTCTGGAAAAGGAAAACGCCTAATAATAGTACATATTGGTATGTTATCTGTTGTATTTTCATGAATCAAGATAATTTATTTAAACAATAGCATCAACATATCAAAGAAGTAGCACCATGGTCAAGTATGAATAAGTATAGATTGAGTATTATTATTGCATCTTGTAATATCATTGATATTTTTATGGGTGGTGATGCAATAAGGTCGGTTTTCACCAATAGATAATCGGACAATTAGGCAGCTTTCAGTTAAATGTATCAAAACTTGTGTCAATAACATCAAATCAACTGTTTAAAGTTTAATATTTGTTTTTTTTTCTAGGAAACGAAGATGGATTTTTGAATGGTGGAAAATTAATATTCGAAAGCAAAAGTGGTGATGGAGATTATCACAAAGAAATGAACGCAGAAGTATTTGAAAAGTGGTTCAAAAAATTATAGATTTAATTGAGCCAGAATCAGTTATAGTAATGGACAATGCTCCCTATCACTCTCGTCGCCTGGAACGAGTACCAAACATGCTATGGAAAAAAGCTGACATCCAAGATTGGTTAAATAGCAAGGGTATCTCGTTCCAGGACACTATGATAAAAAGGGAGCTTATCGATTTGATAAAACCAATAAAACATAATTACATGGCCTATGCCACTGACACATTCGCAAAAGAAAAAAATATTGAAGTCTTGCGATTGCCCCCCTATCACTGTGAATTAAACCCAATAGAAATGATATGGGGGCAAGTCAAAGGCCATGTTGCAGATAAAAATAAAACATTTAAAATGCATGAATTGAAGATTTTATTAGAAGAATCTATGAATTTGATAACACCTGCAGCATGGCAAAAATGCATAGACCATGTTATACAAGAAGAGAAAAAAATGAGGGAACTGGATGGTATTACAGATAATGTAATTGATCAATTTATCATCCAGGTGTCCGGAGATACATCAAGTAGCTCAGATTCTGACAGTGATGATGATAATTGATTGTTGTCTATCAATAATGTCCCAGAAGAGAGACACATGTATACTAAAGATTGAAAATATAAAATGATGATAATTAAATTAACTAATGATAATGTCCCAGAAGAGAGACACATGTATACTAAAGAGTAAAGACATAAAATGATGATAACTAAATTAACTAATGATGCAACAATAAATTATTCCTATAATTTGCATTTATAGTCTTATTTCATCTCCTTTACCTTGTATTTCCTTTTTAAGGATAGGTAACAATAAAAAGTAGTACTGATTTCACAAGACTACCTTATTTACTTATGCCAACTATTATTCACATTAAATATCACTACCCAGAGACATCTATCAAAGCTCAAAATAGCCGCCATATGAGTATAGCTTGGTAGGTTATGTACTAATTTGTTCTATTTTAGTTAGGTATGTCATAGGTTTTATAATTATTTCTTTCTTTGCGTCAGTTAGAAATCAAATAAGACCAAATTATGTATATCCTAAATACGCAAACGAAGCCGCAGGCAAGAGCCAACCACATTATTAAAAATGTTTTTCACCCCTGCATCAGCTGATTGAACTGTCAGTGGCTTTGTTATTGAAAATTCTACAAGCTCGATGGATAGAGTATAGGTACAACTGAATAAAAGATAGGCAATCGGTCACGTACCTATGTTCTGATATTTACCTACTGCGAACAAAGAAAACAAAGGTTTTGTAGGGTTAACTTGATTCGGGTACCTAGGTAGGAATAGATTATAAAATGCATAAATACAAACAATAGTATGCAATTTATGAGTCATCGTGGCCGACTGGGTAAATTGTGTACAAAAACAACTAAGAAACAAGAGAAATAGATATCTAGTTACTATCCGTCTCAGTGTAAGGGCGCCTAACATTTCGCCCTGGAAGTTGGCTTCTACTACTTTTTACTATTTCTACTACTTGCAGGTGGTGCACCCGTTCCTTGCTAATAGTGCTAACCATCAAATAATACTCTGACGATTAACCAAGACGTAGCAGCTGACCAGCGTAGTGTTTTGAGGCTATAAATCTTGGTCCTTGGTCCCCGGCTGCCTCACTATGTTGTCAGTTCTGTCAGCGGTTTCGGTTCCGATGGCGGCGGGGCAGAGGGTGCAGAAGTTCCCCGGAAGATTCCCAGCTGCCTAACTACCCTGACTTAGGCTACGTACAACGGAGAATGTTTAACGCTTTCACTGCCCAACTTCACTAGCAACTTCACGAGCAGGTAGACATCCATGTGCGTCATGATGAGCTATGAAAGAAAGTGTTAGTATAATATAACAATCTCTACCTAGACGAGCCGATGCGGTGCGTCATCATGGAGGAGCGCTCCGTTGAAGCGACGCGTGACCCGAGAGATGGTAAGTATCTGGCGCAACGCATCAGTATTGCCATACAGCGGCAACTCTACGTACGAGCAGACTTCGTGATATCCATACATGGGCCATGAAAGTGTTAATAGTGGTTTTACACTTACAGTGCGCTCTCTATCTATCTGAGTCTGAGTCTGAAGTCTCGCTCAGTTTGTATAGTGTAGAAACAGACGCCCTCTATTTCAACGCAGAAAGACAGCTGTTGGACAAATAGCGCTCTGTAGGAGAACTAAAAGCTGAAATCAACTTATGTAAACCATTTATGGCATTGCAATTTAGAATCTTAAAGTTAACTTTTACATGTTCAGAAAGATAGCCTTGAAAACATAATGTACGGCCTTAACGGCCTTAAGCACACGGAGAGATGTTGGAGGAGTCAAAACTCATCAAATAGGACATTGTAGGTCAGTTGGAGGTCTCACGTAGAGCAGAAGATCTCAAAAGACAATCTGGCCTCATATTTTATCACAAAGCATGAAGACTTGACTTACGGGGTTTCTTGTCAACAAAAAGCTGATAAGAGTGTTCAGAGCTTTTTCATACGCCTCTGTTATTTTACGCTGAAATTCAACGAACGGTAGATATGCTCTGAAAGAAACTTATGTCTATGCCCTAAACTGACAACGCCCTGTACAGGAGATACAAATAACTATTCCATGAGGAAACAGAATGAACCTTTATAACCCATGATTTATACCACACTAATGTGAGATTTCAACGCTACAAAGAGTTCACCATAAAAGCCACAGAACTTCCAGTGGGACCTGGGGATTAATGATCTAGGAAGTCGCAACACACTGGGTCAATTGGGAACTGATGAACTTTCTAATCTAGACTAATATAACTTATTCGCCATGGACAATTAAGAAACATCCTGTTAGAAAGTGGACCTGGTATAGCATTGATGGTTAGACTGAAATTAAAATAAACTGTAAATTATATATAACGCTTGGAAGTATCACAGATGTGAGTATCCCTAGTCCTTTTAAAACCAGCAGCGACGTCCGTCTGGTCATAGCTTTATACTAGTAGGTATACGAGGAAAGCCAGGCTAAGGTGGAGGTGGGCACGGCACTTCGCTACTAGGGATGATGGAAGATGGACGAAAGCAGTCACTGAATGGTGGCCAAGGGACACATAATTACAAAGAGGCCGTCCATATGGTTCGATGACATCATGGCGTGTAAAAGAGGTATATTAGGTATATCTGTATCCAGCAGTAGGTGCAAACGGGCTGAAATGATGAGCCGTCTCAATTTTTAAGTGAATAGAACCTTAAGTACCTTCATTAATGTAGGTATATCTAACTCTATCTACCTACCGTTGATGTGAAGTGAATCTTATTTTCATTAGGTTATGTACCACTCTAACAAGGTAGACCTTGTGCAGTCCATCACAGTAGGTTAGGTTCCCGCCAAGGCTCATTGATCGAAAACACCACAAAACCATACTGTACATAAAATACATACAGTATGGTTTCAGATTTATCCCCCGTCATAAAAAAGGTAGGTACCGTACCTACTCTGCATTTCAATCGATTTACTTACAATCGATCTGCAGAAATTTGTTCCGTTGGTCTGGGTGTTTTCTATGTATAAAAAAAACCTATCTATGTATATATGTATTAAATATATCAGTTATCTTTATCTAGTACCCATAACACAAGCTTTGAGTAGCTTACTTTGGGTCTAGATGGTTGATGTGTGGATTGTCCAGCATTATTATTATATTTATTTTACTCTCGGCTATAAAAACATTTGTTCTTGCAAAATTATTAACTATATTTACTGCTTCACTAACGATGATTAAAATTACCGACTAGAAAAGTATGATCAATCATAATTGTCAAAAATATTAGTAATCGTTTTTCCTAAAAATGTGAATGTAAGCATAGAGTAAACCTTGATGGTGATATCATTGTTTATTTCGTTTCTTTATTACGATGTGTCGTTTTATTACTGATTAGCGAATCTATTAGGTATACAGGGTTATTGGTACCTACCTAATTCACTGACACTGGGTTAACTGCAGGTTCTGCTCATTCATCATCACGAACACGTTTGTGAAGATGACAGATCTTAATTCTTAAACTTGGTATGAGTGAAAGGTACCCTTCATTAAGGCCGATTCACACAAATCAGTGAAGTCACAGTTCAGTATCAGTGAATGTCCAATTTGGCACAGAATATTGTCGGTCCGTCATCGGTCCGTGAATATTCTGTACCGTATTGGAGATCCACTGATACTGAATTGTGAATGCAAGGCTTTTTATGAAATTAAACTTAAAAACGGTTCTGTCCTGAATTAACAGTGGATTTGTGAGTGGGAGATCGGTCTTAAGTGATTTACATAAAATTTTAAGAATTAAGACCAGGCGTCTCTGCGGACGTGCAGACTGCACATCCGCGGAGACGCCAGGTATTTCTTAAAATTGCACTGCACGGTGCAGTTGAAGATGATGACGGGCAGAAAATGCAGTTCACGCAGTGTCAGTGAATTACTAATAACTGTAACGATTGCCGTCGCGTTTGCTTGTCGCTATTAGATATTTTGACAATAAAATTTACCTATAGATGACGTTTAAATGACATATACCTAATACTACATAAATCGATAGTGAAACAGCCTAAGGTTAGTTGGTTGGTCAACCTAGAATATCTGGATAGACCTACAGACATATGATGCCCAATAAATAAAACGTGGCAGAGCCAAACAGCAGTAGGATACTACGTATACCTATTAAAGATACCTAATTTATCTATTAATTGACACAGAACTTAAAGTAAGGTACTTAAAATTGGAAAAGACGCAGTAGCTAAGATAATGTAGAGTCCCCATTAATAAAAAATTGAATACTCTCCCACAAGAGCGTGGCGCTGTAACCTATATACCTAATCGATGGCTTAGAAGTGTACTGTTCCCAGGTTTCATTATTATATTAACTAAGTACTGGAAGCACTAGTTACGTAGATATGGCCGTGGCGAACGCGGCGAGGCTGCCTTTCCACCAGAGATGTGCTACGTTGCTAAGTTTCCAGCCGACCAATAAGATCGCTCCATTATCGCGTCATTTTCATACTGACAAAAATTACGAGATAAAGAAGCGATCCTATTGGTCGGCCTACGACTCGACCCTTTTAACTCAGTCCGTGGACGTTGTAAAAGCCGATTAAGGACTAAAACACCTACTAGAGAAAGGGAGTAGCCGAATACCTCTGTGTACCTTCTGTGTATTTTAACGCCACCACTGATCACCATTCAAATAAATCTGATATTAAAGTGCTTATATTTCCTTTAGACCTTACAGGACCCTTGAACACGTCACAAAATTCAAATTACTTAAGTAAAACTGGGAAATAAAGTGATCTCTTTGATTTTATTTCACTTCACAAGTACTTTTTATGGTAAACTAAAGAAGCGAACAAGAAAACCTTTACCTTGTTAAGGTGTTCGTTTTCGAGCTGGAGCAAAACTCGTCCCAAGCTTTTTTATCATCTAGATAATCTGATATTTGGTAGTAGGTAAGCCTTTTTACTAAGGATCCGCCTGCCAAGTGTGGTGATTTTGTCAGAAGGCCCATGGTCCTTTTACGAAGTCATTTTTAGACGTTTGTGTGCTTAAGATACGAGGACGAGGTAGATTTAACAGGACAAAGTCAATACTGTAGCAAATATGGCGAACAGCACTTGAGAAGTCGCATTGATAGATGTAAGTAAAGTAGGTATTAGATTTGTTAAACTTCGTTAAATTTCGAGAATCTTCATTATGAACATTTCTGAACGCAACTGCTAAGCGTAAAAAAAAACTTTTAAAGGCGTCCGTAGCCTGTTGAGTTATTTATTAATTTGGTCTTGTACTTTAGTTAGGTTCTAAACAGTGTTTATAATCTACGCATGTAAAACTTTTATGGTAAATAAAGAACTTTGAAAAACAAACAAACAAAAACAACTGTTTAGCGTAACTTCTCACGTGTAATTTTTAGATTTAAATAGGATACGTAAAAAACTCCAATCGTATTATGAAGACACCTAATAAAATAAGTGTTATACACCTATCATCTAGCACCAGAATAAGTTAAATAAATGTCACTAACCTTTCCGAATAAGCAAGCTGGTAACCCTGCGCAGCGCCTCTCGCGGTGATTTCTGGAAGAACTTAGGCGTCAGATTGGGCGGCAGAGTGAGCGGCTTGCGGGCTGCGGAGCCCTCCCAGGGGACCTGCTGCTCGGCCGCCTTGCTCGCGGTTAGTCGGTCCAGGTGCTCGATGGAAGCTGGCCTGCGTAAGCATAGGTTAGGCGCTGGTTAGATGGTTAGGTGCCACAGGCATGTTATCACCTAGCGATAGGCGTTGAATACTCTTTTGAACATTTTACGTTTATTTTCATAATATCCAAGCGGACATTCGGATAAGTAGAATATTTTAAAGCTGAATACCTTTGGGATAAGTACCTAGAACCTTTTAAAGCTGAATACCTACTACTACAATAGAAAAATATTATTCCTCACGTGTTTAACTATTTGTGTCTCTCAGTGCTAGTTGATTTTTGATCCCGGATCTAAATTAAATGACCAAGTTTTTATTTAAAGTTATCATTCAGTGCTGCAATTGGCCCTGATAGGAGTTTAAAGGACGGTGTCCATTCGATTACAACCGTTTTGTTTAATTAGGCACTACAATTTAATTTTTTTTACAAAACGCAACGCATCGCAGACAAGTTTTGGTGCCGTGCAGAAAACGATGTACGATCGGATTCTTTGATTATTTCCATAACTTACCAAAAGTACTAGTATAGTATTATTATATCTGTGCCAAAAGTAAACTCCTAAATGAAACCTCTTTGGATTGAGATAAAACTGATGGATATTAAGTGGGTGCGTAACGATTTTAAATCATAATTATTTTTCTAGTTGCTTACCGATGCCGTTGCCGTGGGTACCACCCCCTGGGCGGTCCACCAAGCCTCAGCAGGTCAGCGCCGGTGTTGACGCTCGTCGCACCCATTACCGAACCGCGCCCGTACCCGCCTAAAGTTGCACTGCTGCCTGTTGACAGAAGAACATGAGATTTAATACCAATTTCGATTTTTATATCATTAGAAAAGAAGTACTTTAATAGGATCACCATCATCTGTGGCCTTTACATCCACGAAGGATTTAGTCTGGCGGCGCGGGTGATACAAAATGGACGACAGATTTTCTCAATTTGCAGTACAAAGTTTTTTCGTGAATAGACCTTTGTTCGACCACAATCGCACCTGATGGTAAATGACGATGTGGCCGACGATGTATCACGAAGGTGAAGAGTGAAAAGGTGTCTCCTATAGCTAGTAGAAGACGCATATTCATAGTCTTGAAGAGACTCGGGTTGTTCCTACTTAGTTGTCTAGAAAAATAGAAATAGACAAAGAGTTCCAAGCCATAGCAGTACGAATGACAAAGTAAAAGGACAACCGCGTACGAGTGGAAGGAATATTTAAAACATAAGGGTGGCATGCTCCATTAATGTGTAAGTAGTAGTCAAAAACTTGTCAATACTGCGGCTACTGCGTATATCTCCGGCTGGCTAGCTAGAGTCTTGTCTTGAATCATTAGATTTTGTTTTCTTTTGTAGCTTTGTTGACTTAGTAAGTTTCTATGCAAAGTCCGTGGAACATTACAGCTGCGACCAAACACTGATATTTCGTGTTGGTTGCAGATTGAGTCGTTCTATATCTGCCTTGATTGTAAAGAGTTCATTTTGTTATTCCTCAGCGGTCCCATGGAGGGCTTGGGCGAAGTCCTAGGGACGTCACAGCCGCGAGCGAACACCAGTGTCTCGGGCCGGCGGGCTGAGGACTGGCGAGGGCCTCGTCCGCCGCCTCCTTACCTATCGACTGTATGGAGTTCATAGTGCTATTTCTTGGCGGTCCCGTTGAGTTCCTGGGTGGAGTCCGAGGGACGTCGCAGCCACGAGCGAACACCGGTGTCTCAGGTAGGCTGGCCGAGGTCTGCAGAGGGCCTCGTCCACCGGACGCCTCGCGGTTTTGCCGCTGCAATGTTCGCCTACGGGCACCGCTTGCTCCAATGTCTGAAATATGTATTATTTTAAAGCTTGTAGAACGACCCTTCTCAGAGATGTACAGATAGGTAGCGTCATCGATAGGAAGCACACTTTTTAGGGTTTCGAGATCGAAGATCGGTCTCGAAACTCTTATGGGCTCGGTTTGTCTGTCCTTTTTTCCTCCTTAATAAAATAACTCAGCAACTTGAAATTTAAAATAATAATACATTTCGTGCGCCTGTACAGATTTAAAGAAAAATATATGAAAAATGAAAATGAATATTTTCCATACAAATTGTGATGCCGAAATTTTAAAAGACACCTACAGGATCATGTGGGGTATCAAATGAAAGGTATCAGTTTATACATTTCAAAATAGTTTTTTAAAGTTTTTATAGGTGTGCGAAAAAAGTCGAAAAAATAAACTACTCCCCCCCCCCTATCTCCGAAGATTACAGAGCGATCCATGTAAAATTTATGGAACGTTTATAGATATGGATCTATATTTTACAGGAAAAATATAGAGAAGTTTGGAAAAAGAACACTTTTTGAAAAAAAAGTCAAAAAGGGGGGGAATAATTTTCAAAAGGGCTATCAAATGGTAGGTTTCATACTTTTGGAAATATTTTGAAAAAAGTCGAAATATTTAACATTTTCTCACTTTAACCGAAGCGTGCAGAGAGATCCATCTGAAATGTAAGTACCTACTATTTTTAGGTATTCGTTAAATTGCGAAGTCTCTAACCGTTACTTTTGGTACCTACATATTTGTTGACGAAACGTTCGAAACCCTCGGCGCGCGAGTAATACTCGCACTTGACGGATCTTGTTTTTAATTAATTAATCTATGACTGAAATATGTTCCTATCTGTGTATCTGTGTATGTATTCCTAAGCTGAATTAAACGTATTCAATTGAATTGAATTACCTATATGTAAAGAACGGGTGTTTCACTAAAGTTGCTAAGTGAAGCGTGAAAAAAAATATCAGGTTTTACAAGCAATTTAGATAGCGGGTAAGAAGTTTTGCGCACATTAAAAATGTCCATATGAATATTTGCTAAAACAAACTTTGAATAATTTGTAGTTTTCGAGTCCATCGACATAACGTTGATTTTAGTAATAAATTTTCCAATGTCAATAGTCTCCAAAACAGCAATTAATTCATAGTTTTTTTTAGCGTGGATTCAGAGCAAAATGGCTTACAATGTGCGCAAAATCTGCTGTCTCCTCTGTTATCTGCTATGACTCAACTCTGTGCATGTGCATAAGGTAGATGCTGCCTGGCTATAGAATTGTTTGTGCTGATAAGTTTTATCACCAGTGTCTTTTACAAACTAGATTTTTCTGTTTATTGTAAGTACATTTAGTACGGATAATAATATTTATTATACTTAGCTGTACACCCATATTTTTACGCTACTTAAAACTATTTTTTATACGTTAATTTTAGCTGGCATTGTAATGTGTTTTGTGTGTTAAATAAGTAATAAAAAAAATATGTAAATTACTTGTAGAACCTAAAAAATAAAAAAAAATTATTATTTTTTCACTGGGCTTAAGTTCTAAAATAGGGAACAATATTTAGTCTCAAGTCTCAACTGAATGATAAGCGAAGCAGAGACGAGTGTCTAAATTTTCTCGTGTAAAAAGCAACAAAAAAACGAACCTGTTGGCAAAGTCCTTCTGTCTGTGGAACCACTTTTGAAATTGCTATTTCTTCTGTTTTTATTGTAACTGGTTTCCATAGATCTCGTTTTCAGGCTATTTGTAGTGTCTCGGTGCGGCGGTACCGCAGGGGGTTCTGAAGGCCTGAAATAAATTAATTTTGTAAAATTGAGCTTTTTAACAATATGTTTGCCCAGCAGTGGGACAAAATAGGTTCGATAAAAAAATAATATGTATGTGCTAGAGGCAGAGCTAGCTACCTCCTGTTATATACGAGAGCGAGAAGAATAATTACTGGCAGCCAACAATATAACGATAAACGTCTTCAAACGTCCATTATACTTTTCGTATGTTTATAAAAACGACCAGTGTCTCGTTACCTTTTACGCAAAAGAGGTACTGTTACGAGGTCTAACTTTCTTCTAACTTTTTCAAGAAACTTACCTTCGTCTAGAGTCCATTGTGGGGGTGTGGAGGGGTAGGGTGTCGGCTTTTTTAATGTGACGCTTGTCCGTGGGCTGCTGCATTATTTCAGTGTACTCGTCTTCTACTTCTTGAACTGGCGATGGTGGCAATGGAGGGAAAGTTGGCGACTCTGGTGTCTGCGGTAAGGGACCGAGCTCGTGTACCATAGTTGGCGAAGGAGGCAGCGGCGGGTGACGGAACGGGTGCTCTACTATCTGGACGTTGAGGGGGAAATCCCCACCACTCGACACCGCGGAGTCCGATGAAGACGGCTGACGCATCAAACCCACAGGCGTATCCTTAGCACTAGTGGACTTGTGCATGCTATTCGACCTCCTCGAACGATCACGGCGATCTATCGACCTCTGGTTCTGTATCTCATTGTGACTCGATGACTTCTGAATATCATGCCTCTTCTGTCGTTCCCTAGAACTATAACGGTAATTGTTTTCTATTATATCCTTAGATACTTCATCACAGTACTCGTCCTTATGAATATTCCAGTCTTTTGGCATGTATGGGGTAAAAAGTTTTTGGTCCCGACTTTGATTGAGAATCGCGGTGATGTTGTTTTCGATTTTACGAAGAGGGGAGGTTTCTCCGCTGGAGCGTTCTCCGCTCTCCTGATCCTCCTCCTCCTCCACGGTGGTGATGAGTGCCTGGCGGCTGGCGCTGCTCTCGCCGTCGGCCCCGAGGCTCGGCAGCGACACCACGCGCACCATGTTGGGCGGCACCGTCGCCAGCTCGTTCACCGTCTCGTTGCACTCGTTCGGAGTCGTCTCCTCCACCTTACCTTCTTTTATCAACGACTGAATATTATCGAACGTGGATGAATACTTTTTGAAGTCCGAGAACCTGTTCTGTGGTGACAATTTATTATGCACTAAGTTCGTCTTCGAAGAGTAATTGCTCTTATCGCTTGGTAGTTTTCTGGTCCTCGGGCTGTGCGCGTAATATTCCCCACCGACGTACCGGTCCTGGCTGTTGTTGAGGTCCAAGCTCAATCTTGATTTCGGTGACGTTATCTCCTTACTTAGCCTTGAATTAGGCGTGCAAAGATCTATGCTATATCTAGAGTTGGGGGTGTTCAGTTCGCGGCTCAGTCTTGAGTTAAGGTCGACGCTGTACCGAGACTGCGGAAGACTGAGATCGGAGCTGGGGCGCGAGTTGTACGAACCAACTGAGCCGGAGCCGCTGATTGATATGCTGGAACCGTCCATGGATTTGTCCGCGTCTAGGCTTCTATTCAGACTGTGGCTGTTCACCAAGTTTGTGGCGCTGGACTGTTTGTTAGCGGTGTTTTTATTGAAAGCTGGTAGCTGTTTCCTGTTTTTACCCTTCCGAATGACATAAGTACCACAGTCTTGATTGCGTCGGTTGTCGGAGTCGACATCGGAGATCGGCGAAGCCAGAGGCTCGCACTGTGAGATCGGCGGCGGCGGCGGCCAGTACTCCTCGCCCCAGTCATCGTCCAGCCGCTGCGGAATGGAACTGGTGCTAGAATGTGACTGGTCACCAGACTTTCTTCGTCTCCTGCCAATAACCTGAAATCACAAATGGTTTTAGTAAAATCCTGACCTCATTTCATTTAAGGTTAAAAAAAGTAAAAAAGTAAAGTAAAATCGTAGCGATTTCGTAGCACCTGCTACGAAAAACGTAGCTAAGCAAAATGTTTGATAATACCCGTACCTTTGTGCTTCCTGGAGTGAGTAGGGGATCATCACCATCGAGTGACACTTCCCAGGCGATGGAATTGCGTTTCGAAGGTGTGGTGAGCGCGGGCGGGGGCGGCGGCAGCGACTCCTCGAGCGAATCGTCCGAAAAGTGCTCTTCGTCTTCCTTGTTCGAGCTTCTCGTCTTGGGGTTCCCCACTATATCCTCCGATGAGCCTCTACACACTTCTCTATGTCTCTCCATAGAACCGGCGAGAGTTCGCGGAGGCAGTTTGCCTATTGGTGATAGCATTTCGCCGTCGGATCTCGAGTCTCGATTTTTTCTTTCAGAGCTTTTGGTATTGGAGGGCGAGACCATCTGAAATGTCGGGGAGTGGGCTTGTTTCAGCTGTAAGTTTGGACCGGGGTATATGGTGACGGGGTGTTCGTTGTAGGGTTTGTCCTTGAATTCCGTGGAGAAGCCCATGAAAGGGAAGACCGGTGGGTTCTCGACGCTGGGTGACTTGGTGAGGTTGGAAGGGTGCCGCGGGGGGAGCCAGGCGGGGTGTGCGTCGGGGGGCGGGGGGCGCGTGCCGTGCTGCAACGACGCGAACCGGTACGGAGGCACGGGCGGCTGCTGGAGCTGGAACCCGTTTGTCTCTTCCTTCTCCCAGCCGTATGGACGCTGATGCTTTGTTTTCGGCTGGAACGGAACAAATTGGCAAGTGTTATTATGTAAGTGACTTTAATAAATCCAAAAGATAAAAGCCAAGACTAATTCGGCTCAGTTTCTGCGAAGGTATAGAATAGCCAGACACTTAAGACACTTACGAAAGTAGTTTGTGTGGCTGTTGTGATGCCGTTAACACTGATGATGGAGTCTAGTCTCTCTTCCGCCTCTCGCTGCTCAATTGATGTCATTCGCCTAGCTGAATTAGCTGGAGACACCCTGAAACAAAGAACATTCAAACATCATTTTCTATTTTCTTGTTTCATCTTAAAGTTATAGCAATAACTAGAAAATTAATATGTCACAACTCACACTGGACAATTCACACAGCATCATCTAGCTCCAAGCTAAACTGAGCTTGTGTTATGGTATAGGTACTAGAAAACTGTAGGTAGGTACATAAACTTATAATACAATACATTCCATAGACAGATGTTTTTAATTTTATTGTACATAGAAAAAATACCCTTTGAAAACCCCTGTAAATTAACCTATTCTAGGTTAGCAGTTTCCGAACACAATGATTCTTTTTATTAGACTATGGTTTAGTTTAGACAACGAGTAAACCCCATTTTCAGTAACTTTCAGGAACTTTTCAGAGATGGCGTTACCGACGCAATGAGACAATTCAGCCGTTCAGCGCACACACACACATTGACTAGGTGGCGCTAGTTGGTAGGTAAAACTTTGAATAGGTACTATAAAAGGTTGTACATTTCGGCCCACCATCATCTGATTTGGTATGATAAACCATTATTTACCACTTAATGGTAATTAGAACGGTTTCATAAGGGGTCCGCAGATTCAAGAAGGTCGTCGTAATGACCGACGACGTAAGGAAAAGGATGCAAGACGTAGGAAGTACGCCTTGCCTTTGCAAGGCCTGTGAGGTGACGTTTTGTTTCATGCGATGGTTGGACCTTATTTGCTTGTCATATCTCATCTACTGCCAATGCTAGTCCACCGCTGAACTTAGGCCTCTTCTAAGTGCCTAAATGGCTCTTATACATATGGAATAATGCCTTGATTCCCACGCTGGGCAAGCGGGTCGGGGATGGCACTGCTGCCCAACCCCGTCGCATATCCCTTAGTCGCCTCTTACGACTCCCTCGAGAAAAGTCGAGGTGGTGCAAATTCACACACAGCACACTGCACGCGGCTTGTTTTTTCTTGGCTTATATCTTATGATAGTAGTATAACTTGGGAAAGAGAGTAGATAGATATGCTGAGCGAGGCGACGGCGCTCCTCGGTCAGACACAAACCCAACGCTAACTTACTTGGGCAGGAGAGTTGATATGATGCGCTGGGCCTCCTCAGGCGGCGGCGGCGAGCGCGGCGACGGGGGGTCGGGGGGCGAGGGCTCCTCGCGCTCCTCCGTCGGACGGAAACCCAACGATAACTTACTTGGGCAGGAGAGTAGATATGATGCGCTGGGCCTCCTCAGGCGGCGGCGGCGAGCGCGGCGACGGCGGGTCGGGGGGCGAGGGCTCCTCGCGCTCCTCCGTCGGACGGAAACCCAACGCGAACTTCGCTCTGGAAATACAATACATATCTATATTCTATGACACACTCCAATACAAAAATAAATTATAAATATATACATAGTACAAAACCGCTCCCGCTGTCTGTCTGTCTGTCCCTATGTATGGTTAAATCTTTAAAACTACTCAACGGATTTTGATGCGGTTTTTATAAATAGGTAGAGTGATTCAAGAAAAAGGTTTATATGCATAATTCATGCATAATTTAGTAGAGAAGCACTGATAATTTTAGAGGTTTCTAATGTGATGTCGTAAATAAACATATTTTTTTGCGCTTATATTGGAAACGCTGGCCTGCCCTAAGAGATAGATTTAAATAATGTACCTACTACATTATTGTACACCTTAAAAAGGTTTACAAAAAAGTCCGCGAGAGTATACGTCTATCTCTTATGGATAACCCACAATAACCATTTTTTATCCTTTACTTTTTACGAGAAATATTGGCTTATTTACGATGCGATTTTAAGCAGTACAGCATTAATCCTCATCCAATTAAGTGCCTTAAATACATTGTGCATTTAATATAGGTAGATCAATATGGCCCTTACAGCATGTAATTTAAATGAATATTTTCAAAGATATCACAGATTTAAAATGCAGGGACATAGCGGTTGCAGCGGTAAGGGCCGGGGGGCCGATTCTGTAGTATATATAGTAGTATTGCACCCGCGAAAAGCCTAGCGGGTCGCTAGTATAAAATAAATTTTATTTTTATGAAATATCAGCCGTTAGAATAATTTAGATGAAACACAGTTTCGGAGATTACCAATGGGTTATGGAATGCCAATGACTAACATACAAATGTGTAAGCAAAGATTTTGAGACCGAGTTTTTGAGTTGGCAATGCGAGTGATGTCTCTGGAGTAGCGCCAGACTTTATGACCTCGTAGTATTGGGGATATCAGACGAAACTTAGTGTTTCCTATTCGCTGCGATATAACTGCTTTTGAATAAGTTAGAGTTCTGCAGTCAACTCAGTAAGTCCTTCTGTAAAATTTCTAATCCGCTTGATTTGATAGTGACACCAGGATAACACAAACTGCTTTGAAACTCTTTTTTTAATTTATTAATTTTTTCGTAATTAAGATTCGTTTTTTTTAAATAGGTACTACTTCTAGGCATACTGTACTTATGATTTCATTAATTGCATTGTATTTTTCTTTTTTTTTATTATGAACTGTTGTAAAATTTGTAAAATGAGGTTATTTTACAGAGCGGAAATTATCGTTAGCTGCATTTGCTCTAGTTTAAGAATTTATTGTTACCTACCTAAATATAGGCTTTTTGTTTCCCAAATAAATAAAATTAAACAATTAAATTTAAATCCCAGTACGTTCACATTTCTCAAGGGTAGGTACTCTAGATGGGATAGTGCACACCTAGAAGATAATTTACAAACTAAAGACGTAGCGTGCGACGTAGCTTAAAATCTGTTTCTAAGTTCCGATAATGTTGTGTGAATATTATTTAGACGTACGTAAGCTCTTCAAAGACGAGCTTCCTTGGGCTGAACGAACTCTGCCAGTGTGCAGACAGGAAATTGCAAATGTTTGCCACTTTATGGTTTGGCGGAACTTTCTATTTCCCCGGTAACTTGTAGTTTTATGGAGCTCATTTATAATTTGTTAAATGGCTGTTTTGTACGTGCCAGGCATAGTGAACCAATCACATGTCTTCAATCGGTATGTATCTCTCTTCTGGTAGCTAAAAATTAGCCACAGCCTCATTGAAGACAATATACTCCAGTGTTTTCGCCGGGACTCGCATTTGTCCTAAAGCCAAATCACACACGGGTTAACCACGAGGATCTTATTAACATTGAAATCATACTAAAGACGTGTATCATGCTTCATGCTAATGCATAATTGCATTGGAGTGGAACCACGCAGTTTGATTCCGCGCTGATTGCCCGGTTTGAGTTACCGTCACATAGAGTGCCGATTATGATGTGCGTGATAAAACAACCCTTGTACAGCAGCGTGCCCTTGCATGTCGAACCTCTAACCCCCTCTGACAACGAAAACGACTTTAAAACACTTTGACAGCCACCAACACACTCGCTGTGCTCTGCAGCTTGTTGCGCAGCGATGTGACTCGCAGCGGCGCGTCGCCGTGACCTGCAAAGTCTGTCTGTGAAAACGTTAATCGTCCTCGTACCTTCTCCCGTTCATGCTCATGTATCCATCGTCCTCGGAGGTGTGTCCCGCCAGCGGCGAGTCGTCGTCGGTGGCAGGGGTCGCGGGGGTCGCGGGCGTCGGTGGGGCGGCGCGGGCCTCCAGAGACCGCGGCTCACCTTCGTCGTACTCGCTTAGAACCTGGTCCAGAAGCTCGAGGGAGCGCTGCACATCGTCGCACCCTCTGAAAATTAAAAGAGGATCCGGTCAGATGGCTTAACGAAAACATTCTAGCATGTTTCCTGTTCTGAGTATGCAAGCATAAAGGAAAATCTCGTTGCTGACAGCAGCGAGTTTCAGTTCGTCTTATTAAAGTTCATGGAAAATGATAAACTTATTGGACTAAATTAACATACAACCGATCACAAAAAACGAAGCCTCTTCTCGTTAAGTCGAGCGAACCCAATTTGCAACCATGCAATTTCCGCACCGGTTTTCTAGTTGGATTGTCATAGTAAATAGGATAGCATAGCTCGCGAGCGCCGTCGACTTCACCCGCCGCAGCCAATTCCCCGAGATAATGGTAAATTGGAGTCATTTCCTTCACAAGTGCCACTCCGTCCGCCTTGAAGACACTTCCGTTAGCGTCACCATTACGATCGAATTAGGGACGATAGATATTGTAACGTCTTATATCACTCAACGTTGACATAATTCTATTAGCTTATTTTATCTCCGTTGTTGGAGCAACGTGTAGGTTTTATCTGTGATTTACTGATTTAGCTTATCACACGTTGCCCTCCTCCCAACATTTGACAAATGGTAGAGGAAAATATAAAAATGTATTAAGTTATCTTGACATTTACCCTGTAAGTGGGTGTTGGTGCGTAGGGAAAATGTATAGGTGTCTCTCCGACGGAAAATATGAAAAGAATTTCGGCAGGTTGCTAAGCAAATATTTTCGAATAAGTTTTTTGTGTAAAGGGATATTTCGATGTTCATTGAAATGACTGCTGATAAAACGTGTGGTAGCACGTAGGTATTTTAAAGGTTAAGTGCGCGGTGTCCTCAATGCTAGTGGTTGTAGGAGGCACAAAGGCCTCTTTTGAAAGAGGGCGCTCTTGCAGCAACCCTCGATAAGCCCTCGACGCGGCGCGGGCGGAGCGCTGCTCTTTACATTTGTTCAATAAAATGCAATGTTAACTACTAAATAATTCATGTCTTTTAAAGCACCGAGTGCGATATTTTTCAATTCAATAAAAAAAACTTGGCAATCGTACCTGCTTTGCAAAAGTTTTGCATCTGCATCTGGTGGAAAGAATCACCTTTTATGAAGGTAATTTACCGTCTTCATAGTCTTTGAAAGTTATGAAAATCGTTGTTTATTAAATGCCCAACTGCTGTTTCAATAAAATATACAAAGCAAGCTTAGTATGTAGGTACTTTCGTTACTTTCTCAACGGTAAATCCAATATTGGAGGGTCGTGACCCGCTATCACGATGAACCTTGTCTCTTCAGCGATCTCTGTCCCATCGAGTGGGTTCATTAGTGTTCACCTCACTAATGATGCCGACTCCTAAGGACACCACACAAACATCCAAGATTTCCTTTCTAAAAAAATAAAACTCATTGATTCAGTTCCACTTGAACGGGATTCGACATTTTATGCGGGGATGGAAAGCCACAGATAAAAACGCAATTTCTCCGCAAAATAAAGATCTTTCAGTAGATTGCTTTGCAAAAGGTTCTGAATCAATTAAATTTTGGTCTGTCCATTCATACATAAATCATCTAAAATTATTATCTGTTTTTCTTACTGATTATTATCAAACGCAAATAAGAAAATAGTTTGATGAGGAATGCAGCGTAGGAAAGCAAGAGTAGGTCGTAATGCCTATATCCCTTCCTATCTGTGCAATCTTATTTCGTTCGGAAATTGCAATTGACTGAAATTGAAATGTAACAAAATCAGCAATGGTAATGATTTTTGATTGCCTAATCCGGTTGTGGTTTTATATTGAATCCTTACGCCTGTTGCCGTGGCTGCCGGTGGTAATACAATAAAGCTTTCGTATTGAGGCGGGCGGTTGCGGATGGAAGCCTACTTGCGTATGCTTAGTCGACTTGGAACTTGTTTGTGTGTAGGCACTAGGACTAGGCAGTCGTTCGTCGTCGGATTGCATTGTATCGCCAGTCTGCCACAAAGCAGAGCACTCAGCATGAGTGGCGCGGCGGGCGCGTGCCTGCCTTTGTTTTATTTCACCCACACTCCTCCGCTTTGGAAACTTTTAAGGGGAACTTCAAATTGCGTTTCTCCTTTAAAACGGAGCTGGTTTGCGCTGATTAGTTGGACGTAGTTGGCTTGCTTGGACGTAATTTATATTTGGAATCGCTCGTACGGTTTTCAACATTCTTTTTGTTTTTCCTTTGTTTTCTACAACTCCCGGGGGCAGTTTGGAAACTGTTTTATTTAGTTCAACTTTTTTTATACCAAACTATTTTCACTTTCTAAAGAAACTCACGTACACTAGAGTTAAACAAGCTATTCTTGCTCCGTTAGCTATTTTAGAAAAAAAAAAAAACATATTTTTTTATGTTTCCTTCATAAAATAGGAGATACTCCAAGCTACGCAGCGCTGGATCGCTGCCTACATCTTGATACTACGCGGGTACTATTTATGCGGAAATGAGTGCAGCGAAGCGGAAGTGCAAAGCAACGCTCACCCCCCACCCCCGGGCGTCGACCCCGCTTCTACTTTGTGTACAACAACAAGTCAATGCGCATATGCGTATCAAGCTGGTTGATGCTGACTTTCCTGCTGATTTACCTAGTATTTAGATCTATGTTGACTTTTTAATACACTCGTGGGGGTTCCTATGTTTTGCGAGCGTATATATCTGGTTTGCTGGGACTCTTTATGTCTAAAACCAACAAAAACCCATAGGTAACAGATTTTCGTCAACAAAGTATAAAAAACCCGTCTAAACTCCTTGAGTGCTTTTAACTAAATTTTGATGGCATTTGTTTTTCCTCTCATTTTGCAAAAAACAATTGAAGAGTTTGGTATAGTCGTCATATTACGTGTACATTACAACTTAAAGTAGAATGGGAGTTCATAATAACTTTAAAGACAAAAGGGAGAATCTCTCCTAAGCTCTCTGTGACAGACGCTAATAAGAAGACGTACCTCTTCGTATTATAGATAGACTATCGAGTAAAAACTTGTTTGCAACCTGTAAGTAACTCTGTCGATTGCGATACAAAATAAAATAGGTCCATCTTCTTTTACCCGCAGAATGTCTATGTAGCCTTTGTCAGTTTTTACAGGCAAAGCTGCTGCATCTGATAGCTTTGAGCTCTGCATTATAATATTTGTTAAAGGTAATGAGCAGTTTTTCTTTTTCAGAACCCTCTTGTACTACTGTACTACCCTCACCTCTTAGGGAGGTAGTACATTCACTGCCACTTATAAATAATTGGCCTAATAACAGCTTTACGCGAGTTCGTGTCGACGTTAAAAATATTAGGTGCTTACGTGAGTGAAATAGGTAGAAACACTTATATTATAGGTAGGTAGAATGCTGGAAAAATTATAGGGAATTCCCCGTCGAGGAAGAAAATTTAATAAATGAATATCGGCGGCAGGCGCCTTAATCCACCATAATTTGGAGGTAAAATCCAACGTCTACAAGGATTCCGAGAGAAACTTTCAAATAGTTAAGAACTTTCATTTACTTTATGCAGCTTTTTAAAGTTGCTTGGAATTTCACCAATTAAATAACCTAGAACTTGGCTAGGGTTACTGGAAAGTTTTTAATCCGTAAACATCTAGGTATCCATGGCCTCACCTTTTATATTTTTGGAGTACCTATGATTGTAGTATCCATGGTTTTGTTTAATTGAGCCAGAGAATATATACTAACGTAGGGCCATGGTTTTGGTAGAGCCCTATGACTAAATAGCTAGGTGGTATAGGCTAGTAGCATCACACATCACAGCGGATGAAATTTTTGTTATAATAACAAAACGTATCCCCGCGAAGCCGTCCCAAGACGTGTATGGAATTTCTATGAAATTGCTGCGCCAAGCCGTACTTGTACTCGCCCCTATACTCGCCCATGCTTTCAACATCTGCATTCGGCAGGGCGAATACCCAATTTCCTTGAAACAGAGCAAAGTGTCACCGTTGTTTAAGGGCAAAGGAAAAAAGAGCGACATGGACAGCTACCGGCCAGTGTCGATAATTCCCGCATTGGCTAAAGTCTTGGAAAACGGCTTGAGTCAGCGCCTTACAGAGTTCCTGTCGTCGTCTGATGCGCTATCAGACCGACAATACGCGTACCGCGAGGGTCGGTCTACGACGTCGATGACACGGAATGTCGTTAGTCTTGTTGTCGCTGCGCGTGAGAGGAAGCAGAAGTCGCAGTTATGTGCTGCGACCTGTCAAAGGAGTTCGACGTCGCCGACCACACTATCCTCGCAGTTAAACTGAGGCACTACGGCGTTGAGGGGTCAGCGTACGCGCTGCTGACGGACCTCATGCGGGACAGGTCGCAGGTGGTGAGGGGAGGCGGCATCATGTCGGACCCGCTGCGGTCGTACATGGGCGTGGCCCAAGGATCCTCGGTCTCGAACATACTATTCTCACTACTATTAAACGACCTTCCGGAAGCAGTTCCTGAGGCCGAGATCTTTATGTACGCGGACGATGTGGCCGCAGTTGTCTCCGCCCCATCGATCGACAGTCTGGAGAACCAACTGAATGCCGTGGCAGCACGGCTTGCCGCGTGGTTTAGAATGAACGGACTCGCTCTTAACTTGGGTAAAACCCACTATATTCATTTTCGGTTCTCGGGTGCGCCGATCAGGACGCTATCTGTCGTAATTGATGGCAAAGCGATCGACCAGGTTGAATGTACAGGTTTTCTAGGATTTCAGATTGATAGGGGACTGATGTGGGCGAAACACATTGATGTGCTGTGCGGACGGCTAGGCAGCGCGTGCTACGCGCTGAGCAGGGTGAGCCGGGTGGTGTCCGCGGACGTGGCCCGAGCATGCTACTTCGCCACTGTACACTCGCAACTCCAGTATGGCACCGAGCTTTGGTCGCGCGCTGCCGACTGGGAGCGCGCGTTCCGCATGCAAAAAAGGGCCATACGTGCGATGGTGCAGATACGTAGCGACGTCTCTGCCAGACCACACTTTAAGAGCCTAGGCATTCTCACATTGCCCTGCATAGCCATCTCGCAGGTAGCGCTGTATGCGAGGAACAACCTTGGCTTGTATGCGACGCACGGTGACTTCGCATACCACACTCGTAACCGTCACAAACTAGTGTCACTAGCGCGGTCCCTGACGAAGTCTTCGAGGCTGACTCATATTATGGGCCCACAGGTGTACAACCGGTTACCAGATTTTATCAAAGAGGCTGCTAACAATGGTATTTTTAAGCGCCGCCTAAAACGCTGGCTTATCGAGCAGACTTTCTATAGCTTTGACGAGTTCTTAGACACAAAATGACATTTCATTACATAATTAATTATAATTGAATTGAATTGAATGATTTTATTATTATTAATATCTATCTTATAGATATATTTTTAATATTATTTTTTATAGTGTTCTGTTTAGTTAGCTACAATTTGTATAATTGTTTAGCCTAAGTATAATCTAAGTAAGATTTATTGACATGTAACATTATTGTTATAAATAAAGAACTATTGAACTATTGTAGTAACACCAATGCGTATAACTTAAATGAGGTTTATTATTATTCTCTGGTGTTTATTTTCTGAAAGGCAACCTTGGTCACCCACACTGAATTTATGGCTACAAGCACTTGCGGTTTGCTTGCTATTCATGATGTACCAATAGACACTCAAAATGAAAGGTCACGATATTTTGCAATAATAAATACGCCTTACCTACTTGAATTACGGAGCTCTTCGACCGAATCCATGCTAGAGTTTACTCAGCCAGGAACAAAAAGTTCACAATTCCTCGTCTCTACCAATTGCGATTACAACGTAAACTTTTGAGAGTGTATGACATCTCAAACGCTAATGATGCAAGTTAGAAAAGTTACGCTCGTATCAGTTGTTCCATCGAACTTGCCTCCATTAATTTTACGCGCGCAACTGCGCGCAAAAACAGAAACAACTTCGTTACGAGAACGAAACAATCTGCTCTACCAGAAGGTAATCTCCTACGAACTACACCTCGGGGAATGTGAGATTACGGGATATGCGCAGGTAGCACAATAACGCTCAGACTTTCTTCGTATCCAACAAAAGAAATCCTTAAAAAAAGTCTAGTTATGAAACTCGGAGGTAAGGAGATGAAATCCACACCGAGCTTGTCTTAAAAGTGCTTGGATCGCTTTCAAGTTTATTTCGGGAACTAAAACAACAGTAAAACGGTTAATACAGTTCTGCAAAAGCTATTCCGTTTTCGACTACTAGGGACGTTGGTACTCATAAATAAATGTTATTGGACGGTCGGCTTTTAGCGAAGAGTCCTTGGCGCCGCCTTGTGTCGTCGGAAGCAAGCTTTGAGGACATGCCAATAAGCGTGTCGAGCTCTACAACACCTCGATCACCAGCCCCGGAAGCAATTCCGCTCTTCCGTACCAGCTATAAGGTTGACATTACAAATAAGCTTTTACTATTATCGGCAGCACAGACTTAAAGCAATTTTGCGAGTCAATATTGAACTTTTCAGCTCTGGGGAGCGATGTGTTCCGATGTAACAAAATCGAGTATTCTCTCCTAATCTATCAAGTTCATTTCCCCTTTTATTTTTCCTTCGTCACTTCTGGTTAAATAAGCTCTGCTGAGTAAATAAATATTTTTATTGAACACAGCAGGTATTTTTATTTGTTGTCGCAATAAAATAGAAACCTACGAAGGCAAGGAAAACCGATATGATAAACCAAGTTCCTAAGACACTAATTTTCCTAACGTGTATTTTGATAGTCTGGATAGGCTATCGGCAGACGAGCACTGATTGCGATTTGCGGTGTTAATTAAGCAATTACCTGGTCCTCGTCTTAGACAGGCCTCTGTAGAATCCTCGTTAAGGTACCTATTACCTAACCCCTTAATAGCTATGGATCCTCTTAGCCTCTGGCGTTTCACTAGAGTAGTCAGAGCGAACTTAAGGTATTTGTAAACTTTTTTGAAAAAAAATTACAATCAAATAAAACAAATAAATAAGGCCTAGTATTTACAATTGAAACAATTGAGCTAACTGCAGACAACGGGCTAATCCAGCCAGCGTCTTGGGGACATTTCCGACTGATGTTGATATGGATCAGAGTACATAAAAATAAAACGGATAAGAAATCCGTAAATTCCAACTTTCAGCATAGTTCTTATTCCCATAGCTTAGATAAGCTCGCAACGATCGAAAACCGAAAACCAAGTTAAATTTTCACCCAATGTCCAACCCATCATGTGTGGACCTTGTAGGGCTAAGCAATAAACAGGGTCGAGGGCGTGGGTCTCTGCATTTGTCCAGTTTCAATTTAATCCCGGGTGTTCCAGCAATATATCATGGATCCTAGGTACCCAGTACCTATTTTTTCATGGTTCTGATTTACGGCACGATGCAAATTAGATTAGATTTTTACGGCTTTATTACAGCTACAGCGTTATTAATGGTGATCGATGCCAATAAAACCAGCTTCACTTTCTCGGTTTAAAATGAAAACTCTGTTATGTTTATGTAAAACGCAATGTAGTGTTATAAGAATTTTATTGATAGCGCGTAAAACAAAATAGAGGGGAAATTTGAAAATTTGCCTTCGTCTGTGTTTTTACGAGCATAATGTTACATTTGTGTATCGATCATTTGTTCATCTTTGCAAGATGCTAGACAGTAGATAATGAATGCAGTCGTACTAGTATCGATTAATAGCTCGCGGCCAGACGTCGCGACGACGAAAAACTATGCTTTTTGCTCCCAACTTTCAACGCTTGCATTTG
Source organism: Eupithecia subumbrata (assembly GCA_949316285.1). Classification (NCBI taxonomy): domain Eukaryota; kingdom Metazoa; phylum Arthropoda; class Insecta; order Lepidoptera; family Geometridae; genus Eupithecia; species Eupithecia subumbrata. The sequence continues at coordinate 17,250,214 of OX438647.1, forward strand.
CCAACACAGCTAGGAATATTATGAACTTACATGAACTGGGCTATTAAATAAACTTGGAAATAGTTAATATGAACCCAACACTGATGTAGTTTCGGTACAAATTTGTTCAAACAGTAAACAATGGAATTACTCTCAGCTGAGTAACACCAAATCCCAGGGCTACAAAGTAAATGTGGTTTTATTTGCGCGAGCAACTAAACGTTTGTTTGGTTCACCTGATCAGTGGTATAAAATAAACTAGCAAGACTCTCAAAAGAGCGAGTTTTAGTGTGTAAGGTGATGAAATAAAAAAATCAAGTATTTTACTATTTTCTAAGTCCTTTAAGTAATTTAGGGAACAGCTACGAAAACTATTTATTTGCTAGCTCATAACCTTGTACATATAAAACAAGAACAAAATTAAAAAATTTAAAACCCCTTGACAGATTTTCATGAAACATGGCTAAGAACACTCGGGATAAAATTATCTATGACAGAAAAAAACTTAACGAAAATCGGTTCATCCGTATGGGAGTTACGATACCAAAGACAGATACATAAATACACAGACAGACACGTTAAACTTATAACACCTCTCTCTTTTTGCGTCGGGGGTTAAAAACAGGACCATTTTTAATTATTTTTGAATTAGCGTCACGTTCCACCTTAACTCTACGTGGCATCTCTCCAAATCACGCGTTACCAACAAACAATGCCCTGGTATTTAGCACTTCTAACTAATCAGAGACATCCGTGTGAAATGGCCATTCACACGAACCAATTACAAACATGGATCGAGTATTCAGTAAGAGAATAATCGTTAATAGAATCAGGGGTTTCCTCAATTATCTGAACTTGCAATAGGCATGCGCCAACTTGTACAATTGAACTTCCACAAGCAACGCAACAGTCAGAAGGCGAGCTCGAAGTTTGTGTAGGACATAGATTGTAACACGCGACCAGTTGTGTTAACAAGCTTTAGCCTAAAGGCTTCGCTAACTTGGAAATGTCCTCCTTATTAAATTTAAATCAGAGGAACCGGTAGTATAGAATAACTACCGGTAGGAAGTCAAATGTATTGTCTGTTTTCGGATTGAATTCAAGATATTGTAAATTATCTTTTTTATCGTAGGACTCAATTTAAATCTGCTAGTTCCTTGAGATTATAAGGCGTTTGTGCTATGCGTTCACACACTTTCACTAACCTATGCACAATAAAAGATGCCTACGGGATATTTCTCTAACTGCACTTCCAAGACTTCGGAAGAAGTGAGAATGCAAAGAAACAAAGCGAATAGCACGCGCTGAGAAGTAATTCCCTCGAATTAATAAATCTTTGGCCCCTTCTTTGCTGTCGTTACCACGGTAGAAATTTTCTACGCTAACATGGCTTTGGGCCCATTGGATTCATGTCAGTTATTTTTACTGTGCAGGAAATTCAGCTTTATTGGCTTTGTGTTGCGACTTCTATTGGAGTGCCGAAGTAGAGTGGAGAGAGGCCATGTTACTGTAGTAGTCTGTAAGTATTGTTCGGAGGGTGGCATAGAAGTGGTCTGGCAGCAGGCAAATGCAGCGCGACAATAAGCGGAGACGCACCGGATGCTCAGGCATTAACCAGTGATTTATTGGTCTGCCGTCGCCGATGCTAGTGTACCCGTTAATTCCATAGACAATACGAGAGCCGTTAATGGTGTTGCAATTTACCAACTCTTTTCTATTGAGACCATAAAACAAACCCCACATGCCGTTGAAATGCAAAATAGTGTATTGCATTTGAATATGAATAAAGCTTCAGTCGGTTTATGATGGGGTATTCCCGGTAGTGGTCGAAATAGTTACAGACGATAGCCATGTTTCGTTTTTGGGAAAAATGTGAAGTATCAAATGCGAGCGTGCGGATACGATCTCGAATATTTCAAATGTAGTTTCAGTTTTTCACGTTTTTTCTATCGTTCCACCATTCTATTGAATTGGATATGGTAACCTGAAGTTGAAATGTAAAAAAAATATTTTTGTAGAAGGCTGGAACCGCTAGTCGCAACCTGGTATTTTGGTAGAGAAGATTTATGAGGATCCTGAGTAAATTATGTCTCATCCTAGCTAGCTATCTCTTATAGAGTAGAAATTGCTAAAAAAATAGTCCATCAATTTAAGCGATGACATAAAATATTCGATTAAACCTCAAGGAAGGGTTGCGGGATGAAAGAGATGTCATTTTAAAATCAATATAATCACGGTCGTTTACCTAGCCACCCTAACAAATTGTATAACCCCTCTGCGGCGGAACCGCTCTAACCCAACTCAACGCTCTTTAAAAAGCGACGGATTCTGATCCCATACTAGTGGGGTGTAGCTATCTGCAGTTAATTATCTACGAGGGGAAGAAGGGAAGACATCGCAAACGTCGATTTCTCCCTCGCTTACTACTAGGCCCCAGATTTGGTATCTTCGGACCCATTCAGACGCTTAGCTCAATAATTAGATTTAATTAAATCCGACTGAAAATGAACGACAATCGATGTAGAATATAATTTAGATGTTACGACACCATTAAAGTGTTTCATAGCTTTAGGCGTAAATGTTTTGAATGAAATAAACAAGTTGTAATAAATCGATAACAAAGAAAGTAATTCTTGAGAAAGCCCGGCAATAACTTGGATATTATGCCTGAAAACTTCAAAGGTTTAGGACACAATTAAATAATAAAATTAAAATCAAGGATGTTGGTGTAAGAGCATTTTGGGTAGGTAAGGAAAATCGTCGTGGAGCGGAAAATTTGCTAATAAATCATTAAGGTCACCGTCTTCAAAGGTAGATTTACCGGCTTTAAATAACCTGTTTCCTATTTGAATTGGGCTCGTATTTTTTTGCTAGGGCCACCCATTTAGTCTCAATTACATATTTTACGGGTTATTCCTACCAACGCAAAATTTATAGGGCTCAAAAGCTATTTTATGCAATGATTCCCAAGCAATCAATGGCACGAGTTTTAGGCATACAGTTGACACAAAAAGCCTAGCCTAGGTACTTAGTATTTTCTAATTGTTGGCCCATTCTAAAAGAACTCAGCTTCTTCCACCAAAAGCCATCACAAAAATCCCTAAATAGCTTCCACTTCGGCACTTAAACTTTTTATGTGTGGGTTCTGGTCATTGAGACGGACCACCCCACCCCGTGTAATTAGCCATGCCACCATGCCCTGACTGACGTCCGACATGTACCCTCGGGGTGTTTGCTTCTGACCCCTCAAGCCCCTCATGCTCATAACATGACATGCCTTACAAACTTGCTCAATTCGAATGCTAATTACTTTTTTATTGGCAACAGTTGGTTTTGCATCTAAATTAATCAAGCTGTTACTTCTGTGGCTCAATGGATATAAACAGAGGACGTTAGAGGATAACTAGACCCATTAAATTCCCACTCCATATCCGCATGGACTACTTACGTGAAGTTAGGTATACACTGCAAATGGTATTTCTAAAACAATTGAAGCATAGGCAGAGAAAGGTTTCTGTTCTCATTTTACTCTCAAACAAATGAACGTTGATTAGATTTTTCACGTTTTCCTTTTTCTATTATGAATGCGAAAGTTGTGATGGATGAATACATGGATGGATGGATGTTTATTTGTAACCTCTTCAGGACAAAAGTACGAAACGGATTAGGCTGAAATAAATACGTAGTTGTAGGCCTGGAATAAAACATTGACTACTTTTTATTCCATAAATCAGTCCTATGGGATAGAAATAACGTTAAAACGTTTTTATGGAAACTAGGTGCGCGAAGCCGCGGGAAACAAGTATTAAATATTATCTTGTGCATACTTCCTGCTATTAGAATATTTTGCTAGAAACAGGTTGCTAAAAGATTCGTGCGAACAGAGTGATCCGTTTTTTCGTGCCCAACCAAGCGTTTGCACTTTGCACACACGTCACTGGCCGCGTAGACAGTTGCACCGCTATATTTTTCTCGCAAGCAATACGAAGGTTTACAATTCATACAATAGCATATAGTCTGGAGGAATGTCAGGGGGCTTAGCTTGAGTGCCTGCTCGTTAGTGAGAGAGCTCAAATTACGCCACAACTTCATGAGCACTCTTACATGCGTAAGTTACTTAAATATTAATGCCAGACGAGGTGGAAAATGCTACAAATTCATTTACGGCGGCGCATTTTTTGTGAAATACGCAACAAATTTGCATGTAATCAAATAAGTTTTACGGAAAAACAAAGTGAAAACCTTTGGCAGGTTTATATTTTAATCATACCAGCTACTTACTTATATTTATTTGTGACTAATGCCTAAGCCTCAATTTTGTTGTGAACGGTTATTTTATTTGTAAACATAGAAATGTATGTGTCATTAGCGCGACAAGAATAAGATGGAACCATTTCGAATTGAAACCAAAACGACACTTTAACAAGGTATATTATTACTCAACACAAGTCATTATAACTCATTATAACTTGGTTAACCTTTTGTCGTAAGATATTTTATGAATAAATGATTTATTTAAACATTTATTTATCTCAGTTTGACAGCGCATAGATTGTAATAGAAATGTGAAGTAAAATACACATTTCGACAAGGTTCCGTTTCGGACCATACGAGTACCTACCTATATCTACCTACCCACTGAGGGAGATATCCTAGGGGTGTCTGCAAGACGGACCTTCACTTTCATCCTCTCGCTGCACCCGACCTTCCTCGAAACTTTCGCGATCGATTCTTTCTCTTGCTAGGTAGATAGGAACTGTTTTGTTTCAAAACTTTGTTCAGCCATTTTGAATATAAATCGGCTTAGGTGGAAAAGTGAGTGACATCAATCGATAATTTAGGTTTTTAAAAATAATTAAATAATGCTGGACAATTCACACAGGATTATCTAGCCCCAAGCTAAGTAGAGCTTGTGTTATGGGTACTAGATAACTGATATACTTAATACAATACACTACATTTATAGATATTTTTTATTATACATGGTAAACACCCAGACCAGCGGAACAAATTTCTGCAGATCGTACACAATTTTTTTCCGAAGCGGGAATCGAACCCGCAACCTCCTGCGTCGCAGGCGGACCTTCGCCCGCTGCGCCTCGGAGCTGGTCGAAAGGTATTGTCATATCATAGATCTGTAATATCTGTTTTACATAGATCGATGGGTATTATGGGTTTAATTCAATTATGTTTACAATGTTGTTGTAAATAATCATGACTGCTATGATTGTTTGAACACTTTGTGAATGAGATTACAAGAGTGTGTTTATGTCGCCGCCGGATCGTGAATCAGCCCGTTTGTAAAACGGCTAGCGAGTTTAAAAATAATGTCACCTGTTTTGAATTATATTTATAACTCTTTGTTTAGAGGTGATTTAGTTAGAGGTGATTAACATTAATTTCCGCTTAACATAAACACCAAGTAGAGAGGTTCGTCTTTGTGTCAGAAGTACCATTGATTTGTACCATTGATTGTACAAGTGACACAACTTTGTATCCTTAGTACCAGTAAAGAAAAATGAGGATATTCCTCCGTAATGTTAACCGATTACTATGGAACTAGTGATACAACTTTGTATCTCAAGTACCATTAAAGAAAAGTAAAGATATTCCACGTAAATTCATTTTTGACATATAATAAGGATTAACTTGGTACATAAGCAATCGGAACATAACAGTTGGTAAGCGGAAGTCAACATCATTTAATTATAATATTGCATTCGACAGGTGTGGACAAAGGAGAATGGATCGCACGAAAACATGCAGACCTGCCAGGTATAATAATATGTCATTCACATAATTTCATTCCGAGCTCAAATAATTGGTTGACCTGGATTTCAAGCTTCAAGCCAGAAAAAGTTAACAGCTCAACGCAATTGAAAAAGAACGCATATAGAAATAAATCTTAATTCATAACACGAAACAATGATGGCAATTTCACTAAAATGCTCTTTCATTTGTACATTTAACACTATTTTGATTAAAAAGAAAGGGCCATTACATTACACACTACAGTGCGTGACGGGAGTGGTCAAATGTTTATATGTATATAATGAAGACATTTGCCGTGGTAAAGTAGAAGAAAACAAAACACGTCCAACATTTTTTTTTACAGCTATACGTATTTATTTACAGCTAAAGCTTTTTGTTTATTTTAATTTTATTCTTGTATGTTTTTTAAGCGGTGTGTGATTTTTCTGATGTGTTTTTTTTGCCTGAAATAAACGAATATGGTTCTATTTTATTTATTAAATCTATTCCAAAATATGACCTGAAAGAGCGAGAAATAACACTCTACTTAAAGCAGAGTTTGGTATGTTTCGTCTTTTACATACCTACCTAAGCAATCAATCACGTGAGCTTGCAGATTGTACAATTGGTACCTACCTAATGTTTGTTTCGCAAGATTCAAGATCCTAAACAAATCGACTAACCCCTCCCAACGCTTAAGTAGGTCGATAATTGAATAGCGGAACTTGAACTGCTCTTTTATAAAACCCTACCATAATTAACTTTCAGGATTCTTGAACTTTCCCCTTTTTTCATGAACTTACGAAAAGATTTTCATATTTAGATCCAGCTTATTAAGTAGGCACTTAGGGAAGACTTTCGATAACTGAGCAAGTTGAAAGGTTTTCGAAATTTCTAAGAATACAAATAAAACTTTTCAGATTTATGAGTGGTTTTATTTGACGTGAATACGTGTTTTCCAGTGGCGCAGATGGCTGGTTGGACAGACAGACGGCGCGGGGAAGGTACTCAGATATTGATGGATTCCACCTATTGTGAGCGATATTTGCTTGGTAGACTACACTACATACATCAGGGTGAGGTGAAGTAAGGGGTTGATTTAAAAGGTTTTTTGCTCAAGTTTTTGTAAGCGATTGCCATGTTCACGGAATTTTCGTTGCACTAAAATCAAACTTTATTGGATGCTCGTTTTTGAAAAGTATAAAGCCAATAACTTTGCTCGTCGTCGCTTAGATTCGAAAGAAAACTTTGAAAATAAAAATACTTACTATCCGCTATTACGAACAATTCGATCAAAGTTGTGAACGGCTGCTAAAATACGAGTACGTTCACAAAATGGGACCTCTCTAAAATTGCGAAACTATAGAAAATTCAATAAGTGGTATTTATGTTGATAGGAACCTAAATACCTACACAAGATTTTTTCAAATACAAAAATTCCCTTTGGTACCCTTTGATACCGTGGTCACGAAAGCACAATAGCGAGCATTCAAAGCAAATAGTCGCAATGGGTCCATCGCGCGTATTATTTACATTTATCGCGGATTGTTGTGTTGGGCACTTTCCCAGCTAAAGAATTTTTGCTCGTGTGTTCACTAGAGATCGGACTTTCTTTTATAGATATTAACTGAGAGGTTTGTAAGGTTATACTTATGTGCAATGTATTTATGCGATACTTTTGTGGAACTTCTAACATTTTCTTAGTTCAGTAAAATCTGATATTAGGTGTAGTGCCTAGATGTTATAAAATAAAGCAAGTTACGTAATAGCTGATTTGTTTTGGATGTTCATTTTAATTCAAAATTTACGAATTTAGATACTTATTTTAAAGTTAAAAAATCTCGTGCATCACGTTTCAATTGATTTATGATGAGGTGCAGAAGCACCATGCAAATGTCCGTAGTCTCCGTAATTGCTTTCCGGGTTAGTCAGCGGAATTTACATTTCTCGTCATCTCCGCCTCACGCAAATTATGCCGGGTATATTTTACCATTCAGTTATGGATTTATATTTATCCCACAAACAAAATTGCTCAAAATATTCAAAGTTTCGTTTCCGACGGATCATTCAATTAGAAAATCTAACCATTTCAAAGTGGCTGCCACTAAATAATGTTAATTTATGTGTAGCAGTAGGTACTCAGACTGTAGTCTGCAATTATGCCGTAAATTATGTTCTTGGTGTTAGTCTCCACATCGCAGGATTACAGAAAAGCTTAAGCGGATTCAGCGTGCAACCTCCCTGTAACTGATCCGCCGCCGGCAAATGTTAATGGGGGGTAAACACTGAAAATAATTATGCAACGACGCCCCGCGTTCAGTCACTGCAATGTAACACGAAGCAAGCAAAATTCTCTTAGGTTTTGAACAAACATGGAGTTTCGAGATCAAAAAACGTCCAAAATAAGTGAGCGGAACACAATTACGTAGTGTACGGGAGGAGACAAACCCATGATTTTCCGTGAGTGCTCTAGGCAGAGGGTCATCGTGTAGAGAGGCCCTTTGATCGGCCGCGGTAATGCGACTGGCCGACCACATTCGTGGAAACTTTTACGGGACACTGACGCACTTCTAAACCAGCAGGAAAAGAAAGAACCCATAGGAATTGACTACTCAACAAAGGATACAAAAGTATTTGGACATTCATTTCTATGCAAGAGTCCCGTTTTTGACTCGTCGTTGAAAAACGGGTCCAAATTCACCAAGTTATATAACTTGGTGAATTTGGACCTTCACAAAAAAACAACATTCGTAATTTTGATTTATGTGATTTCATTATCATTTGGAAATTGTCTAAGCTGCGTAAAGAAGATTGGTTCATATCGCGTTTCTAAATTTTACATGTGCCAAGCGTTCAAGATCTGACAGCTAAAATAATAAACAAAGCATACCAAACCAAGAATGATCTTAGGTAAATATAAAATCAAATATCGTGCTCTCTTGGGAACGCTTGCGTTGCCTATATTATTCCCGATTTCCCCAGCGTCGTAAGATGTGAAGCAAGGACAACATACCTTATCCCACAAGTATTTGCCTTCATTTCCGTATTATAATACAACCCTTCTTTAACTTACTCCAAAAGCACTCAAATTTATCTTTTACTAGTTTATGCCCGCGGCTTCGCACGCGTTTTTTCTATGGAAACGTTTAAAGGTGATTTCTATCCCATGGGAACTGATTTATGGGATAAAAAGTAGCCTATGTTTGATTGCATTGAGAATTAACTGAGTGCAAAATTTCAGCCCGATCCGTTCCGTGGTTTTGGCGTAAAGAGGTAACAAACATCCATCCATCCATCCATCTATCTATCCATCCATCCAAACTTTCGCATTTATAATATTAGTGTGATATAGGTACTCGTAGATTTTCTTTATTTTAAAGTTCGTTATTTTAAGGTTTGGTTTGCTTGCCGTGCCGTATTTATTTATTTATCCACTGTTTTATTATCATGAACAAAATCGTGTTAAACTTTCATTATTTGCAGGATCGTTTACGAGAATAATTCACCCGTGAAAAATACAACACGGCAAGCAGAAGCTACAGCCGAAACTGTGAGCAAAATACGAATGTGAAAAGCTCTGTGACATTTCGAAAATCGTCGTAATACCATATTGTTTTAGTACCAGCAAACACCGTTTTTATTTATTTTTAAAATTATTTTGAAAAGATTCTCAAACCACAAACAGCAGTGTTTTAATGAGACTTAAATAAATGAGCCTGGAAAATTGTCATCACGAGTCGAGAACGGTATGCGATTTACAAATAAAGTTTAGTCGAGTGGAAAGCAAAGTTGCAGCTAACAATTTAAAGTTAGTCTAGACTGAGTGCGAGCTGAGGTGAGAAAATGCGGCGGGGAACAGGAATTGGGGGGAACTCGGAGTGGGGAGTATTGGACACTGCTACATGAGCCCCGGGCCGCAGGCCCGAACACTGACAAAGTTGGGCCGAAACCAGGGGTAAGTAACTTAACAGTGTAGATCCAACTCCGACTATCCAATGAAATATTAGTGGCCTTGAAAATGGACTCTACGAACCTTACCACATCGGAAAAGTGCATAAAACTCATGCTAATGCAAGTGTTTTATATCTCAAAAAGTTTGATTAAGAATCACTAATATAATTACGCGTTTTTTAATGAGAAAATCATCTGTTGTGTATAAAAAGTTATGGATTTTAGTAAACACACCGACCAGTGTTTCAGTGGATGAGACGGTTACACTACTGTGATTTTCTTGAGGGTAGTTTGGGGTGAGTTCATAATGAATATGCGGCACCGCACTAAGGATAGGATACTCCTGGGACTCGTCTGCAAACTTTACCATGAAGCGACAAGATGGATAGCGCAGATCTAATAGGATGCAACGATCTCTACCCCTCTCTCTATTATATGTTAACCATTGAAGAAGCAGCTGGTTAGAATAGATTTTAGTTTGGAAAAGTGATTTGATTATTTAAGAGCTTAAGTGGTTTACCGCCATCGAAAGACTTTCGGGAGATAGTCTGTATAATTCCAAGTTTCTAATCCGTTCTTCGCAAATAGAAATGTGATTTCAAACTCCGATTAGAAGCTTGAAAGTACTTAAATCGCTTTCGTTATCGTCCAATCTTCGCGCACATTGTGTTTCATTTTCATTCTAATTTAAAAAGTTCCAAGATACTACGAAGAATAGGAGGTAATATTGAAGGAATTATTGTGTCACAATTTAATTTCGGACCAGGTTTTTACTGGCGTTCTGTAGCACCTGAATAATACTGAGATCTTTATCAGAGGGTGAAAAGAGACTGCGCGGCCCGCGGAGGTCGGCATTAAAAATATTAAAATAAGTAATTGCTCTATCAGGCTTGCACCTGACGCGCCGGGCGCCGCCGCCCGTGCCGCCCGCCCCACGGCGCGCCCTAAGCACTTTGTGATAAGGGCAATCGCGCATCTTTCCTCCTGTCTCTGCATCTTTATATTTATATCTGTAGCAGGATGTAATCTTACAACATCGCTAGCTGAGATTTAGAAACAATTTAGCAGGGGCAAGTTAAATAAATGACGCTTCCGTGAGTGATACTTAGACTAAACATTTTACAACAAATGTAATGATTTTGAAACGCATTGTAAAATAGAGCTAATTAATTTTGGTTTGATCTCTGTTCATTTAGAATCTCTCTTGACAAAGAAAATTACAATCAAATAATAGAAAAAAATTAGAACTAGTATTTACAACCTGCAAAGTTATTATGGATGTAAAATCAAACTACGCAATTTTATTTTTGATGGTCTAAAAAAATATTTTCATAAAAGATTTTCATAAAAACGATATAAGTATCATAATATAATGAATGTACTTACATTTAAAATTGTTATTTTTGTACAATTTATTACCTACACTATATTTTATTTTTACTTGTATAAAAACATAACCCATGGTGTCTTATGTGGGCTTTGTTTCTTCATGATTTCCATGAAGGCCCGGTTGGCCGGTTACACTTAATTTTGTATTAGTTTATAAGCAAAAAAGAGTAAATTTTTTTTACTTTAATTTGTTTTATACTTACATAGAAATTGACCTGTCAATGTTGGTGTGTGTAGAAATTACTTATGTTTAGTTCAGCGTCTCATCCTAAGTTCTTGTAATATGTTTAGAAACGTCACTTGTCAACGTAAATACAGAGATTATGGTAAAAACTATAGGTGCCCGTTTCGTTCTCAATTATTTCATGACATCTGTATTGTATATATCTTGTATTTGTCAACCGTTGCCGTATATTATGTCTTTTTATTGTTATATTTTTGATCGTTTTGTGTCTTACGTGTTATCTTCCGTGACTTCACCAAACGGCTCTGTCATTGGTTGTAACGTGTTTGCAACTAGCTCATGCTGAGAGAGACCGTCTTGTGACTCATCGAAAGAACCTTTATCTTTTACTTTATTTTTAAATCATGTTGGTCTTTCTTTTGTTAATTGAGTTACAAATAAAATATTCTCATTCTCTCTCTCTCATATAATTGAAACAATTGAGCTAACTGTCTGCAGTATAGTGTTGCAAACTATTTACTGGTAGCTCAACTGATCTATATCAATACCAGTCGGAAGCGTCTCCAAGACGCTGGCTGCATTGCCCCGCTATGGTTCTCTGTCCATTGAATTCTTTTTGATTTGATTTCATAAGTATGAATATGGTTTTGAAAGCAATAACTAAAGAGACCGAAAAGCGTAATAATTTAGTGAGTGTACGAGAGACATTTAGTATTACGTCAATAACATTAAGTGCTAAATCGTGTCTGTCACCGAATTTCGTAGATGGAGGCCGATTTCGTGAAATAAGCCATTACAATGTCCTTGACGGCATGGACCATATAAATTGGTATATTAAGGAGATAAATGTAAGAGATTTATTAGAAATTGCCAAGATAATGGGATGTTCAGTTATAAAGACAGCTACAATGTACGGCTGTGCGTTTGAATACCAATAGCTTCATTAAAACTACATATTTCAGCGATATTTGTAGTTAAAGTAAAGTACAATAGTATTTATTACAACAAAAGATATGTATAAAACATATTCACTGTGTATAAAACATCGGTAACAAAACTTAAGATTCTACAGAAGCCTGCTTACATAATAACTTGTGCCTAAGTAGCGATGAATATTGAAACAGTACGGGAAGGAACTTGTATGATTTTATTTTTATTTCTGTCCTCCTATAGAAAACCTTACATATAGAATAAAAATATGTACCTACGTCTTATATAAATGAAAAATTTATTTTTTAGGTGTGAGTCTTAAAAATTGTTGGTATTTAAATACTTACTCGGCTCCATTTTTTCCACCCCTGTGCAGCATGCCCGCTCGTGCCATCTCACGACCACAACCTGCAAAAAGGGTAATGTGAATAAAATTATTACAGACATAAGGAGATTAGCCAAAAAATAAGGTTCTCCTTAGCAACCGCATAGTATCGAACACACCCAGCCTCTTCCAATCATTATATTAATGCTGATACCGCCCATCTGGGTTAGGGAAAAGGAAATCTTAAACAATGAAATGAACATACCTATAATAAAATCATCTAACGAAATAGAACTGTTTAACAGCGAAAACAAGTGTTGTTTTCGCTGTTAAACAGTTATATTTTCATTACTTTTATTTTAAAGTTTTTGTAGTTATTTATTTATTTATTTATTTATTTTAAACCTTTATTGCACTGATGTACAAAGGGTGGGCTTAATGCCGAGGCATTTTCTACCTGCCGACCAAAAACATATGTTTTTACAGGGGGTTGGCGTGCTAATTTAAGTTTTACAAGTAGCCTAAATAACTCTAATTATATATACCTATTATATATTTATATACATAACTAAAAAAAATACTACTAAAGCATAAGCATAGTATCAACTACCAACGAGAAACATTTGTGTAAACTAAACTATTGGTATAACCTCTTAAGAAAAAGCGTGCGCACCATTTTCTTAAAAGTATCTCGGTTTTCTGCCTTTCGAATGTCCAGAGGCAAGTCATTCCACAACCGCACTGCCTCTACAGAGAAAGAATTTCCAAAGACGGAGGTAGTATGCACAGGTATAGATAGGAGCAGATTATCAGAGGAGCGGAGATTTCTACTGTGATCATCTGCTAGGAAATTAAAGCGGTCCTTTAAGTAAAAGGGACCCGAAGGCTCTTTTAAGACTGAAAACAGTAGACAAAGGATCCTGAGTTTTCTTCGTTCGCGGATAGGTAACCATTTAAGCATAGCTCGGTATTTGCTTACATGATCATACTTACGGAGATTGTAAACGAATCGGATACAAGTATTTAGTAGACGGTCTAGTTTATTGAGGAGATTCTCATTAAGATCGAGGAAGACAACGTCTGCATAATCGATAATTGGAATGAGGAGAGAGTTTACCAGAGTGATTTTAGTAGGAATCGGGAGGAAGTTTTTAAGACGTAGAAGTGAGTGTATTGAGGCATAGAATTTTCTAGAGATCTCCTTTACGTGGGGAATCCAACTGAGCTTTCTATCGAAAATGACACCCAGGTTTTTAACAGTGGATGAGAGAGGAATATCGTTCCCATCGTATTGTAGAGAGAGTAGGTTTTGACCATCTACTTTAGCCAGTTGACGTGAGCTACCGATTAAAATAGCCTGACATTTGTTAGGGTTAACCTTAATGCCGAAATGAGTGGACCAGGTTGAGAGTTTCTCAAGCTCACCATTGAGGAGGTTAATGGCATCGTTCAAATCATCTACAGAGGAAGAGTGGTAGAGCTGGAGATCATCTGCGTACATATGGTAATGACAAAGAAGGTTGTGAGAAAGGAGGTTAATAAAAAGTGAGAAAAGGAGTGGAGAGAGGTATTCCGCCTTGTGGTACACCAGATACGATTTCCAGCCAAGACGAGAAGTCAGCACCATTCCGGATCCTTTGTTGACGGCTACTCAGAAATGAGGCAAACCAGCGGACAACAGAAGGGGAAAAATTTAATCGGGGAAGAAGTGAAAGGAGAAGGTCGTGGTCTACAGCGTCAAAAGCACTGCTGAAGTCAATTAAGACAAGTAGCGTGACGTGAGAGTTTTCCATGTTTTTCCGAATGTCCTCCGTGATGTTTAGAAGTGCCGAAGTGGTACTGTGACCTTTTCTGAACCCAGATTGGAAAGGATTAATGAAACTACTATTAGAGAGATATTCCGTTACCTGAGTATGAACAACTGCTTCAACAACTTTAGAGAGGAAAGGGAGAATTGAGATTGGACGATATTGATTGGGTAAGACAGGGTTTGGGATTTTGGGAAGGGGGATCACATGAGCCTTACGCCATTGGTCAGGAAATTGAGAAGACATGAGAGAGTAATTGATGATATGAGTAATAGTGGGGAGCAGTTGCTTAAAAATTTTTGAGAACATGATGCGACTAATGTTATCGCTGCCCACTGCATTAGATTTAAACGAGAGAAAAGTCTTTCTAACTCTATCTTCACTAACCGTGGTAAAGGAGAAAGGGTCATTGTTTGGAAGAGCTACATTTACGATTTCAGATAGAGCTAAGGTTTTCAGGTGAGGATCTATTTTATCTCTAGTAGTAAAGTGTTTGTTTAAGGCGTTAATATTAGTGTTAAGTATTACATTATGAGTTCTTTGCCTACCGATACCCAGAGAGTTAAGAAACCTCCATAAGCCTGCTGGTGAAGCAAGTTCAATTTGTGTCATAATGTGTTATTTATCTATTATAATAACAGCGCTTATCAGAGAAGGCTTAAATACAGCAGTGGGCTAGTTAAGGTTGTAGATGAGGATGATATTATATCTACTAGAAGATTAGGGATCTTGCTGTGCTCTACATTGTTAGAGTTACGACAATACATTGCGTTAGCGTTTGTGCAAAGCTATTGACACGCTTCCAATAGTTTCAGTTTCAGGTCGCCTCTTCTCATGAAATTCAGGCGTAACTGGTGACAATATAATTTAATGGCTAACCTAAACATCATCGTAGCTAACGTAAAATACTTACACCTATTGCCTAACTTTTAGTACGAGTTTTTATTTTATGACCATCGTAAAATTAGAGGCCTTTCCAGAAAGGATTAGTGAATTAGGCCACAATCACAATTTTGCCAACACAACACATTTATTAGGCCGTGCCGCGACTCGTCCCAAACCACAGAATAAAACAACAGTGCGTACGTAAAACAACTTAGTTTGCGGATATTCCCATTGTGATGTGCGATCCCCGTAATAAACTCCATTACGGCACAAGGACGAGATAAATGACCAGCGGAATTGCTTTATGGTTGTCCTTACTCTTTAGGACAATATTATAAGTGTTTTTGTTCATTTACGTACGAAAGTTTTGGTGATTTTTTGTAGCATTTGTCTACTCCTTCCTGCTATGGAAGGCAGTTGGCAAAAAATACTGCATTTTACTGAAGTGATGATGAGATGTCCTCCAACCTCCAAGCAGAATTTCGACCACGGCGGCCGGTCTCATCGGAGACTACTGAAGTATAAACCCAGGAAGTAACAAATTGTAAAATAAAATTGACAAGGTTCCCGGAGATAACCTGCGCTAGAGCTTAGATCTGTACCGAGTTATCATTACGGAACTTCAAACAGTATAAATAATGTTCGTCACTCGCAATAAGTTAAGATAAATCGGAGCTCGTTGTCATGTCACCTCCCAAATAAACGGGTGATTTAACAATTTAATCAACGATCTCGGAAAGAACTTGATGAATGGCCAGTCGAGATTATTCGAGTTTCGGCGTGTAGTTCCGTAAATTCCGACATCAACGCGATAGGTTGACAATGAGTGTTTATGAGGCAAAGTAAGAGGCGATCCGTCTTAGTAAAAGCTAGGAAGTGTTAGGGCCAGACTCTACCAAAGTGGAGATAAGACAAGCGGATAAGAGATGTGTTTTAAACAACCAATAGAACGTCGTTATTCTCACATCTCGTCTCCGCTCAGCTTGATCAGCGGAGATGTATCATATTGAAATGTTTGTACGATCTCCAAATATTTGTCCCGGGTGTTCTGGGTATTTTTATGAATTATAAAAATATCTATCTGTGTAATGTATTGTATTAAGTATATCAGACATCTAGGACACATAACAAAAGCTCTGCTTAGCTTGGGACTAGATGATGCTGGTGTGGATTGTCCGGCATTATTTATCTATACTAATATTACAATAAAGAGGAAAGATTTGATTGTTTGTTTGTTAGTACTGAATAGGCTCCGAAACTACTGATCCGATTTGAAAAAATCTTTTACCATTAGAAGTCCACAATATTCCTGATGAACATAGGCTACTTTTTACCGCGGGAAAATGCTTCATGATGTAAGAATGCAGCTAGATATTTATGTGCGAGATATATTTGTGTGCGAGAAACAAAGAAAGATCGAAGCGGGGATGTGAGCTGTGCCTCGCAAGTTGGCAACGTCACGCAGCGGATACGAGAAGAGATGTGAACCGCGTGCAGAGAGCAGTGCCGCTGCTAGTGGATTCATCTCAATCTCAACAAACATGCGACGCTAGCTGCACGCAGCTTAGCCGCTATAACCAGCACGCATCTCCGCTCCAGTCCAGCCAGTACGCATATCCGCACAGCTTCGGTGGAGACACCCTAGCTGAAAAACGTTTCTTCTCGTCTCCGTTTCGGACATTTCCGCACGTTTCCGCTTTAGTGGAGTCTAGGCCTGAAGGCGTTCTAATCTCTACATTTAAGCGCTGAACTTTATGGAGCATTTTTGGAAATATTTACAACTAGCTGTACCCGCGACTTCGTTCGCGATTGCCTTACCTGCCGACTAATTAAGTTCACATTTAACCATAGTCTCTCATATTATGAAACGCCGCCGTCCAAAAAATCGTGTAGGGTGTACGGGGATAGCATATTGTCATCTTCAATCCCATTCTTTATCCACACGACTTTTAGCTACGACTCGGCCAGCGTCAGTGTTAAGAAGTGTCCTACTCGTTTGACTTACTCACAGCTGGGGCCCTATTCTGCTATACTAATCGCTTCACTATGACAGGGCTATCGTCACAGAATGACACTTTTTGGTATTCCACCTTGGATGAAAGAAATTATGATGAATGCAGATGGAGAGACGCGCGTCAAGTTTGAAACTACATATTAATTTATCTCGCGCGCACTATCTGGAATTTTATTAATCTAAGGATTCTACGTGATGATTCTGCGACGATTCCATTGTCATACTGAAGCAATTGTTTTGCAGAATTGGGCTCCTGATCCATTTGACTGGACCACCGTAATTTTTTTTCGTTAGTAGGTAGGTACAGTTGGCTGTGTACCACAATAAAAAATATTTTTCTGCGGTCCAGTTAGTATAAGTGGACCACAATAATTAATTAATTTAATTGTACACGAAGTTTGGTTGGACTAAGACTCCAACCAAACTTCGCTGGACCAGCTAAACCACCATATGTAGGTATATCATGTAAGGCAGGAACCTAACTTATTTTTCCAAGACCCACCACCTTAGTAGGTAGGAACCTAACTAATGGGTGCGTCTTGGAAAAATAAATAGATAGGAACTTACCTACCCTTTATCTACTAATTTTTTTCTTCAATCTACAGATTATTTCATCAATCTACTGATTTTAGGTTTAAAGAACTTTATTTTCTCATAAAAACATTACAGTTCACTTAAAATGAGATAAATTTATACAGTAACTGTGTACTAAAACTAACTTTAAGTAGATAAACAGCTCCTGGGATTTGAGACTTAACTTAAATTATTTTTGATTTTCTACTCGACTTTCTACTGATTTAGTCATATTCGATCTTGCATCTCTGTTTCTAACAAAAAGAATGCATGAAATCGGACGACGCGTAGACCCGTCGTGATGCGCGGTTAAAGAATTCTACTTTTTCCTCTCTCCCAGGGAATCTTACTGAATTCCAGGATAAAATGTATTCCATGTCCTTTCTTGTAGTATGAACTCAAAACGTGCCAAGTTACATTCCAACTCATTACCTATGTAGTTTCGGCGTGATCAGCGGTGAAGGAATTTAACTTTTATCCCCTCTCCCAGGGGAACCTGACTGAATTCCGGGATAAAATGTATCTTTCCTCATAGTACGAACTAAAATCACGCCAAGTTGCATTCGAATTCATTTAGTAGTTCCGTCGTGATGCGTGGTTAAAGAATTTTACTTTCATCCTCTCTCCCAGGGGAACCTTACTGAATTCCAGGATAAAATGTATCCCAGTCCTTCCTTGAACTCAAATCCTACCAATTCAGTCCAACTCATTCAGTAGTTTCGGCGTGAACGTGATGCGTGGTGAAGAAATTTTACTTTTATCCCCTCTCCCAGGGGAACCTGACTGAATTCCGGGATTAAAAGTATCCTATGTCCTTCCTCGTGGTATGACCTAAAATCGTACCGAGTTTTATTTCAATACCTTAAGTAGTTCCGTCGTGATGCGCAGTTAAAGAATTTTACTTTCATCCCCTCTCCCAGGGAAACCTGACTGAATTCCGGGATAAAAAGTATCCTATGTCCTTCCTCGTAGTATGACCTAAAATCGTGCCGAGTTTCATTTCAATACCTTCAGTAGTTTCGGCGTGATGCGCGTTTAACAAACAGACAGACAGACAGACAGACAGACAGACAGACAGACAGACAGACAGACAGACAGACTGACAGACAGACAGACAGACATGAATGAAAAAAATTGCAGTTTTGGCTTCAGTATCGATAATAGAGTGCCCTCCAAAAAAAATTTTCAAAATATCTTCAATGTACAGAATTGGACCTGTTACAGTTTTATTATAAGTATAGATGAAACTTATAAGTAATGTAGGTATTTGAAGTAAGTAGTAAGGACTTACTTTTAAAGGTTGGGTCTCCAAGAGTATTTTGAAAATCCCTATGAAAAATGTCCCGTTAGTAGCAAATCTCTTTCTCACATTAAGTATAGAAAACCTGAAGCCTAATCATATCGCCAAACTTTTCTAGGCGGATAAGTGGTAAGAACACTAATTTCATGTGATTAAAGTTTTTAGAGAAGTTTTCATACATTATACGTCAAAGTTAACCAACGAAGCTACTAATTGTCATTGTAATTGTATCTTTCGAAGAACAGCACCCGAAAAGCATTACCCTAAGAATAGATAGTCTATAATAATCAGTACTTACACTTATTACCATACTAAGCCCAGTAAGGGCTTTATCATACTAGAGGATTGCGAGCGTCCTCAAAGTGGAGCGGGCGAGCAACGTATAGGTACGTTACGATTGCGCAACGAACACGCCGCGGATGCGCAGCGAATTCGTTGCGGACGCGCAACGATTTCGCCGCGAACAGCAGCGTGGGCGCCATTTTGTACTGTCTCGTACAAACGTTTTAGTACGTACATGTTTTTATTCATTTGCAAAACAACACAAAGTAGTTTTGCATTCGATTAATTGATGATGGGTCTTCCCAAATTCGTCGCTTTCGTTTTCGTCTCCGACGTCTTTAAAGTAACAAAGCCAACAGCAGTGTCTCCTCGTCGGAAACTATTTTGTTACTGAGTGTATTGTACGTCGCTAACTTGCTACAAACACGCGACAAAAACGTTGCAAAATTCGCTGCGCATTCGCTGCTCGCCCGCTCCGCCCCGCAGCCGCTCGAAAACCGCTAGTGTGATAACTTAAGGATTTAAGCCCAAACATAGCTAAACCTCAGCGTGTCAGTGAAACATCAATACTGCACGGCTGTTAGCTCAGCTCTAACACAACAATGGCCTTTTGTTCAGACTTCAATAGCATTATTTGAGAGACTAGTGTTGCTGACGGGACTCCACCGGCTCATTGTGAATTAAAGGCTGCAACATGCATTACTATTCAGGCAGCTAGGTTTATCTAGTTTTCCGGAGTTTGTTGAGGAATACAATTACCTAATAGCGGAAAACTATCATTTGTTAAGTTTATCTTGGACTTGCGTTAACCAAAAATGAAAACTTTGCTTGGAAGGTCTCTTCTAAACTGCATTTAATGCGAAAAACAAATCTCAATACATCCATTATGGATCTAGTCAATGGATATAACGAGATCCATCCCTTAGCCATTGTGGATTTGCGTCAACAGCAAAAACCAAACACTATTGGGGAGTTTTAAAGGTTTTATGATGTTGTAAGTTTTTGTAAGCAAAGGTCGACTGACTGAATTGTCGGCACTGATATTGAGCTCTGACCATGACTTGAGCAAGGAGAGAGCTATAAACAGAGAGAGCTATAATACAGGTTTACTTCACTGAAGTAAAAACACTTTCAGTGCCCACGATGTATGTACCTGCTGATTTTCGTCTCCCTGTACTTGCGCAAAAACGCCTTAAAGTTCCCTAAATAAGGACGTAACAGTTAACTAAATGAAACGTAAAACATTTGGTAACAAACATCCCAAAACAATCGTAACATTATTTACTAGACGAGAATGGCACTAATTCGTAATTACACAACGCACATCGTTTGTGGAATACCTTGTCACGAATAAATAAAGACGCCATGCTACAATTACAATTATGAACTTTAAAGTGGATTACAAATTACAAACAGTACCTATTGGGGTTTTCACTCTAACATGTTACACCGTGGTTATGCTATGCCGCATTGATTCTCACTTGGCTGTGTCACTATAATTTATTTCAGTCATCTTGAAGATTTTTTTACAAATTATAATATTTTTGGGGTTGCTTTACATTTCGTACAAGTTTGACAATATGCGTTTTTGACATTTTGCGAAAACTTAGATCCTTTTGTCATTTTGAGTGTTTGACTTAATTCGTACTTGAACTCTAACGTATATAATCCAATTCATGCAGCATCATCTAGCCCCAAGAGCAGAGCTTGTGAGTTAGTACTATGTCAGTTCTTTAGTACTACATACTAAAGAACTGACATATTTAATACATAAAAAAATAAAATAACATCGCAAAAAATTTCGACTTTCGGTCTTTCGAACGATTTTCGTGACGGATGATCTTAGAAATTACCCGGAGTGTGAGTGCTTATGCACTATAATAACAAAAACCTTATATTTTCATATTAAATTACGGTGGAAATACAACCGGCTACCTTTGATAGTACGTTTGGGAGCACTAGTGGATTGTAGGTACTGCGTGTTTTCAGTTTGGTATAAACAGAAAACACGCAGATTACATATCTATGTAGTAGTACCTATCTGTGTAGTGAAACTAGCTGATTCATTCTCTTCTCTCTTCTGTGAGCCATTTTGCCTATAATTCGGCGCGACACGCGAACCGCACGTTACGATATAAATGTCGATGTAATGTTCTGTGCTGAAACCTCATTTCAGTAACTTGATTTGTGATATCAGAACATAGCCGTGAGTAATATGCGATAATTATTGGGTTTGGGTTGTTTATTAGCTTTTACTGCAATATTTCTGGAATGGGATCGGGTAGTACATATCAAGAATTGTGCAGGACTCTTGAAAATTACTACTAACACCATCACCATTTGCATACCAAGCGATAGCTTTACTAGTAAATTATTAACTAACTAGGTGAGCCCGTGAACTTCGTACAACCTACTTATTTTCCTCTTTTTAGGGTTTCGGTCTCGCTTTGTCTGTTTTTTTCCCCTCTTTAACAACTGAGATCGGTTTCAAAACTCTTATTGTCTCGCTTTGTCTGTTCTTTTTCCCTCTTATAAATTCAGCAACAATCGCAGGTATCAACTTGAAATTTAAAAAAATAAATAATAAACATAACGCGCACTTGTACAGATGTAAAGAAAAAAAAAAAAAAAAAATTCCATACAAATCGTGATATCGAAATTTTAAAAGAGACCTTCAATGTGGAATGAGTTATGAATTGAATGTGTTTGTAAATTTCAAAAGCATTTTTCAAATTTCTGTGGGTTTCATAGTTTTTGAAATATTTTGAAATAAGTCGATAAATTACCCATTTCTCCCTATCTCCTTAGATTGCAGAACGATCAATCTGAAACGTATGGAGCGTTTGTAGATATGGATCTATAATTCACAGCAAAAAAGAATGTGTCTGTGTGAAGAACACTTTTTGATAAATGGTCATAAAGGGGATGGAATAATTTTTAAAAGGGCTCCTCACCGAGTTTGGGGTATCGAATGAAAGGTATCAGTACAAAACACCAAAACATTTCTGTAAATTGCATACTTTATCTTGAAAAATCTTGAAAAAATTACCGTCACCCCCTTATCACCGAAGTATGCAGAGCGATTTAACTAAAATGTAGGTTGGTACCTACTATTTTTACGTATTCATTAAATAGCGAAGTCTCTAACCGGTACCTTTAGTACGTATTTGTATAATTGAACATTCTAATCCCTCGGCACGCGAGTTACACTCGCACTTGACGGGTCTTGTCGGATGCTGTGTGAATTGTCCAGCATTATTTATTTATTATTTATTTATTTATTTACCTATTTATTTATTTATTTATTATTTATTTATTAATCTTGTTTTTCTCCTTTAATATTGCAAACATGCAAAGAAAAAAAAACAAATCGGCCAAGCTGTTTTTAAGTTTTAGTGAGACTAACGAATAGCAATTGATTTTTATATCAGAATTTAAACAGGATCGATATTGTTGGCTCTATTTATGTCTTTGTAGGGATTAGTCCCTATAAACGGCGTTGCCAGCAGGTGCTCCTGCTCTCTGAATCCGTTTACTATCTTAAGTATGGTACCTACATCATTTCTTCAACTTAGATAATGCGTGACTCACCTGGACATTCGATCGGGGGGTCGGTTGTGCCGTTTAGTCGTTTGGTTCATTCCAAATACCTGCAACAAATAACCAGAATGATTTAATAAATCGATGATATTAAAACCTTAAATAATCATTATAGGTTCGGGCCCACTTGCCTGAGGCAAGAGCGTGGGAAAATCACCACTCCCTTTTCGGCCTTAGGCTAATATTTGCAAGCTATTTTATTAACGAAATGCTCTTTTTGACTGTAAATATTATAATTTTATAGTTTGAAAGGGTGTGTATTAACTCCTCCTTTAGACTATTTTAAGAACACCATCCTTTTACCCTGACGCCAGTTTTGTCATATGTATTAGGAATCCTAGATAATCTAGCTTTTTTGTTTAATTACATACAAGGTTAAGTCCGGCGGCGTTTAATGACGTTTAATGACGAATAGCTTAAAAGAGAAAAACGATTAAAATAATTTTCAGTTACCGAGCAAAGGTGCTGTGACTGTGGGTAATTGCCATAAAATGGCAAGCTCTGGAAAGCGAATTTCTCAAATTCAAACTGGAATGCTCATAATGCGAAAGGCAGTTTGCAGCCGGCATTTGGCAGGTCGAGGCAGCTAGATGTTTCGAGGATACTCTGTTAAATGATATTGCGGGAGTGCGCTCGGCCTCAACTTGCTGACACGGATCCGTGATGACCCAAATGGAGGAGTGACCTGTTTGCGGATCACTTCACCCACAAACTCATAAAGCACAGTCAGATGAAACTGCCTTTGCTATTGGCCTGCAGACCTCGGAAACGTAGCGTAAGCACTCGCTAAACTCCGGTTTGGTACCTGAAAACTTCTGGTACGCGATATAAAAGGTCCGTTTATTTACGATCGCACAGAATTGCAGTTTTTCACGCAGCACCTGCGGCTATACTAAAATCTTTAACGATCCACAAAATGTAATAGACACTCAAACTTTTCAGAGGATCGTGTTTACAGGTTTATAATGAAAAGAACATTGTGTATCATTTTTATGGTACAATATCGAGGTTCAATCATTCCTGGAACGTCATATTACCCAATACAATACAAAGGATTTGCTATCCAGCTGTAGATACTTGTTGCCAGTAGGAATTGCAATAAAATTTCATTTTAAAATTGAATCCGTGTTCGCGTAGAAAATAAAGAATGGTCACGTTTGCTCTTTTCTCATCTCTATAGACAGAACCGATACAGAGTTATGAAGGAGAACGGAATGTAGATAATTTTGCAGGAAGTCGGAACAAAGGCATTCCCGGCACGCGACCTACATCCTGAAACCCCATTCGATAAAACTTGCCGTCGAACATCCGCAACTACTGAAAAACTAATTTTAAAATCGATACTATACGGGCGATGTACTTTTTTCGAGCTTACAATATTGCTAAGTAAACTTTACACATGCACGAACCATGCTGATGAAAACTGGTCTGGGTTTATTTGGAAAGTATTAATTGAAACGTTTGTATTTGTATATTATTTATTTTAAACGAACGAGTCCAAATTGAATTTATTACGCTTCCGATATGAAGCAACCCAGAAGTTTGTTTGATCAAAATGTTGTATTCAATTCATAGTCTGTTTCCGCTTGCAAAAAAGGGATTTTGGGTCAATTTGTTGTCTCTTGCAGCTGCTTCCATCAATCGCCTTCCGTGTGGCTTACACAAGCAGCTCGCTATGCTTGCTTTCAATTTACGAGCCAATAAAAAAGAGTCAACTCGATATAACTTAGCTCCAAACGTGCAGTTTTCTGTCATAGGCTTTTAAAAGTTGGCTAACATTTATCCCGAGGTGCAATGCCCCAGTTAGCAACCGGCAATAGAGGGCATTAAAGTCGCCCATGTGTGATGATGTGTGTTAACTAGTTTAGTTCCTGTTGCTTGTTTTCAGCTGAACCGACTGAAAAATAAAATGAAAGAGGAAATCGGGTCACAACTTGTTCGTGCATCTACCTAACTAAAGTGAGCCTCAGGTTACACGAAGTGGGATCTTTTTGTACATAAAACCGGTTAATATATAGTATGTATCGATTTTATAAATGTGGAAATACTATACAGTGCGTCCCACGTATATGTCACGTGGAGATTTTATTTCTGAAACTATGTAATTTAGCAAAAAATAATCCTTACGATGAAGCCTTTCGATCGGTATGATAAAGGTACAGGATTATTATTTTTCTCGTGAAACGGGTTCGATTTCCGGTTCAATCATGTAATTATTTAAATATCTATGAATGCAGTTTAAATTGTTTTTTAATTTCATATAATATCTTCTTTCAGTAAAATGTTCTATCTACAATATTCAAGGTACTTTCCCTCCATGTGGCATATCCGTGGGACGCCCTGTATAGTATGGTTACTACAAGGCTTTTACAGGTTAGAAACGGAGACTATTGATAATTTGACTTTTTATTTACTTAGGTATTTCTAATTATAAGTGGGGGAATTGGGATTGGCACTGACATCTCGCACGGGAGTGTATTGTGCATTGTCCCCCTGCCGAACCAGGCCCTAACCAGCCCAGGAATTTTGGCGATTAACAGCTTCGTTTCAGCTTTTCTGTAGGCGTGGACGGGTCTGATGCCTCTATGACTAGGTACTTATTTAAACATGTATGTATTGTTTTACAGTTTGTATTTATTTCACAAAACCGGTGCTATTATCAAGAACCCGGTTGAACACCCAAAGTATAATGGATTCTGTTGAGTTTACTCAGCACACTTAATTAAAATCAATTTATTGGTGGTCATACTAAAGTAGCCCACTTACCACCCGTGCTCTGAGGCTACACGATTATTGAGTCACTAAATTTAAATATGGATAATGTTGAATAATCATTGCTAATTGCATATTGTTAATCGAAAATAAACTCGATGAAGCTACGCGTGACCCGAGAGCTGGTCAGTATCTGGCACAGCGCATCAGCATTGCCATACAGGGGGGCAATGCAGCCAGCGTTTTGGGGACGCTCCCGACTGGTATTGATATGGATCAGTTGAGCTACCTGAAGGTTCTTTGCAACAGTCTGCAGTTAGCTCAATTGTAAATACTAGTTCTAATTTATTTCTATAATTTTTTTGTGAATAAAGGCTTCTTCTGCCTATGTAAAAAACTTGATAAATAATTAAAACGGCAATATGCAAATACACTGAAATTTTAATAGATACGGATCATTAAAGATTCAATGAAAAGATAGAGATACCTATCTAGAATATAGGTAGATTATTACCATTCATGTCCGATTTAGAATAAACTTTTGACTTCGAGATAGGAATAGAGGCTAAGGCTAGAGTTCGGAGGAACAGGAATAGGTACCTATTATCGGAATGATCATCTTGAAACCACATACAGCACGGATATCGAGCTTTCGGCGGATATAATGCAGCGTGGTAAAACGTACCGCTATGGTAATAAGGTTTAAAATACACAAGTCAAAACATGTGCCGATGCCAATAAGTAACAGTATGCCCCGCTGTAGAGAGTAGAGTTATCAGGTTTCATCGCAATAACGGATCAAGGGTTTGTTTGTAGTTACAGCTATCGTGCAGCTTATGGGAGCTACTTTATTGCGATACGTGAACGTGAGTCTGGATAGAACCTAAAGATATTCAGAGCAAGACATATTATAGTGCACAATTGTGCAAACACAGATGCACTCTCAATTCCCTCACTCTCATAATACTATGGTATGCACCTACCGTAATGATAAGTCAAGATTCTTAAACCTGCATAAAGATAACAATACAATAGGTACAAATACCCTTCATTGCACACCGAAAACAGACCAAAAAAAAACAGATTGTCCAACTTAAACTTTGTATAACTTTATGAGGAAGAAAAGATTGATGCTTCGTAGGTAAATGCGTTGTATAGGTTAATACATGTACAATATCATTATAGTTTTGGCGTTTTATCATGCCTACTCTAATCATTTTTTATAATTAAATAGCATTATAAGTATATACTTATAATGATGGTACTACAGCCGAACATAGACGTAAGTAGGTATATAGAGAAAATAATTTCCAAATGTGAAACTGTCAGTGATTTGCATAAATAAACGCTTTTGGAATATTCGCCGGTTCCTCTATTCTAGGAAGCTAGAATTATACTGTCTCTCAAAGTCGCAGTGTCTGTGGTTTTGCTACCACAGTGTGCATATTTGATAAACAACCTTACATAATTATTGTGAAAGAGGACTTTAATAAATAATAGAATAAAATATTGTGAAACCTAGATTCATTTGTTCTCATGTACCTCATTATAAGTTAACAATGTGTTTGTATGAAAATAAAGTTCTTTAACACTTTCATAGCCCAAGTCGCAGACGTCAACCCACCACCGTGTCGCGACGGGGCGCGCCCCCACGTGACGCACCGCCGCCGCCGCCGAGGCTGGGCTGTGAATGCATTAATACTAATAAATTTTCTAGTTTGAACTCTACTATTCATGTTTGTTCTACTATTTTAGTTAAACTTCCCAAACCACAGAAAAAATAATTCAATAACTCGGTCTCTAGGCCCCTGCCCTAAAGGGGATTTCAGGTGGGAAAAGTGGAATAACCCAATAGGCAGCTTTTTATTCGGAAATGACGCCTGCATAAATGTATCCTCCTCCTCCTTGCGTCGTATATCCTCATGTCTGAGGGTCGTGATTCCCCCGTGAAACTTTGTCACGGACAATATCGCGCCAGCTGCGTCTGTCCTTGGCGGCGTGTAGAGCGTTGTGGAGATTCGTGTCCAGGGTCGTGCGGATCTGGTCCGTCCATCTTAGTGGGCTGCGGCCTCTTGAACGCTTTCCATCAACCTTCCCGGTGACTATAAGTTGTTCAAGGTTGTCACCGGATTTCCTGGCTATGTGACCAAAGAAGGTAAGGACTTTACGCAGGCACAAGGAGGACAGTCTCGTCTTCACCTTAAGTTCCCGTAGGATGGAAACGTTGGTCCGGAAAGCTGTCCAAGGGATTCTCAGCATCCTCCTCCAGCACCACATTTCAAAAGCGTCGATTCGGTCACGGTCAGCCCTCTTTATCGTCCAAGTTTCAGCCCCATAATGAAAGATGGAGAAGACTAGGGTGTTGACGAGTTTCACTTTGGTGGAGCGAGATATGCTGCGGTCGCTCCAGATTTTCTGAAGCTGCGTCATTGCGTTTTTCGCCATCCCAATACGCCTTCTTATCTCCTTTTCGCAAGAGCCTGAGCTGCTTATGGAAGAGCCAAGATATATAAAATCGTTCACAACTTCAAGATTAAGCCGACCGGTTAGATGGAGTTTAGACGAGCGATCAACCACCATTAGTTTGGTCTTCGCGTGATTCACTTTTAGTCCTAACTCGCTGCTTATGCGTTCCATTCTTTCCAGGAGGCTGACCATTTCGGTTTCAGTAGCTGCTAAGAGTGTGGTGTCATCAGCATACCGCAGATTTGTGAGCTTGGTTCCGCCAATAGTGACACCACCCTCCCAGTTTTCAACCGTTCGCCTGATGATATATTCTCCATACACATTAAAAAGAATGGGTGACAGGATACAGCCTTGTCTCACGCCTTTTCCGAAGCTGAAGGAGTTGGAGAGTGCACAATCAATCTTTACGATTCCCTGGTGGTGGTAGTACAAGGACTGGATTAGCGCAATGAGGTGTTGGGGGACACCCAATTCTTCGAGAACATTCCATAGATTTTCCCAAATGACACAGTCAAATGCCTTACTATAATCAATAAAACACATGACAAGGGGGGTGTTAAATTCGTAGGACTTCTCTATGAGTTGACGAACATTAAATATCTGTTCGCGAGTCCCTTTGCCTTTCACGAAACCAGCCTGTTCTTGCGGGATTTGCCAATCGAGAAAATGACGGATCCGGTTGTTAATAACGTGCAGCAGTACCTTGCTAGCATGTGATATCAGAGCTAGTGTCCTGTAGTTGTCACATTTGGTGGTGGAACCTTTCTTGTGAAGTGGCAAGATTATAGAGCTGACCCAGTCGAGTGGCCACACACCAGTGCGCCAAATATCGTTACATAGCTGATGCATCGCTTGTACGCCTGTGTTGCCCATGGCTTTTAAGATTTCCGCAGTAATCTGGTCGGGTCCTGGAGCTTTTTTAGTTTTCAGTGCGGATATTGCAACAGAGATCTCAGAATGAAGGATGGGAGGTTCTGGTGTTATGCTACTCCAATTATACATAGCTGGAGAGTGTGCGTTCATTGGGTTCTTGTATAGGTTTTCGCAGTATTTCCGCCACCTCTCTGCTATTCCTTCCAGATCAAGAAGCCGAGTGCCATCTACGTCATCAATCACCCACGTCTTCGGTTTAAACTGCTTCGTTAGCAGACGCACCTTTTTGAACAGGTCTGCGCTTTGGTACTTGTGGGCATGGTCTTCTATCTCCTTACAAATACCTTCTACAAAGTTGTTTTTATCGCGTCGGCAGAGGAACTGAACCGAAGTGTTCAACTGTGAGTACAAGTCTCTTTCATCTTTGGTTTTCAGACCCCGCACCCTAAGCGCCTTTCTTTCTTGAATTTTGCTCCATGTTTCTGTAGAGATCCACAATTGTTTGGGGTGGTTTAGGCAGTATCCTTTTGAGATGTTCTCCATGGTGATCTGGATCTGGTTTTTGAGATGCTCCCATTGTTCGTTAGTGTTCGCCTCGCTTGGGATCGAGTGTTCTTCTAAGTTGGTTTGGAGTTGGTGTTGGAACTGTAGCTCTTGGGGGGCTGGGATACTAGCTAATCTTTTACGTGGGCGCTTGCCTACAGCTTTTAAGCGCAGAGCGAAGTCTGCGACGAGGAGACAGTGGTCAGATCCACAATCAGCACCCGGGTAAGTCTTGGCGTTTGAAATGGATGTTCTCCAACGGCTGTTAATCAGGATATAATCAATTTGATTACGGCAGCGATCTCCAGGGGATATCCACGTGTACAGCCTTCTCCGATGATGTTGAAAGCAAGTGTTCATAATGGTGAGTTTCCTCTCAATACAGAACTCAAGAAGTCTAGTTCCTCTATCATTTCGGACTCCAAGGCCGTACATGCCGACTGTATTTCTTATGTGGTCATCATCCATGGTGTTTCCGACTTTTGCATTCCAATCTCCGATGATGATGGTGAGGTCTCTATTTGGTATGTTCGTTAGAGTTTTATTAAGTTCGGCGTAAAAACCATCTATTACCTCGTCATTGGCGCTGGATGTTGGGGCGTACACGACCACGACATGAACTGTGCAAGGACGAGTGCTCAGCTTTATCGTCATGATCCTATCTGAAACAGGATTGTATCCTAGTACTGAGTCGTTTATTTTCCTTGAAATCCAGAGTCCAACTCCATTGCTGCTTGAATCCACGGGCCCGGAAAAGTACATAGTGTTGCCCCCAGGAGTATTGAAATGGCCTTGCCCACGCCTGTGCGTCTCGGTAATTCCAAGAATAGCCAAATGATGGTCTTCCGCTTCCCTCTCTACAATGTCTAATTTGCCTGGCTCAAGTAAACCACGGACGTTCCAGGTTGCAATACGTCGATGTTTCTGTATCGAGATCTTGTTTTTGTCACCAGTAGCAGGAACTTTGTTTGGGACCCGGCGAGCCGCCCCAGCAAAGTCTTCGGTAGCCAATTTCACACCGTTTGTCCCGGTTACCAAACGGCGCCGGTTGATAGCCGGATCACTCATCTGATTCGCTCTATTCTTTGTCCTTGTGTTCATGGGGGTTTTTCATGGGAAATTTTTTTATGCATAAATGTATACAGAATTTAAAAAAAATCTCCCTGGAAAATTGCTGAAGTTAATTTTCATAATATTCCAGTTTCCCCCTTCAAAAAACCCCCTTAAGGGGGGAAAGATGTATTTTAAAAAATGAATTCCAGTTTTTGCCCTTGAAAAAATTTCAGTCAGATTATGTTCATCTATTATATTTACACCTGGCCCAGACTAGCAAAGGACCCAGGCGAATGGCATAAACATAAAGAGGCCTATGCCCAGCAGTGAGTCTACAAGAGCTGTTGATGAAGATGTTATATCTGTACGCCAAATTTCATCGTGATTTGTTCAGTGGTTTTGGAGATTTAAGGTAATAACAAACACGTTCACATCTTCATTCAAAAAATAATTATTGACATGAAAGCTGTAGCAGCTTCATTGAAATTTCGAGAGAATTTATTCGCACGTGATGCCCTATTTTAGTCCCGAGTAAACCACTGTGTGTATCTCTGAGTAGCGTCGCGGTTTGCGGGCACCCTGTATATTGTTGGTAAATACAATGCACAATATTCAGGCGGCGAGGTGAGACCATCTGATTAGCTTCCGCCGACGTTTCAGAAATAGCTGACATGGCTTCACCTTTGAACATCTTTGAATGTAACAATGAGAAACCGCGATACTTATGGCCTTATCGGGTTTGCATCCGGCTCTTTTTTAGCCCTGGGTGTCATCATCATCAGCCTATAATTCTTCATTCTTAATTCTTTAACTATCCTACTATAATGTGAAGCCGAAAGTTTTGTGAAATGTGAATTTTTGTTACCTAGGATCTCTAAAACTACTGAACAGATCAAGATGAAATTTGGCGTCGGTTTAGAGAAAAGCCTAACTTAGATAATAGGCTACTTATTGTACCAAGAATACGCATGCGAAGTCGCGGGCAGAAGCTAGTAAAACATAAAACAAGAGAAGGAATCCTAAAGGCGAGCTTAACCCTAAAAAGAGTTCTCTCCCAGCAAACCATATTGAGAGAGAGAGATAACGTTACATGGGTTATATATAGTTTCTTAGAGAAAAAGATGGTCTACTGATACCGATGGACTACTACATATTATTACACTATGTCTGAGATACTTATGTCAATATTTAATAATTTGTCCACTTATGGACATAGACCCGCCCCTAATGAGCGCCATAGCGCCCTGTCTTTAGCTTGCCGTATCCAGCATCGGTCTGCAGTCTTCCGCAGGTCGTTATCCCACCTGCCTGAGGGCGTCCTTCACTACGTTTGTCGAGTCGCGGTCTCGACTGAACATAGAGGCGTTTTCTGGCTCATCTGTGTATATTTTTTGTTCGTTTGAGCACTGCAGAACTTTCTCTCACACTTCATAAACTTTCGTAAGATGTGTTGTTACCTAAGCACGAAATTCTTTTGAAGGGCCTAGTCTTTCATCATGGAAATAAGGTCGTTTGTTTCAAAAGCGCGTGAAATGAGATAGTAAAAGTTTTTATGGCTCGATTAAAGGGACAAGCGTGCGAGCAGGCCCTACCACAGTTTCGATCCCTTGCTTCTTAATAAGGGCTGCAAAGTTACTAAAATAAGGTATTTAGCTATTTCTTGCTTTATTTATCACAAAAACCTAACAATTGGTTCACGATTAAATTAATTATTCACACTGACACTTGATAGTGGCTCAAACGTTTATAAATAACTAGCTGTACCCGCGACTTCGTTCGCGATTGACATACCTGGCGACTAATTAGGTTCACATTTAACCACAGTTTCTCTCATGTTATGAAACGCCGTACAAAAAGACTTCGATGCCCAGAATTGGACCTGTTACACTTCTAACATAAGTATCTTTATTTAGGTACCTAGTTAAATTGTGTATAAATCGTGTAGAGTCTACGGGGGATAGTATGTTGTCATCTTCAATCCCATTCTTTATCCACACGACTTTTAGCTACGACTCGGCCAGCGTCAGTGTTAAGAAGTGTCATACTCGTTTCACTTCTTACTCATGGTTCCGTTCAGCTACGAGAAGTAGTTTTCGTAAACCCTATTAGTAGTTCCCTATTCTGCTAAGCTAATCGCTTCACTATGACAGGGGTATCGTCAAAGAATGACACGTTTTGGTATTCTACCTTCGATGAAAGAAATTATGATGAATGCAGATGGAGAGACGCGCGTCAAAGTGTCAAGTTTGAATCTATTAATTTATCTCGCACGCACTATCTGGAGTTTTATTATTCTATAAGGATTCTATGTGATGATTCTGCGACGATTCCATTGTCATAGTGAAGCCATTTTATTACAGAATTGGGCTCCTGATCTATTTGACTGGACCACCGTAATTTTTTTTTCGTTAGTTAGCCTACCAGGCTCACTTGGTTGTTTACCACAGAAATAAATATTTTTCTGTGATCTAGTTAGTTTAATTGGACCACTTACTCCAACCAAACTTTGGTGGTACAGTTAACTGTACCAGCTAAACCACCAAATATCATGTCCATGAATATCGCATGGACCATCTGCACATTTTACCTACTTTGCCTGAAATAGGCATTGACGCACTCATTAGTTAGGTTCCTACCTACTTAGGTAGGAACTTTACTAATGGGTGCGTCTTGGAAAAATATATGTATAGATAGGAACTTGCCTACCCTTTATCTACCGATATTTTTCTTCAATCTACAGATTATTTCTTCAATCTATTAATTTTCTACTTGACTGTCTACTGATTTAGTCAAATTCGATCTTGCAACACTGTTACTAACAAAAAAAATGCATGAAATCGGACGACGCGTTAATGATTTCTTAATAAGAACACATTTTGACTTTTATCCCCTCTCCCAAGAGAACCGTGCCTACTGATATCTCAGATAAAATGCATCCTATGTTCCCTCGTAGTATGAGCTCAAAACATGCCAAGTTTCATTTGAATTCATTCAGTAGCATATTTTTACTTTCATCCACCCTCCCAAGGGAACAGCACTGATTCCGGGATAAATCGTATTGCTCATTTGAATACATTCTGTACTTTCGGCGTGATGCGCGACCCAGGAATTTAACTTGTATCCCCCTCCACGGGGAACCTTACTGAATTCCGGTATAAAATGTATCTTTCCCCGTAGTAATGCGCGGTTAAAGAATTTTACTTTTTCCTCTCTCCCAAGGGAACCTTACTGAATTCCAAGATAACATGTATTCCATGTTCTTCCTTGTTGTATGAACTCAAATCGTGCCAGGTTTCATTCCAACTCATTCTGCAGTTTCGGCGTGATGCGCGGTGAAGGAATCTTACTTTCATCCCCTCTTCCAGGGGAACCTTACTGAATTCCGGGATAAAATGTATCCCATGTCCTTTCTAATTCAGTCCCAACTCATTCAGCAGTTTCGGCGTGATGCACGGTGAAAGAATTTAACTTTCATCTCTTCTCCCAGGGGAACCTTATTTCGGGATAAAATGTATCTTTCCTCGTAGTATGAACTCAAATTATGCCGAGTTCAATTCGAATTCATTCAGTAGTTCCGTCGTGATGCGCAGTTAAAGAATTTTACTTTCATCCCCTCTCCCAGGGGAACCTGACTGAATTCCGGGATCAAATTTATCCCATGTCCTTCCTTGTAGTATGAAATCAAATCGTGCTAGGTTTCATTCCAACTCATTTAGCACTTTCGGCGTTATGCGCGGTGAAGAAATTTTACTTTTATCCCCTCTCCCAGGGGAACCTGACTGAATTCCGGGATAAAAAGTATCCTATGTCCTTCCTCGTGGTATGACCTAAAATCGTACCGAATTTTATTTCAATACCTTTAGTAGTTCCGTCGTGATGCGCAGTTAAAGAATTTTACTTTCATCCCCTCTCCCAGGGAAACCTGACTGAATTCCGGGATAAAAAGTATCCTATGTCCTTCCTCGTAGTATGACCTAAAATCGTGCCGAGTTTCATTTCAATACCTTCAGCAGTTTCGGCGTGATGCGCGTTTAACAAACAGACAGACAGACAGACAGACAGACAGACAGACAGACAGACAGACAGACAGACAGACAGACAGACATGAATGAAAAAAATTGCAGTTTTGGCTTCAGTATCGATAATAGAGTGCCCTCCAAAAAAAAATTTCAAAATATCTTCAATGTACAGAATTGGACCTGTTACAGTTTTATTATAAGTATAGATAATAGTAAATAAATAGTTTAGGAACAAAAACAATGGTTACATGGTTATAAAAGAAGTAAATAAGGAGACTTATAAAAAGAGTATGTTGTTAAACTGGACGCGGCTTGGTAAATATTTATTTAATTTCCAAAAAAAAAAAAGAAGTTGTAGTAGTGTTAGTCGAGAGTTGCAGTGATATTTCTGTGAACATACGTAATAATAATCGTATCTCGTTCGTGTGACTGTGTCAAAAAGAGAACCTACGAAAACATCACACCTTTGAGGTTTCAGTAAAAAGTGTAGGTAAATTTAAGCTGATTCGAACGTTATTTCAGGAGCGAAGGTAAACCTGGCATTGTTACGCTACGCGTTCGTAGCGTAGACATCAAACGACGTAAGTATATCAAAGAGTGTAGCAGGGACGCGCCAGGTGGCTTCTTCAAATAGGGTGAGTCTACTTTAGGTTTTACGGACAAACTCAGCCTAAAATATACCCAATTTCCGCGACTATAAACAAACGGATTGCATATTTATCGCTGCGACAGTTTTAGCGGCAGCTTTGTTTTAGACAGTTTAGACAAAGTTATGTTGACAACAGAAATTGGAGGGTTTGGAATTAAAACAAGCTTACCAGCTATTTAAAACAGTTTCTTTATTTG
Organism: Eupithecia subumbrata; assembly: GCA_949316285.1. Taxonomy (NCBI): domain Eukaryota; kingdom Metazoa; phylum Arthropoda; class Insecta; order Lepidoptera; family Geometridae; genus Eupithecia; species Eupithecia subumbrata. Next base: position 17,285,697 of record OX438647.1, read on the forward strand.
CCCAAGCTTTTAATATTAAAATATCAATTTATACTACGAAATTTCAGAGATGGGTGTTCGGCGATTTTAGTGCCGAGCTATTGAAATCATTTTATGGAAATTAACGCGAAAGTTCTTATCCGAGTTAATGAAAATTTTATATGAGAGCGTAAGTCTATTTACCGGGTAAAACCGAAAGAACAAAACATTCATAAGCATTTTCAGGTTTTCAATTTCCACTAGGAATGAAGAATATTGGCATATTGAAAATACAGTCGTCAACTTAGGAAATTATTTCCTGCTTTTCATTTAGCGCGCAGTACTTTTGTTCCTGCCAATCAGCTTTTTCTTCCGATCCGAAAGAATTATCGAGTGACATAAATAAGTCGCCTTGAATAAATAAAACGGTTTCACTTCTCTGGGGAAAAAATATATAAGTCGAGTAATTCACTGTGAATAATGAATGAATGAAGAACTTCCCCCACAAAGTTACGGGGAAGCCCAACGGGATCCATTAGACTTACGGGAATATAAAAACGTCAATTAAATACTTCCTAAGGTACTTATAGACTTATAAGTACCGTGAAACTTAGAAGGATGCTTCCGAATGACATTGCTTGACTGCTGGAGAACAAAGGTGTTGCGTGGAACCTTTCAGAAGCTATGCATACAAAGGAAACGATACAAACAAAAGCTTTAAGATATAGATCGTTTGTTTTCAAATATTCTAACGTGAAAGAAAGTCCATTTCACAGTGAAAGTGGTCTGCAAATAAATCGTTTGTCGGAAGACAATGCGTGCATTGTTCTGTTCGTGTAAATTGGACGGTGTAATTTACTTATGGCACTTTGAACTTTGCTACTGCAAGGAAATACATATTTTCATTTCATTCCAATAAGCGAGTACAAGAATATCAAGATGAACACTGACCCGGGACTAATTTTTGTTCGAACTGTGTATCTCCGTATTGTAGATTTCGAGCGTTACGATTTTTAGATTTCGAGCTTAACTTTATGGTTTATCTACCTACCATTTTAGAACCAAATAGAGCTGGAAAATCGAGTTTCAAATGCCTACAATAGACAAACATAGAGGTGTCTCGTGTAAGCGTCGTCAACAATATTGATTACACAACAAGAGCCTGCAGTATGACCCAGATACAAACACGACTGACCTAGCATGAAAGGCTGTTAATGCTATTAGACGGATCTAGGCAACCTAACCCCACTGAGAGCAGCGGTGTCTATCTTCAAAGCCTTCGGTAAAGCCTCCACATATCACGCTGTCCTATCGATTTGACGTTGAATTTACGAGTAACAATAACACTCCAATTAATAACACTACAATACCTGTATCATCATCACAGGTCCACGGCTGGACGATGACCTCCCCCTGATAAGCGCCATATTGGATTATACAATACCTGTATTAGGGTCAAAATTCAGAAATCAATAACTATTATTTCTAAATAAGCACTTAACCAAGTCCAATTTAATATTATAAATTATTATCAAAGTGGGTGTTATTCTCTTCACTTAAATTTAATTACTAAAGTCATTATTTGGGTAAAGGAAAACATACAGATTTCAGAAAAATAAATCGTTTTGTTAGCAGCCCATTAATCAAACACATTACAATACCAAATGAGCCAGCATCCGTAGAGCGTAATTTATCATCTTTCTCATTTTAAACGTAGCAGCGTAATCATAAAATAGAAATAAAATGAAAACATAAATAAAGACATGTCGTAACATAGAACATAACGGCTACACGCAAAATAGGTGGACATCTAAACACAACATAAAAGCGGCTAGTGTGTGGATCCCAGTTTAACGATTATTTTACTACTCTACATAAAACACATGGTCCTAATTTGTGACACGGTTAGCTACTACTTGCTACACTTTTTATCTCAAATATCGTTTACTAGTGAAAGTTTGTGAAAACAGTAAAATGTGAGTTCTTTGGATTTATTGGTGAAAGTTCGATGAAAACTTTTACTCCAGTATTGTATTTTTTATACGCGTCTAAAAAGGTAATAGGAAGGTTTGAAGTTGTTGGAGTTATGTTTTGTATGTCATATGAGTTTTTACTAAAAACTAGTAAAAATAAAATCAATCCTACTCAAGTAAAATCGATCTAAGTCTTTTTAAGAAGAATATTATCGCCAACTAAAAGTTACAGTCAAAAATGTCAAAGCAATATTCGAGGGTGTCCTCCCTCAACATTTTGACGAGGGTTCCGCTTAAATAGTACTTATTTGCAGAAGTTTACTACCGACAATGACAACCTTGGAATTTAAATGAGAAACATAAGGAATACTCGTCTTATTTTAATTTCATTATGCGTTAGATAGTTCCACGAAATACGGAACACCAGTCGACTGAAATTCGGGAAACTCATATGGAATTAATGAAATGAAACATTTTTAACCAACACCACAATCCTTGCATTTCATTCACCAGTGAACGAGCAACATCCGTGAAATCGCGGCGCTGGTTATTGGTAAAATTTTACCCAAATCATTACGACACAAAAGTAAGCGGAAACGCTTTACTGTTTTCTCAACCATCACATAATATCCAACAATAGAACCACAAAGGTATTCGGTAAAAGGACCGCATTGTTTTGCGATGCAGCACACGATGGCGACCCACATACGATTTTCTCACATGATTAGTTTGAAGCGCGCCTCCGTATCAACATACACAAACAGAAGGGTTTGACTTTCGTAACTGAAGCGCGCCTGTAAAAACGCGGCCAAAGGGTTCCGATACAGGCCCATATTGAGTGTACAGGAATGAATTTGCATCTCAGAGACGTAGTACGTATATGCCTTTGTTCAATAGAATTAATGAACGTGGAACATAGTCATTAAACGCTTTACGGAGATGTAAACTGCTCGGGAGTTTCGGCGTTGCCTAAATTTAGCAATTAAGGGGTGCACTCCATCTGCTTCGAGAAGCTGCGTCTTAAATCAAGATACCACTTGCAAGCTGCAGAAGCAATACAAAGTTCAAACTACTTTATACTAGATCAATCTTGTTTTGTACATACATGTGATGTGAGTAGTAATCTATGTACATGTTTCATTCGATAGAGCAAAGGAAAATGAATATTTTAAAAGTACGCAAGGTAAAGTGTGAAAAGCGATTCCATAGTTTAGCTGTTTGACTCAACATCGTTCAACTTGACGTAGCTATTAAACTGCTACTCCATAAAAACTAATGGCGACTCATTTAGCGAGTCGTCCCTGGATTACTGAGCACTTCCAAAGTAATTGTTATTTTCATGACAAATTACGCTTTATCAGCTCACAAATTTCAGGAGGGGTCTTATTTTAGAGCAATATATTAAATCTCATTTTTCTTTCAAACAGGTAGACTGATCTGAATGTAAACTCGGGAAATTATAGTATCAATGCGTACATTTATCCAGATGCTTTACGCATGTGAAAATGTGGAAGCACAGTAAAGATACTGGACGCAGGCCTCCCCCTGATAAGCGCCTTGTTGTCTTTTATCATATGGGGGGTAATGCCCATAATCCCCACGATGGGCATGCGGATTGGGGATCGCAGTTCGGTGGTAGTGCGGCCCACTCCCGGTGTATATCCCTTAGTCGCCTCTTACGACACCCGCGGGAAGAGCCGCGGGTGGTGCAAATTTTAACTAAACCATCAAAAATAATCCACACTAATATCTCTACATAGTATAAAACAATGTCAAGTCGCTTCCCGCAGTCTGTCTGTCCGTATGTATGCTTAGATTTTTAAAACTACGCAACGGATATTGATGCGTTTTTTTTTAAATAGATAGATTGATTCAAGAGGAAGGTTTATATGTATAATACATGCATAATATAGTAGAGAAACACTGATAATTTTAGAGGTTTCTAATGTGATGTCGTAAATTAACACATTTTTGCGCTTACATTACAAACTCTGGTCAAATATCAAAATTGATCAAAATAATTTACTACAGTATTGTACACCTTAAAAAGGTCTACAAAAAAGTCCGTATCAGCATTGCACCAATGTGAAGCTGGGGCGGATCGCTGTTATATTATAATTCGAAAGTAATTCTTTCCGTCTGTCTGTTGGGTTTTTACGCCTAAACAGCTGAACGGATCTCAATGAAATTTGGCATTGAGATAGATGATATCCCGAGGACGGGCATAGGCGACTTTTTATCCTGGTAAAACGCGTGCGTAGTGGCAGGCTGACGCTAGTCTACACAAATATTGTAAAGAAGAAAGATTTGATTGTTTGTTGTTTGTATTGAATAGACTCCAAAACTATTGGACCGATTTGAAAAATTCTTTTACCATTAGAAGCCCATAGTATTCCTGATGAACATAGGCTACTTTTTATGGCGGGAAAATGTTGCGTTCCTACGGGAAAACGGGTAATAGGACAACGGGTAGTAAGAATGCAGCTAGTAGTAAATAAATTTACAACTATTAAAGTTCCATCGTGTGCAGTTACACAATCGCCGATAAAACCGTCCGCATCGAAAGGCCCTGACTCTGCCAGGATTGGCCCCTGTTTGGCAATCAGCCAGTTTCCTTTACCGACTAGTATACGACAGACTAAAAATCTTTATGGTAATTTATTATTCCAGTCGTATAAATTGCATTTATAAACTTCACCAGAAACTGAAGAAATAGTTATTGTCGTTATTGATGATGATGATGTCCTCCTAGCCGAATTTCGACCACGGCGGCCAGTCTCATCGGAGACTAGCCAGATGCGCAGTACATATTATAGTGCAAGTGTGTGCGCAAACACAGGTGCACTCTCGAATCCCTCACTCTCATGATCCGATGGGACGGCAGACCGATACGACCGGGGAAAGGTCAAGCGCAGGACCAACGGCTTAACGTGCTTTCCGAGGCACGGTGGTGTAACACCGCCAACTTCCTGTCTCCGCGCTGCCTCTATGAATTTTTCTTGCTAGTAAAACCCCAATGACGACTATTGGCCTGACACGGGATTTAAACCCAGGACCAGCGGTTGAACCAGCTGACCGCTAGACATTTATTAACTAAATAAGAGCTTGTGTTAAAATATATTTGTTTTATTTGAACTGTAGAGCCAAACTTCAAAAAACTTACCGGTACAGTGCACTGTATGGAAATGCTGATCCCCAAGACGCCCCACTGCAGTGGGGTAATGCAGCCAGCAGCGTCTTGGGGACGCTTCCGACTGGTATATAATAGTTAAGATATGGATCAGTTGAGCTACCTGTAGATTGTTTGCAACAGTGTAAGTGTAACTAGTTCTAGTTTGTTTCTATTACCGGTATTATAAGCAAAAAAAATCCTATGTGAATCCTGTTTCAAAGGGACTACATTAACAGTAAACAAAAATCCGAAATCTTTTTGTACAACTATAGAATTATTGTCCGCACTGCAAAAAAATAGAACATTCAGTAAAATTTGCCTTGTAACTTTCAAGAGGCTGAAATTCTAAACTTTTGCGTACAGCGAACTAAGCTTTTAACATAAGTATCGCGGCGGGGCACAGCGAGGGTTGAAGCCGGGAGAAATATACATTGATATTTCCAGGGTCCTTGACGAGTAGCGACTACTCAGCTCAAGCCTCCTTCACACCACCGCTGAGGGAGATTCTAATCCAGCTTTGTCAAAGTCTCTACCGACAGGCTATGGTGCGAAAAAGCGTAACGCGACACCACGTAAATCTTAAAACAATACAGTCCTAAAAACTTTCCGACAATGGGCGTTTTATCATTGACCGGCCCGGCACTAGTCTGGCGCCGACAGACAATATACAGACAGACAAGATACTGACACCGATATCATTAGAAAATAAAAGACTCTTATTATCATTAGTTATTTGTTTTTTTTTGTTTTATGTATTGTGCACATAATTGTGTGTTCTTTGTATAATTTTTAATCTTGTAGATAACTAGTGTAATTGGTCATAAGCCTTTATTCACAAAGAAAATTATAATATAATTAGTATTTACAATTGAAACAATTGAGCTCACTGCAGACTGTTAATTGTGTAATTGGTAAATGTAATAGTTCAGTTATAAATAAATAAATAATAATAATAATAATAATAAAATAAATAAATAAACAAAGAAATAAAAAATAAATAATCGGTGGACGCATAATTCTATGATATTGTATGCAGTAATCTCCCACTTGTGTCGGGCTGGCATCGAACGTACCGTGTTGTGTACCAACAAAATTATAATGAAGAAACGCCCATAAAAGATCATTCATCAGTCTGTCAAATTTGTCTTACCGCGAAAACCTAGTTCATTCAGCACTTTTCTGTAATGCCGTAAACAAAACGTAATGTTTAGTGAGCCACTGTGATTGCAGTGTAAAAATAGAAATCGAAAACGTCGCGGCTGTCGAGTCATATTCCGCTGTGAACCAAAGCTCGGCAACACTTAAAATGGCTGTAGTTGGGCGGACGCGTCAATTTTTATTTGCCTCACGCTAATGGCATAAAAAGGCAATACCGCTTTACGTCCCTAATCGATGAACGGTTAACGATGGGCAAGACTTTTGATCGACACGGGTCGAATACATACATACCTAACTAATAGGATCTGAAAGCTGAAATATTAAATATACTTAACCGTCACATGGAATGATCAGATAAAGAAAAAAATTCAGAACTTCTGGTCGAAGCGACGGGTGACCCGAGAGCTGGTGAGTATATGGCGCAGCGCATCAGCATTGCCATACAGCGGGGCAATGCAGCCATCTGCATCGTCTTGGGGACGCTTCCGACTGGTATTGATATCAACAGTCTGCAGTTAGCTCAATTGTAAATACTAGTTCTAATTTGATTCTATTATTTGATTGTAATTTAATTTGTAAATATATAAAAATAATTATAAAAGCGAGCTAATTGGTGTCATACCAAAGAAGAATTTTTCCCAATGATTTATTTTAATCCGTCGATAGTGATCGTCTCTAAAACTTTTAGAAAGTTTTCGTGATGAGTTTTTAGATTTATGTGCGAAATCAGGCTTAATGATTGTGATTATATGTTTTTTGCATAATATTGCCAATATTACCATCCAGTTATATCATCATAGGATTTATTAGCTTCTAAATTTGGTATACAATCCAAAAGTTATTCAATCATAGAATTAATTGATATTTATAGCTGCCTACTTCCAAATAAGTCTGTACCTACGGAACATCCTAGAGGTAATAATTTATTTTGATCCTCGAGGAAGTTAGAATTACTTAACAAAGAGGTAGATACAACCTGAACTACCTAGCTATAGAAAGATGCATTTTCAAAAATAAGCTTGTAAGGAGAACAGAACATAATACTGACGTACCTACTAGTGAGAGGTGGTAAACAAACAAATAGACTATAACTACGTGAGAGTACTACTGAATGAAAACCGTGGAAAGTGGATGTTTATGCTAATTTGCAGTGCAATACTTCCTCGCAAAGGAAATCCAAATGCATGGTGACGTCAGCGGCCCGGACGCAGCTGTTAGAGGCGGCGGAGCCCTAGCCTGGGAAAGCGGCGCCCTCGTTCGCTCTCGCTGCGAGAGTTGACATTGAGCGACAATTATTGCGGTCTTGGCTCTTTATAGATTTCTTTGTTGAAATCATATAGCACAATAAAATCAAACACAATTGACCGTGTAAACCGCGAGTAGCGTATTTTAACCGCGATTAGAACAGAGTTCTATTACCTAATCGAAATGATAAGGAGTAACGTCAGAACAGGGAAAGGAGAAACCCTTGTCAGCACGGGTATACGAGCTGTAAAAATAGGATTTTATAGGTCCTTGGAAGCCGTGAAGCCGGCTATCCATAAAGAGCATTTGAATTTTACTTTCTAAACATCAAAGATTTACTTCCAATATTTCTAAACGCCGTAAATCAATCAAATCCACGCAACTTTTCCGATAGTTGCTGTGAAAAGCGACATTTCCACGAACCCTTCCAGATCGATAGATTTGATGGGGAACATAAATTTTACTATGTTTGTTTACCCCTCGGTATTCGGCATAGCCTGACCTGATTGTTGTGTTCAATTCAATCCGATATTATCATTTTAGTATTTATTTTAATGTAAACATAGACCGAATGGCCCTTTGAACGACTTTGGTTCTACACATTACTAACTTAGTATGACATGAGTCTTTATTCACAAAGAAAATTAAAATAAAAAAATAGAAATAAATAAGAACTAGTATTTACAATTGAAACTAACTAACTTCGTTGCTTATTATAGCAACAACAACAAAGAAAGAGCTTAAGACACAAAGAAACAAAGTAGGTATCCAATTATAAGGTAGAAGAAGGCAGCAAATAAATTCAGAAGAAAAACTTCTAATTTTTTTGCTGCATAGAAAAAATTGGTTCTAAAGGGATAAATTTTTCGCAATTTCAGGAAAGATTAAATCAAAATTTGTTCAAGCCAAAGTGAAAGAAAATTGAAAATAGGACAAAGCATCGATAGCGTTTGTTCCACCCGGTGGCTGTTTCAATACAATCGAGAATGCTTTTATTTCATTCGAATCTAGGTAACCGGTAGCCTGCGGTTGCTAAGTTAGGCACCTTGTTTCAGTTCATTGGCAATTGAAAAGATGGAGAAATACTCAAATACTACCGATATCATTTGTTTTTATTTTGTTTTTATTTACTGACAGTATTATTTCACTCACTAATTTTCCTTTAACTCTATTCGCGTTATTATTAAATCTTGTAAAATCGTTTCATATAATAATTTATCGGTATTACCTACAGTCAACATGACCAGCTGAACTGCACCACGGGTAAAAAGTGTAATTTTGTAAAGTGTGTCCCGTGTGTTCGCGTAATCACCATAAGCGGTGTACACTCCATGGATTTAACTAAGCCAATCCAAGCCCCCAACGACCGACAAGATGCTTGTGGAATTCAATTCTCTTTGTCAAGTGCACTGAGACGTTGGGAATGCGTTTTAGAGACCAAGTGCTTGTGGCGAGTGATATCTCTTCCCGCTCTAAGTCAGCGCTCAGCCTAGCTTACTGAAGCTTTCTCGCTCTAAACTTTCTTCGACTTGGTTATAAAATCTATTTAGGGATAGAGTCTATCTTATCATGCAGGCATCAATTCTGTGTAGGTACGCCAAGTACCTAGTGCACTAACCGTTTGAAATTGCCCTCATACAGTTTTATGTAGAGGCGTACGTAATGGTTCATTGTTTTTGCTCTAAGTGCTCTGAGATTACACAAATTGATGCTTGTATGTTTGAAGTGAAAGGAAGTGTTCTGTTCCAGATAATGGTCTCTACTCGCTTGTTTTGTTTTTAACAATGCATCGATATATTATACCGCCGCATATTAGTGTTTACGTTCGGTTCAGTAGGGAACGATATTGTTCCACTTTTAAGGTATGTAAAATACAAAAAACCTGTTACAAAGTGGAAACATACCAATATTTTTGATGCAAATATGTTCTGCTTTTAAAAACATTCGCAGTTCTCATGAAATAAACATATGAGAAGTTTAAGGTCGTCCAATTTTTCACTTTAGTAAACTACGCCATTTCACCAAATTGAAAATATGCAATGTGAATTTTGCACAGATGATTTTAAAGATTCGAATGCGAAGAGTCCGCCCAAGATGCACAAGGGTTATTTGATCCCACAACAGCTTGCAATCACTTTTCGGTTGATAGAATGTCAATCCACTTTAAGCCCAATATGCATCGAAAGACTCGAGACGGCTCGTCACCCACTGCTTGTGGTCGGAGCCGTCGAAAATCGCACCGCGTGTTATATTCTACGTCCCAAACTTGGATCAGTCGGGAAACAAGTCCAACTCTCTTAGTAGTAATTCGGCGAACACCGGAGTAGTTGTGGGACTTGTCTAGCGCTTCTGTCGAGTCTAGACGGCGTCGGATCCCTATCGGCTGCCGTAAAATTATGTGACGTGGGCGGGCAACGTACCGTCCTAGGATATCCGCTGAACTCAATCTTTATTCGGCTATTTATTGGTAACCTGTCAAAGTAAACAGAGGAGCGTGCTTGCTATAGCTGAGCGTGTTCGCTAACAGATTTGACTGCATCTATATATATATCACTCCTCGAAGATGCACGCTTATACAAATGATAATAATGTACACAATACAATATTGCCAAATAATTAATGTAAACATTCTTTAATTTTCTTATTTTCTTATTATTATTATTTTTTCTTTTATTTCCGTTTTGATTATTGTGTATGTTGTGTTTCAATTTGACTAATGTTTTCTGTAATTTAAGTGACTATTTTATTAATATGTACCTACCAATTTAATGAAATCTATGGACCTATGTATGAAGTCTGAAATAAATGTTTATTATTATTATTATAGCCAGATACAGCTCTGTAAAGATCTTTGATAATGGATTGTTAGATTGGAGGTAATTATACCTTCTTTACCAACAAAATATTGTTACAAATATATTCATCTAATTTAAGTTTGATGTAAATGCATAAGTTTAAATGTGCACAAGTTTTTTTATCAAGAACATTGTATTATATTGAATTATATTGAAGGCGTTTTTAGTAAATCCTCGTAAAACGGGACGCGTCTGCAGACACCACACTATCCTGCTCGGTCTGAGATGTTCGATGGAAACGAGCCAAAGGAAGTTCTAGAAAACCTCGTTCGCAAAAGGGAATAAAACGATTTTATTTCTGCGCCAGGATTTGATTCATGAAATTATTTAAAAGTATTTGTTAAGTTTTTGAGGGATTGTTTTATGATTTTTTTTTAATAGATCATGTGCATCCTTTAGAAGTCAAAAGGAAAAACTTGAAAGCAAAATTTGTTTTTACCCGTAACCATTAATTTAGATGCCTTGGCTATAATTGATTGTAACAGTGCGTGAGCTCAAACGTCGAGTTTCCACAATAGAGGTCGAACACGATAACCTGCAAACTCCACAAAGATATCTAGATCATACGGACAATGCATTCTTTACGAAACTCTTTAGTAATTTGAGTGGTGTTGGCAACTTTCTGCGGTGAGAGTGATGCTAAGTGGCGAAACTAGTAGTACCTCCTGCCACAATGGAGGAAGGAATGGAAGAGGATTGCAAACGCGACGAACCAAATACCGTTAAGTATAATATTTTTATACTTATAGTAATTATTATACTTATAGTAACTTTCTACCTTGCCGTAATCCAAATAATACCCAATAATACCCGTTATCCATAGATTATATCTATGCCGTTATCCAAATCAGCAGAAAACGCAAATCTACAAACATTATTTTAAAGGTTTAGGTATACAAAGATCAAAAACCCAATTTTTTCAGCTTCGTAAGTAAATAAAGTTATCGAAACAAAAGTTAATACCTAGTTTATTCATAGCACGCTCATTGCATTTTCATTAAACATCAATGATTGGTTTTCTAAATTTTTTATTTTAGTCTTCAAGCGGATATGCGTAAAATGCCAAAAACATGATGGGCCAGCAAATTTTTACTTTACTCATTGCAATATTGTGTATCACTTTAGTAAGTAGATCAGATAGATAGATCCTATAAATTATTAGGTAGTAAAACTCTATTAAAAAAAATTGTTTATCAGTAAATTTATTTATTTTGACTGAACAGGTTCACGGTGCAACAAAACTTAAGAAAAGTAAGTAAAAATGTTGAGTACCTACCTACCTATAATGTATAGTTTCTATTGTGTGAACAATATGATAGTCATACCAAAAAAAAAAAAAAAAAAATAACGTAAAGTAAAGTAAACGTTATGTAGACAACGTTAATTGTTATGGCTCAGTCTTTCCAAATATCTACACTAACTGATTAAATAACAAACAATACAAATTTCTTGTCTTCTGAAATTATTTTAATCTAATATTAAATTAATTTCAGAAGACAAGAAACCTAAACCGCTATATCGTCAGGGGCTAGAAGCAAGCTTAGAATCTCACGAAGCAAATCCACCGGCATCATTTCAAGAACCTGCTACTCGGTACCCGATAGAAAATGGAGGTGACCAAAAACTTGAGTTTAATGTATACAACAATGACAATAATGTTCAACACCAGGATCAATACCTGAATCAAGATCAGAATAAATACCAGAATCAAGATCAGAATCAAGATCAGAATCAATACCAGAATAAACATCAGAATCAATACCAAAATCAGGAAGAATACGATGGAGATAATCTAGCACATATAAACCAAATGGAACAACAATTTGAGGACGATGACGAAGATGGTTTCTTTTTGGATATGGAATCAGGGGAATTTGATTCCAAAGAAAGTAAGTGATTTCGTACCAATATTTCTAACACAAAAAAATAAGATCTGACTATTAACCCTTCTCATCTAACCTTATAATCTAAGGGAGAAGATTTTATAATGGGTACATTCTGGAGTACATAAAACAGAGGCTACATTTTGACTACACACTTCAGCATAAATTCTAAGGCAGCTATTATTGTAAAATTTTGTAACCAAGCACATTATTTTCAGTGATTATGCTTCACGGAAAAGGAACGAGAGGCTTAGAAGCCGGTAATAATTTGTAATTAATTTAATTATACGTACTGACTACAATATTTCTCTTTAAAAAAATCATTTGTTTCTCCAGGTGACATATTTACTGCTCAGGAAATGCTACCGATTGCAGTTAAGCTTATGAATAGAGGTATCACAATATGCTTCACATAATATCACTAGGTATTTAATAATAAGTTAATATCTAAATAAATTACTAACCTACTTTTACTTTATTATTTGCAGCTAAAAGTAAAGGCAAGGGTAAGAAAAGTAACTTCACAAAAACTAATAAAATAGGAAAATAAAATTGTCGTAGGTATACTATACATTATCAGTACCAGTTATCACTTGTAGGTATACAGGGTGATTTTTTGAGAAGGGCGGTGATGGCCAAGTCCGAAACCACGCGAGTTAAAGAAAAGTCTTGAAAGGAGTCATGCCCTCGATTTATAAGAAAACAATAACTGCAGATTTAGTTTTTTTTTTATCTTTTATATTTGAAGGAAATCGAGATGAGTATTAAAAGTAATATGTAAAAATTTGCTCTTTTATTTTATTTTTAGTAATACATTTCTTTGCAAAGATTGATCCTTAACAGCAACAAAATTCATTGGTTAAATAATAAAGGGTATCTTTTCTTTTGAAAAATCATTCACGTCGATTTCCGTCAAAAGTAAAAGGTTAAAAAAAACTAAATATGCAGTTATTATTTTCTTATAAATCGAGGGCATGTCTCCTTTCACGACTTTTCTCTCACTCTCATGGTTTCGGACTTGGCCCTTACCGCCCTTCGCAAAAAACCACCCTGTACTGTATACTTATCATTATTACAATTTAATAGTATTTTTTCTGATATTGAGTTGAGAATGTCCTGTTTTAGGAAGAGGTATTGTGACCTCTGCGTCAAATCCAAAAAGCTTGGCCGACAATTTGTTTGAAAAATATTGTAAGTACTACATACCTAGGTAGGTAGAGATAAACCATTCTAAAAATGCACGCCAAGTACATTATGACGTTTTGTGGAGGGGGCGTGCATTCATTACGGATGAAAGTGGGTTAACTGCGAACCTTATTTGTGTTGGAAGAACACCAACTTTTCATCCCTTACATTCGTAATGAATTCGTCAAAATACGAAAGTTTTTATAGTAAAAGAAGCGTGCATTTTTAGAATGGTTAGTCTCTACCTAGGTTAACATTTGGATTCCATCGATGGATAAACGAGTTGCATTTGTGAAGAATCCTATACATCCCTGGACAAGTAAAAATAGGATTATACTACCTAGAGACCGTAAGATTACGAAATACATGTTCATTATTTAGAAAACCTGACCTTTCAGTTTGGAAAAATTGTGAAATACACTTATTAAACGGAGAGACTGTAGTTTCCCAAGCGGACGACTGGTGCAATCTAGTTGAAACAACGGATGACAAAAAAGGTAAATTATGTGAAAAATTCTTACCCGCTTAATAAGTGTATTTTTAAAGGGTTATTGGTAATTCACTGATACTATGTGAATTGCAAGTTCGGTCTACCATCACGAACACATTCATGAAGACGCCAGGTCTTAATTCATTTTTTTTTGTAAATCACCTCTGATCACTCTGATACAATAAAATTAAAAAAAACGTTTGTCCGACACCCAATGAAGTAGGTACTACAGACCGAGCATCGACTCCCATAACCACACTGGTAATTCAGGGCAGAGCCGTTTTTACCTAACCTTACCTCAACCGTCTATATCGGTTCACTGCTGGACGCAGGCCTTCCTCTGATAAGCGCCTTATTGGTTTTTATGTCATGGGGGTTATGCCCATAATCCCCACGCTGGGCATGCGGTTCGGGGATCGCAGTTTGGTGGTAAAATTGAATATCCTTGTACAGGGGGAATTGTTCGCTGTGTAGGGCCGGCTTAGAATTTGCACCACCCCCAACTCTTCCTGTGGGTGATTTTACGTAAACTTTCATATAAAGCGACGTAAGAACGATTATTGAATGAAATATTAATAAAAAATGGGTACCTACCACCAAATTAAGAATAAAGACCTGGTGTCTTCACTAACGTGTTCGTAATGGATGATGGGCAGAATCCGCAGTTCACGCAGCGTCAGTGAATTACCATTAATTATATTTAAGAATTATAGTATATTTATATTATAGTATATATTTAGTTTTATCTCGGTTACATCTGGATGCAACAGAAACAGGCAGGATAGATCAGGCTGACAAGAATAAATAGAGGCCCAGCACTGGGTGGCATAAGAGCGATGATGATAAAAATATTTTAATCTAATGTTCGCGTTATAACGTTGTAAAATAAGCGTTACAACAAAATCGAAAATCGTTATCGTCGATGGAAATCGAATTTGTACCAAAATGCACTGCTGTGCTTTTCCACGCGCGTTAGGTTTGGTGTAAAATTGGTGAAGTAATTTATAATATTTTATTATTAATGTTTCAGTCTTCAAGATGAAAAGAATCGTGGTTTTAAAAGGTTATTTATTTACTGTTTAAAAGTGGAGTTTATTAGTTTGCTTTGGTAAATAAAATACTTAGCTTAATACCCCTTACACTCACATATTTTTCACTATTTAATATTTTCAGATGAAGATATCAGCGGTCTGGATGCCTTACAGGCGTTGGCTCTAAGTGGAACCGGTAAATATCTTAGAAATTTGATTTTGATTTACATAATCTAGCTAGAATTATTTATTTGGCACATAGAAAATAACATGAACAGAATAAAACAATTACATATATTTCTTGCAAATCTAAGCCGTCACCAAAAGGCAGTGCCCAGAATGCTGGCAGCATTGCCACGTTGAATGGCAATGCTAATTCGTTGACCAAAATAAAAGACAGCATTCCGATCACCTGTGGACTCTATAAGAAGTTTGGTAGAGGTCTAGAGCTAGAGGTATTAATTTCAATATTTTGTTTTCTATTTTATAGTCAACACCCAAAGGTCAAGAGAGAAATATTTAGGCCCAGGAACTGATATTAAAAAACATGGTGAGTCTAATATGAGTAATATGTTATCGTGTTATATCATGGACTGACAGAGAAGTTATTCTGGGGTGGGGCACAACATGAGTAAATAGAGAAACAAAGCCAGACAGAAGGAGGATGTAGGTACCAACTTTTATTTAAAATTCACGTAGTAGGGTTTACTCGTAGATCCAAGTAAAATATGGTAGTTATGGTACGTTCTCAGAGCGCTAACTCAACAAGTGTCCTGTGTTGTGTTACAACTAAACGCAAAGACACGCTATTTCCAATCTTTTGCAAAATACCTACCCAGCGATCAAACAAGATGAATTTTACTTAGATCTATGGGTTTATCGTGCTATAGTAGCTGTGTGATGCCGACTTAGAATTTGCACCACCCCAACTCTTCCCGCGGGTGTCGTAAGAGGTGACTAAGGGATATCAACCGGGAGCGGGCAGCAGCGCTCCCTACAGAATAGGTAACTGTCTATCTATATCTTGTTTCGTACCTATAAACAAATAAATATATTCAAATAGTTAAGTAAATAATAAATATGTAACTATGATTATATTTAATATTTACTTAATCATAGACACTATACATAGAAGTAAACGTACTGATCACAATAACCATAAATTTTGACCATAGGTGACAAAGCAGTTCCGGATACAAAAGAGATTCCACCATTACGAAAGAGCCGCTACAGGCGTAAGTCCACAACACAAATGAAACAATTTTCTAAAATGGCAGTACGTAACTTATTTGCATTATTTCAGTACTTACTAAGCCTTTTTACAACAAAATTCGAAGAGTTCCAAGAAGACGGGAAAATTATCTTACCGGAGGTAATATAAAACTATTCATATCTGTACTACCTACCTACAAGTGTTTACCTTATAGCTTGTTTAACAATAGGCAATTTAAAGTCAGCTAACATTATTTTGATAATTTTAGATGGTAGGAAGGCAAGGATGGCTAAAAAAAGAAAATTAATCATAAATCCGAAACGTAGAATATTAGCAAAGACAAAAGGTCGAAGAGGTAAGCTGACTGACATACATTATAAACAGTGAGTTCATAAATAATGAATATACAAAGTGAATTAATTCCCATTCAGGACAACTAAAAAAGACAAAACTGAATAAAATAGGCAGACAAGGACAAAAACCCAGCAAAAAGAGGGGAACCCCAAATAAAATGGATGGTAAGTTCTATCTTGTTTCATGTGAATGTGTAGAAGTAACGTTTTATGTTACCTATGTTATTAATCTGCTTTTTTGTAAGGAGGATCAAAAACAAAACGCTTCTGCCGTTGGAAGTATGGATGTAAGCACCAGCTGTTACTCGAGACATGTGGACTATCAATAGATTGTTCGGAAGATGCTAGATCAAAAGACTGTAAGTAAAACCCTTGAATTGAAACAAAGGTATATCTCCAATCTCTAGAGTAATTCATCAAATTTGACGTAAAGAAATTTAACCAAATTTTACGTCCTCAGATTTAGGAATCAATCTATTACCACATGAGAAACGTGAAAATCTAGTAATGCTGCGAAACTGGGGTAAGTTAAGTTGAATGAATTTTTTTTTAGATTCTTTGTTTAGGTAGGTACATTTAGGTAGCTACAAATTATTTATGTTTTGATTTCAGCGGGTGTAGACGTTATAGACACTGAAGTTGAGAAAATATGTGAGTAGTTAAAAGGCGGGTTACATAATGGTAACCGCCGTGTGGTGCCGACTTAGAATTTGCACCAGCCCAACTCTTCCTGCGGGTGTCGTAACAGGTGACTAAGGGATTTCCACCGGGGGCGGACAGCAGCGCCCTCTGCAGCACAATTCTACCGAACTGCGATCCCGACATGTATACCCAGCCTGGGAAATAAAGGCCCCCCCTGAGATAAAAGCTAATAAGGCTAATATCAGGGGGAGGCCTGCGTCCAGCAGTGGACCAATATAGGATGTTGAGGTGAGGAGATGAGAATATGGTAATTAATGAAAAAAAAACATATTTTTGCCGTTTATATGCATTGCAATGTAACTATAGTTGTATTTTTGAATTTGTATTCTCTATCGGTCGACAGTGACTCTTATCGAGTAGCAAATCATGGCTACTGGTATTATATATAATTTTGAATGAATTATGTTTGTATTTTGTTTTATTTTTCCAGTGGAAAACCGATATCATCAGCAGATTTATTCAAAGTTGGGTAACATTGAGAGGTCTGAAAGTGTCGCCGATTACTTTAATAACCTGATCCATTTCCAAAAACATGGTAACTAAACTTTATTCCTACTAAAATTATAATGGCAAAAGACTGCGAGTCAAAACGTGAACATGTCCAAAACTATTGGACGGAACAAAATAAAATGTGTTGTAGGTAGCTACATGTCATTATCAGTTTCAAATAGTATTTACCATTTCATCCGGGAATAGCGTGGTCAGAAGCTTGGTAACAGGTACCACCTACTAGATTCCTATCTATCTTAACCTGTATTCAAATCATTTCAGAAATGATTTGTGAACGTATAGACCACATCGCAGCGACAAAAAGTGGTTAAGCAGTGGTTACGTGTGAATAGTGTCGCTGCAGCTTTTTGCAGTTGCGTTGTAATAACTACAAAATGTCTATGTGGTTGCGTCGTGTATTTGCGATGTGGCCGGCGTTTATTACACGGTGTGGCTGGTGGTTGTGATGTGGTCGGTATCGGTACCGACCGCATGGTTGATTAGGCGGCAAAATGTCGTCCGTGTGAATTAAACTATTCATATTCACCTTCACCGACCACGTGTTGTCGTTGTCGCGTGGTTGTGTTACGTGTGAATTGTCCCTTAAAGATAGATTATTGTAGTATAGAATAACCATTTCGTGAAAGATTTAGCGCTACAGGTTTTTAGAAGTCTTGGGAATACTGGCCCTGATCATGCGAATTGCAAGTATGTTGTGGTGGAAAACAAACCAGCATCCTGGTTGCCACCTGGTTGAACCTAATCCAATTGGTTATTTGCTCACTGTGCCCGTGATCTCATTATTTTAATATATGATTTTCAGAATATGTAAACAACGGAGAGGGGCCTACAACTCCAATGTATTCATACGAAGAGTCTGCTAATACGGTTAGTCGAACTTAAAACTTTTATTTTAATTATTTTTTCTTAGTTTGTTGATACTACGATAACGGAAAATACGGAACTGGAATCCCCAACCCGCATGCCCAGCGTGGGGATTATGGGCATTACCCCCATGAGATAAAAGCCAATAAGGCGCTTACCAGGAGGAGGCCCGCGTCCAGCAGTGGACCAATATAGGCTGTTGAGGTGAGGAAGACGATAATTTTATATAAGTAGTTCTGAATGATAAATATACAATCATTATTGGTTTACGGTTTTGTTTGTATTTACCTACATATATTCCTCTCTTTATTTTTCTTTTGAATTTTTTTTCGCCATGTACAGTAAGTATTTTATAATTTTGGTATAGGTGGAGATTGAATTAATATTCTCTAATAATCCAACAGAACGTCCAACAGTACAGTTATGAAGCAAGTGAAATTCATACTCAGGCCAAAGTTTGTTAATAAAATTTTCTTTAATGCATTTATTTCTACATATTACTGATGTGCGATAAATGTAGATTATTTCCTTCGACCTATTCTATTTTAATAATGCACAGGACGCCCAAAAAAACGCCCAAGAGAATCCAGGAGCGCAATACAACGAGTTAAGTGGTGAAGTAAGTGAAATCTATAATAATAATCCTATTCTCTTCTCGCTCGGAGCTGTGCTTCGGCCCCACGCAATCCTTCTAAACAACCTTGAAGAAGACGAGACGGGTCTTAATGAAGAGATGCATTAATTGTTATAATAATTCTGGATATTCACACATTTTTAAATTTACAATCATATTTTTTTCGGTAAAGTTTGTTGCTAAAATTTTCTTTAATGCATTTATTTCTACATATTATTGATGTGCGATATATGTAGATTATTTTGTTCGACCTATTCTATTTTTATAATGCACAGGACGATCAACAAAACGCCCAAGAGAATCCAGGAGCGCAATACAACGGGTTAAGTGGTGAAGTAAGTGAAATCTATAATAATAATCCTATTCTCTTCTCGTTCGGGATGTGTGCTTGGGCCGAAGCCCCACGCAGTACTTCCAAACAACCTTGAAGAAGACGAGACGGGTCTTGATGAAGAGATACATTAAGTGTTACAATAATGCTGGATATTAACACATATTTAAATTTACTATCATATTTTCTCCGGTAGGGTCCAGAAACGGACGTCGTGCAAATAAAAGCTGAATTATCGGAACCGGCTGAAGGTCAAGAGGTCGCCGAAGAAGCGGCAGAACCTGGTATTGCCGAAGAAGCAGCAGAGCCTGAACATATACAGGAGGAGGTAGCGGTGCTTTTATTGTTTAATTTACTTCTTACTAACCTGTTGCATAGCGTGTAGCTTAGGTAAATTACTGAAAACTGGTGTGATCGTCTTTTGTTTTAGGAGAGTACTTCGCTACTGCAGTAAAAATGCAGCAGCAGATGCAGAAGCAGTAAAGAACTAGAATAGGCTTCCAGTATCGACCAATTTGACGTCGTCAAAAGACAATTGCACCAGCTCTCAGTACCTATATAGGTAGGTTTTTAGACAGGCCTAGGAGATAGGATTTTAAAAACAAAAGAAACGCTGTACTTTGTTTCCAAATTATTTTTTTCAGATTGCGGCAACAGAACTTGCAGACACAGAAAATAGAAGGAAATTTCTAAGCGATCACAAAACTACTAAAAAAAGCTTTAAAAAAATTAAGTAATAAACTGTGTTGTATAGGGTCTTTCCTATTTTATTCGCTGCTCATTCACATCCTATAAAATATCACTAGGAAAACATAGCAAAAGCATTAAAAAGTAAGGCGACTTTGATATTTCCAGGCTATTGAAACCATCGCTAACTCGGACAAGGGCACGGAAGAATAAAGCTCTCGTTCCGGAACACAATGACAGCTCTCTGTCCGACCACGCTGTCCTGTTTCATACCACGTTGAATAACGTTTGTCTTTTCAAGTTACAGTAGGCAAGTTGAGCATGAGCATTATTGAATAAAAAATTGAAAAATGTCGTGTCCCATAACATTAGTCGGTCGGTAAAATTTTCAGATATTGTTAGAAATTATATAGTAATATAGTAAGAAACTTTTTTGTTCCAAGAGCCAGTGGCTGACATCGGTTCCACGGGCCTATTTTAATTCTCCAACGCGAAATTTCGTCTATCGTTTCGGCCAATTAAAGTTCTCTAACTAATACACCGAAATACATAGAGTACCAATTTCCACAAAAAAAACGAAACGAAACATTAGATTAGGTATTTTGGAGAATTAAATTAGGCCTTCAGGAACCTTTATAATATTTCAAGCAATATCAGCAGCGCATACTGTGAGCATTATCATTTCACTCAAAATAAGAAATTGGTTCATGGCGAAGAGTGAGGAAGCGATAGAGCCTCGTCTGAATTTCAAATGAATAGACATAATCCCTATTAAAGTAGAGGGAACAGCCACAGCCCGCTCGGATTATGAGTTTCGAAGGAAAATACATCTTGCGAAAAAGCGAGGGAAGCAAATTGTCTTGGGCGCCGCCTAAGTTATGTTTAATTAAATAGTAGGGCCCGCATGTTCTTGTCGCCTCCTAACTTGGTTAACGTCAACGTAGCGCTCACACTTGAAGTGCTACGAGATGTTTTCTTGGTAAATTGACATAAAATGTTTACGGCTCTTGTCTCAATGTTTTTCTTAGTTCTGAACATGTCTTTCAAACTTTTTTTAACACACAACAAATTACATTCATTTATAGAATACTTATGAACGGTCAGGTAAATACTACTTTCACAAAGAAAATTACAATACAATAATAGAAATAAATTAGAACTACATTTAAAAACCGGTAGGTAGCTATAAAGCTATTATTGAAAACATTTTATGGGTGACTAAACAACTTGTACCAATGCAAAGGTACGAAGAAAACAGAAATCATCAAATAGTTTTATGAAAACTAAAAACCAACTTGAAATTATTAACTCTGTTTTTTTTTTAAGTTTGGTGAGACAAATCCTAATTCCCAGGGAATATTTTTTATGGGACCACGGATCATTTTCTATACAAAAGCGAAAGAATCAAAATCAGTCCATAATGAAAGAGAAATCGACGGCCATACAGAAAAAGTAACAAAACATACATAGAGATCTTTTTCGTAAAAATAAATTCAAGAGCCTGAAAATTGTGGTCAATCCCAGCGGTAGTATGGTTAGTAAGCGGCGAAACTGCAACTGTTTTAAACTCAATTATAACTTGATACTGCGAAATGAGTTGTGGTAACCTCCAAGCTCTTGCAATATTTTGGAACATGACATTTCCATTTGACTGTTTTACCACAACTGGAGCAATACAGATGAGTTTGTCGTGACGACGGCCGGCGTAGCGCTGCTATTGACAGGCGCGACAAGCTTCACCAGGCTAAGATTTCACCTCAACAGCCTATATCGGTCCAATGCTGGATGCAGGCCTCCCCCTGATAAGCGTATTAATGGTTTTTATCTCATTGGGGTTAATGCCTATTATCCCCACGCTTGGCATGCGGGTCGGAGTTCGGTGGTACAATTGTTCTGCAAGAGGCACTGCAGTCAGCCCCCGGATATCCTTTAGTCGCCTCTTACGACACCCGGGAGAAGAGTTGGGGTGGTACATAATTCTAAGCCGTCAAACATTTCACTAGACTGACTTTAAATTGAAACAGAAGGGACACTCCGTTTTAAATGCTGCATACTACGTGACCTTACGCAAGCTTTGACGTGGACTCGTGGACGAAGCGGGTAAATTCAATTCAGCGAATAACAATAAATTGGAAACCGGGATTTTCAGCGCGTGTGCATATTTTACGCAATGATCCCGTCATTACACGGCGGCGGCGGCGTTGCGGGCCAGTCGAAATGGAAGTTGAATTTTGTACCGTTTAATCTGTCAATTTGCAAGCATAACTTGCGTAATAAATACTATTGGACTGGTGGAGTATTATCCGCAGAGTAAGCTCAAATAAAGGACTTTAATTTTGGGGATGCAAAAATTACTTTTGTGCAAACAATACCATAAACTTACTACATATATTATATTATTATTTGTACCTCCCATAATAGTGTTACAACACAAATGGTTTTTGTTTTGAACAAAATAACATCGGAACAAACCTTTATTCCCAGAAGTGCCATAACAAAGCCGTTGAGACTTCTTTCTTATACCCTATCTACAAGTTTGGTCAACTGCGCAAATGTTCATGAATTCTTTTTCATATCTCGCGCAGCATTTACCTAGTGCTGAGTCTATTTTTTCAGAAAGTTTAAGCCACTGCAGTGGATTTATTAAAAGCATAAACCTTTTATTTCGTTCCGGTTCGGTGCGCCGCCAATTTTGTACCCCGTAAATTGAAAGTGCCGGTAGGAGCTATGAAACTTAATCCAGGATAATTTATTACATTTTAGATTGTCCTGTCGACGTTTGAAATTCAGAAGTTTTACCTAGGTACTTTTAAATTCAAAATTTTAATTGGACAGGTTAATTTGGTGAAAATACTTGCTCAAACGTATAATGTCGTTAAATAACTAAACTCTGTCCTAAACATAGTTTATTCGGTAACTAAATACAAAATTTCTTGGATGTTAAGAAGCTAATCTTTTTACTTAGACGAACGAGTCATAAACAAGTTAGGTATTAAACATCATAAAAACTAGATCTTTAAACCCTGTGGTAGCTAAAGTTTGTCTACTCAATTACATTTCGATGATGGTTGGCGGTTCGCGGGGCGGGCGGCGGCGCGGCGCGTGCGGTCACCGTAACTGGATTACAGGGGAGGTAGGAGACCATCGCACCGACTGCTGGCTAATCTGTGCTGTAGTGTTATAACTCGATCCAGATTCATCAGTCATAACGATGTTTCGACTAGGTCACTTCCCAGTTTGCTCAGACATGTCAAGTAATTTGGTTTGCCGTCCCCTTCTTGATCGGTTGCTGTTTTTGATAGAATAATAATTTTAATATTAAATATCGATACTTTTATACCTTCGGCTAAGGTGGGCAGACGATCTGCGAAAGACAGCAGGCAGAGGCTGGATGCGGCAAGCTGAAGACGGGGTGCTATGGCGCTCATTAGGGGAGGCCTATTTCCAGCAGTGGACTAATATAGGATGATGGTGATGATGACACTTTAATACCATTGACTCATTCCCGCACGTTCAGAGATGAGACTCTAGCTAAGAGCTAGATAAAATATTTAAGAATTTAAGAAGGCTACAATGCAGAAAGTCCTTGTATTGTATATACGGAGGCTTATCTGCGAGACGTTTTGCATCAACCGGTTACTACGCTTCAATACCTTTAACATGCTAAACAATTGACGTCAGCCGCAACAATGGAAAATCAGTTGAAGTTTCAACAAAGAGAGAAGCTAACCGCCAATCTGTGGTAAGTGCTCGGCATAACATAAGAAACTAATTGCAGAAAAAGTAACAAAAACCGTTCAAAGCGGCAGCAGGCAATATCAGCAATCACCGTGGACATAGGCGCCACATAGAAAAGCAAACAGAAAAAGCGAAAAACGGATGTCGTTTATTTACAAAAAGTTATACAAACGGGTCGCAACGACGCGGAAACCCTGATAGAAAGAAAAACATTGAAATGCGATGCTTCTAAACTGAACATTTTAAAGTGAAGTTATGAAAATATGCTTTTAAGTTTTAAAAGGAGATGGCCGTATTGTCTTACCCAGGAGTGCTCTGTAGGAAATTTTTCTTCTTTTGTGTTTAAGTTCTTAGTTACTACTAGCATTATAAAAACTTTATAAATTAGATTGGTCACACACGCCCACACTCAAAATAAATCTAATTGGATATTCTGTTAACTAGGGCGGATTGTTAAAACGACATTTCAGGGAATTCGAGGGCTTCTTTTGATACAAGTACAAAACCGTGGGCTTATAGGTAAGGTACGATTGGGCTATACAACACCACAGCAGGATTTAAGAGGGTAGGTAATACTTCCGAACTGTAATCTAATAAACAGAACTAGGTACGCTGTTTTCACGCTTCTTTTGGAAATTTACAGCTGATGTTACATTGCTCTATCAACATTATTTTTGTAACGAAATATGTATATGAAGTCAAACCAAGCGATAACTCGTATCCAAGTAGGTACTAAAATAAGTAAGCAATTTGCCCATGTTACAATACGATCTTATTTTGCATAACAACGAAAAAATTAACAAACAACAAATTGAGGCCATACATCCACCTCAAATATAATATTATATATATTTATACCTACGGTGAATTTTGTCCTATACACTTTACATCCACGGTCCTTGTTCTCACAAAAGAGGAACAGTCAAAATGCAAACTCTATTCAGCTAAACCTGGAAACTCCATTCATCCATTATGAATAGCGATCCAGCTATTTACCTGACCTGTTTCATCGAGGGACAATACCTGCACTTATTCTAGTCAGCGTTCGAGCATTGTCATGCACCGGCAAACGGACAAAGCAAATTTTTATAAACATCCGCGAGGGTCCAAATCCCATTGCCTCTCTTTTGTTTGACATTTATTTACATACTCAAAGGGAGTGTGTTTCAATTACTTTCATGAAAGCAGACGGGTCATTCTAGACTCCCGCTAAGGGACGCACCTTAGTAAAGTTACGCCACTTCTTAAATATTTAAATCTCAGGGGCGACTTTCCCCGCGCCCCGTGAAATACAAAACAGGGAAACTTTCCCCCTAAATCAGCAGTCAGTCTCGAGCCCCGCGACAAACACGGACGACAAACAAACTTTAATTTTGGCCGCGCCTCCTTTATTCTCCGTAAAGAGATAAGTACTTACAACCTGAAAATTACTTAGCGGAAACATTTCAGTAGCACGTGATTTCATCAGCCTGACCTACTTACCTACCTTTATATTTTTTTCCTGTCTTCAAATTCACCAAAGGGATTTATCTGAGTCTAATAAATTGCTATTTTAATCGACTTCCACCTCATTTAGCACTTCTGTTTTGAGGTTTATTTATTAAATAGATAATACTAATTCGAATCAACTCACACAAAAGAAGGAAGTTCTGAAAATGCTCGAAAGGTACCTTCCTACCAGAACATACTTAGATATTTATTTTCATGTCGCAAAATGCGCTCCGGTTAACGGAAAAAAAAACTTAATTGCCCAGCCCATAAGTTTTTTAAGGTAATAAAGTCTGAAACCAGCAGGACAGAAAACGTAAACAATGGTCCAGAACGGACTGAATGCGCAGTCATTATCTCAGTGTAACCTAGTTTGGCGCGGTTAACGAGAAAAATGAAACAACGTGGAAACGCCATTTCAGCCACTCTTCATATCTTTTACTCCGATTAGCATTGAGAATCAAATAGTACCTACCTAGTCATAAAATCTGTTAATCTCATCTCATGTATTATGTTCTTATATATAAAAATGAATCGCCATTTACTTTGGCATCACTCGTGAACGGCTGGACCAATTTAGCTAATTATTTTTTGTTGTGTTTCTTATTGTCAGGAGAAGGTTCTTATGAAAGAAAAAATTTCAAGTTGGAAACATAAATTTCCACGGGCGAAGCCGCGGGGCGCAGCTAGTGTAAAATAAAATAACTAACCTTGAACGGCTGGGTTTACTAGCACTTAAGCAGGTACCTGAAACAAGTGGAAGTATAAATTAGATTTAATGTGATAGATTCATACTAACTAGACGAACGTATCAATCCAACCAATCAATGAAAGAACCACTGCGATCATTATGTGAAACCTAGACAATGGCAACTGAATAAATAATTCAATTGTCCCAAGTTGGTATTGTAATCGAATACCGCTGTCGATTGTGCAACCTGCTGGCGGAGCGCAGCTACCGCCACTGTCCTGGGGGATCCTAATTAGCATTGTGGCAGCAAGGGCTCGAGAGTTCCGGCGGGCCGCAGCACGCACGCCACAATGCCCACTCAAACTAACTTCACTTTTCCACCTCTCAGAGCTTTCAATAATAAAATGATGTGCAATTCTTCAGCCTCTCGACAACGTCCTGTGCAGATCCATTGTCCCAGCCCTGTTCGAGGACTTTGTCCGCTTTGGGTGCGTTAAGTTGTTTCATTATTAGGCACCCTTCTAACTTTCGTGCCCTCAATTTTAGGATAACGATTCTGCTGACGATCAAGTCCTTGAATTTTCGGATAAGTAGCCTACTAAAGACCGTTTCGTAAGTGAAGCAGTGGAGAGTAAAGTTTATTATATTAATACTGCTACCCTAAAACCAACGCACAAAGTTTTTATTGCCTAACTCAATTGGCAATAGAAGACTGGAAGGAAAATCAGAAGTTTTCGATTGATTACATTATAGGAAAGTAACTTATCGAATACGCCCATTAATTTAGATCATATTTATCGAGTTCCTTTTCATGAGGCTGTCATATAAACGTACCTCCCGGCCCATTAGCTTGACCGCGCCACTACCGACTATCGACAAATTACGGAGAGCTCACGGAGGCAACATCGGCCCTCATCAATAACTGTCATCGGTCACCGAGTAGCCAAATAAAAATGTATGACCGGCCTTTGACGCATGACGTGGTAGTCCCCGTTCACATCTCATATTACATTGGGATGACCTAATTCGCCATAGGTATTCCCGGTATTTCCAAGGAGATTTGCGCAAATTATAAAGCTTATAATACCCAACAAACTAAACCTTTAATCCTACTAATTATTGGTTTACAATCTGCCTGAAATTTAAAGGAGCATAAGCTTTGTTGTCACTAACCAGAACAACCTTTAACTGTGTCAAGGATGATAAGGCAGAAAATATTCCCCAGGAAAGGTTCTGTGATAGCGACCTTCGTAGCCGCGGCCGCCCGCCCCGAGCGCCGCCGCCCGCCTAACCAACCGGGCGTCTATATACGAACGTTACTGTTTTGTTACTAATCAACAAGCATCATACCAAGACACATTAAACTTCGCATTATATTTTATGCATTAACGCAGGTATAAAACAAATGTATGAAATAAACGCATAATGTTGTTGGGGTTTGGACATAAAAGAGGAATGTGGAATACAACCACTTTCCATGTTTTACGCACGTGCTTTGTGGTAACGTTATGGTGATGGTGGGGGGGGGGGGGGGGGGGTTCAGTTGAAACAGATATATTCTATCCTTCCTCCTATTATATTCTTCATTAATAAACGGTCAAATTAAAAAAAATATCAATTCAACCAAAGGTTGATTCAAGTCTGGGCTTTTAGGTACAACTTGTAAGAATGAAAATAACTACAAAAATTAATTTAGTGGCACACGGCCAAGCCAACGCTTAGCGTCCAGATGATGCACATGGCCGCTTTTATCTATACTTTCACTGCCGTGTAAATAGATTATACGTAAAGCAATTAAAATAATATAGGTATCTAATTTCATAAACAGCATGTATGATGCCATACCTTGTATTTAAATAACTAACATATAAATAGGTATAGTTAGCTATTTTTCATTTCAGAGTTGTGACTGAGAATGACCATAATGACCTATAAAAAAAGGTGCCTACACATGTCATTAGGTTTATAATATGTAGCGTTTTCTGCATTGGGAGTTTTCTGCATTTTAGGTGGGCAACGAGAGCAGAAGAAAAGTTTAGCGAGTTTTAGACTGCTTTCAAAGAAATTGCTTGCTTTTCAGAGAAATGTCCCAATGA
Organism: Eupithecia subumbrata; assembly: GCA_949316285.1. NCBI lineage: Eukaryota > Metazoa > Arthropoda > Insecta > Lepidoptera > Geometridae > Eupithecia > Eupithecia subumbrata. The sequence continues at coordinate 17,313,954 of OX438647.1, forward strand.
AAACTGTCAAACCCGCATCGCATCTGCTGCTGCTCCCACTCCCGCTGTGAAAACGCACTCAAAGAGTTACTGAGATAAAACCGTCGTATCGTTTAATCATATTCAACTTGTTCATACAAAATAATTTATCATTGAAGATTTTATCCTAAAAATATCATCACAAAGACCCCAACACTTAGTAGGTAAGCAAACACCTTAATAATTAAAAAGTTTTTGCATTAATTTAAATTTTAAGCTGCGGGTGGTATTGCAAAGAACGACATTTTCTAAACTTTTTGTTATTAATTTGAAAATTGAAGACTGTTTACTGCGGCTGATTTTTAATATTTTGGGTCACGCGACGTTTCGGTCAAAGCATGTTACACCGATGCATGTCATGTTGTAATATTTGGCAATGAATGTAACGAGCACGTGGCGATGTAAGGGCCGGTCATTGACCTTAAAAGCGGTAGGTAGGTAGGTACCGTTAATCACTTTCACCCGGGAGGAACGGTACCTACAAGTTGTTTGATACAAGCGAGTTAAAATTTACGATTTCATTTGTCTGACCAAATCAATTAAACATACCTATAGATAAGCAAAACGGAGGTAGGTATACAATACAACACCACCTAAAAGATTTATGTTCCAAAATCAGGTCTAATTTCATCTTTGATCATGATCTCTATTTCAAATTAAATCAGTGAAGTGAACTTACACTCTAAGATGGTTTAAAATACACAGAATAATTCAGACATAATAAAGCATGTATTCAAAAGTGTCAAAAAGTCTCGTGGATAAGACGTGGTATCCACAGGTCCTGATTGTATTCATCATAAAAACAGATCACGTCACGCCCTCCCCGCCCCGGAGGCTCACAAGGAAACGATATTCAGGCATCCAGCGAAAACTTCTTCCATGGATTTTATGAAATCCGCCTGTCTTAGAAGCGATATGAGTACGTGAACTTTACTGAAACGGTTCTGAGGTACTTATATTCTTAAATATTAAATCGCTTGCTGAAATAAATAATAAATGAATAATGCTGGACCATCCATACAGCAGCACAGATGACTGATATACTTAATATAATAAACTACAGTCGGCAGTTAGCTCAATTTTTTCAATTGTAAATACTAGTCTTATTTATTTATATTATTTGATTGTAATTTTCTAATATAAAATATATAGACAGATATTTTTATTAAACTTACATAGAAAATACTCAGAAACCTACCCATTAATAAATTAATTTTCTTTGATCGAAGAAACCAAGAAGACAAGAGTATAATGTGTCTTTTAGAACTTTGTGATAGGCATACATCATACATCTACATCGTCGGACAAATCTTCACTTTCCATCAGATGAGATTTAAATCAAACTAAGGTCAAACGATTATAAAAAACCACACCTAGAAAAATAGTTTTATCGCACACATCAGTTGGGTATAATTTATATGCATGATTTAAGCACTGCTCTCGACAAGCTAAATTTCACGCAGCATTTCCCCTTTGTTTTTCAAATAGCAAGGTTCAGAAATAGGAATATATCATGGATAATAAAGCTATAAAGCAGGCGCAATGTGGATGCGACATATATCCCCAGCAATATCTAGTTGACAACTCGAAACAAACGGGGAACTTCAATTTATTCCTCTTGTTCGCAAGCGACAGTGTAAGCTGATGTCCTTTACGCCTGTTGGGTCCCGATACGATACCAATACTGAGACTTTATGTTGAGTTTTGCATAGTTTACGAAAACTGTAAAATTTTCTTTTTCTTCCATACATTTAGCGCCTTACAGGGCCTGTACCGGATGGAGAGGAATACTTTGTAGTATGGCGGATATGTAATAGTTTCTTCCAAACTCGATTATAGTTTTCGTATGATTTTGAGTGATTTTTCTCATTTTGGCAGGATAATTTCACAACTTTGACAAAGTCAGCGGTGGTAAATTAACACGTTCTCGGATCCGTTTTGGTATTTTGCAAACTCATACTAGCCACTCGGATGATTTTAAAAACTGAAGCTATTCTAGGACTTTCCGAAATTGTGTGAACTTTGATTTAAGGGATGAAGGAGACGAGGTGCATGAAGCATTTTTGACATTACAGTTGCCTTGACCCATAGCTATAGAGGACTATCGTATTGCGAAGACACTATGGTCATAAAAGACAAAGCATAAGATTTCAAACTTCTCACGATCGATCCAAATCCGAAGATACAAAGCCTTGTACCAAAAAATCTAGATGTGATGATAAGCTCCATTGTTTTGGTACATTGACCCTGCTAATTACCATTTGTGTTGACTCTACCATTTTCATTGAAAAAGCAAATTGTATAATTATTCTAAATTAAGTGGTATGTTAAGTCGTAATGAGATAGGTAGTTTGTAGTCAGCGAACGTTTTAGGAGTAAGCTTGTTTCATGTAAGTGGTTTACTGGTGATAAATTACATTTTGGCGACGGTGTTCATGAGAGTTCTGAAACTTAAACTTGTCAGGATCAAGCGGAACAAACACTATATTAGTCGGGTTAAGCCTCTTTTAGCACAACGTTTAATTTACAATAAATATTTACTTAAGTTGGTTAGGTAGATGATGGATTTTTGTAAACTTCTACTCGTATTCAGAAATGTTATACCTCAATAACGTTGGAATTGGCTGCAATCCGATTTTATGTCCATGTCGTTTATTGGCTCCAATAAACTTGAAAACCTTGCCGTTATATTATAGCTACGAGGTAGGTTAGGTCCTATCCGCATATAATTGTACTGCAATATATGTTTAATAGTAAAAAAATACACATTTTCCTTAAGAATTTTCCGAGTGGAACTTAAGACTTTGAAATTTGGAGCGGCTATTTTCCTGGAAGGCAGTACGCTAATGGCCGGCGGCGCCATTTTGAGCAGCCTCGAGTGGAGCCCACAGCCCTCACCGCCGCAAGGGAAGTAATGCATTTTCCTTTATCACCGCGCGGACAGTTCGCACTTCTCGACAAGGGAGACCGGTTTTTACGATTATTGTGCTCACGTAGTTGCTACATGAGATCAGCAATAAAAAAACACTGGATCCGATCTCGGATTCCGTAAATGGCTGTGACGTTCCTTGAGGTCTTCTCTGATAGCCGCTATTGCGGAAGTTTAGCGCAAGATTCCACAGTTATCACATTTTTATTATTTTTATTTCTTGATCCACCTTTTGTACCGAAGTCTAGGCTATTTTGCATTGCATGAGACTTTAATAATACTATGAAATTGTAATTTATGGAAGATTTAGTTGTAGTGTTTTCTCCATTGAATTAATAGTTTCTCAGTTTCAACACCCGTCACAAGCGTGCCATTTGAAACAATGTGACGCAAGTTTCTGCGAACTAAAAATGTCAGAATCGTGTTCTTAGTTCGCCTTGGGATTAGAATTGTGAGTGCAAGTACAGCTCAGTCTGTAGGGCACAGTGGCAGGCCGGAAAGAGCCGCGCCAAGCGTGAAAATTATGCACCACATGTTGAATAACATCGGTAATTAATCGCATCGGGCGAAAGCGCAAGTGTTCTCATGCAAGTTGGGCGTAAAAAAAGACTTATTAGATAATAAATTATACGTGTGCAACGTATGGAATATGTTATTACAACAGCGGGCTAGTGAGGGTGACGGCAAGCCATAATTAAACCGGCCACTGGCATGCCTCCGAAACATGTGCATGCATGGGAGACACACTGTCTACGATAAATAACAATTACAGACCACAAGCATGTTCTTTTATAAAATTCCTGCTCAGCTTCACAAACAGCACGCAAAGTATTACAGGTAGGTAGGTAAAGTTCTACCAAGATACTCTTGACGTCTCCTGCGCCTACTCAAAGCCAAGTTACGATCTTCCGTGGCCATGAAGTCAACAAGGTGACCTCTCAGTCCGAAACCAATCGATTAGGTACTTTCGATTTTAATAAATCGATATAGTTAGTTAATTCACACATATGGAAGTTTGTTGACCCCGCCGGCAAACTAACAAACGGTATTTGTCAACAAAGATAAAACTGTCCCTGATGGTGTGCGTCCAATCCTAAGGCAAACAACCATTCCTGTCCATGTTTAGAACCGCGCCGCCGACACGATACGTTTCACACTCATCAACGTTTCCTGGGAATATTTTTATCTTTTACTATTTTTGTAGGAACACTTTTAATGTTCTTTGTAGATGAAAGTGTGATTCGATGCAGTTTAGGGACAAAATATGGGGCGATCGTGCAGGAGAAAGTGCGAGAGCGCGGTCGTGACCAGGTCCGCGACGTGCCAACACATTTAACCAGGCTATCCGTTATCCGTGAAATCCTATCTCGTCTGATAATCAACATCGTAATAAGCGAATCGTTAATTGACGATTGATAAGTCCCGATCCTTTTAAATTAATGAGATGACGTATTAAATAATACTGTGTTTTTATAAAGTGGTTATGGTTTCTGAAAAGTATACTTAGCACTTGTAATTTTAAGCTAAGAGTAGGTAATATTTAAGTGTCGAGTTGTTTGTTTTTTAAAGGGCAGAAGCCTTTATTCACAGAGAAAATTACAATAAAATAATAGAAATAAATTACAACTAGTATTTACAATTGAAACAATTGAGCTAACTGCAGACTGTTGCAAACAATCTACAGGTAGCTCAACTGATCCATATCAATACCAGTCGGAAGCGTCCCCAAGTCGAGTTGATTAGGCACATTTTACAATGATTTCAGTATTTTTTACATCAATATTATATGTTTAATAAATAAGGTATGTTTTCAGAAACCAAAAACAATTTACGGTTTTCTGAAAATGTACGCTATATGGTACGTAATTTTAGGAAATCGATATCAAATCTTGGCCGAGGTGCCAAAGCTTAGCAAATATTAAAGCCCTAGATATGATTCATTCAAATGCTAGGTCACGAGAGGATTTCACTAGAAATCGGAAACTTGCTTTAATATGCTTTAAGTCTCCGGTGAATGGAAACGCTTTCCATCGGTCTCTAGATCTGCTCTACCATAGTGTTAATTAAATCGTAGTTTGATTGTTTCTCAAATAGGTACAATTATTAATCCATAGATCGAACTGAAACGTCCGCTAATAGAATATTTGACATCCGCAAAGGAAAGAAACATAAATAGCACTGGATAAGCATCCGGCATAGAAAGCAATAAACAATCGAAGCCCTTCCTGGCGACGAGATAATTACAGCAGTCTCGAGCTTTTGTTATCGAATTATGGAAAAGGATACTGCGGCCTATTGGCTCACAAAAACTACCATCCCATGGGAAGTAAAGAGTTGCCAGCTACTCAACTGCCAATTCTT